>BPLT01000046.1:1000000-1663145 GCA_019656295.1 Rhododendron mucronatum var. ripense | reverse complement strand
CCCCCCCCCCCCCCCCCCCCCCCCCCCCCCCCCCCCCCCCCCCCCCCCCCCCCCCCCCCCCCCCCCCCCCCCCCCCCCCCCCCCCCCCCCCCCCCCCCCCCCCCCCCCCCCCCACACACACACACACACACACACACACACACACACGAGCATATGAACGTGCGCACGACACACACACCCCTATTCGGAGGAGAGAGAGGGAGAGAAATTTCAAAACTCCCACTACTCATCAGCTCTTCCTTTTTTTCTCTTTTTACTCCTTTTCTTCAGTAGTCCCCTTCTCTGCTAATGTCTTCTGTTCTGCTCTCTTCGTGCTTTGGCTTTCTCCTCAAAGCCATCATCCACCATCTTCATTGCTGCCACACGTCTGCCTTGTAAACCTGTGAAGTGCAAAAAACGTGGTCCCCGCTAGTTAAATGTAGACGAACAGTAACAGGTACAAGCATCAACTAATTTTCCCAACCATGGTAGGTATTTCTACTTTATGCAGATAACTCAAGGGATAAAAACTGAATGGTATTGCCTGTAATTGATATAGACTATAATCCGCCCTACCACTCTACCACCCTTCTCAAGTTCCATGTAAGCAATCAGAATCAGATGCGGTGGGTAGGTTTATTATGCATGCATAACTGGACTGGGATCCAAGTGGGAGCAGCAGTCATTTTTTTCAGCGCCAAATAGACAGCAAGGTATGAACCTCGACAAACATTGCCAACATCCATACCCAGAGAAGGGCAATTTTCCTTTATGAAATTTTCACTGAAGCACCCTAACAATTCGGGGCTCAATCATTACAAGACGTCAAAAAATGAGAATAATTTGTTCACCCTCTTATCCTCCTTTAAAGAGGGTGAACATACTGTGAGAATCCATCTTGGTGGAGTCCACGCATCGGTGGGTATGAGAAACTGTATTGGGAACGGTGCCGACCAACTACTATTAACTTGAGATTAACCTTTTGAGCCACGTGGTTAGGCTAAGAGTTTAAGCAGGTTAGCTGGCGCGGGTCATTACAATTACCCTGCCTATGATTGGTGGAAATTGTGTTGGGTCCACCGAATTAATACACTTTTTGTTAATAATGAGTTAGTTGTGGGGGACCTACACAATTTCACAATCACAAGGAGGGTAATGTTCACCCTCTTTAAAGGAGGGAAGAGGGTGAACAAAATTATCTCTCGAAGAATACCCTTAGTCTTGGTGTTGTTAAGAGACATCTGATTTGATGGAACGAGGAAAACTATATAACTTTTTATCTCTGCCTACAAATGACCAACACTAATAAACCAGTAGTTCACTGTAAACTTTGTTTGAAAGGACTTGAATAAGTATCACAAAAGTATCTTACCTTTGTGATATCATCAAGCACCTCATTCTCTTTGCATTCAAATTTATCCATTGTTTTCCAACAACAGCTTCATTTTCAAGAAAAGATGACTTCCCTCTGCAAAACTAGCAACAATGTGAGCAAATTGCAAACAAAGAATTTGCAAGTTTTTGAATTAGGACATTTAAAAAGAACTTCAGATGTATCACGAATTATGTGTGTGTGTCTGGTGTTTGAGAGAGAGAGAGAGAGAGAGAGATGAGAGAGAGAAGACCGAGAGAGAGGGAGTAGATGAGAGAGAGAGAGAGAGAGAGATACTGGCATATTTTTCCCACAAATAAATTAGCTCCGCATATAATCATGCACTCTAGAGTCAAATTTAGCAAACGAACTTTACATCATCTATCATCTACCAGAAGACAGATATTTACATCTTCCAAATCATATCAAGCAGAAGTTTTACATCTTACCGGGGTAACAAAGCTACAGCCAGCCCTCCTCTTCCTGCCTCTTGCAGTACGCCAACGCGATGGACATAGTCCGTCGGGTTTCTGCCAGCGGTTTAGCCATCACAACATTTTATGAAAACATGTATTGGCCATAAACAAATAAACAAAAAAAAAAAAGGTTGTTAAAAGTTATAACCTTGGGATATCATAATTGATAACAAGATCAACTGTTGGAATATCCAAACCACGGCTGGCAACATCAGTTGCAAGTAGTACAGGAATTTGTCCAGATTGAATCGATGGAGTGCAGCAAGCCTTAGAGACTGGGTTTTTAACGAATGCAATGCAGCAGCTTTCAATCAAGCTCTTCAAGTAATAAACTAAGACTGTGGACAAATCCTGCTCAAACAATGTAAAGATGAAATATGTAGTGGACCATGGGAACTAAATAAGTTGCACAAATAAAGAAAGGCCACTACTATCCTTGATTCCTTGTTTTCTCAGATGTTTTAGATATCTGTGCACTACTAAAATAATTGGGAGAGACCAAAAGACAAATAAATAAGTTGTACCAGCCGGTTGGAACAAAAATTATGGCAGATCGAATACCCATGTCCTCCATTTTGGACAAAATGTGTACTAGATACACATCCTTCACCTTTTGGGGACGAGAACATAACTGCTGCTTAAGAGATTCAACTGTCTTTAAGCCTTCATATGCCTCATAGAAATAGGCCTTGTTTGCAGAAAGCTCAAGTAGCATTTGCAGGTCACTTGTCATTGTTGCCTGAGAACAGTAATGTTTGTCGATTTTTAGGCAAGCATGAAATACCACTCTCAATTCCTCTTCAAAGCCAACATCCAGTACTCTATTCTGCTTCATCCAAGACTAGAAACTAAACCATCGATCATAAATTGTCAGTAAACGGACTGAAGAAACCACTAATACGATTAACATTAATTGCAAATACTTGAAGACACAGATGATAGAGTGTGTATGATTGCCAAATTTTATGGGTCATTGCTGACTTTCAAAGCAAACAATTCGCGCAGTTTTCTATAGCACGTATTAGCATGCCGGGGTTTATTTACTAAGTAAGCAAAACAAAACAGAAACATAGTGCTTGGCCACCCAATTTTGCATTCTGCATTGTGTGATTTGGCATTTTGGGTGCAAAATTCAACATCAAGCCTTTTGATTTCTGATTATACTTCCACCCACAAAACTCTTTTGCAAAATCTATCATGCAGGTATCATTCAAAACACTTTTGCATATTCACATTATAATCTAACAATGTATAATCTACCGTCCACTATCTAGAATCTAAAAAAATAATTGGCTCCTTGCATTGTACTCCTATCGAGTACAAACGCAAAGTCACGGTATAGACTGAATAGGGTAGATTGATTACCTTAGTTTTAGAGAAGACGGCAGAAAATATCAGGAGTTTGTTCAATAAGAACCTTAATCCTCCCAGGAGTGGCAATCACGACGTGAGGGCGGCTCATAAGCGTCTGGGCTTGGTTAATTATGTCCATCCCACCAACCACCACGGCACACCGCAAGTTCAAGCACGACCCCAGGGCCCGAAACTGCTCGGCCAACTGGTACGCCAGCTCACGCGTGGGCGTAACCACCAGCGCAAACACTCCGTACGGGTCCATGGCGAGGTGGTGGGAGTATCGGGAGCGCAAAAGCCGCCGTTTTGCCGCTGCCGGTCTGGGCAAGGCCCAATACGTCGTCTCCGGCGAGGATGCGGGGAATGCAGCGGAGTTGGACTGGGGTTGGTTTCTTCATGCCGAGTTCTTTGCAGGTTTGGGCTGCCCATTCTGCCAGGCCCAGGTCTGCGAAAGAGGTGTGGTTGGGGTCGGGGGTTAGGTTTGTTTCCCTTACGAGGGTTGGCGGCGTCGGGGGGTTGGGATTTTCGGCGGCGGCGGTGAGGGTTTTGGGGGGCCGTTTAGGTGTGGTGAGTTACGGGAGAATAAGGGGAAATTCTGGTCCACTAGGGTTTCTTCTTCATCCATTTTTTTGATGTAGAAACCTCTTGGCGGAGGTTGTTTATGGTCGGAGTTGGAGGTTATGTGTGATCCCGGGAACTGACGGTCGCCGTTGTCGCGATGTTAATTAGGTCTATTACCCGTTACGCTACAGAGGAGTACTAGTTACTATTTTGGCCGAACCATACCCCCATACGAGAAGAAATTATTTCCGGTGGTTCCCTTCCCGCCTACCATCGTAAAAAAAACACTTTCTCGGACATCGAGAGGTATACGGTCATCAATCACTTTGGGCAAGTGTTAGCATAGATTCATTTTTAAGATTCTTTTCACTGACCACGATGCTCCCACATCCATAGCATGAGTAGTTAAAGCAAGTGAATGATTTGAAATTCGAGTTATTTCACAGAATAACACTCGTATATATTGAGCTCGTAATGGTACCTCGCAATTCAAAAGTCTCTCTACAGCTGAAGAATGAGCGTGTTCTTGGGCCATCGTAAAAATATGATAGGGTCGACAACGGAACGAACAACGAAACTTTACGACAGCTTTTCTGTACACGTTCACTTGCATCACATACACAAGTGCTCTCTGAATCGTGCAATTTTTATTAGCATAGATAACCGAATGAGATGGAAATAAGAAATAGCCAAACAACAAAAAAACAAAAGGACAAAAAATTCACAGTCAAAAGTTTTTTTTTTTTTTGAAGTACTACTTCACAGTCAAAAGTTGGAAGAACAAGAAGAAATGATCCAAAGAGAAGCTAGTTGAAAATGGATAACAATCTAATTGCTTGACCAGGTTAATTCTCCACTGTTCAATACATCATTTCCCATAAAGAGGGAAGTAGAGACGGAAATAAGAACCTGAATAGCCAATCATGGCCGCCAGCTCTGAGAAGAAGCTGCCCCTTAAAAATGGAATTCTACAACAGCAAGAGTCTAATAAACAACTACAAGTGCTAAGTGAAGTGATGGTAATAAGTTTACAATAAGAATCAAATCTACATATAGGATGATACTTTCCACTTCCGATAGATGACACTTCAACCGTAGGGAGTCCAAAGCCCTTTGGAATGTCTGGTCAAAACTTCCTTTCATACAAATTTCTCTCCGGGTAGTTCATCGAAGCAAACAGATAGTGACTTCAGCTTCATCCTTCAAAGAGTCTTATTACCCAGTAGGCGAAAATCCTATCATCTTCATACCGATGCCGTTTATCATGGTAGGCAAGTGATACGAGGGATTGGCCATAACATTAATACATTCATACCATTTCCATTCCCTCCTGCCAAAGCTACACGTCTTGGTTTACATCATTCAAGGCAATTCCAGAATCAGTGCCCGATGTAAACATGAAAGAGACATTGCCTAGAAGAAACATAGACATTACCCTCAATTTCTATATGCTTAGAAGAAAATAGCAGGATTACAGCACATAAGGGTTCATCTAGTTGAAGACATGGCCTCCTCAATTCTACTGATGACGACGCTAAGACTGCCACCACTTTCCAAAGCTTCTATAGCAGCTCGATGGGCATGTTTATGCCATTTCAATATATTATAAGACTGCTGAACTGACCACCTTGCTTGATTTGACATCTATTTCAAAAAAAAAGGGGCCAAAAACAAAGTTCACAATCCAGCGACATCTCCGTAGAGAGAGAGAGAGAGAGAGAGAGAGAGAGAGAGAGAGAGAGAGACCTGTGCTACGGACAGTGGGGGTTCCAGAAGAACACAGATACTCCTGAACAGGTTTTCATCATTTTCTCCACCCTCTGCTTCCCCATAGACAAGTGCTTCAGCAGCAATCCCTGCGAAAAGCACCATGCAGTACCTGACCAATTTTTCAAATACAGAGACTCAGAACATTAATCAGTTCAAATGAGAATAATCATTTCAGCTGTGCTGGCATTGCTAAATGATCCCACTTTTTATCAGTTGGATGTCTGCCTTCGACCATGTATCCATCGGAATTAAAACATTGCACGCCTTATTCTCCAAAAGCTTACTAACTTTTCACACAACATATGGGGTGTCAATTGAAACTTCAGAAATATATGTAGTCTCTCAAGGTCCAAGACAATTTAAATGATAATACTTCAGCTGACCCACAAACCCAAAATGCACCAAATATTGTTGACTGAACGATGCACTAACACAGATGTAAGCAAAGCTGCAAAATGCAGGCTTGGCAACCCACCTGTCAAAGGCAAGTACCGCTTAGTCGGCCTTCAGAAAGCTCCTTCTGAAGATTCTCATCCCAAAACTGTGTTCCTGCCTGAGAAAAAATGGTTCTGTCAATGACTGAGCTTTGCAGCCAACTGATACGTTTATCGCACTGAAATTTAAGTTTAGGCAAATTCAGGGCTATGAGTGTGAAGGGAATCAGCCCTGGTGATATCACGATAAAGCTCGGTGTTTATTGCTTTGTAGAAACCAACAAGGACCACAAATGTTTTTGGAATAAAAAATGGAATAACTTTTATTTGGTTGCCAATAACTAGGAGAGAAAACGAAACTCCAAAATTCTGCCTTCGTCTACTTGGCGAGCAACTGAGATTTATTGTAAGTTCATGGGAAAACTAAACTATTACCAATCTTCACCCATCTCCTATTTGAATGACAAGCAGAATATGCCAGTAACCAGCTAAAGAACATATAATGAGGCCTACACCAGGTAGGAAACAGCTTTATGGTTCGGCAATCACAAGAGTCAAAACTGAACCTATGCAAGAAGTACTACATTGAAGTTCAGACTACCAGATTGTAAAGAAGGTGCAACTGCAACTCGTTTTATTGCTTCCATAAAGTCAAAAATCGGAACGAACAACATGGAAGTACTTTAAAGAATTGTAACAGTTATGCAGTAGAGAATGAGAGAGAAATGCCATGAAGCACAAACTATTTGAAGTACCTGTCCTTGAATGCCCATTTGCATCGCAACTATTGGGTCTAATATTACTCCACGAATTGGGCAACCCATGAGGTATGCTGCAAAATAAGGTAGGAAACTCAATCATTACGAACTAAGGAACAGCATGAGGGTTATATTCCTCCTGAGATCCCATGTTTTGATCAGTGCTTGATGTGTTCACATATAAGGAAATAGCTCTTTAACTTCGATAAGTTTGAAAAGTTTCACCAAACAGAAAGTGTCAAGCGATAATGTTCAATTTTTACAGCACCCAACAATAGGATATGATCTAGGGAGAAGGGGTTTACCAGTAAGAAGATGTCCTGCTTCATGAACAAGAATACGACGCCTATATGGTGGCCAGTAACTTGAGATTTGCGCCAAACAGGAACCACCAAGAAAGATAGAGTCCATCATGGCCAACCCCAATATAGCTGCGAGATTAGGTCTGACATCTATTCCTTGATTCAGCAGAAAAGATACACCACCAAGAAAAGTAATCAAAACGATACTGGAGCTCTGTGAAAGACCCCACTTCTTCGGTGAAAGTTTAGACACTGGTCAAATGGCCAGTTCCAATTAGAAACCAGTCAAAGAAGGAGCTAGCAAACCCAAAACTGTGCAAATAACTGCGTAACAACCATTTCAAGTAGGCATGGTTCAGAGAAAAACTTCTAAGATTTGGTAATCCTCAAAAGGGAAAAGGACCAATGCATAGAACTTCGTAATTAGAGAAAAGGAGCAAAAAAGAAGCAAAAACCTCAACTATGGGGGGTCGAGGATTGCTCCTTGTTTGATGGCCTTTTGACACCACTAGGGCTCTAAGGCCTATGGTTGGATTGAAATCCTCAACCGTCCGTGAGCGCTAATGTTCAGAGTTAATATAAGTTTCATGACTATTCAGCATTTATAAGAGCAATTTAACAGCAGGCACTGCACCTTCCAACCCTGTTGAAGACTTCAAAACGCTAGGCGTAACATCTCTTGTGCCCTCCAAAACTGTAAAAGTAGAAGATTCACAGGGGAAGAAAGTGAGATATGCTGTTTAATGTAAAATGAAGTTTCATTCTCTTACAGAATCACAAAAATGGCTACAAAAGAAAGCAAGCATATAAGACCATGCTAGTTCATATAATATGTAGAATGTCTCGGTGATTATCCAAATGATTGTAGTGTATCATCCTCAACTAAACTACCCTCGGGCCTCGAAGGATAAGAACTCAAAATAACAATAGTATGAGACAAACAAACAACACAATAACCCCAAGGAGAACTCAAATAACAATAGTATGAGACAAACAAACAACACAATAACCCCAAGTGGTTAGCTAAGTGATAAGCGTCAGTCAGAAGTTTGAATAACCTAGTTTGAAACCCATGAAGCGCTTCACCGCCACACAGGGCTATGCCCGGTAATTACCTTGTATGTGTGAAATTGGGGAAAAAATGCACCCGGTCTCGTCACCAAATATCCCATTTACTGTAATTGTCAATTCAACTCATCTCAGCAAACATTCAATCCTATTGCCATCTACGGGGCTACCCACCTGATGAATAAGCTACATACTAGTAACTCTGCACTCAAGAATCAAGATATCCTCAAAGAGAAGAAACATACAGAAACTGAACCAGACCTTACTTATAATAATAATTATAATTATTACAAAGGAAAGCAGAAGAAACCACGGAAAATGGAAACTGAAAACTCACTATCAAGTTATTGAACAACTTACACACGCAGCCAAGTCAACATTACAAAGGTAGATGTTAGCCCCAAGGGGACCAACTGTAGAGATTAAAAAGAGAGCATATTTTCACCAGATTACCAAATCATTGGGTGCGTGCGTGTGTAGGAGGAGTAAAGAGTACCTATTTTTCGACACTTGGCGAAATTGGGCAAAAAGCCTCTGTCCTTGAGGAAGGAATAGGTAGCCCCAACAAGCCTCATATCATCGGCATTCAAGCACGCATCCAAAACCTCCAAATCTCTCTCCCATCCAACAACCCAACCACTACTCAATCCACCACCACGAGCACCACCCTTGAGAGACCGAGTTGATGACTCATCATCCATGGGCACGGGAGAGGATGATGAGTTTTCTGGGTCGGGGATGTCTTTCAAGAAGCGAAGAGCTCGAGCGAGATCTTTGTCCTTCACAGCCTCCTCGTATTCTTTCCATTCCCTCCTCCTCAAGGCTCTCGTAGTAGTTGTTAACCTTAACCCCGCGTTGTTGTTGTTGTCGTTTTCCGCCGAATGAAGGCTCCTTGTTTACAAGTGGAAGTGGGTGCGGCGGCGGTACTGGTGATGGAGTTGGGTGATTGATGAACAAGACGCTTCGGGGAGCAATGGCCCTGTGGGATGAAATCGCGAGGCGGGAATGATCGGGAATGAGGAGAGAGTTTGGCATTATTGAAGCTCTCTCTGGGATACAGAGTTTTTGCGTGGATTTCAAGCTTCAATCCCTTCTTTGATGAGTATTTTTCGGTTATTTGGTCGGGATTTTTTATGAGCATCATTTTCCATACTACCAGGCTTATTTCCTCAATTATTCAACTTCTGACGAATTATAGTCAACAAAATAGTATCAATTCAACCATTTCAGACCGTACACTTTTCAATTTAATATCCACCTAGGGTTAGGTTTGTTTGGAACTTATGATTATGAAAAGAACCGGAATTTAAAAAAATAAAATTCCTTCGCTGGTTTGGTTTTAGAGAGAAAATGGAAAAATTGAGTTCATGAGTAAATCTTATTTTCTCCTATTTTCCTTCATAATTATTGTACATTCATTTCTTTCACTTTTCTCAAATTCCAAACGGAGCGTTAGTTTAATTTTGAATTCCTCGTCTATTTACCAGATAACAACCACATATAACAAATAAGTTGTCGTGCTCTAATATAGATAACTATTGATCAGACGTTTTATTAACCAAATTATCTATTCATTTTTTATGGATATCAACAAGCTTTTTTTATCCATAATATTTTCCGTATCAAAAATTTGATTTTTCTCAGGAACAATGTGTTTTTGTTTTTTAATTCACGGATAATGTTTACTTTTGCCCTACATCATCTCCATGTGTACACGATGTATATGCACCTCATAGTTGGCAACAAATTTTTCTGACTAAGCATCGGATTGAATGATAATATGATCCTCAATATCAACGCCAGTAATAGAAGAGTAATTGTTGTTCAGTATATGGACTGGAAATCAACAATTAGGTTTGGTAGATATCAATTTGGAAAGTTTAAGGACTCAATAGATTTACTTAAATAGATTAAGGATGAAATAAAAAAAAACTAGATAGTTAGGTTACTAAAAGTGAAATTTACCATAAACTACATAATTAGATAAAATACTCGTATGAATATGTGGTTCTCAAAATGTGTGCACTATTTTTTTTATTTGATTAAATTGGCATAGAAAAAGTGGAAAATTAAAACATAGTATTGAGAAACTTAATTCCCCTTATATCATCAAGGATAAATTGATCCAAACAGTTCAAAATCGACTGAATAGTAATAAAGCTACTATCACTACTATTAAGATAAAACTTTTGCGATTGCATCCACACTTCAATTAGCTTTCTGAAAAACATGGCTAACTTCTGCTTTAAATCAGCTTTTCAAAAAATATGGCAAATTTTTACTTTAAATCGGTCCAGCAACACTCTATAGTCAATAAGAATGTTACTTAACTCATGGTTACCCAACACTTTTTAGTTTGGGAGATTCACCAAAGTCAAGAAATCGGTTTCCACAACGATGCCAGAACAAGTTGCGCTCCGAAGCAAGTTGCAACCCACCCCATAGTAGTAGAAGTTTAGAAGTTTTGGGGGGCAAAATGTGTAATATTAGAGAAACTAAGGATGTACCTCTATGTACTCCTATACAGGGCTGTAAGTGAGCCGAGCTACTCTCGAGCTCAGCTTGGCTCGGCTCGGTAACGGCTCGACTCGGCTCGGTTCGAAGGGTAAATGAGTGAGCTCGAGCTCGGTTTTGAGGCTCGTTAAACAAACGAACCGAGCTCGAGCCTAGTTAGGCTCGGCTCGACAGGCTCGCGAGTAGCTCGTTAACGGCTCGGTTTGGCTCGGCTCGGCTCGAATATAAATAAATATATTTCTTAATTTTAGGGCTTCCAGAGACCATTTCTTTTCCCGTTCTTATTTCTTCCGCCGTTTTTAGAGAGAGAGAGAGAGGAGAGAGAGGAGAAGAAGATGAGGACGAAATCAAATTGGAGAGGAACGAGCAGTGGAAGGTTGCAACTTTACCATCTTCCCAATTCAACGAAGCACCACATGACAGAATTACCCCCACTTCATTGAGTACAGCCGTACAGGGCCCCGAAGAGCTGTTACTGTTTTAGGCAGCTCGAAATCGGCAGCCCAGAGTATGGACCTGACGCAGTACCACCCAAGATCGCCAAGAGCACCAAGAGCATCTAGATCCGGCGGCCTACCTCTCTGATTCACTTTCAAGTTTCAGCCATCACCTCCGGTCTCCGATTCACTCCCAGCCGTCACCTCCTTTCTCCGATTCACTCACGCCGGTCTCGCATTTACGCCACCGTCAGGCTCTGGTATGATTCGTATGAATGATGAATCTCTCTCTCTCTCTCTCTCCCGTTATATATACAGCTTTTATGTATATAGATGTAACTGATGAAACAGAGGTAATAGATGAAACACACTTATATAAAACGGGAGACACACTAATATATGCATATAGAATTAGTCTTTAATTTTTTTTTTGATAAAATTCATAAAATTTGTCAATTTTGGTGATAAAAATGATGGAATTAGCTGGTTTTGATTAAGGCTGTGTTGATGAATTCGAGCCCGAGCCGAGCCGAGTAGGCTCGTTTATTCCAAACCGAGTTCTAGCGAGCCGAGCTCGAGCTCGGATTTTTGGGCTCGATTCGAGCTCGAGCCGAGCTCGGGCCTGACCGAGCCGAGTTCGAACATGCTAATACTCGGCTCGGCTCGGCTCGTATACACCCCTACTCCTATGTATCTACATGTCAGCCCTAAAATTACTGGAGGACCGAATCAGAACCACTCGAAAATAGAACTTCAGCAGCTCCGGCAACGATAAGAACACGTACCCTATCTCTCTCCTCTCTCTCCTCTCTGGCGTCTATGTCGCGTTCTCTTTGTTGCTTTTTCATGGGTAATGTAGAAAATGTACTTGTATTTAAATAGTGAGGACCTTAAACAAAATTATTCTACTCCTTTTAGCCTTTTTTTGGGAGCTTGAAGCCGTGGATTTCTAGTATTTCTTGTTTGACCTGAGGGAGATTTCATTGGCATGAATTATACAAAGATGCTTGCCTTTTTGTTGCAAATGATTTGGTACTTTGCTTGGATGCGAAACGTTTTATCTATGTCTTTTTAAATGTTAGCATGTTCCTTTTTGCTATTAATGATGGCATCTTGTGGACAAGTATAGCTTATTCTGTAATCATTTTTCCCTTTATAATTAATTTCAAAAGTTTGTGGTAGAAGTGATAGGGAGTCGGGATGATGAAGGGATAGTATAAAAAATTAGGGTCTTCATCTGTTAAGCTTACCCTTTGCGATGCAGGACGGCATTTTGGGCTCCAAATTTGGGGGGAAACAAGTAGTTGGTTACTGTGTTGTCCTCCGAAATTGTCATTTTTATAGTCTCATTTCGCTGTTTTAATATGTTGAAAGTTGTTAGTGATGTTTAAAAAGGATTCATAGTTTCCCTTTTGCTTTTCTGTTCTCCTTTATTTATGTACACATTTGAAGAAGGAATTTTAGCGGTTTTACATCATGTTAACATGTTTTTTAATATTGGTTCATAGGTTTGGATGTTCTGAGATTGTTAAATCTGTGAGGCCTTGATCTCAAGTACATATGAATCGAAGACCATTCTTTCTTTTGCATTCCATCTCTGTGTTACGAAACCCTGTTAACTTATTCCCCTTAGCTTTGGGATATCGGATTCCAAAAGCCCCAACTTCGGAGCTTTCCTGGTATTGGAGCACCTTTGCCTCTGCTGCTGCTACTGCCTTGTTTCCATCAAGTGAAACACTAGAAGTAAAGGTATCAGTAGAAAGGGTTGGAGCCCGTCCAAAGGACTCAAAAGATGTTTTTCGGAGTTGGGGTTGCAGTGATAGTGATATAGCAAAGATATTTCAACGGCGACCTTCTTTGCGGAATGTTGATCTTGCCAACCTTCAGTCCAAACTCAACTTGCTTTCTGGGTTGGGCCTCTCATCTACTGACCTTGTAAAGATCATTAACTGTCGGCCCCGCTTCCTTGGTAGTCGCATTAATAAGTTCTTTGATGGGCGCCTAGATTATCTCCAAGAATTGTTTGGATCAAGGGAAGTACTTCTAAAAGCCATTATACGGAATCCTTCCCTCCTCACCTATGACTTTTATACCAAAATCAAACCTGTCATTGCCACATACGAAGACATGGGTGTTAGTAGAAAGGATTTGATTGCTATGCTTCTTTCTCGCCCCACTTTAATTCCCAGAACCTCTATCAATGATGAGAAGTTGGAGTACATTCGCAAGACTGGGATCTCCAGGAATTCAAAAATGTACAAATATGTGGTCACCCTGTTTGCCATCTCACGCACTGAAACGATCCGTGCAAAGCTGGCAAACTTTGAGAAGTTTGGATTTTCAGAGGATGAGGTTTTGGGTCTTGTTGGACGCTCTCCTCTTATGTTGACACTATCCATTGACAAGGTTCAACGGAACATGACTTTCATATTGAGCATGATGAAACTTCCAGCCAATGCGGTCCTTGGTTACCCGTTTTTGCTGTTCTTCAATTTGGAGGCTGTGTTGAAGCCACGGATGCTTCTGGCAGGAAAGATTCAGGATATGGGTCTTCTTCCACAAATTAAAGGACCTTCAATGCTGACGGCATTTAGGATGAAAGAGAAGCGGTTTCTGAAGCTATATGTAACTTGTCACCCAAAGGAAGTTGCTGATGAATTGATGGAGTTCTACTCTAGTGCAAAAGATGTCAAGAGACTGGCAGAATCCTCAAAGAAGAAACACAATAAAGGATTCCCATTCTGAAAATTGTTTTGATACGAGGTGCATTTAAACTTTTCTTAGGAACATGTAGCTGTAACTGTGCCAAACTACATCCTGATGGAATTTGTTTGATAATGCAGTGTCTTGATGAAGTTTTGTTTCTGTATATGCATCGTTGTGCCATAATGCCATTCCTTTTGTGATTCTGTCTTCGTGCATATGCAACAAAGTTATGCAAAAGTCCTACATATGTGCTCTGGAGTGTTTATCTGCCAATTAGCACTGGTATTAGCGTTGGTACTGCAAACCTGAGTTGACTTCATGTCTTTGTGGGCCCAGTGGCGCTTATTCGTGTGCACAAGGAGAATAGGTGAGAAACAGAATAGTCAACTACATGCAGAATAGTTTTTTTTCCCCTCCTCTATTCCTTATTCTGCGTTCAAAACTTAATGACAGGCTTGACAGCACCTAGAGATCAGAAACAGGATAACTTTGACTGAAAATTATCCGTGTTGTGGGGGAATATTAGTTGGTGAAACCCTTTTTCATATACAGCTTGGTTAGTTGATGTCAGTGAAATGTTGGTTGCCCAAACAAGTTCAGTGAATTAATTTTTGCAAATTCAACCTGAACTATTTGTCATGGTGATGTGTCATTTTCAATTTAGGCATGCAGATAGTAAAAATGCTTCAGGAAAACTTGCTACTTGTAACATTTAGTTTTTGAAGTTACATAAACTATTTTGAAAAATCGGCATGTCTTCCTGGATAATGCGCTGATGTTGGGTTTGAATTTGCTTGTGAGTGCCTTGGGCAGGGCCTGAATTCATAGGTACTGTTAGTGAATGATTAGACCATCAAGTCAATAAATGTTGCAATAATATCGCAATGTTATCGGGTTGCCCTTTGATGCCTTTTGTTAATGTTGTGGCTGTTCCGGCTATTTTGCATGAGCTAACATGTTCCCTCAGAAAACAATAACAAAGCGTGAGAAGAAGCTTTGAGAATCTCTCTGGTATATTCCATAGCAACATATTTCCTTTTCTTTTTTTTTTTTGGGGGGGGGGGGGGGGGGGGTGGGGGTTATTGCATATTTTGTTTGTTCTAATCTGTTCCTCATGGTTATTGATGAGTAGTCATATGCAGAAGTTTCTTATTTGCGCTGTTGTTAATACACTGGTTCACAACTTGATAAATATCTAATTAATTGTCAATATCGTGCAGGGAATTGTTCAACCGTATTACTGCAGTCTCAGCAACCTACTGTGGCAAAATCAAGCCAGATAGTGTTTTAGATTCATGATTAAGAAATGGAATTAGGCCACCAAGCTGAATTAAAGCAGTTCCAAAACAGTCGCAAAGGAAGAAGCCGCGAATAGGCTTAGCCTCTGCAATTGTACCACACCTCCATTCATTGTAGGCTTGGAGTGAAGGAGATCTTGGTCAAATCCGAAGATTGTGGTCCAAAAGATCATGGAAAACAAGAACAGAATTGTAGGCTTGGAGTGAAGGAGATCTTGGTCGAATCCGAAGATTGTGGTCCAAACGATCATGGAAAACAAGAACAGAGCACTGCAATTTTCAGATTCTGAAGATACCCATGCTAAATGGCACAAGATCTTGGGTTGTGACTACAGATTGATTGGAGGAAAGATTTTTCTATCCACACATAATTGTTTAGCCCATTTCAAAATTGCAGTTTTATATGTGTTATTGGTTGCATGATTTGAACAGCAAGAGTTATTATTGGCAAAAAAGAAAAGGAAATGGAACGATTAGTTGAGGTCTGGTTGCAATTCCTCTTTCTGAATGGTGAATGTTTGAGTTCTTTTAAAGTTTTGTTATTTAGGTGTATGCATGCTTTCATGGAGTCAGATTCACATACTGAATTCACTGCCAAAGGAACACCGCCATCATCCGGATCCTTTTTGGGATTGTATGAACTGAATATTAAGATATTACTATTAATTATTCTCTTACTTATGTCAAATTTGGAATCCAAAATTTGGCGGGAGTTTGGTGGCATGATTCTCTTCATTTCTTTTGCAATATACTTTAGTGTCTCGTGGCCGAATAAATATTAAAGCCTTTCTACCATATCTGCCTTGAGGGTCCTCCCGACAGCTTCTATGAGGAAGGCGGCGCAAAAGACAATGGTCGAATTTTACATGATCTAAGCTACTTTTCACAATTCCCCTTCTCTCTTCCTGTTATTTTGTCAAATGATTGTTCTTCCTTTCGGTCTAATCTATAGGGTGGGTAGAAGAGAGGGAGAAACTTGAGTACAATACTGATGAGGTGTGTAGAAACTTTTTACTTCCAAAATCTAGCGGTCATCTGTTTCAGGATCAAATTGTCCAGCTCGTGTCTTCTATTTCCATAAATAGGCTACTTTTTCCTGGGGTTCATTATAGTACTGCTCTCTGAGTAACTTTTTGACATTATAACAAGCACATGACTGATTCTGAGTTTTATTCCCTAGCTGCCGAAGGATTGAAAAATGAAATCCTTTCAATTGTTGAGCATGAGGTCTTCTTTCCTTAGTCCTTGCTGCATTTCTTTGTTCTTCTTTAGTCTTTAACTATCAAACCTGCTTCCTTGTGCCTTTGAAAGAGAACATCCTAGTGTTCTTCCTTTTCTTTTTCAGATGGGGAGGGAGGTTTCAAGGGAGTTGATAATTTTGTGTCTTGTGCTAGGCTGTCTCTGATTGTGCAGTTTCAATGCTACATGGCTGGAAATTGTTTAGCGCATGCTATTTGATCGTTGGTGCAATACTAGTGCACCATTGGGTCTTCTCGTTGATTCATCCATGAGGGGCACTATTGGTTTGATTAGGAAAAATTCGATCTCACTGTTCCGTTCTTTAGAGGACATAGAGCTTCTCCTCCTCTATGGTATGTGGAGGAACCTTAGTTCTCAAGAGTAAACTTCTGGGTTATTTTGTTGAAAATTAAGTTGTTTTAGGTTAATTGATTAGTTTCTCTGTTGAAAAGTTTTATGTATTCATGCGCTGGGTTCTTTTGATGAGATTGGAGATGTTTTCAGCGCTGGGTTGGATTTTCTGGTGATAACCTTAACCGTGAAATTCTTTTTGAGGTGCTCCAATGCGTATTAAATGTCAGTCAACGGTTGGGAAAAACTGCTTTAGCTATATTCTTGGGGGCCGCTATTCGTAACCCTTTATTTTCTTCATATAATCTGTTTAAATTTCCCAAGTAATTACAACATGATCCCCTCTTGCAAATTGACCTAGTTGCCCTTGTACCTATACATGAAATGACCTACATGCCCTATATCTATGAATCCCTTCTTAGTGCACCATCTTTATCAGCCGAAGAAGTTCTTCCTCGCTTCCTGAAGGTTTTAGAAACTGGATGCATGTATAGTTCTTCAGTCACTTCTCTCCATATATACTGTATGTCTGAGCTGGGAGCTGATATTGCTTGGGAGAAGGAAGTGGCAGATCACAAAAATCTGAAGAAGTTCTCTATAGAGATGTTTGTTTTGTTTTTTTATCACTTCAAGCTTTGTCCAATAAAGCAACCACATGGGGAAAAGTTTTGGATGTCATGCAGCACAGCACTACTAAAAATTTTTCGTTCCTCGCAAAATCATGCACCAGTTTAATTCTAAAGTAGGGTTCAATATCAACACCTCTGTTATGGTCCAGGCAACGTCTCAATTTGCAAAAGTTATGTTTGAATCTGCCTTGGACATACTTCTTTTGCTGCACTATCTGGTCTGGTGAACATGAATGAGGGGGCTGGTCAGTTTTTCTTCTATCAGATCAGATGGAGCACAATTACAAATGCGTTACCTCTTTGCTTTTGTGTATTTCGCAGTTTGTGCAATTGTTTCAATCTTTCATTTGAGTAGTGAATGTTTACGGCTGGGTTTGGGATAATAAGTCAAAACGATTTTTTTTTTTTGTCTTTATTTAAAAAATTGTATTTGTTATTTTTTCATCAAATTTTTATAACTTATTGATTCGTCTCGTTGAGAAGAATCGGAAAACTAAAACATTTTTGGTCAAAACTCATAATGTTTTTGAATAAAGACAAAAAAAAATTATAAAGAAAGTCTTTTTCAATAACTCATAATTTTTTACCTATTTTTGTCTTTTTAAAAAAATTATGATAAAAATTATGAATTTAGATTATAATTTTTTACTTTTTTGATTCTTTTCGACAAGACAAATCAATAAGTCTCAAAAATTTGATGCAAAATGAACAAATGCATTTTTTTAAATAAAAACAAATAAAAAAGTACTTTTTTCCGTCCCAAAATGTTTGTATGGTCCGCAAGATGAGGACTACAAAATAAATGCATTTCTTACAAGAAAAAATTCAAAACTTTTTTCATAAATTAAAAGAACTCATCGATATATAGTGAATTATTGAAAAAAATTTAAATTTCTTTTGCAAAAATTTTAGACCGGACAAACATTTATAACTTTTTAATCCAAACCCACCCACCCCAGTGAAATGGATTGTTCAACTTCTGTTATTGCTTCGTCTTTGTTGTGGTGGTGTCTTATGTCTTCTTTGGACTGTGTGAAAGTTAAGTGAAAGAAGAAAGAGTAAATCCTTTCTTGTCGTCGTTTCTTTTTCCCACTATAGGCCGTGCACACGCGATGCGTGTGCAAGTCGGATTTTTAACATATATGATGTCTGATAGCTGCTGTATTTGCTTACACTGTGCTGTTCTTTTTCTTGATGCAGCATTATGGACCTGGTTCACGATCTAAATTCTAGTTGACAAAAGCTCCCTTGGCAGGAATGATCTTAGACCCCATGGTCTTCTGTTGAAATCATCAAAAGACGAAATGATTATTCACGGTTCAATTGTTATGGGTCCTTCACCACACCAGCCCAAAGGGAGTACCCAATGGGAAACACTTGAGCTCTATCTTGTCTGTACTGCTTCCATCCTTTTCGAGTTCTTTGAACTTAACTGTTCCAGTTTTTGTTGGGGTGCCCTCTTTCATTAATATGGCTTCACAACTTTCGTTTAAGACTTATCAATTCTTTCTTCTTTTGTGTTGTTACATTCTTTGATATTCAGCTTAGTTTTTTCCTTTGCGTTTGTTATTATGTCATGTAGGTAAGTGACACTCATCAAAGCCTTCGTCTGGGGCCTATCTATGTTCGTTTTTTGTGGTCCTTTTGGTCTAGATTAATGTAGATTCAGATGGTTCTGCTTCTAGTTTTATATAGTGTGCGTGCATACGTGTGTTGTATTTATAAGAGTTAAGTCTAGAACTAAGTCACATAATGCGGGTGAGTGAGCAAAAGCGGAAGTGACTAAGAATGTGAAAACTCCTTTAAAAAACAGCCCATACTACTAAATTTTGTGAGAGTGAGAGCATAGAGTGAGAAGTGAGAGCAAAAGCGGAGGATCCTACCACAGGATTGTGGAACCTAGGTCTAGTACTTGCTTCTAGAGTTCCTGCATTTTTAATCGCAGGGTGGGTTTGTAGCTGTTGTCCTGGGCCATAGGGTTATGAGGTTTGATTCATGAAGTTGCTTAATATGCTGCATTTGGAGATGTCATGGGTTGGACTCCATTATTTTTGTATTTGTTTGATGAATACATAAAATGGAACATACCGTTGTTGATTTTGAGCAATTATCGAGGTTCTCATTTATCTTTGTCATTCCATTGATATTTGTGTTTTCCCGTCACTAATTCTAGTAAAAATATAAAGGATCTCAAACAAGACTACTGGTAATTATTACGGAAACTCATCTTTCTGCCACTCCTCAAATAGTTACCTCTGTGGCGGGTTTAGATGTTCAAGGTAAATTAGCTAGCCAAACATTGGATAATGTGGTTTAATTATTTGTAACAATGCAATGGAGCTTTGTTCTTGCTTTCTATTTTGGTTTCTCCTGTAGTGAGAGCTCGATAAATCTCCCCTATATCGATTACATCTATTCTTTCAGAAAAATTTCTCCTCATATTGCCATCTGTGGCAGATCTGTTCGGCCGATGTGCATAACATGTTAGTTCTCTGTATCTGGTTCTTCTATTGAAGGGAAGGTGGAGCCTCTAAACAACTCTTCCCAAGGGAATCACTCACTTTTTAGAGCCTTGTGCCTGTTTATTGTTGGGATACTTTCCACTTAACTGTAGAAGCTGAAATTGTAGAACTCGGATAGCAGGCAACAAATACAAGCAACATATTCCTAGATGCTTAGACTTGGTCAATAACTTCTCTTCTTTTGACAAGACAATGAAAAGACACTTAATGCACAATATACTAGGTCAGATTCTCGGGACATATGGTAGTAACTCAGGGAGGTGAATCTAGTAGAGCATGTTTGAGCCTTTTTATTTGACCACATGTAGACACTCCAATCTGGGTCTCTGAATAATCTTTAAGTTCCCCGATGATGAAATAAGGAAAAATATACCTTCAAGGCTTGGATTGTTGCTCCTTTGCTACTCCTTCTCTATATCTCAAGAAAACCCCTTCCCAAACATGTAGGGTGGCCTTCGGTTCAATTGCAAAGAGAAAAATGCGTTTGCTTTGTCAAAAATAACTTTTTCCATGACACACCGATGGTAAAATGGGCACACATTTCAATATATAAAACGTCTTTGAGTAAAATCAATTGGGTTAGAAACAGAACTCGACAAGCTTTCCAACGCTTTGAACCACGCCCAAATCCGAGTTCGGGAGTGTTCGGGGAGCCCCCGCGAAGGTTGGTGTGCTGTGTTGACGCACAATACCGCGCGGCATTTCAAAGCGTCGCACGGCATTTCAGAAAATTCCAAAAAAATCACTCCACCGCACGAGATTTCAATATGCAGCATGGCATTTCTCATATGTCGCGCGGCGTTTCGAAAAAAGTTGTGACAGTTGCAGAAAGTCGTCTGCCACCGCTGCAGGGGAAATAATTTGGCCCAGAAGCCACCTCCCCTCTTTACAGTGTTCATCCTTGGCTCTCTTGCCTATAAATACACCCTCCCTCTAGTTGAGAAACACCCCTTCAACTCCAAATAAAGTTACTTTGCCATATTCTAGACTCTTACTCTCTCTCTAAAAATACCCCAGCCCTCTTGATTCTCTCTCTCTACAACTTCTTACACCCATTACATTATACATCTCTCTCTTTCTTTCTCTCTCTCTATACTCATTTGCTAACAAGTCTCTCAAAACTCAATCCAAATCAACCTTCACTCTCCATTTTCAAGTACATTCAAGCTTCGATCAAAGGAGTTTTCAAGTCCAAATCAACTTTCATTCCTCCATATTTAAGCACATCCAAGTTTCGATCAAAAGGTATAAACAACTTCCTCAAGCTAAACCACGTTTAGCTTTGAAGGGAGTCGATCGAGGCCCTTCTCGGTCTCTCTATATTGAGTTTGGGCCTCAAACAAGCTTTATATTAAAAAAACACAAAAAACAGTTTCTGCACTTGATACACTACATCGTGCGGCGTTTTACGACACCGCAAGGGGTAGTGTATTATACCGTACTTTATTTTATTTCTTGTACATACTCTTTCTTATGTTATTTTGTTTAGTCTGTTTATTACTTTTCGTTGCGGGTACATTTCAGAATCAAGTTTCATGTTAAAAGTTATCTTTTTGATTTTATTAAATCTTTTAACACTTCAAGAAGCCTTTTAACATTGCTTTACATGATGAGATGAACCAAATGGTCTTGTAAATCATTTTCAGAGATCCAAAGAAAATATAAAAAACTATTTTGCGGACCTATGTTTGTTTTGTCATGTAAAAGCAAACTGATTCTGGAATGCGTAGACAGGTGCCCCGCACGGCATTTTAGTTACACCGTGCGATGCATCCGGTCCGTCTCGCGGTGTTTCACTTGATATTGGCAGACTGCCGTAATGCTGTTATTTCATTTTCTGTACATTCCTCATCATCCATTTCATACTGTACAGTTTGCACCACAAGTACGCCAATGTGTTATATTAAACCCCATGTCCCTTTTCCGTACGTGTTTTAATCAAAGTTAAATTTTTCAAATGATATTAAATCCCTCATTTAAAATGCTAAGTAGAGCCCGGTTTTTACCGGGCGAGCGGGGTGCTTTTCTAATAAAACCTTCCCCGTTCGTAACGTGGCTCCTGAACCCAAAATCTTAACATTTTCGCTAGATCAAAAGCCTTTTTCTTTTCAAATTAAGCTCTCGGTTTTTCGGATCATCCATCTCAAAAATTCGGGTGGCTACTCTTCTTGGGAGCGCCGATACAGGGAGCCCACACCAGATATTTCTTTAAGCTGGCCTGTTGGACACAAGTGTCAGTGAGCAATCCCTTCTTCTTTTTTCATATGTAACTGGATTTGCTAAAATGGGTACTTTGTATCAAAATTGGACATGGTGAAAAGATATTGGAATATGACAAATTTGCAACTTCGTATTTTGTTGGAACTTTCTGAGCTTTGTTAGTACCTTGGTTGATCTCTCCTCTCACCACATAGCATTTTGCCATACAAAATTTGTAATTTCTGGATGGAGCTATTTTTATAGTCAAAATGGGTGAATTGTGGCCTTGTATCAATTGTGTTGGCATATCTGGTGTTAATTTGACCCTCGAGTGCCATGTTTGAGAAAACCATAACAGTTAGCAAATAAAAATATCATACTTTGCAGGAAGGGAAGAAATGCTTCTGTTATAAAAATACTGGAAAGGCTGTATACGGCATCCTTCTAAACAATATTTAAGAAATATTTTTAATTAGTTTCTGACTGAAATTAGGAGTAAAAGACATTGTCCACCCCTTTACAGTTTTGTTGCAAGAGAATACTTGTAGAGCCAACATGTAGAATGTCTACAAGTGATCAAAATCAAAACTTCTGAAGATGTGCCAGAATGATTGAGTCTTAATGAAATATGATTTTCCCATTTTCATTCTTTCGAGGAGTTGCTTCTCTTCCCTAGCATAAACAACTAATAACGCAAAAATCCAATACGATGTACAATTAAGGCCGTAACGTGTGCGATGGATATAGGAGTACCTAATTCATGCCACGTGTTGATTTGAAAATTCACAATCGTCACGCATAGGCCAATCTAGTGACAAGCAATCAGTGAACCTGGAAAATGTAAAATAGAATTGTATTGCATAGTATAAGAAGCCAAAGCACCTGTCATAATCTTTGTTAATGAACTTCGAATTTGTTTTATTTAACTCATTACATACCAGAAATATTCATTAAGATCGTCATAGTTACAATAATCCGCATGAGTAGTTTTTCCACCTTAGACAAGCCGAATTGCAAAGAGAGTACCCTCTTGATTACTTGGTAAAGGGTGATATAACTTTCTGTAAGAAAGACTCGTCATCTCCTACCCATGAAGCGTTAGTGTTTTCTCCAACTAACAAATTATGAAACTCATTTGCTGTCTGCACTCATGTCAAGATATTGGTATGAAACAATAACTCATCGCAAGATGGAATGAAGATCAAATCTACACTGATGAATGAACTATTCACATTGTGAAAGATGTAGAGCATAGGCTTTCAGGTATATATCGAACATTGGCTTCTTCATCCCAGATAAGAAGATTGAGTCCCCTGTTAATGCATATCTATGATACGCTGAAATATTCACATTGTCTTGTGCATAACTTTACCTGTGTTTGTTTTTATCAGGTAAAGGTCACTGTGGCTGCACTAAAGTAGACTCATGATTTAAAAAGACTATCTAGCAGTTTGATCTTTTTGATTTTCCTGGGGCCATGTTTGGGTTTCAGGCATGCATCATAGGGTATTTCTGAAGAGTAACAAATGTCTTGAGTTTATTTTTGTATGTACAAAAAGACAATGTCTAGAACTAGAGGGAGCATGCAGTTGATTCTACTTCTTGACATTGTCTTTGTGTACATACAGAAATCAACCCAAGACATTTGTTACTTCTATGAAATAACACACTATGACTCTACAAAATTGACATTTGAGTGTCTAGATTAACGATGATGCATACATGAAACCCAAACATGGCCCTGAGAAAATTTGGAAGATCCAACCCCCAGCTAATGAAAATGGTCTTTTTAAATCATGTGTTTTCTTTAGTGCAGCCATAGCGACCTTTAGCTGATAAAAACAAACACAGGTAAAGTTATGTGCAAGACAATTTATATTTCTGCGTATAATAGATATGCATTAACAGGGGACTCAATCTTCTTCTCTGGGGTGAATCAACCAATGTTCGATATATACTCGAATGTCTATGCTACATCTTTCACAATGTGAGTAGTTCGTCCATATTTGATCTTCATTCCATCTTGCGATGATTTATTATTTCATACCAATATCCTGACATGTGTGTGGATGGCAAATGAGCTTCATGATTTGTTAGTTTTCTCTAAGGCTTTATGGGTATGAGATGAGTCTTTCTTGCAGAAAGTTATATCACTCTTTTACCAAATAATCAAGAGGGTACTCTCTTCGCAACCCTACTGTAAGACTTGTCTTTTTCTTCTTTGAAACTAAATGGTGGTTATGATATTCTACGAAGCCGAGAAGAGTAAAGGTGGAAAAGCTTCTCATGCGGATTGTTATAACTATGACGGTTTTAATGAATATTTCTAGTATGTAATGAGTTAAATAAAACAAATTCGAAGTTCATTAACAAAGATTATGACAGGTACTTCGGCTTCTTACACCATGCAATACAATTCTATTTTACGTTTTCTAGGTCCACTGATTGCTTGTCACTAGATTGGCCTATGCGTGACGATGATGAATTTTCAAACATGTGGCATGAATCAGGTATTTCTATGTCCTAAGCACACGTTACGGCTTTAAGTGTACATTGCATTCGATTTCTGCGTCATTAGTTGTTTATGCTAAGGAAGAGAGCAACTCCTAGATAGAATGGGAAAATCACATATCATTGAGACACGATCATTCTGGCACATCTTCAGAAGTTTTGATCATTTGTAGACATTCTACATGCTTGCTCTACAAGTTTTCTCTTGCAACAGAACTATAAAGGGGTGGACAATGTCTTACTCCTAACTTCAGTCAGAAACTAATTTTTTGAACTGTTGTATTGCAGGCAATGGTTATCATTGCATGGAAAAATATTTCTCCACTAGAAATTTTTCAGAAGGATGCCTTACACAGCCTTTCTAGTATTTTTATAACAACACCATTGCTTTGCTTCCTTCAAATTATGATATTTTTATTTGCTAGCTGTTATGGTTTTCTCAAGCATAATCATGGAATGTTATTCAAATACTGATGGTAGCCTGTGCCATGAAAATGATTACATTGTTGACAAAGCCAGTATTTCTATAGGCGAACCTTTTCTTTTCACTTTGTTAAGTACTAATCAAGGAAGCCCTAAAGTAGCACAGAAAATCTCCTTTTAAGATGTCATTCATTGCTTTGCATGCCTCATATTGTACTTGAGTTTTACCGCTTCTGTTCAATCATGCTGCATAGAGTTATGCAATGGCATCTTAATCCTTATATAGATATGAAAATTCTTGCCTGGCTGTTCTTCATGTCCAATTTGTACGCTATATCTTGGTATTCAGACATGGTTCTTACTGAAATCTCATTTTGGTGTCAATGTGGATATCAAGTATTTTGGACTTTATTTTGAACTTTTCGGGCTATCATAGGTGGAAGTTCACTGATGTGATGAGAAACATTCTCAAAATACTTGTTAGTCTGGCCTGGGGTGTCATTCTTCCTCTCTGCTATGTGGATACGTTTCAAGTGGCCCCTGACAAAAGTAAAGATTTGTTGTGGTTCCTAAATAAAGTGAAGGGCATTCCTCCATTGTACATCATCCTTGCAGCAATATTTTTGCTTCCAAATTTACTAGCAGCAGCATTATTATTTTTTTCCAATGCTCTAACGATGGATTGAGAACTCAGACTGGCATATTGTAAGGTTTCTTTTGTGGTGGTCAGAGGTACCATTCCTTCCTCTTTCACCTTGGATTTCTTTGAATACTTGGGCTCATGTACCAATGTAGACAGATATGAGCGGGTGATAAGGCTAAATTTATAAACGAGGAAAGTTTGTCATTCTTGCAGTCAGTTCTTTCTTCTCCATTAAACATGTTTATCTGAAAACAACGTATCTTATAGCAAAGTTTCGTCATTCGATACATTTGACTTCTCTGTTTGAATTGTGGGAAAATCAACCTCCAAATAAGAATTATAGTTTCCTAATTCTGTTAACAGTGTGGCTGGGGCCTTAAATGCGGTGTCATCAAGTTCATTTTGCTTTAGCATCACGTTTTCGGTGATTACTTATAGGTGCATTTGATATACTCTACATTAACATCCTCAAACATCTCAAAGGTACTCTTAGTCACATTCCTAGTGTCCAAGCTCTTAGGATCTTTATTCTATCACAATGACTGTGATATGTCAATCAAGCGTTGAGGCCCTTTCTGCATGTGCAAACATGTGTAAATACTATTTTTTGTGGCTTTCTCATTAACAAGCTATGAACAATATTTTGTCTCTTGAATGAGTTTGTTATCATCTCTGCAGCCCAGAGTTTATGTGGGGAGAGAAATGCATGAACGTCAATGCACGCGTATTAAGTGAGTTTGAAAAAGATGACACAATATCTACTACAGTACTATGATTGTCTAACCTTACCACTGTGCTTTTTCTATTTGCTTGAAAGAATATTTGTTACAAATTTCAGCTATACTCTTTTTTTGGGTGCTACTTCTCTGTGCCAAAATCGCATTTAGCTACATCCAGGTGCTTGTCACATCTTTAATGGTAATCATATTTGAAATTCGGTTGTGCAGAGTAGTACTTCTTTAGCCATTTGTCCCATTTTGAGTTTGTTTTCCTAGATAAAACCTCTGACAAATGCAACAAAAGATATAATGAGCATTCGCCGTGTTCAGTATACATGGCATGAATTCTTTCCAGATGGTATTCATCTACTCTTGATGGTTGCTTTCTGTTCTTTAAATGTTAAATACGTTCATGCTAAAATTCTTGAGTCAACAAATGCAGCTCAAGGCAACTACGGAGGAGTCATCTCACTTTGGGCACTGTTATCTTGGTGTGTTCGAATGATTTTATTTTTATTATTTCAATTTGTTGACAATTTTTGAAGCCTTTTTTATTATCAGTAGGCATGTGAAAAATATCAAATATTCCAAGTTTCATGCAGGCTTATTTTATGGATACTCAAATTTGATACGCTTTCTCCACTATATGCAGTGGTATTCTTGGGGCATTGGATCATTTAGGAGAGGTGATTCCCTTGAACACATAACTCCGATGATTACTAATTAATTGTCATTAGATGGTCATGGTTATGATTCTAAGTTAGTTTGTGCAATTTATTGATACCATTTCATCTCTGGTCATGGATGATTGAATGTTCATATCTATAATGGTTTTTGGGCTGGAAATTGAAGTCATAGGAATGGCTTGGCTAAACCCAGGGTTACAGGACGTGGTTTTGGAGTTCTACTATTTTGTTAGGTTCCAACTCGCTATTTCAATTCATGATTTAGACTTGAAAGATAGTTTTTATACGGAACAATATATGGATAGTTTGGTAGCTCAAGTGCAGAACCATTTACTACCATTCTGTGTTCTTGAAAACATTATGGTGCCTTAATTTCTTAACTTTCTATTTTCCGCTCCTTCATGTTTTTATAGAAATTTCTTTTACTCGTGTTGAGTGAAAAATATATTTTTAAAAGAACTTCAAATTCCTTATGAGCACTATCAGGGTTAAAAAACTAGAGGCATGCCACCCAAGCCATCACTAGTTAATCTTTACATGTAATATGATAATCTAGATATCTTGCCAGGTGACATTCATGTTGACTTCTCTTCTTACATGTACGAACACTGAAAATGGGAACTTGAGATTCCTTGTGAGCACTATCAGGGTTAAATAACTAGAGGCATGCCACCCAAGCCATCACTAGTTAATCTTTACATGTAATCTAATAATCTAGATATTTTGCCCGGTGACATTCATGTTGACTTCTCTTCTTACAGGTATGAACATCGGAAATTGTCATATCACGGTTCCTTTCTTTACCATGGGCGTTCATGACGTACTTGGTGCATTCTGAGAAGACAGAGAGAAGGGATTGTAAAAGATTCAAATGTTCTAAGGTTTCATCTTGTGTTTCAATGATTACATGTTGATGGAATCATGAGAAACGTTCACACTCAACACTCTCACAATTAATTGTGTTAAGTATTTCAAAATTCAAAATTACATCAACATAATTTCTCTAACTCTTGCACACACACACTACAATGGTGATGGGGTCACCCCCTCTCTCATCTCTACCCTCTTTCTCAATTCCACACTTTACCTAGCATACACACAAATCTATTTATAAAACAAAACGATTGCTCTCAACCACACAACTCAACTCTATAATACTTACTCTGATAGTTTATTCTATGGTTTTCCATCGATGTCTAGGTTGAAGCTGCAAAATTTGCTCATTTATGGAATGAAGTAATAGGGAGTTATCGTGAAGAGGATTTAATATATAAGTGATTTATTGTGTTATTCAGTCTTCTATGTATCCCATTCTTCATGCAACTGAATTGAAAAGGGTTTTCCTTTGTTCCAGAGAGATGGATATGTTGCTAGTACCTTATTTGTCGGATCTTAGACTAATTCCTCCCTTTCTACTTGCTAGGAAGGTCAGTCAGTGGCCTGAAATTCTTGTATCTACTGGTCGCTTCTCTTGTTGACTATTTGTGTTTGCAGATTCAGGTTGTGTTGGCCGCGGTGGCCCAACTTACATCAGAAGATTTCGACCTCTGGGGATGTATATGTGATACGAAATACGCTCTTAGTGAATGCTGTGAATCGTTCAAACTTGTCTTCATTGGTTTGGTGGTTGGAAAAACTGAGAAAAGGTTTGCTCCTTAAGCCATTTGGTGGCATGGATTTACCAAAAAAAATTGGTGGCATGAAACAGTCATCCAGTTTATTTATCAAACACTATTGCTATCTTCCATTTATTTAAGTTCTTTAGACTTGTCTATTCTTTATTGATATCTTAAACACTTCTGTATTAAAATCATATGACATTGACGACCCACATGAGATAAGTTCACGGTTTGATCTTACAGGAGTCTTTGTTCTTTTTCCCATTCTCTTTTTCTAGGTTGGGCAATTAGTTCAACTTGTTAGAGAAGCTAACTATGGGAAAAGGGTTGTCTTTGATTCTAGAAAAATTACCGGAGTTTTAAATTTTTTTCGAAGCATATTGTGGGCTTCACCGTGCGTTTATTGTAATAATTTGAAGCGTTCATCTTGTAGGCCCGAAAAGTATTATATCCACATAAAAAAATCACCGCTTGGCTGGATATCAATAGCTATATTAAAAGTTGATTTTTAATTTTTAAAATAAACGGTATGGATAGTTTAACTTTAAAAAACTAGTAAGAGAATCTGGCCGTCCACTTTAAAAATTAAAAATCATCTTTTAATATTGCTATTAATATCTGATCAAGTTGATTTTTTTGCGAGAATATGTTATTTTGCGGGCCCTATAAGATTAACGATTTAGATTACTGCAGTAGACGCTTGGTAGGGTCCACAATGGGTGGTGACAAAAACCATGGGTTTCTGCCTCACCCGGACAGAACTTAAACTCACATTACCATCTAATTCAGATTTTCTCTGTGGGGGTGTTCTGCTAAGAGAAAATCTTATTTGCGCACCTTTATGTAAAGAAGGCTTTACGGAGTTCCAATCATGTGTGTCCAAAATGTATTGGACGGTCTGGATTTTAAACAAACTTTTTCGGGAAAAAATTAAACTCTTCTCGCTAAAAGTTTCATTAAAATCCGGACCATTGATTGCTAAAACAGATGGTTGTGATTTGACTCCTCCGCAAATGACTTATTCACGGCTGCTACATTTAAGTTCAAAAATAATGGGCTAACTAAAATATTTTTTGTGCAATATAGATATTGTTTGATAGATTGATGAGATCTTTTTGAACAATGCAATTCTTAATTGTTTCATAACTAAATTGACTTTTCACTCAAGACAAATTTGGCATATTTTAGTTAAGGGTTCGTTTGTCGGACGTATAAGGTTTTGGGATATAAAGAATAAGGGTGATAAGAGGTGGACATGATATAGGGGATTAGCTAACACTGGGTTTGTTTGAGTTTCTTAGAAAAAAGAGTATTTACTCATATACTTGATTTGTTTGGTAGTTGATATGGTGAATAAAAGTGGTGTATAATGAAATAATGAGTCAAATTACTTGATTGCCCTTATGTAATTCTTTAGTGCCTTTTTTTTTGTTGTTTATTTAAATTTAATAATGATATTATCTTTTCAAAATATGAATTACAAATAATAAATCTCTTTCCTTATATTCTCAATATATAGCATACTAAATTATTACTAATATTATGTGGTTTCAATTATTTTTCCTTTAACCATTATTTTTTTATTTGGAGTATATGATTTATATGTTCTTCCTTTTGTCTAATCTATAGGTTGGGTATAAGAGAGGGAGAAACTTCGAGTACAATACTGATGAGGTGTGTAGAATTTTATTTTATTGTTGTTGTTCAGCACATCTTTTTGTTTTCCACATCTGCTTAGATTATAATTCGGGGGGGGGGGGGGGGGGGGGGGGGGGGGGGGGGTGTGGGGGCCCGGTGTGGGCGGAGCACAAGATAGGAGTGTTTTGACACCAATCCGGACTTCGTTTATTTATTTTAATGCGAGAATTTCCAGAGGATTTTCTATTGCAGCATGGAGTGTTTTTTTCTTTTGAATTAAAAGTAGCACTTTCTCGCAAGGGGGAAAACTGATCAATTAGTTTTAGAAAATTGAAGTATATTAGTCTAAAATCCATATGAAATAATTTCATAAGAGCTTTAGTTCAGCTTAAATTAATGTAATGTGTAGAATCTATTAATAAAAATACTTTAGAGTCTAGAGTCCGTGAAAAGACAAAATTACCATTAATGAGACAAGGGTTTTGTTTGGTTACCACAAAAAATGTCTTTTTCCATTTAAATTGTCTTAAATGAGACAAGCATTTGTTTGACTAACACAAAATATGTCTTTTTCGTGTTTTTCAATCTTGTTGCACTTTCATATGGTACCCTAGGGTTTTAGGTACTAACATGGGGTTTTAGAGTGAACTTCCTATTATAAGATTTTAGTAGTTTAAACACTTTCATAAGGTACCATAGGATTTTAGGCACTTTTATATATAGAGTACTCTAAAGTTTTAGGCACTTTGAAAGGGTACCCTAGAGTTTTAGACACTTTCAACGCCGGTCAACCTTGATCAACGCCAGTCAACTCCGGTCAACCTTGGGAGGGCTTTTTTGTAAATCCTAGATAGAATGTCCTTTAGATTTTAGGGGAAAATATTTATGTCATTATTATAGCATAAACTCTTAGAGTATGTTCTCCTACTCAATTTGCCCATTGAAGTTCTTGTGTTATTGGCAAAAGTAAAACCTCTACTCTATCACAGAAATGTGTTTCTAATTGCAGTAGAAAATATAAATACTACTAGGATGCAGTTAGAAAGGGTCAAGGTAAATTAAAAGAAAAGGTTCATTTTTTTATTTTTCCAGGAAAACGAAACATAGGTAATTATTTAAGCTAGATTGACGGAGTAAACAAAACCGCATAGAAATGCATAAATTAAGGGGTGTTTCCACTAGAAAAAAAAAGGGCATTTTTTTTCATCTCATTCATACTAATCAACAAGTTTTAGCATTTTACTATTTTGTTTACACTAGCAAATTTTTTTTTACTATAATTAACTCTACTCACAATTCCATCTACAACTTATTTACTATTAAAAATAACTTGATATTTCTTAATAATTTATTCACTACCGGAAATACCTAACAAATTGATTGCTACAAAAATTTTGGAAAATTTTCAAAATGACACATGAAATTTCACCCAAATGTCATAGAGACACTGGAATTTAAGTTTATTTTAATTAAACCCTTGTATTAACAAAATTTTCTAATTTAGGCCCCTGCCGTTATACTGCACATGTTATGAACGGGGGACGATGCATCGAATCCAACCCTAACCTTTTATATTGCACATGTATTTTCTATGAGAACTATATATTTTTATGAGAACTGTGTATTTTAATGTATGATAAGACTATGTGAACTATGTGTTTTTCAGTTCACATAGTCCAGTTCTCATAACCAGTTTACAAAACTAGTTCTCTATGAGAACAATCACTTCTCATAGCCAATTTTCATATATCTGACTATGAAAACTGACAATTCTCATAGAGCTGACTATGAGACGTGGTAATTCTCATAACCAGTTCACATAGTCAAATGTATTTTTGTTCGAAATAATATGATTCAGGAATTGATTCTAAAAATATAGCTCTCATAGCCTCAGTTCTCATAGCCACAATTTAGGGGTATTTTTGTCCAAAATAATGTGTTAACTCGGCCTATGTGAATTGACGGGGATATTTTTGTCCAAAATATTATATTAACAGCCTATGAGAATTGACAGTTCTCATAACCAATTCACATAGCTAATGGTATTTTTGTTCAAAATAATACAGGTCAGGAGTTGATTCTAAAAATAGAAATTTTATTAAAAATCGACGTGTACACAAAAAGTTAAGAAAAATAGACAAAATGATAAAAATACATGGAAAGTTAAAAAAACAAGACTGAAATAAAGAAAAAATATTTTTTTCAAGAATAAATTAAGTCCGAACGACCTTTTGGGGCGTCTAAACTGCCCTTTAATTAAAGAGAAAGAAGGTAAACTCACTCGATTATTACTCTACTAGGTGCTACTCGCAATACTTCATCGTCATCGTCGTAGGCGGCATATTGGCACAGCAGGTGTACTCGTCGTTGTGCGATCGAGTCGACTGTCGAGTGAACTTCCTCATTCATTCATTCATATTAGCAGAGCAGAGCAGAGCAGGTGTACTGTTGTGCATAAGAAACCCCTATCCCTATCCCTAACCCTATCCCTATGGTTATGTTCTCTTCGTTCCGAGTAGTACTGTAAATGGCATCCACTCTTCTCTCTAGAACTCTCTTGGCCCATCGCTTCCTTCAATCTTCTTTCTCTCTCACTCCCAAGCCCCAATTTTTCACGTCTTTCTTCCCTGTAAGTTCATACCCATCTCTCTCTCTTGCCCCTTACAGTTAACTTCTTAAACTATTGATGTATTGCTTTTATAAGAAGCATATCTACGTGTTTATCAACTGTCTGCAATTCATGTACTATTGGACTTGATGTGTGTTTTTCAGTAGGATTCACTCTTTTTGATCCATGTCGTTGGGCTGCTACTTGTACTTTGCGGCTATTGCTTTATGTCTGTTTTCTTGTCCAAAGGGTTTCAATTTCAGTGGTTATTACATTTGAAAGTAGGGCTTTTTGCACGGTTGAGTGACTTACTTTTTGGGGTCTCTGAGTCTTGTCTTAGGTATGCCGTATGCTCGCATCATTCCACAATCTCTTTAAATGTGTATTCAGTACTTTTTGGTAGTGTTGTTTCTGCACTTATCATCATTTTGAAAAACAAGGTTTCATGTGAAGGGTTATTCACCTATTCCCACAAGTGAAATGGCACCCAAGAGTCAGTTGTGTTTTGTTAACCCACTGGTATGGTCAAATTGTATATAACCAGTTGAAAGGGAACCCTAATGCTGCGTCATTGTTGGTGTGGGTTCCTGTCATGAAGCAGCCTCTTCAGCAATGGGTTAGGCTGATACATCTTGCCCTATCCGGACTCTTTAGTGGTAGCCTTGTTGCATTGTGTCACCTTTTTTTAAAGTATGTGAGATATAAAGTTCGATGTGTTTTTGTTCTTCGTTTCTCTTTTCCTCGACCATAGATAATCAGGACGACCTTCATTTCACATCTTAAGCGATCTAATCATAAGTCTTCTGTTACTTGGAATCTATATTTTACAGTGGTTTCTTCATTTGATCCAATGGAAGTTTAACACTTGAATCCAATTCAGGAATAGAAATAGATTTGTGAAATCCAGTATCTATTTTGAGATGATCTTTGACTATTGGTTACTTTCAACCATTGCTTCCTTGCAGAAGAGACCGTCTCACTTTTGTGCTTCCCCTGCCTACTTGGTGTATAAGACCTCTGGTCTTGCATCTTGCGCCATATCATTTGTTGGGTCAAAAGCTTCTATTTCAACGCAATCTATGTCATCTAATGAACCCGTTGTTTCTGTTGACTGGCTCCATGCTAACCTCAAAGAGCCTGATATGAAGGTATGCGCTTGAGCTTGTTTTATTGTATCTTTTGGACGGTTGAAGTCTCTGCATATTGTAAATATTTTATTTTTCCAAAGCTTGGCCATTTTAATGCCTACTTCCCCACTCACCCTGGGTACATTCTGTACTGGCCCAAACCATTGCCATTATATGCACCAATTGGCTGCCTTCATGTTTGAACCCACGACCTAAACGTCAACAAAGACCCATTTTAGATTGGAGCCTCTGTGATATTTTAAAGCACCCTTACAAATGAAATGAACAAGTTTATAGCACCCTTGTTTTTGTGTTTGAATGCATTTAATCAGAATGATAAGATCTTTTTATTTCCTTTTGAAGGTGTTGGATGCATCCTGGTACATGCCAGATGAACAGAGGAATCCACTTCAAGAGTATCAGGTATTGTATCCGATGGTACTCTTAATCTATTTCTGTTCACTGTCACATGAAATTCTTTTTTTTTTTTTTTGATGCTAAGTCACATGATATTCTAATTGGATGAATACAGTTGAAAGTCTGAGCTTTTATTCGTCTTTGGTACCAACTTGAGAATACTTATTTAAGTTTTTCATGTCTTTAATTACTTTTTCCCTCTAATTCATTTTCTTTTTGCTGTTTTTTTTTTGGGTCTTGTTTTGGTGTTTCTTGAACAGGTTGCCCACATTCCTGGTGCCCTTTTCTTTGACGTAGATGGAATATCAGACCAAACCACTAAAGTAAGGTTTCTTGGAGACAGATGTTCATTTTTTTTGGAAATGACATTTGCCGAAAAAAAGTGTTGCTATTATACATCTTCACTGTTACACATTAGACATTACTTCAATTCTTTGTTTACACATTATACGAGTAAATTTACCAGATTAATTGGCCTGTCTCAGTTGCCACATATGTTACCATCAGAAGAAGCCTTTGCTGCTGCTGTTTCAGCCCTTGGTATTGAGAATAAAGACGGCGTGGTTGTTTATGACGGAAAGGGAATTTTCAGCGCAGCTCGAGTTTGGTGGTGAGTTTTCTTGGAGCTAAAAGGTCGCATTTGATGCCATTTATACGACATTATGTTCCCGTTTATGGTACCTTAACTGGAAGTCTGAAGCAGACGTTATTTTGTATTGAATGAACAGGATGTTCAGAGTATTTGGGCATGATAGAGTCTGGGTGTTAGACGGAGGACTTCCCAGATGGCGTGCTTCAGGATACGATGTTGAATCTAGTGCTTCTGGTGATGCAATTTTAAAAGCAAGTGCTGCCAGTGAGGCAATAGAGAAAGTATATCATGGACAAGCTGTGAGTTTATTTGTTATCGACCTCAGTGATGTTCTAAATTGATGTTATTTGCCCTTTTCATGTTTCCATCCTTGTACTTTTACAATTGGTATGCTGACTGAGAATGAAAAGTGTATATGCTAGTTTTTATTGTGTTACTGTACTGATGAGGCCTTCTTGTACATGACTTCCTTACTGGACCTGTGACACTTAAGTTCTACCTACTTTCTCTCTCTCTCTTTTTTGATAAGTAAGTTCTACCTACCTTCATAATGTGATTGTTATGATGTTTTTTTCTCAAATAAAAATATACACACAAAAAAAAAATTGGTATGAGAGTTCTTTTTGTTCCATGGACTTTTCTTCTTTTATGTCTTAGAGATGTGTGAGTCATTGTTTTCTATATTAGCAAACACTTAAAGCGATTTTTAAATTATCTTTATGCAATAAAAATCAGCAATACGATTTTACACAGAATCTTGTGATTTCAATGGAAATATCTGCAAGTATCTTCTTTTTTTTTTTTTTTTTTTATTGTTGCATATCTTTTCAAGTTGCTGCATTTTGAGTTTGTTGTTTAATGTCCTTTTCCCATTGAACTTGCATATTTTATTTTCTATGCTTGTTTGGTTTTGTGGATTTCTCGGTAGAATACATGCTAAAATCATTCAATTTTTGCAGGTTGGCCCAATTACATTTGAAGCCAAATTTCAGCCACATCTCGTCTGGACTCTTGAACAGGTTGGGTTAAATTAAAAATGAAAAATTGTTTTTGAAAATTGTTAGTATGTAATTTTCATCCCTAAAGGGGTGAGCCAGTTCCTGCTGGTACTGTGTGACCTTATCCATGTGTTTATGCTCTTACCATCGTCATAGATAACCAGTCATGACTCATGAAGCTCTTCATATTTCTGCCAACCTGTACACCTTCAGGAATCTCTCTGTTATTTTACACAAAACTTGGTTGACGGTATGTGCTGGTAATGGTATGGGTTGGTATGGCCTGTATGGAATGATTGTAAAGTCATGGATTTGGTGACAGGCACGTTAACAGGTCATTGTGGGTCTTATATTTTCAAACAGGATCCTCAAATCCATCTTAACGAGTTGACTGCTCAGCAAACCTGACATATTGAACCCAACTTATAATGTCAGCATGGAAACTCCAAAGTCCCAACGTTAAATTTGTTTGGGTTATTCATTTGTGTGCTTCTGATGGTCTTTTTGGTGGTCTATATGAATATTTACTAGTCCTGCACCGTTTGCCATAAACCTTGCATGTTTGACATAGCGGGTCAAACATCATAATGGAGCAATTAATCATTTTGGTTAGAGGTTTTTTGAAACCCATATCATGTGTGTTATACACGCAAGTAATTTAAAAATGGTATAATTGTCATATTTACCGTGACAGAGATGGTGTTGGACAGACATGGTGTAACATGTTTTGCCTCGCCATGCCTTATATTTGAAGGGAGCGATCTCTTTTCATGAGTTCTCTGTCCTGTTAATACCCTTATTGTCTCAATATGTTACAGGTGAAGAGAAACGTTGAGGACAAAACACATCAACATGTAGATGCCCGTTCAAAGGCTAGGTATTTTCCCTTTCTTTATTCTTTTATCAGCTATTGGCATATTTCTTGTCATTTTGTTGCTTGATATGTATTTGGACCTTTTTACCTAAGTTTTAAGTTTCAGTCTATTATGTTTCGTGTTTTTGTCAAGTCTGAGTTCGAATTCGTAATGGCTTCTCTCTGGTTATTATGTGATTCTGCAATATATGCACCATGCTTTGGTTATTTGGACAGAAAGGAATGCAGGGTTTTTGAAGAAGGGTTTGAAGTTTATGATTCACAGGAAAAGTTATTTTACTTCTCTTCCTTTAGGATTTTTGCTATTCCAGGAAATTGTTTAATGTTAAGTTTGAAGTTCACAATTTATGGCAAAGAATTTGTGTGTCAAGTCTCTTTAAGGGTCCCTTCATTTACGATATCTAAGGATCGGAAGGGACTTGATTTTTGTAATTTTGTTTCGATGCTGCCGATCAAAAAAAAAATTGTTTCAATGCTCCATTTTCCTGTTCTCTTTTTATTGGTACATGTTCTACCATTACTGTTTTGCTTCTACCTTTTTATTTCAAGGTACTGGTTCATTTGTAAAATGAATTCTCCCGAAATGCTATTTGACAACTGCAATGCATACATACATGGGGAATAAGGGAAAACATGCATTAAAAATTAAATAAAGTGAACCAGGAATGATTGCAAAGATAAACTCTAGTTGGTTAGAGAGTACATAATTGTAGATGTGATTGGAATAATTCACACACAAGATGAGTTTTATAGGTATCTGGAAGATGTTTATGCTAACCTGGAATTTGCTACTTTGGGAAGGAGCAGCGCTTATTGGCAACTATGCGATGGTCGCAAGTTTTTGTTGGCAATTTGGGAACTACTTCGGCAGAAATAGAATCCAAAATTTTTGAGTTTTCATTCCAATCATTAACTGACCTGTCGTCCTGGGCCTCCTGGCTCAATTGCAATCCTAACAAGTTAAGATTCTCCTCTAGAAATTCTAGGCCATCATTCCGGTTCTGTGACTAGTTGGACCCTTCAAGTGATCACCAGAAAGGACGATAACAATATGTAGCTGATCTTCCCCTGATGACCAATTGAAATGATCCAGTATCCCAAGGTACAATAACTCTGGTTGAATTCTGTCCACCTCAACATCCAAAGAATTCGAAGTCTCGGGGGGGGGGGGGGGGGGGGTTGGGGGCGGGCGGGGTGTGGTGTGGTGTTGTGTGGCGGCTACATGTGGTTTGTTGAATTTTACCAAGTCAGGTAAAGAGACCTTCAGTGGTGGAATTACCAATATGATGATCGACTGACCGTAGGGAAATTCTTGTTGTCTGCAACCAATACAGCTGAGTTGTGATCCATAAATCTTCTGAAGGGAGGCCCCAAATTTTAAAATTTTTTTGTTTCCTTTTACAGAAAACATAGGTGATGTACATATGAATGCAATGGATCCCTTGTTTGTGGAACTTCTTCTTGGATTTGATGGAGATTCCGCTCTTTTCCAGGTTTGATGGGGTTGCAGCAGAGCCTCGAAAAGGAATAAGAAGTGGTCATGTACCAGGAAGCAAGTGCATTCCTTTCCCGCAGGTAAATATTCTCTCTTTTTTTAGTAATATTGGAGATTTTTTAATATGCACTTTAAGTCCGTCTGCTGTGCTTGAAACTTAACAAGCCTTAACATTAGGTGTTGCTAAACGTCTGTCTAAAACCTGGCTTCTTCGCTTTTTCTTATTTGTCACTTTAGATTTCATTGAAGCTATTTTGGATCATCTTTAAAATTTGGATTGTCTATTGCAGATGCTTGATGGATCGCAGACACTTCTACCCTCGGATGAGCTTAAAAAGAGATTTGATCAAGAAGGTAAAAAAGTGTTTACGTGCATGTGTGCGCAAGCAATTGTTTGCATGTTTATTTCTGTTCCATTGAAATGCATTTTTGCTTTTACTACTAATGTTAGTGTGTATGATTTAAGTTTTGCTAATGTTTAAAGTAGTTTCCTTATTTCCTACCTGTGTTGTCTTTGGTATGTTTTTTATTTCCGTGATTATCCTGAGACTCGTGGTGAAGTGGTTGACTCAATCAGTAATAAAGTTTCTTGCAAGATAATGTAGGGATGTCAAAAACATATATGCCCGTACTTATCAGAAGGGTTCGCTGGGGCACTTGGCCGATTTAAGGAGAGATTCGCTAACCGGGAAATAAGACGTTCAACTAGAATAGGTTGGGGAAGGGCCGGGTGGATTACAAAAGTCCTAGTGACACTGGTCAATGTGCACAAATCCGGCATATATGTGTCTGGAACTGTGCAATTTGTATCAGACCCATAATATTAAATACTTGTGGGGCCCACGCCCACGTGAGTGATTCTAGACAGTAGACACATCTGTGTCTGGATCTGTGCACTTTTGTCTGTGTCTGGATCTGTGCACTTTCGTCTGTGTCCGTAGAATTGCTCCATGGCCTGACAATGTTGAACTGTCATATTGTTCTAGACTGAACTGTTAATTAAAAGGTTTCAGTGATTTTACCGGCAATACTTGGTACTCTTGTTCTGTCATTCTGAAAATGCATTTGTTTTTTTTTTTTTTTTTGAAAAGCTTCTGAAAATGCATTTAAAACATCAGTAAGCAGCGTTTATCGTTCCCCTTTCATGAAGTCCGATAATCTTTGTTTTAGGATTCATGTTATTAATCTTTTCTGTCTGCTCAAAAGGAATTAAAAAACCAACTTTTCTACCATTGTGCAGGCATCACTTTGGATGGCCCTGTTGTAACTTCATGTGGCACTGGTGTAACTGCTTGCATTCTTGCCCTGGTGAAGTTTTCCTCTGGTTTCATATGTTTCCTTGCCACTATATTACATTACATACATCTTCCTATTCCAAGTATCTCTTGTTGTTTAGTTTAGTTCCACACCGCTGCGTCCTAATAAAGTACCTTCACAAATGAGAGTAGTTGAGACTATTATGAGATCTTTTCCTGGAAAATAAGTTTGCCATATGTAGTATAGTGTCATTGTACAGGAATTATAAAGAGAGATACGAGTACATCGAAGATATGAGATGAACTTATGAAATTGAACACCCGTGATTGTGAAGTTGGGGTTCTGCCCAAAAGAATAAAGAAGATTATTCTTGCGTGAAAGATGTGAGATAAAGATCTCTTTCTCATCTTTACAGGGTCTCCATCGACTCGGGAAGACTGATGTTCCAGTATATGATGGGTCATGGACAGAATGGGGAGCACATCCAGACACGCCTGTCTCCACTTCGTGAATATGTTATTGCAACAATATCAGATACTTTGTCGGCGACAAGCACCGTGTGAGCTTGCCTTGTTTAATGGTGTTATCAGTGATTTCTTGACGAATGAATTATCTGGTTGTTTTGTTCCTTTGACAGTGGAACGTTTTTTATGTGGTCCCATAATCAAACTCTGAATAAAAGGAAATTGTCGGAGTACTTGTCAAACAGAAGTAGAAATTCGAGATCGAAGATTAAAGGTCATTACGTAAATTGTATTGGGATAGTTGGCTGCATCAATGTTAGTGTATGCAGCAGTCTGTCTCAAAGTCAATGTATTGGCCTTGGCCACCACAGACCTGGAATGTTGAGGATCGTAGAAAGACCGTCCATATTTTGTTATTGGCTAAAGTAGCATTGCGTAGTTCTTCCCTCATTCGAGGGCGAGTATGTTGTTTACTAGAAATGTGGTTGGGATTAAATTTTCCTAATATGCTTGTGGGCCAGTAGGGGGGACATTTTGGTTTGGTAGAACGATTGTGCATGCTCAGGTTGAGAGCAGCATGACTGGTGCAAAGTTGGGGAGATGGATATGAACTCTGTACTCGGAGAAAAATATTTGGCGCAATGGTGTTGCAAGATTAACGAACTATGTTTTGACACCAAGCATTGGGCTAACATCGGAAGACCATTTATTTAATTAAGAAATTAATTGAATTTGGCCAGCACACGGGCTATGGCCTGTAAGTCCGTGGGCTAAGTTATCTTAATTGAGTTGGTTTGGATAATGGATTAAGGCCCACGGAATGGGGGAGTTGGTTGTGGCTGAAGTAAATTTATTTATTTATTTTATTTTTGACGAACAAGATCATTTCAATTATGGCTGAAGTGGTTATTTCCCTCTAATTACTACCATTCACCGCGGAAAAAGGGGATTATGGAGGTTATAGCCAATTACAAGAGCGCAAATAAGACCTGGGAAAGAAAGACGCGGCGGGAAAATGCTTCCCAAAACCTTGAGGACTTCATCGGCCTATAAAAACAAGTTTTGATGGCAAAAAACAGGTCACTCTACTTCCCGGCAAAGTACTCCAGCTTTTATCATTTCCATTTCACTCAACCCATTGAGTATTATGTCCATCTAGCCTAGCCTAGTTCTTATTTCCATTTGATCAACTCTTTTCAACTGTTTTACTGGAGTTCGATTAGTTTTTACCATCACTTTCGTTCTTTCTTTTCCTACATGTTTTAATGGAGTTCGATTAGTTTTTACCATCACTTTCGTTCTTTCTTTTCCTACATTATTAGGAAATAGTTAAGTCCACTTCGTTGTGATAACCCTCGAACCATTTTGTGGCTTTTCCTTTTAAGTCACACGCAATCGCTTCAGTTTAGAAGTTAGATTTACGGCATTGTCTTGGTTCGCCCGCACTCAATCAACTAATGCCTACAAGCGCGATCACGCCTTGCTTGGCGTCGAGTGCTAAGAAACAGGAGTTTTCACTACCATATTGGTCAGGTCATAAATTTTCCAGAGACAAAAAGTTTAGAAAGAAGTCGTACGTTCACCATTTTCTTTTGATTTTAGATTTTGTTTTCTATTGTTACCAGTAACGGTTGGCACGTGCTGTGTCCAAGCCGAGCTCAATGCGCGTCCACAAAACCATAATAGATGTTTTCCACTCTTTTCCCACCAAATTTAGGAGGAAAGAAAACAGAGGAGTAAAAATAGGGGAGCCTGGAAAACTGTGCGACCTGTGTTCACTCTCCCTCTATAATTTCTGATTTTCCTTCCCATATTCAAACGTTTCCCATTCCCTGTTTCTACCATTACAATTCCGTTGCTGAAAGATCTTTGATTCACCCGATAAACTTCAACCATGGCCGCTGAGGTGACATCTGAACCATCCCAGGTGGCTGAAGTTGTGGTTCCCGAAAAACAACCAGAATATCCCCCAAAGGATGCCAAAGAGGTTAAATTCGCAGAACAGCCTGACGATCCGAAGAAAGATCATGAGCCCAAAACAGGGGAGGAGTTGGTTGAGGAGACGAAAATCGATGGTGAAGCAGGTGAGGCTTCATCATCTTCTACTGTTATTGTGAGAAACGGAACATTCAAAGAAGAAAGTTATTTACTTTCTGAATTGAAGGAACCTGAGAAGAAGGCATTGATCAAGCTGAGATCATTGCTTCAAGATGCAATTCTAGAGAACACCCTTTTCAAGGACGCTAAGGATAACGCCCAAGTGGCTGAAAATGCAAAATCAACACAGAAACAATCAGAGGAAGGCAAAAACAAGGGAAGTGCAACAGCAAAAGAAGGTAAAGAAGAAGAAATACACGCTAATGAAACAGACGGAGGAACAGAAGCGCAAAAACACGGAGGCGAAGAGAAAGAAGATTGGGTTAAAAAAGAAGGGACACAAGAAGAAAAACCATCCAACACCATAGACAAAGGTAAGGAAATAATGAAACCCGACCATGAAGGCAATGAAAAAGAGAATCCCCCTCTAACCATTGAGGATATTAGCCTTTGGGGGGTGCCCTTATTGCCTAGCAAAGGAGATGAAGGCACTGATGTCATACTCTTGAAGTTTCTAAGGGCTAGAGAATTCGAAGTTAACGAGGCTTTTGATATGTTAAGGAATACCCTTCAGTGGAGGAAGAAATTCAAGATCGATTCCGTTCTGGATGAAGATTTTGGGAGTGATTTAGACTCTGCCGCCTACATCAGTGGTGTGGACCGTGAAGGCCGTCCCGTTTGTTACAATCTTTATGGGGTGTTTGGTGATGAAGACATCTACAATAGGACATTCGGAACAGAGGAGAGGCGCGAAAAGTTTCTGAGGTGGAGGTCTCAGCAGATGGAGAAAGGGATTCAGAAGCTCAATTTCAAGCCAGATGGTGTGTCCTCATTGGTCCAAATCAATGATCTCAGGAACACGCCAGGACCGGCCTGGAAGGAGCTCCGGCTGGCCACGAAACAAGCTGTGGGGCTTCTTCAGGATAATTATCCTGAATTAGTTGCAAGAAATGTAAGCATTACATTTCCCCCACTCCCCCTTAATTTTTTTCAGCTTCGTTGTTCAATCTTACACAAATCTCTTTACATCTTCTGCCTTTCTGGATATCTTTCTACCTTTTCCCCTCCTATCTTTCAAGATCCAAACTTGTTCAGATCTGTATGCTAAACTCAAGATCATGTTCGGCACTAAATAGGCTGATATTACGGTAGTTAAGAAGTTATAGAGGAATTCTGAATACTAATACTCTTAAAGTTTTGAGTCAGTTATATCAACCGGTTACATGTTTTGGTTGTAGATCTTCATCAATGTGCCTTTCTGGTACTATGCCTTCAATGCCCTCTCATCACCTTTCTTGACCCAAAGAACCAAGAGCAAATTTGTCTTCGCTCGGCCTGCAAGGGTTACAGAAACCCTTCTCAGGTAAGAAAATCCATAATCATCAAGTTTGACTTCGGGGAGCTTGTCAAATCACGGCAATCAATAAATCTAAAAGCAATCTTTATTTACAGGTACGTAGCTGTAGAGGAAATTCCAAAGCACTATGGCGGGTTTAAGAGAGACAATAACTCCGAGTTCTCTTTTGAAGATGAAGTCCATGAGGTCACTGTTAAGGCCAGCTCAACCGAATCTATTGAGATACCTGCACCAGAGGTCATGGTTACTCTACCATAATCGGGGTTTTTATCCTTTGTGTCTGGTTTGGTTTCCCTAAGCTGAATATGTTTTTGACATGTTTGAAAAAGCAGGTTGGAACCACATTGTTATGGGACTTGACTGTGTTGGGATGGGAAGTGAACTACAAGGAAGAGTTTGTTCCAGATGATGAGGGGTCTTACACCTTGATAGTCCAGAAAGGAAGGAAGATGGGATGGCAGGAAGGATCCATTCTCAACTCTTTCACAAACAGAGAGCCCGGTAAGGTTGTACTCACCATCGACAATGGGTCTTTCAAGAAGAAGCGTGTCCTGTATCGCTTTAAGACCCGGACTAGCTCAGCTTCCTCTGCAGTCCTTGTCGCTGCCTAATTGCCAGACATAACATGGGAGGAAATAGATTGATCTCCCACTCTTCTTCTATTTTCTGTTTTTTTTTTTGATGGTAGCACTTTCTATAATACAGGTTCTGATGAGGGTGAATGTAACATTTGATACTTTGTACCATGTGTATTGGAACATATGGGCTATATGAAACAATTGCAAATTTTCCGATGGATGATTTAATACAATGACAAATTTCAGAAGTTGATAACTTTGTTACAAAGGACCAGATCCTATTGTATTGACGTTGTCTCTTGGTGAATCAAATTGATTCTGAAAAAGAAAAAAGAGAAAACAAAAGACACAGGATCTTATACAAAGTACAGTTCAAAGCAACAAATGGAATCTAAACAAATTGCAGACAAGTAACAGAGGGTACAGGAATTCAGAAATTCAAACAAATTGTCCGAAGGGAAGGCATGTTTATCTATTCAACAGGAGAACCAGGATTGGCGCTGATGATCGGTTCAGCATTTGAAGCTTGCAGCAGATCCAATTCTCAACTGGTAATCCAGATGCAAAAACTTGTACTGCCTCATATTCCTCCCTATATAACAGCAGCAGAAATCAAGTGCTTAGCGTCTACCATAAATTGACTCTGGAATGGACATCAGAGCCTATTCCAAAAAAGAATCACCTAAAAGTACACATGCAAGTAAGCTCTATCACTCACACACAAACACACACACGCACAAACACACAGAGAGAGACTCCCCCTATAAGTGCACAAGCACATGACATTGTCAGTTTAATAGAAGACTTCGTGATTACCACAATTCAATCCATTCACCAACCATATATGGTTGAGAAAGAACAGAGATTTGACAATGCAAAGTGCAAACAACTGGTTCTTGGAATCGCATTACAGCAGAAGTATTACCTTCCTCCAGGATGGCCCACATAAACAACTAGGCTGATGAGGCCTCCGGGTGCTAGCATTCTCTTGGCAGCTTCCAGTGCTTGTACGGTTGTTTCTGACTTAGTTATTGTCGCCTTGTCACCGCCTGGAAGGTAGCCCAAGTTGAAAGCAACCAGCCTACAACAAACCAAGGGGAGCAATATGCTCAACATTTGTTGCTCTGGTTTATACTGCCTGAACTCTCCTATGCTCGTACTATAGCTATGAACCTGGAAATCTGTTCTCTAACGTCAAGGCATTCTAATGCTTCTTGAAGCCAAATAAGGTTTTTTATTTACGGTATACCTCTTCTTTTATGCCTCCTTATGCCCTGAGACTTTTCTGTATTTGATAGTCACATTGAAAGTCTTATCTAACTCTTCTGACTCTAAATATGATAAAGCATAGAAAACAAATCCTAACTCTTTCAAGGCATCGACAAATAAACTGAAAGACATAGCTCAAAGGTTAAAGTATCATGAATCACATTATGTACCTCACAGGGATACCTTTTGGAACAACTTCCTCCATTCTACTGTGGCAAATGGCAAAGAGCTCAACAAGTCCTTTCTGAGTAGATTGGAAAATCAATGAATACACAGTGACAAAAGTTTGATGTGGACACGAAATTGTGGATAATAAGATCACTAATGCTTTTTCCTGATTCCGTATTCTTCCAATGGATGAAAAATGAGAAATTTTGTAAAATTTACACGACAGCTGAAAATGACAAAACTCATATTCTACTCAGACGAATGAAATTATGCATTCCTATCTCTTCCTAGGTATCTCAAAATGACTAAATATATGCCGATACTCAGCATTAATGCAAAACATATAACTGCCAAGTGCCCGTGTTTTCCTTGACCGAGGTTATGTATCAATCCTGTCTCCAAGAGAGACTTGGAATTTATAAGAGTATTGACAATCCAAGACATAGCCGCGAAGGGAGGTCTGAAACTGAGAAAGATGTGGTGACCTCCTGCTTCTGATGGTGGTGCTCTACATTGATCTGTTACAAACGATCTTATGCAGTAGCTGTGGCTCTAGACAAAATCACTGCGTTACTCCCTCTCTCTTGAGTGAATTGGTTTACATAAAGGAAGAACGACATGAATGTGGAAATATTCGAGATTGATTAGTCATAAAGATGAATTAAAGATGCATCTAATTGCCTTACTCCTCCTGAATGGCTGGTAATACCACTTAAATTGGGCATGCAAATCCTCAAAACTAGCCAACATTAACAAGATCAGACTCATTGCAAGGAAATATAGACTCTAATTAAATAGGATTTCAGACCTATCATATACTTTGCATCCTTAGGGCAACCAAACACCAACTGCCGATATAGAGACAACAGGGTTGTTAATCACAAATTCAATGCTGCTGCCTTGTAAATTTAACAATAGAGAAATGAATAAAAGTAAGCACCTCATCTGAGTCAAGTGATTCATCTAGTAAAGATGAAGTACTTTCCAAAGCAGCTTTTTGGATATCCATTGCATATACACGACCGGTACTTGACTTATCAGCAACCATTTTGACCATTGCTAGCGTATCATAACCGTTGCCACAAGTGGCATCAACAAGTATATCGCCGTTCTGGACAATATGCCTCCATACCCTGGTAAGGAAAGGGAAATAACGCATGTCAAAAAAAAAAGGTCATCAAGCCCTGCCACTTTGAACCAAAATTATAGGACTGCCTCCAGAATCTAAGCATAATTCGCTTCATCAAGAACAATTTCAACGACAATGACAAAATATTCAACGCAGTTAGTTTACACGATTATGCCTGCCCAAAAGAATGACTAGCACAATAGATTCTTGATAAAGAGGAAGGTGTCCAAAAAGGCACAAGGGAGGCATGCAACTTAGTACGAACTGTAGTTCTTGATCTGATTCTCGAATATCTAACTATGAACCAGTTTAAAGGCTATATGGAGCCTAAACCATTTAATCAGAAAAAATAGTGCAACAAGAAGGTCTGAGACTCTGATTGCCCCTCTATATTACAAATTGGCAAGTACATTGTTCTGTTGACTAAAGACAAAAAAAAAATCTGATTTATCATTTATCTGAACAAAAGTAGGAAAGAAAGAGTACAATTAATCTGTGAGTTTCGGCTTCTCAATGAACTGCACTAACTGTGAGTCTGTAAGATAACTTAACCCATTAAGCAGTCAAAAATGAATTTTGGATAGGCTCATAGGCAAGTAGATGTGTGCTGCGGAGAGCCACCTCATTTTCCTTTCTTTCCTTCTGCGGAGAGCCTTCATAGTGGTGCATAATAGTCCTTTCTGTAAGTTCAACCCCTTACTCTGGCAATATGTAAATCTTAAGCATGTGAGAGAGCTCCCTCAATTGACAACAAATTCTAAGTCAAGTTAGCATGTTCTCTCAGATATCCATCAGGTTTGCTTCTTCAACATTCATCTCCATTGCTCATCACCCATAAGGCACAAAGTTGCCATAAACACGTTTGATTATAAACAAGGAGGAATTTTTCATCCTATTAGGCCTTCATTATAATGGCAAATGCTTGAGATGTCATGAATGTTAAATAGTAAATCAGGGCAACACAATCTGAAAAGGTTTATCAGCATGAATCCCCAAGATTCCAAAAACTACCAACAAACCAAATTAGATACATCCTGACGTGTAACTAAAAGAGCGCTTGGTAAAGAAGCTGATAACTAAAGATCTAAGCTTAGTAAATGGGGAGTTTTTCCATCTTCATTAGTTGTCTGCTCCTTCTTGATTCTTGTAAGCTTTGTAGCTGTTGGCAAATGCCCTCTAGGATTTTTGCCTCAGCTTAGCTGCGTTTTTTCTCGTTGGAAGGTAAGCCTTCTTGATTCTTGTAAGATTTTTCTCCTTGATGAATTTCACATTGATCAAAAGAAGAATGAAGTATGCACTCCCAATGGACAATTAGGGGTTACAAAGATAAAAAAAAGGATGATGTGAGGGGGAGGAGTACCTACGAGTGAGCAACTTCAGTAGCCTTTTTCTTGCCAAAGATGTAGCCCATCATCACATCCTCCAGCCCTGGAATTTACAATGCAAGAATTGAACTCAGAACTCATTCGCCCACTAATTTTATTTATAAAAAAAAAAAAGACGAAGAAGAAGAAGATGGGGGCAGAACCAGGAAAAGGGGAGTTTTTGGGAAGTGAAGTCGACGGGTCCTCCAGCGTTGAATCGTTGAGTCGATTCGGTTCAGCAGATTTGGAAGAGAAAGATAGATGTGTATGAGGGGAAGAGAAGTAGTTGTTTGTCTTTGATGAAGATGAACAAGGGAAGAAACGGGTGAAGCTCCTCCTCCCCTGCAAACTTTCGAATCGACAACAACATACTCCTACTCCTACTCCTACTCCTACTCCTACCCCTACTCCTACAAGAGGAATTCGAATGTGGATAATAAAACCGGAAACCCACTACCACCACCATCATATGGGGGAAGTTGACCGCTCGCTATTCACTGAATTTGGATTCCATGGTGATTTTGTGAGGAATGAATGAGTTGTGTATTATACTCCACTTGTGTTCTTACGACTTTTTTATAAAAAACGGAGAGTGTTTATGAAGTGGAAAAGTCACCATTGATGCATTGGTAACACGTGACATAATACAATATTTTGTATCTAAAATGTCATATTAAAATATGATCACAATAACATTGTTCACGTTAAGAATTTATATCCCGGTAAGTGGCTCAAATTGTTTTTTAAATATTTGTAATTTTTTAATTAAAATTCATATAAAATTAAGGGCCCTAAAATTAATCATTTGTCTCCGTTAAAAAAAGTGTAAAAATATAAAAAATTATGATCACAAGTAAAAAGAAATGGACACTGAAAACAAAAAGAGTGAAGCAACTATTTTTTTTGTCTTTAAGTCTTATCCCAACTTTCTTTTTTAAACTTCGGTTCATGCTACTCAATGATATATTACTGTTTTAATTAATACAAATAAAAACAAACTCGCCGCAAGTAAAAACCATTATGCGAATTATGAATCTGGACAGGAGTGCCCAGGGTACCTGTAAGAAGAATCTTTTGGCAAAATAAGAACCACAATTATATTTATATTTATTTATTAAACCAAAGAAACGATATGAAATTTTACTAATATTTGAAATCTGATAAATTGGTGCTTGAGATGTGATAAATGATAATTGGAGAATATTTGAAAAGTAATTGAGTGTCCATAGAATACCATATATGTTTTGGAGTTAAAGATACTAGGATAATCTTGATCACTGAATTGAAATTAAAGGATCATTCAATTTCCTATGGATTGGAGAGGAGCCGCGCATGAAAACTACATTATACTTCAGTCATTAATGTGATTAGGAACTTAATTAACAAAAACTTCCCAACTTTTTCAAGCAGCGAGTTGATATGAAACATTACTCCTAGTAGTTCACAATAACAAGGATCTGGTAGTAATCTCTATTATAAAATAAAAGGGGTGTGGGGACAAGTTGTTAGAACAACTTAAATTCATTTGATTCAAAGGCTGTAGTGCATCTTCCTTCTTCCCAGTTACGTGTCCAAAGTTTTCACCTAAATCATACAACTACCATCCCCTTCCATCCGGGATGCATAGTGCCATAGGCACGGGCTAACACTAGTATTGTACTATATTAGGAGAGGAAGGAGCCAGTGTTAAGATTTTCCTCAACATGCCGTCCAAAAAAAAAAAAAAAGAATTTCCTCAACATTCTTCACTTTTTTGATAGGTTTTTATTACTGAGAGAGATTATACTGCAATTAAGTTCTAGTAGTGTATTGAAGAGTCAATCATAGAGACGAGCACGACCAATGATGTTTTTTCAGGAGGTTGGGGTGTTAAACAACAACCGCGTAAACCTCACCACAGACAAGACGGATCGATCCACCACTGAATTAGGCACCATGCTTGCACACAATTGAGGATGCAGCTGGCAATCCTAATGTAATGTGGGAGGTAAAACAGTCCCATCCAATGTTTAGCACAATTAATGTCAAGCTAGCCTCACATTAGAGTGAGGTCGTATTGAAACCAGAGTGGTGTAGCTATGGGAGTACATGCATATCTATTCAACCCAATCAAGAATGTCACCAGAAGATCACATTTCATTCAGTGCCAACTGATTTACATGCATTGACAGAATTTGCAAAAACCGAGCAAATATTTACCAAACAAACAAAGTCAGTGGACACTAAATCTTGTTCAAGCAACCAGAATAGTGTAACGAGAAGGATGTCGCCCAAAGTTCTTTGTGCCAACCAATTACTGTTTTTCAGATATCATCACAAGCTGCAAGGATCCTATTATGTTCCTACCCTATAACTACTAGTGGAATTCTATTTACGTTCCAATTCCTATTGGAACTATTACTAGCATTTGTCTTTACAAACTTCTTTCATTTACACTCATGCCTAAACCAGAATAATAAAAGATGCTTCCCTTCCCCAATTTCCTTCAAAAAAACACTTCCTCAATATATGTAGAGATTTCAGCACGCTTTGGCAATAACCAGTTCTTCAGCACATAACATTGCCAGTTTCAATACTAACAAGAGAAACCAGCTCAGTATCGCAAACTCGACGACGACGTTGGTATGTCTTCAAAGGTTTTGGGTCCACCTCATTAAAACAGTTGGCTATGGAACCATCTTCCTTTCCCAGCATCAAATCCATGTTGGTCAAGCCCCTCCCTTGCTCTTCACCTTTCCCATCACTAGTGGTTGGGTATATGACAGATAATACTATGTCCTTTGGAGGAAACACAATCTCATTATCACCACTTTTATCACTTTTGGTTGAACCTTCACAACTTTCACCTTTCTCTTTGCCAGCAGAACTTTCCTGAGGTTGCATCTGAACTTCCAAACACCACCTATCGCGTATTTCAGTGTCGACGTTTAACTCGTCTCTAATAATAAGACTAACCAATCTTCTCTTCTTCTGCCTATTTTCAGAAGAACAACCACCCACCTCCCCATCTGCATGGACTTTGGCCCCAGTTTCACGCCTCCAATTATTCCAGTTCTTGACATTGTTTCTTTGTACCGAAGCAATACTCAAGCGAGAAAAAACACTAGATCTGTTTTTCAAAGTTCTATCTCCTATTCCATGTATGACACTTTTAGTTTTCCTATTTGCCTTTTCCCATTTTTTGTGAGACTTTTGCAACTTCTTCATAATTTCATGAATTGATTCAGTCACTTCCGAGTTGTCTTCATTCTTTTCCAAAGAAGCTTTAGACTCCAAATTTAAACGCGAAAAACGCACCACCTTTTTTGTCTGGAATATCAGAAGCTTTAGACACCAAATTTAAACGCGAAAACACACTACCTTTTTTGTCTGGAATATCAGAATATAGGCCCTTGACCCTTGGATAGCTATCACTTTGATGAGCTGGAGAGCTTTCATCACATTGACCCCCATCTGCATTGTGTACAGAGGATGGCTGAGTTGAATCCCTCACTCCAAAAGACATTGGAAATATACATGCTTCAGCCAAGGACGAATCTTTATGACCATCACAGGTAGCCTCTGAGAAAGCTTGCCCAGTCTCTGTTGGTTCGAACTGTTCAGGGGAAGACAAAGGTATGTAATCGCCAAGGCCTGATGAAGCTGTATAAGAAGAGACATCTATGCACTCTGATTCTCTTTCCAATGGGACTGGTTGACATCCAGAAAAACATGAGCTTGCTATTGCATCACTAGAGGGAGTGATATTTTCATGCAAAGAGGTAAAAAGGTTGCTGGTTCCAGTGGTGAATGGGTGCTTAAAACGAGAAGTACTTTCATTCAGTGTCTGGGGAACATCCACTAATTTAGTACCCTGATTTTCAACCACGGAATCCTCTGTAGAATCTAGGGAGGAATATACTTTTGCCGAAGTGTTAGAGTGCCTTTTCTTGACGTGCTTTTTGCTCAAAGATTTCTGAACTCTAACCATTGTAGAGTGAAATAAGTAGAGGAGCCTTTCAACCTGTAAAGAACGAGGGTGTGATCCTTCACCAAACTAATATGCTTAGATTCTAATTAAAGAGATGTGATAAAGATAAAACCTGATATTTAGACAGACCAATGTTGAACTTCCGCTCTGCAAAGTAATTCTCTCTAATCGCGTCACGAAAATCAGGTTCAGAAAGTGGACAACAATTCCAAATCACAGTAAAACAAACCTGGACAGGCAAAACCCGTAGAATTGAGATAACTAGGTTTGAAAAGGGGAAAAAGGTTACAGCTCAAAGCAACAACGTCCATTGCTTCACATTACCTGAAGGTATTATATAACAACTATAAACCAAGTGGAAAGCATGAAAGAACGAACCTGGTAAGAAAACAAGACAATATGGTAGAATCATTAAGCATTACCTGTGCAGGGAACTTTCCTCCCGGTTGACTGATATGCATGGGGTACAATATCCATTCTTCCATCAGACACAGCCCGAAAAACACCATAAAGTTTTTTCTTCTCATACTCAAAAAGAAATAAAATCATTCCAGCTTTGACTTCTTTCACAAACTCAGCAAAAGCATGTGGAAGACCAAATAGTTTTCTCTTGAAACACTCATCTTTTGTACTCTGGTTTGACATGAAGATAGCTCCGAACTCAGGAGCATTTCCACAAGCATTCTTCTTCCAAAAATAGTTTGCCGTCATAGCTGTTTTCGTGACAAGCTATCAGTTTAAGGAGAAAGTGTTAACAACTTAACAATGAAGAATCCCAATAATTATCTTACAAGAAACAAGCACACAATAAGAATGAAAACATTGCACGCAAAAAAAAAAATACTAGTCATTGGAAAGTAAATTTTCTATTTCAAGAAGTGAACATAACAGGAAAAACGTTAATTCATTTATTTCTGCTAAATGGAGTAAGTTATAGGCCTATAAGGTATCACATGTTGAAATTAGACAGGAAGCACCAAGAAAAACATTGCACTTCGTGGAATACATGATGACTGTGCAGATCATAAATGTGTTGATCCAGGAAAATGTGGTCCCGGTTCAAAAAAAGAAAAGAAAAGGATAACGTGGTCCCAAACTAGTCATAAGACAACATAATAGACGTGTAGAACTCCTCAAGTAATGTCAAACTGTCAAAGAAACTTATAACAAGGGAAGTGTCAATTCCAATTCAGATGATAAATCTGCAAGTACTTCAATTAGAGATTTAGAGCTATAGATGATCTAGTTCTTAGCTCTTACGGATCCAGAACCCACCGCACAGCTATTCCCCTTCTAAAAATGGAATTTAAACTTAAGTTCGATTTTTGGTCGCTTCAGCACAATCTAACTAAAGAAACCGTGTCGTCTATTGACCTTTCTTGATGAAGTTGAATGTTCACACGTTCTTTCAACTCTGTCAGTAATTGTCAAGTGGTGCTCAACATGATTAAGAACTTCAACATAATTAGGATTTATTTCGACAAAGCATGTCATGCTTCTTAAATTTTGATAAAGCAGTTTAGGAACAGGTGAATGTCATGCTCCTTAAAAACCCAACTGAACTAGAACGCACATAACAGTTGACCAAGTATCTTGACTTCAGTATTCAAGAGATTTATCAATGCATTACAGAAGCTCCAAAAGAACTACAAGAGGTAGACATAGAACTCGAAATGCAAGATTAGCTCTGACTGTGATGAAAGGAAAACAAACAATGAAACAACTTTTAACAAAATAAGAGATTACAAAGATGACAGTACAAGTCGAAATAATTGCTAGATATATAAGCACTAGAACACCCATACATATCTTCTGAAGCATCAAAAAAAAAAAAAAAACCCTTGCACATCTTCAGAAGTTCCAAAGAAACAAAAAAGAACACCCGTACACATACTCTCTCTCACACACACACAAAAACACACGTGTGTGCGCACACACGTAGAGAGGAAACTAGATATCAAGCTTATGCTTAAGTGGACTTCAAGAAGGCAAGAATAAGGTCGGCCAATAACAATAAACCCATTAAGCCGACCAAATTCCTATTAGACCTGTATTGCTAACTACGAAAATGAGCTGTATTTACAAGGAAGACACATAGAGAAAACCAACAATTCAGAAATGAGCAGAGCAAGCAATGCACACAACTAAGTTCATCTCCAAAGTACAAGAGGGAAAGAAGGTGTAGGTGTATGTCTCTTACAAAAGAAAGGATCTAGTGAAGACGGACAAGCTATATTCATTGTATCCAATACAATACAAGGAAAGCCAATATTCCTTCAACACGAGGATACCTGTTTTACCCTGGAAAGAATAAGGGAAATAACTCGTCTATTTCTTCAATAAATTACCTAATAGCCCGTCTAAAATTTAGAATGAAAGTTGTTTGTTACATGCAACCAGAAATTGTAGCTCACTTTCTCAGCGCTCCATCCATGGTGGTGAATTAAAAGAGTCTTGTTAAATAGTCATGTGTGTTGTATACAGGGATATTTTACATATTTTCTATTGGATAAGTCGACGCACTCGGGCCAGCTTTCGCACGCGCATCGAGTAATCCATACAAAAACCTATGTAATCAACATTTCCTCAACAATACAAATCAATCTCATGATTCTCATGTATTTCAACGTACCTATTCAAAGGCTATATATGGAGTAGTAGAAACTTAAAACCAAACCCACGAATGAAATCCAAACCAAACCCATGGAAAATAAAACGTCGAACCAGTGATACATATATTCGTGTGTGTTTGTGTTAGTAAGAAAAAAGTAGTATTAGTGAGAAAATGGGTAGAAATGGCAATGCTGCTGCTCTTAGGAGTATACTCCTTGTGCATTTGATTGATAGATGCAAACAAATGTGCAATCGGGTGTAGGAGTATACTACCTGTTCCTTCCGGACACCAGGGAAGGGGAATGCGGCAAACCCTAGCTACTCTACAACTCAGTACTCTCTCTCTCTCTCTCTCTCTCTCTCTCTCTCTCTCATGAGAAAAAGAAAGAAAGAAAGAAGGAGCTCAGGCTCAGCTCGTAGATGACGACGACGAAACGGTTGTGTAAATATTCTTCTGCTATCTTTCTTGGGAAATGTAGTGAAAATATCTCAGGCAAGTTACAGCGTGGGTGAAAAAGTTAAAACCACTTTTCATTCTCTTCCTTTTTTTAACCGCCGCCCCCCCCCCCCCCCCCCCCCCCCCCCCCCCGGCCTTTTTTTACTGTTGTTGTGTTTGTCTGTATTTACTCCTAGGAAATTGATTTTTACACCTTTAATTTATGCAAACACTTTTTTTTTTCGTCTTTCAGTGGGTGAATTTACGAAATAGTTCATACATACACTTTTTACAACTTCCCTATTTCATGTGTTCAAAGAAAAAAGGATGAAATGACAGCAAATAATATTATAAACAAACCATGCAAATAAAAAAAAAAGTGCGGATGAAACAAGCTGGGTGGAAAACTAATCCCCAATATTTGCAAATTATTTCAAGCTTTTTATATATTTTTGGTCAGTGAGTGTGATTTTTTTTTCTTTTTTCTCAATTTCCATTTTTTTTTGCGAACTCCTTCCTTTGTTAAGTAAAAAATTGAATAAAATCGAGTTGAAAAGTGCAAGTGAAAAAGGTTAAGCTAACATAGATTGAGGCATTCCTTTTTGTGGTTGTGTAACTACACTTGAATCCTTCGAAGTCGTGGATGCAATGTCAGGGCTGGCCCTGATATAGGATTCACCTTTGCACTTGTATTTGAATTATGAATTTGTGGTTGCATTTATGGAGCGAAATAAGTAATAAAATTCCCTCTTAAAAGGCTTCCTTGAATTATAACTTCCCTTATTATCTATCATCACTGTCAGGGAATATGCATAATCATACCTCTAAGAAAATAAATGCACATCACATTGTACAAATTTCATTATCAGGTCTACATGTTAGAATAACAAGACATTCTTCTTAGGTTACGCAAAGAAACAATTGCCCACTGCATTAATTCTTGACCAGGCCCACAGTGCATTCTTAACCACCATGAATTAAATGTCAAAAAGGACAGTGGGACAAGGAGGTGAGGACATTGCTAATAACTCTTACAAGAGCCAAACTATTACTATATTATAGGCCCCTGAATTCCACTTGAAAAACCCCTTGGTGAGAAAGCAAAAACTGCAGAATCTCAGGTTATCCATGTGGAGGTTTGAGCCCTCTAGTTGTTGCCAGCAAAAGTCCTTGAAGAATGAGCAACTGGTCCCTAGAGCAACTGCTATGTGCTCATTTGACCTTCATCGCTCCGGGAATTTAAATCACCACCACTGAATATGCAACATACAAATATAAGAGCTTAAGCGCTAACAATACAGAGCATATCTAACACGCATGACGGAATGATTATAGTTGTACTATTACACTATCAATGAGGTTACTTACCCAAGAGGAATAAGTAATGATAGTGACACTTCTCAGGAGCAATGTACAATCTTTGAAGGCTAATTTATCGATGAAGACCTTCGAGAAATTGGGCCATCTGCAGAGTATGAAACCAGAGCTGCATATTTAGTTTACCTCATAGTTTACCTTTGTGAGGTCTGGCTCCTCTAAATTATACATAATTAAAAACTAATTGCAAGTCTTCATAGCTATACCTTTTTGGTGGTTGTAGGCTTTTAAACCTTTGATATCTAATCAGATAGATCAATATGACAATATTTCCAACTACAAAGAATAATAGAAACCAGACAAAAGTGTAGTTTAAATTGCTAGGGAAAATGTGTACCTGTGTACATCATTCATATAATTGAAGCGACTTGTGTCACTTAACAAACAGCAGCCGCCATGTGCTTTCATTATGCTCATAGTTCGTAAAGATAGAATGCAATAAGGAGATAATTGAGCGTCAATTAAAACTCTCTCAGGGAGCCATTCATTGCAGTCCTGTGAGTACAATGAGATTCATTTCATCAGTACTTGCACTTGCTGGTTGGTTATGCTTCCATGCTGTTCTAATCACGGGGGATGTTGCTTATGATTCTCGATATGCGTCTGTCAATGCATACCCATGTCATGTATTACCCATATTAGCCACTGGCAGCAGGGCCAAAGCCTAAACAGGTTAAAAATGCACTTTTGCTAGCCATATCAACTTTCATCTGTAAACAACCAAGCCATGATATTTATATTCTGTTACTGAACCGAAACATATTTGCAAAGTTATGGTCTATTGACTGATTTTACGAAGTATTCAAAAAATATTATGAAAGCACAAAAAGTGTCCTTGAGGCAACAAGCTGACAAAACTTCAATTTAGAACTCAAACGGAAGGACCGAAGGAGTAATGAAGGGGTAAAACGGACAAAAAATACAGGAGGGCTAATGTTACTGGAGACATGGTCGTACTTTATTGTTGTTAAAGCTAAGGAGTACGAGAATCACATGAGGATCAAGATATATACAAATCAACCAGCTCCTAAATGTCCCTATAAATCACCATCCTTGAGATAATGAAATGAACCAAGTCCCAACCATTGGCTGACATTCCCTAGAGGCTTTCAAAAGCAGGTTTGGCACAATTAGAACAGGACATCAACGGACTTCAGAAACTTTAACTTGGCAGAAGAAGAGCCATCCTCTTATTTGTGGACTGAAAAAGGTGTATCCAGGGTCCTTTGTTGTGCTTCTCTCTTCCATCAATCTCTTCATCATAGAAACAGAGTCCCACAAGCCCACTGAGGCATATATGCTTGCCAAAACCACATAGTTCACTGACTTCTTAGGTTCTATATTAAACAGATGCCTGACAGCTACTTCTCCAAGAGACATACTGCCATAGATGTGGCATGCCCCAAGAATGGCTCCCCAAAGCAAGGCATTAGGTGCAATATTCATCTTGCAAATTAGACTATATGCTTCTTCTAACTTCCCTCCACGTGCAAAAAGGTCCACCATACAAGAATATTGCTCAGCTCTTGGAGATATTTCATATTTGCGAACCATGCTATTGAAGCATCCCATCCTTCATTTGTCAAACCAACATGGCTACATGCAAAAAGAAGAGTCAGAAAAGTAACATCATTTGGCTTCAAACCTTCATATTCCATCTGACTGTACAGGGCAATTGCCTTGTGCCCATAGCCATGCTTCCTATAGCCAGCAACTAATGATGTCCAAGAAATAACATTTTTTTGCTTCATCTCATTAAAAACAGATTTAACACCTTCAATTTCTATAGATTTTGAGTACATATCAATGAGAGCATTGCCCATGGCCACATCGTTATATGATTGACATTTGAAAGCCAAAGAATGAATTTGTCTTCCCAAGTCTAGTGACATTGTTTTGGCACACATATTCAGCATCGAGCATAGTATCATCATCAAGTCCCCAGTGCATCTGATGTATTTCATTGAAGAGATCAAAGGAATCTCTGGAATAGACACCTTGGCGTGCATATCCAGTGATCAACGCGGTGCAGGATATTGCGCCTTTTTACGCATACTCTTGTGAATATGATATGCAGTTCTAATACTCCCACATTTTGCATAATCATCAATCAGTGATCCAGTCAAATCATTACGTGATTCAAAACCTAGTTGAATGATGAATCCATGTACTTGGATGACCTTCATCATAGCGTTTCCTTTGAGAAAGGCTTTCATAACATTACCCAGCGTAAAGCGATCAGGGATCACACCTGTTAAAGTTGAGTATTGGATCAAATTAAACGTATAAGTATTCACTATGTTTGGATAAACAATAAAATGTTAATTAGACAAGATTGTCTACATGGTGGGGATTGAAACATATATAACTATATGTCCACATAGCTATGGGAAAAAATGAATTTAACATGAAACACAAAGTATGTTTAAATCTTATACTCCCACATGATCTCATGAGGTTCCCAAAATTATGCTCTCAAGTCTCAACCCTATAAATCTGATGTAGGAGTATCAGAACAAATTCACCAGTTGTGATGTGCCATGAATTTCCTTGTCTGTTCTTTGTGTATTCAGGGACCAATCCTTTAAGAAGATAAAGTTTGCATGCTAAAGCAAGCATAACACACATCGAGACCGCAAAAACTAGATGGCCAAATATTATACTAGATGCATAAGACAGTTCCTCCTCTAAGCATTGAACGAATTAACTGAAAGGCATCATCCGCGAAATCATGAATGACATACCCACCTATCATCACATTCCAAGAAACCACATCCCTCTCTGCCATCGACTCAAAAATGAAACATTCATCCTCCATCTTTCCACACTTGGACTATAGATCAACCAACGCACTCTGCACAAACATGTCCTTAGCAAGCCTACTCTTCTGAATACACCCTTGAATTTGCTCCCCTCTAACCAAACACATCAAACTCGTACAGGCCCTCAAAGCACACCCATAAGTAAATTGATTTGGCCTAACATATTCACAACGCATAGCTGAAAAAACTAGTAGAGCTTCCTTTGAACACCCATTTTGAGTATATCCTGATAGCAACGAGGTCCAAGTGACTACAGTCCTCTCAGGCATTTTATCGAACAGTGTACGGGAGGTGACCATGTCACCAATTTTCGAATAGAATATGATTAGTTTTGTGTTCATAAAAGGAATGCAACCCATTTGTTAGAACACAGCTATGGATCAAACGCCCTTCTTTTCCTGCTTTTCTTAGAATGCAGAGTTGCAAAATTCTTGAATACAGAGAGTAATCCATTTGCGTTGGGTTGGAGAAGACAAGCGTTAGAGCGTCTTGTAATCTTCCCAAGTCGCAAAGTGAATTGATGTGTAATGATAGTGATATTGGTTGGGGTGTTTTGCTGAGATGGTTTAACTTTTTCTGACAGATAATCTTCATGGTTGACTGGTTGTGTTTGTTCTCCGGAGAGAATAAAGAAAAGATACAGCGTTGGTTTTCCTCAGCCACTCCTATATCAAATTCAAAACCACGGTGAAATTACACTCATGTTTGGCCTACCATCACCATGCAAGTTAAAAAGCGTCTTGATGTTGGTGTGCATTTACTAGTATTTCCGTCGAGTCCCATGGGAGTAATTATTCAGTAGTCCGGGAGCACCGCTGAATCATTTCAGAATCGCATATTTATCTAGTGTTCATACACTTAGTCGTGCGCCCAATGAGAATGTGTGCTTGTGATTGGTTTGGAGCACCACTTATCGGGGCTCTTGGACTATTGAATAATTTCATGTCACATGGGACCCATGACTAATTGAGAAGATGAAGGTTCGAGGAGCACCCAATTAATTTTCAACTTTTTTCCTCTTCTAGTCGAGTTAGGAGCAAACTAACAAATGAGCCAAACAGATAGTTGATCTGGTTTGAAAACTTAAACTGAGCTTTAAAAATATGTTCCAATTTAGCTTGTTCACGAAACTAGACAATCTCAAATGAGCTTTAATTAAGAAAAACATAAGCCCATATCAAATAACTTGAATTTTCATATAAAATAAGCCAAACGAGTAAAGTAATAGTTTGTTCGAATTTGATTTGAAACCATAACGAGCTTCAAAAAATTGTCCAAGCTTAGGTGGTTTAAAGACAAAATCAATTTTGAACAAGTTTTTAACAAACGAGTACGAACTTGAAATCGAGTAGTCTAGTTCGTTTAACAACTATAAACCGGACAAATAGTGATAAAAACAAACTTCAAGTATTATTTTTAGACCTTATAAATACTTTGAGTTTACCATCGAGGAGAAAATATCGAAAGTGTTGGGAATATATTTGGGTTTATAAATGTGTAATTCAACTTGTGGGGTGCTCTTTTTAAATTCCTCTACACATAAATTCTTGTAAAGCGTTACCCCTACATATGAGATGAATTCCAAGATGCTAAATTAGCCACAATTAGGGGGTAATCTTGGTACCCTACCCAGTTAGTTACAAGCGGTTGTTTATGTAGTAGTATAAAAAGGAAAATTTCACGTAGGCACCCGACCTTTCACACAAATCACACATAAACACCTGACCTTTCTAAAATTTCATATAAACACCTGAGCTTTTTAAAAATTCATCAATTCAACACCTGACCTTTATTAAATTTCATATAAACACCTGACCTTTTTAAAAACTCATCAATTCAACACCTACCGTTACCCTTCCGTCTAAAACCAAACGGAAAAAAAGTTAAGTGCTCCGATTTTTTACTTGTTAGAAATAGTGCTAAGATCTTATTTTCCTGATCATTTTATTCTAAAGAATCGTAATTAATTTTTAACTCTAAAACTCTCGTTAATCAGCCCTAAGAAAGTCGTATAATCAAATATCTCTTAGGGCTAATTAACGAGAGCTTTAGAATCAAAAATTAATTATGATTCTTTAAGATAAAATAAAATGATCAGAAAAATAAGATATTAGCATTGGTTTAAACGGATTGAAAATTGGAGCAATTAATTTTTCAACAATGTATAAATCGTTTATATATTTAAAAAAAGTTTAAAAATTAAGTGCTCCAATTTTCAATCCGTTTAAAACGGTGCGATGATATTATTTCTCTGATTATGTTATCCTAAAGAATCATAATTAATTTTTGACCCTAAAACTCTCGTTAGTCAGTCCTAAGAAAGTCGTATAATCAAATATCTCTTATGGTTAACTAATGAGAGCTTTAGAATCAAAAATTAATTATGATTCTTTAGAATAAAATGATCAAAAAAATAAGATTTTCGCATTGGTTTAAATGGATTGAAAATTGGAGCAATTAATTTTTCAACCATGTATAAATCGTTTATATAGTACAAAATATGGTTAAAAAAATTAAGTGCTCCAATTTTCAATCCGTTTAAACCGGTGCGAAGATCTTATTTCTCTGATCATTTTATCCTAAAGAATCATAATTAATTTTTGACTTTAAGGCTCTCATTAGTTAGCCCTAAGAGATATTTGATTCTACGATTTTCTTAGGACTAATTAACGAGAGTTTTAGAGTCAAAAATTAATTATGATTCTTTAGGTTAAAATGATCAGAAAAATAAGATCTTTGCACTGGTTCAAACAAATAAAAAATTGGCGTACTTAACTTTTTTTTCGTTTGGTTTTAGACGAAGTGGTGACGGCAGGTGTTGAATTGATGAGTTTTTAGAAAGGTCAGGTGTTTATATGAAATTTAATAAAGGTCAGGTGTTGAATTGATGAGTTTTTAGAAAGCTCAGGTATTTATATGAAATTTAAAAAAGGTCAGGTGTTTATGTGCGATTTGTGTGAAAGGTCGGGTGCCTACGTGAAATTTTCCCAGTATAAAATACTAAAATACAGGTGGTAATCCAGTTAGTTTTCACAGTTGCATGGCTCCATCCCTCTGAACCCACTCTCTCTCTCTCTCTCTCTCTCGTTAGTTTTCCCGCCTTTTCACTCTCTCTCTAGAATTTCTCCATCATCATCATCATGTCAAGCTCCCCAGGGCACAGATGGGACATTATGGCGATGGTGCTCTGTTTTCTAGCACTAGCACTAGCAAAGCCCGTCAACGTTATCAATCTCTCTCCTCTTCCCCTTGATTCACCGTCTTTTTCTCCATCTGGGTTTCTGATTTCGTTTCGACAAGATTCACAAGATACTAGCCTCCAGTTCGATTTCTACAGAGAGACTTGCCCAAGCGCCGAGCGCATCATCCGCTCGAGAATGGCACGGATACTCAATCAGAACAAGAATGCCACTGCACAACTCCTCCGTCTTGTTTTCCATGACTGCTTCATTCAGGTTTCTTATTTCTCTTCTTGAATTTCATTGCTTCCCCTTTTCTTCTTTTTGCTTCATGATTTTCTAACTATACCGCTTGACTAACAGAGTGATTGAGTTCTGTTTGTTCTTGGTTGCCGAAATCTTATATTACTCCCTATGAGTATAATCTGCGACTTTGTCGTATGCTACTCCTCTTGCTTCTTTCAATTTTTTTGGTATCAAATTTGCGTCGATAATATTCTGCCTTTCCTATCCAATTTATGACCTTGGTATTGAGTTCGTGTTCTTGTCCTCAGCTTTGAAGATTGTGTTTCTTTTGCATGGATTTTGTGTGGTGATTGAGTTCTGTTGGATCTGTACTTGAATTTGTTGACTGTATTTCGTTGAAAAGGGGGCTTTATTATCTTTCGATATGTATTTTGAAGGGTATTGATTAATCTCCGTGCACAGAATTTATGTTATTGACTGTGAACGTAGATAAAATGGGGTTTGTGATCTTGAGACGCATGTTGCAGGATAGTCTCTTCTTGATTATACATTCCTTCTTTCCTTGTTTTTCATTATGATTCTTATCTGACTGGATAAATAAATTCGCTTCTGCCCGGGTATTGGGAGTTTCTTGTTCTTGGATTAAAAAATAATATTTGTGATTTATGGTCATTGAGTTTTGTTACCTCTGTAATTGTATTTTGGAGTGTATTTCGTTGAGATGGGGTTTAGATATTTTTATTTGGTCGCCTAATATCATAATTCCTTCTGGGTTTCGCTGATCTTAACCTGTGTACAGTGTTCCTCATCTTCTTGATTATGTGGATATTGTGGGGATTTGTCACAACGAGAACATCTCTTCTTGATTGCATTCTTTCCTCTTTTGTTTGCTTTATCTTTCTCACTGTTTGAGTACGTTCCATTGTTGCCTGGTTGTATGCAACACTTCTCGTAGCAGACATTTTTATCTTCAAATGCCCAATGGGTGATAGGTATGATTTATCCAACCAAACTATAATCTGGGTGTCGACAGTTAAATTTGAGGACTGTCTTTCTTTGGAGCTGATTTCGTGAGACTAGTAGTGTGATTGAGTTCTGTTGCCTCTGTAAGTTATTTTATATTTTCTAGTTCCGTTGAAATAGTGTTTTGTGATCGTTAAAACACGCGGAGTGTCTGTTCTTGTTGTAGGGTCATAATCTCAGTTGGGTTCTCTGATTTGAATCTCGGTATTGAGTTTTTCTTCTTCATTATGTGTGTAATGTGGGGTTACTACATATACTTGATCTGGCAATTTCCAACTGGAATTGCTATAGTGTTCCTTACATGGGTGGTTTTCATTTTGTTTGAAGGGTTGCGATGCTTCAGTTCTTTTAGATGACAGCAACGGAAATAACAACCAGTCAACTGAGAAAGACGCTATCCCCAACAGTACACTGAAGGGCTTTGATTTTATTGACGCCATCAAAGAAGAGCTTGAAGACTCTTGTCCGGGGATTGTATCTTGTTCCGATATTCTTGTGGTTTCCACTAGGGATTCCATTGTACTGGTATGCACCATTCCTTGTCTGCTTCTTGATCATTTTCTTTGTTGTGATGGATGTTTTGCCTACTGCCACCAACTAGTTTTTCCAGTAGTCTGCTTCATATCCTTCAGGCATTATGTCAGGTTTCTGGAAAACTAAATGAGTAGGTAAGTAACCACTTCCTCACTAGTACAAGTATATTGCAGTCAACCATAGTGTTCAAACTTCTAAGTATCTGAACTAGTTCTTGTTAAGAATGCTAATAAGCACATGTATGTTTAGGATTGCGAAATTTTGTGATATTTATGTATTGGTTTAGTGCTGAATTTTTATGAGAAAAAAGTTGTTTAGCAGAGGTTAAGAGCATCACTGGGATTAGGAACTCTTAGACTTCTCAACAACTTATACCATCATTCTGAAAGCAGTAATGGTATTCCATTGCCTCTGTACTGGGATGCACTCCTCCTTATCCGCTTCTTAGATAATCTCCTTTGTGTGATCGGTTTATTGCAACTATCTGAAACTAAATTTTCTTTGATCTTCATAATATCATCTCCTTTTTATTGTTGCAGTCAGTAATAAATTCGAACCAACTCCATTAGTTCCTGCTTAGATTGAAAACAAGCACTTCTACGTTTTTGCTCAAGCAAATTGAAGATCAATGTACTTGGTTTCCTGTGTTTCCTATTTTCCCCTTTGATGGCTACAGTTTATAGCTTAATTTCTAAACAACTTCTTAATGGTAGAATTTTTAATTGTCTTCGGGTTATTTTGATTTCGAATTTTGGCCATTTGCTTACCATTCACTTTTTATGTTGTTAGTTCTTCTTTGTATTGTCCCTCTCCCTCTCTTGTATTTTTGACTGATGTTCCTTGTTTATTTTTTCTTGTGGAAAAATAGGCTGGTGGCCCATACTATCCACTCTTTACGGGCAGGAGGGACAGCAACAGATCCTACTATGCCACAGCAATGGCTGAGATACCTAAGCCTGATGCCAATATTTCAGAAACGCTACGGCTATTTTCACTCAGAGGGTTCAGTACAAGGGAAACTGTTGCTCTTCTTGGTAGTCACTTTTCCTTACTTAGATCCTATAATAACTTTTGAAATGAATTGCCACCCCTTGCCTGAACTGGACATTTCCTTGTGTTCCTCAGGTGGGCATAACATTGGGAAAATAGGTTGTGAGTTCATTCGGCCAAGACTTGACAATTTCCACGGGACAGGACAGCCGGACCCCACCATACCTTCTGATTTTCTTGATGAAATGAGCCTTGTTTGCTCGGTTAATGGGAGCACTTCACCTAATGGAGCTCCTTCTCCCTTGAGATCAAGGTCTTTGGTGGACTCTGCAGTAGGGTCTTCAGTTTTGGCAGGATCAGTCTTTGGGAAGAACTACTATGATAGTGTACTAAGAGGAAGAGGGCTTCTCTTTGCTGATCAACAATTGATGGCCCATGACAATACCGCTGATCTGGTGAGGGCTTATGCATCTGATGATGGTGCAACCTTCCGAATGGATTTCGCCAGAGCAATGGTGAAGATGTCGAACTTTGGTGTTCTGACTGGTTCTCAAGGACAGGTCCGAATCAATTGCTCCAGGCTTGTCACTTCCAATTAATACAACCTGACATTATCAACTCTGCATCTGATTAAACACACAGATGACATTTTTGGGGGGCACCCACTTGGTTATGCCGTCTAAACGATCATATCAGGGCAATTATTACCATTTCGAAGTTTTTCTCCTGAATGCTAGATTTCTAGAGATGGTCTGAAGAAAGAGTTGTACAGAATATTATGTGTTGTTTAGTTGTTATGTGCGGAAACTTGCTTAGCCCTTCTAAATGGCATTAATAATAGCATTACTGATTTCTCCATCTTTCTATCGGGATGCAACATATGCGTGTCTTGAGATGCAGAAAATTGCGCGTATGCAGTTTGTAGTTATTTACACTACTTGTGCTTTTCATACCGGACAACCCTTGAGAGTTGTGAAGGTTGGTTTCCTTTAGCTGCTGTGCTGGTTGTTATGTTGTTGCTGTCTGTCTTGGTGTGTTTCTGCTGCGTCTTTGCACCCTAGTGTTGTCTAGGTCGACATTCCCTTAGCAACTGTCTGGGGTCCAGCTCTGCCCCTTGTTTGGTGTGCTCCGATATTAATTGTCCTTGTATCTATTGAATCATGCCTATGTTTTTTGTATGACCAGTGGTGTTTGATTTTTCCTTCTCGATGACAAGCGAGAGGCAAGGAAAAGCTGTGCAGCTGCAAACGCCTCCTCAGAGTCATCACAAACCAAAGCACAGAAAGCACTAATTCACATGAACAGTGAAATCATATTATTCCTGAGTCAAATTTACAGATAAGTAAGCTATAAAACTAAAAATGATAAATCCTGGAGCTGAGAAGAGATGGTGTTCCAAGTAGTTACCCAAGAAACTGAACTAGAAATCAATATACCATTGGTTTTCAAATTCCTATTAAACTCATCTTTGATGGATTAAGGTGTACATAAAACATTAACTTTAGGAAAAAATATATATAACCTCCACATCTTAGCAGCAGAAAGCATTTTAAGAGCAATATTCGAATTAATTGGAAAGAAAAAGAATATCTTAAATCCCCTACAAAAAGGTGATTAATTACCATTGCATTGAATTGGCAATGAAAAATAAACCCACAATTGTGATTCTACAGTCAGCTATTGTACACCAAAAACTTATGGAAGTCATAAGCTCCAAAGTGAAATCTCATCTTTCCAAAGAAGTTACAAGAAAAACTCATCCACGGCTTCACTACCAATAGTCACCGCAAGAGCACTTTCCACTGCTGAAATGATGAAACCGATACGGATCCCGCAATATGATTTCCTGCTGGATAATTTCACTGATGAACTTGAAAACAGAATGGCAATCGCCACAAACACGAAGGTTCATGAAAATTCTAAGCTTCAAACCTTCCTTAGCATTGATCAACCCATATGCCAGCGCAAGTCTCTCACTGTGGTTCCAAAGATTATGTTCCTTCTGTTCTTCATCAGTGTCATGCAATGAGAATGTTGTGTCCGGGACATAACCTGCTTCTGTGATCATCTTCCTAAGCTCTCCCAATTTTGTATAAATTTGCCTAGTCTGAGGGTGGGACTGGTCTCCAATGCCAAATGAACTCACTACATTTTTTAACCTGATCCAACTGCAAGCAGGCTGCTTCTTTACGTGGCGTAATTGCATTTGCCCTCTCACATTCTCCACATAGTCCCAGTTTCCAGACTTCGCACAGACATTGGAATAAAGAACATAAGCAGAATCATCTGATGGGTTAAACTGAAGAAGATGTTCAGTGGCTTTCCGGCCCAACTCCAAATTTCCATGGATCCTACACGATGCCAACAAACTTCGCCAGACAAAGTCATTTGGTGGGATTGGCATTTCTTCAATAAAATTTTCGGCCTCGGAAAGCTTTCCTGAACGTCCGAGAAGGTCAATAATACATACACAGTGCTCTATACCAGCTGGCACACCAAACTCCTTCGTCATTGAATTAAAATACGCAAGGCCCTCATCTACTAGACCACCATGACTACAAGCAGATAGAAGAGACACAAAGGTGACATGGTCAGGTTTCGATCCCAGTTTTAGCATATCGCGAAAAGTTTCTCTTGCTTTATCAAAACAGCCAAATCTCGCAAAAGCTGATATTAATATGTTCCAAGATAGTCGTGACCTCATTTTTGGTTCAGGAAGCATTTTTTGAACATCATCCATTTCTCCGCACTTTCCATACATATCCATTATAGCATTTGCGACATATTGAGATGAGTAGAATCCGAGTTTAGTGGCTAGACAGTGAAGCTGTTGGCCTTCATCCAAAATAGCCAAGTTTGCAGATGCAGTTTGGGCTGCAGAAAGGCTGAATTGATCTAAACCTATTCCAGCTCTGTGCATCTCCAAAAAGAGTTTTAAAGCTTCTTCCCCATCACCATGATGAGCATTTGCAGCAACCATGGCATTCCATGTGACAGGGTTCTTGTCAAGCAATCTGCTAAAGACATAGCTACATGAGTTGAGGTCACCACACTTGGCATACATTGTGATCAGGGAATTCTTCACATAATCATCTGACTCGAATCCTGTTGAAACTGTATGTGCATGTATGGGCATTCCATGTATCAATAGGGCATTTGGAGCCAGGCAAGCACCAAGAACATTAACAACAGTTATGTAGTTTGCAGGAGTGCGTTCTACTCTCATCAGCTTGAAAAGCTTCATTGCCTCATCTGGTTCTTCATTTTCAGCATAGGCACCAATAAGGGCATTCCAAGTAACCAAGTCTTTCTTGGGCATTTTTTGGAAAACCTGTTTAGCTTCACCCATTTCCCCACACTTTCCATACATGGTTACTAGTGCATTTCCAACAATTAAATTGTCATGAAGGCCAGCCATTATGACAAGCGTGTGAATCACCTTTCCTTCTGCAAGGAACTCAGGGTTTGAGCATGCAGCCAGTGAACTAGCAAATGTCACATAGTTCATTGTACTTCGCATCTTAAGCAAATTATCCAATACTTTTAAGGCATCTATACACTTCCCATCCAGTACATAGCCAGCCATTATGGAATTCCATGATATTAAATCCCTTGCAGGCATTCCTTCGAACAATTCTTTTGCATCTTCAAGTCTTCCAGCTTCAGAGTACATAGTAAGAAGAGTATTAGATACCCAAACATCGGAATCCAAACCCAATTTGACTGCCAGTCCATGAATCCCAGTCCCCCACTTCAAAGTATTAGAAGTATCACAGACAGATAACATAATGGAAAGTGTGATTGAATCTATTTCACCATGTACAAGACGCATCAAACAGAAACATCTCATTGATTCCTCCCAAAGCGCATTATGTGCATAAGCTGAAACCATAGAATTCCATGAAATCGTATCATGCTCAACCATGTGTTCAAAGACATGGCAAGCATCTTTGACGGTACTGAGACTACCGAACATTGATACCAGTGAGTTCGCAACAGAAACATTTGTCTCATACCCTGACTTAATAACATGTGCAAGCACTTGATGACCTACTGACTCATTCTCAAGCAAGGCACATGAACCAATAACAGTAGTGAAAGCGTTTTGACTAAAACCAACCCCTTCGTGCCTCATTTGTTTGTACACATTTAAAACCTCTGCAGGATCTCCATTATCCGAATAACCAACCATCAATGAAGTCCAAGTAACTACATTCCTTACTGGCATCTCATCAAATATGCTCTTGGCGCTAGAACAAAACCCATATACGCCATAAAATTGCAGCAATGCAGTGCCCACAAACACATCCCACAACAAGCCAGCTTTGAGTATAACACCGTGAATTTGAAATCCCTCATACACCATATCATTAGACCTACTGCATGCAGTCATCAAACTGGCAACCATATACCCACTTGGCTCAATCCCTGGATCACCCATATCACGAAATAGTTTAACTGCATCTGGGTATGAACCTGCTCGAACATACAACGACATCATGGTGTTCCAAGAAGCTCCATTCCTCTCAGGCATTGTGTCGAACAAGTAACGCGCAGATTCAAATTTCCCAAACTTTGAGTACATGTTTATCAATGTATTCATATGGAAGGTGGATAAATGGGTAGAACCCTTTAACCAAACCGCGTGCAGTGCTCTTCCAACAGTCTCGTCGGTGATTTCTGAGAAACCTTTGTGGGAAAAGCTCAAGATTTCCGGTTTCGGGTGGTGGGAAAGGTGATGAATTGTTTGGTCTGCGGTTTGTTGTATGCATGGTTGGAAGTGGTTTGGAAGGGGAAATATCGATGGAGAAGTGGTGGAGAAGTCGAACAGAGAGCCAAGCTTGAGAGACGATGGAATTCGCGTTAGAATTTTCAGATACTTGGGAGGGGATTTGATCATTAGCAGTAGAAAGTTGCAATTCCTTCTGTTTCTTCATAAAACGAGCGCCAAAAAGACAGGTCTATCTTTTGGAAAGGGGTACAGAGGGAAAACATCCGACGGCTGTGTTTTTTGGAATAAAATGAAAGAAAGAGAACATGAAAGGGAAAAGATCGAAAGATTTCCTTCCTATCTTGTTTGGCTTTTAATTTTGGAAGAATAAAGGAAACCATGTGAGTTTATTTTACCCTTCAGAATTCCTAAATTTCTTCCTCATTAAGAAGCCTTTTAGTTTAAGTAACGAGTTAAAGTTAAATTAGAAAAAATAAGCAGTTACAGTCAAAAGTTCAAAAAAGTCCTACACCAAAAAAGGAAAACAAATTTCCTTTTACCTCTCTTTTTTATGCAAATTCAAAGAATTCTCTTAGTTTTATTCTCTTCTCGAATTCAATCATTTCGGATTGATTTGAACAATTGGGTATATGCTCTATGCGAATTATGGATTTAATCTTGTCAAAACTACTACTTTTGACAGATTGATAACTAATATAGTTTTGCAATAGGTCAACATCTATTTTTTGTTTCCAAGAAAACAAGCAAAAATGATAAAGCTTTAAGAGAGAGAGAGAGAGGGAGAGAGAGAGAGAGAGAGAGAGAGATTCCAGGTAATAGAAACATCATTTGCTCCAATTTTGCCTCTGAAAAAGCTTCTTCACGTTGTTTCCTGTAGTATATACAAAAACCTACGGTGCTCCAGCTGATATACCCAAAATAACTAATGAAGTGCAACACACCTAATTCTACAGATGACACTCTCACCACTACAGTTATCTTTTCTCTCTTTACAAGTCTAAATGTGCACCAAATACATACATAAAACACCTAACTGTACACTTGTGAAGTAAAAACCCGGGAATGCAATATCTTGAAAACCGTCTCCACGGAAGAAAAATCAATATCAAAACCGTAACTCTGCCCTCCATATTGAGCGTAAAGATAACCTTTAGGAGAAGAGGGTGGGGTCAACGTTTGAGAGACTTCTGGTAAATCAGAGGTGGGCGGCGATGGCATGTCTCTCTTCTTTGAGTAATAGACATCAGCCAAGAGAAGCCAAATGAGATCAGAATCGATGGACGAGAGCCCCGCAAGGGCATTCAAAGATGCCTCGCGAAGCCCAAGAACGCCACTGCATGCTATCCCCACAACAATTCCACTCACCTTTTTTAGTACTGCTTCCAATGCTGAAGCGCTCCTTTTATCTCTGGATAAATCAGCAATCATGTCGAGCACTGCTGCCTGGACTTTTAGGTTTGAAACCTCCGCCACTGAGACCTCTGAAGAGATTGAAGTACTTCTGTAAGGAAGTTGCAAGGGGGTCCTTTCTTGTTTTGAGATGGGTTTAGTCTGAAAAGGCGAGGTGCTCAGAAGCTTCCAGAAGTGGGGTCCATCTGTATAAAACCGACGAGAAAAGAAATCCCCTCCACAGATTTGCACAACATTGCTTATCACGCATGCACATTTCCTGACAGCCTGTGAAAATTACCAGAGTTAAAGATATATATGATCATTTCCTTATATTGCAAATTACTGAAGTTTACAGCAAAAACGGTGGGTCAAAAAAATTCCGTACTATATTTCCCCTTTTTATTGTCGCTACCACAATTAGGAGGATAAACCTTTAATAGCAGTATGAAGCAAAAGAGTCAAAAGGAGAATATGGAAGTAATATTGATCCATGCTAGTTTTAAAGAAAGCAACAAAAGGAAGTTGAAGAACACTGACCAGTGGGTTCTTATTTCGTATACAAGCAACCAAGAAAGGCCATATTTTATTCATTGCCGGAAGCAACCTATTTTCATCAGTTTCATCGTCAAAAGCATCCAAAGTATCACTAAGACTATGAAACGAACACAATTTGCACACTTGTTTAACTGCTTCTTTAGTCTCCCTCTCCTGCTTGAATGCTTCTTCCACTTTGGCAAGTGCCAAAATGCCATCCTAGAAAAGAACTACTGTAAGTGCGGGAAAAGGGAAACAAGAACCACGTTAACTTGAGGCATAAGAGCATTGCTTGAACATCATGTGACTCAGAAATTATAATCTTCTACACACTCCATGGTAAAAATCAAACTATATCGGGTGATCAATCCAGTAAGTCTCCTTCATTAAAGAAACTAAATTTTATTACTTTGACAGGTTTTAAGCTTAATAACCATCATACTCACCACTTCCAAAAAGGAAAAATCAACACACTCAACGAGAAATATAAGAACTATACCTCAACTATATCCAGGGATATCAAGCATGCTGCTTGGTTCAGTGAAGTGAGCAGCGGCGTTGCAGCCAGTAAACATGAACCAGCAATAGATCCAACTGTTCTTCTATATCTTCTGGAATCATTCAAACTGAACAAAATACTCTCCCATTGCTCTATGGGTGTAGCAACACCATCAAAGCACACGCCACCATCTTCTCCTCAGCAAAATATAATAATCAAATCTCAAAATCTAATCCTTCTAGGCTGGGAAAAATCAGCAAAACTCCTACAGTTACCATAGCCGACCAAACAAGAATTCAAAAGCAAACATATGTATATACTTACGTGCACAAAAACCCCATGCTTTAAGCTCGCATCTAAGATCACTTAAAGAAACGCAAATAGAAATTATAGAAATCTAAAAGAGTACGACAGTTAAGGTTGTATAAGTCAGCTGGAAGACAAACACGAGGAGAACATATTCAGCACGTGAGAAGTTCTAGCCAACATAAAGGCACACCAAATATTAATCAAAGCAAAGACATTTGCCAAAAAAAAAAAAAAAAAAGAAGCAAGAACAACAGCACTTACATGAAATGAATAATCTGTATCGGATCTCATCTTTCTAGCCTTTCTTCACATTTTTCTTTTTTCTCAAAAGTGAAACAGGACCAAGCATTCAGTGCAAAGAAAACAATATTTCAGGAAGCCAGAAAGCAATCCACTTTCTAGGAAGGAATTAATGTCTCCCAGAGAGGTGGCATGCTTTAAATCTCCTCTAATACTTCTGCTAGACACAGGATTACTTAATCCTCAGACACAACAAAACCAAATATGTTAAGTTTGTTGAAACACTATAAGTGAGTCAAACTGGAAAAACCTGTTTAATTTCTGTTGCTAGCTAAGCAGCATAAATCCCCATTTTAGATTGCAGGACTGTATTGATTTTGGAAGCATTTCCATAATGCAACAAGTTTTCCAGTATCTAGCTAATTCTTTGGAAGGACGTCCATTTCAAGAAAGTGAATTTTGATTGTGGTTAGGAAATGAAAGGTAGGATATTTAATTACCACAATGACAGTGTAAGAAGGGAGTTTATTTTCTAATCACAGAGCATAGTGTCCATTCATTATCATATATGTGCTCCCCAAACGTCAAACAGTATGAAAATTAGGGGTGTGTACCGGTCGGGCGGGTCGGGTTTGGCCCCAACCCGTCACCCCACCCGACCATGTTGGGTAGCCATTTCTTGAACCCGCAACCGAACCGTGTAGGTAGCTAAACCGTCCGTGAAACCGATTATTTCTTGCGGGGTCAGGTTGGTCAGGTTAGCCGCAGAACAATCAAAACTCTCAAACCCAAACAAAAAAAAAATAAAAGAGAGAGAGAGAGAGAGAGAGAGAGAGAGAGAGAGAGAGAGCAAGAGCTAGACTGGACTACAAGTCTACAAGAATGAGATTTACCGATCCGAGATTCCGAGGTCTTGACTCTGTATTAATGATGGCGAATTTGAACTTTGATTTTCCCCTCTCTACTTTGAACAGAGAGAGACGAGAGAGATGCCGGACACGAGAGAGCGACTGAGCGAGAGAAAGAGAGGCGATGGAGCTGGACGGTGGAGCACTGGTATGTAGGCGAGGGGATGAGGTAGTGTGCGGCGACATTTCAGATCTGGGCAGTGATTGTCTTTTTGGCATTTTATACCTAGGGCTATGGCAGTATAATATATACATATATATAAAGATATAATTGGTCGGGTCGGGTCGGACCCAACGGGTTGAACGGATACGAACCCAAACCAAAACTCCATTTTTTTTTTTGCAGAATCCAACCCGTACCCAACCGAGACACCTGTTTGAACCCGCCCGAAACCCTTCGGGTCGGGTCGGACCCCGCGGGTGGACAGGTATTCTGCACAGGCCTAATGAAACCCTTCGGGTCGGGTCGGACCCGCGGGTGGACAGGTATTCTGCACAGGCCTAATGAAAATAATAACATGGAAACAAACCTGGGGAATAACTTAAACCCATTTTGCTATAATTTAATGCCCCAAAGGTTGTTTCATAAATAGAGCGTCAAGTCTAATAATCGAAGTACAGTTTGAGTTCACCCAAAAACTTGGTCACAATCTGACAATTAAACTTGATTAAACCATCACAAATTTCCTAATATACTAACCTGATTCCATGGGAGAGACATCAATATCAATGTCATGGCGTGATTCTGAACAAACTGAACCCTTCATTGTCTTCTTTTCAACATCAGACATTTTTGATTTCACATCTTCAAAAAGTGACACTGCTTGAGGGAGAACCGAGCACGCTTCTCGGTTTGAAGCCTTTGTAATTTCAGCAACAGCCTATTGAAAAGCAAATGATTTAGAAGATGGTATCTTCCATGTAATTACACTATTTACATCAATGCAAAATATAAATACATCCATACATATTGCCATATCATGATAAAGCCCACAAACATTGGTGGGTAAAAAGAAGTGTAAGGTAATAACTAGCTCATGCACATCAACTCCTGTGGAAGAATAAGAAATCACGTGTTTAGAACCAACTAGAGGAAACTTATACAGCAGTTCACCACTGTGGAGTACCTAGACAAACAGAACACAAGGTAACTTATCAGCACTTCAATTGCAGGAATATCTCTAGAAGACTAGAACTCACAGACCATGATGCTGTGATGATCACTCAAATAGCACTACCGTTGAAGTTGGACTTTCGTGGCTCTAGCTCCACTTTGCCTATCTATTACCACAGCCTAAAGTGCCAGTGCGCCTCTAAAAAATCCACAAACTACTTTCTATGCCAAGAATTTTCTTTAGGTACACATCATACCAATTACATTTGGAAGCTAGTTGCCACAGAATCCTGGCAAGGGACCAATGATGTTTGTATTTGGCCAATAAGAAAATCAACATGAGCAACAAAAAGATCGCAAAATGATAAAACATTTCCATCAAATATCACCTTCAAAAAGGGAACAGTTAAATCGGGGTGCTGATGACGGCCAAGAATCTCAAGTTCCAGCGAAACAGAACGCATCTGTGCAATTCCAATGGGCAAAAGTATTACAATTCAACTCTTTTTATAAATCCTTTGCAATAAATTATTTATTCAAACAAAAAAGAAAGGAATGAAATATTGTTAAAGAAAAAGGAAAGCAAAACAAAATCATGCACGAATCTGAGTCAAATAAATGAACTCCCATGAAAGCTTGGGAGAACTAAATAGCTCAAATGTAAATATTATAACGTGGAAATTAAAGGAAAGAAAACAACAAGATCGATAACACGGGATCTTATGAAAAAAATATCCAGAAACTTTAACAGCAGTCTACGTGACATGTTCGGAACAGGAGCAACTGAGGAAGTAAATTCTCCAAAAAGATGCTTGGTATGCTGAGCATGATAAACGTACCGGTTCCTCCAATAAGGGCAATATTTTATGAGCCAATCCAATATAAGAAAGCATGGCAGCGAGCACATTTGGTACATGAGGATTAAGATCCAAATGACGTAACTGACGGCATATTGAATCAATGACATAGTCTGAATTTGCCAAAACTAAGTGCCCAACCTGCAAAAAGGACATCATAACCATGAAAGCTGAAAGATAAAGAGAGAATATCAACCATGTCTTGTACTCACCGTTGGATAACCACATGTAGAAGAAACGACATGTAAGACAGCATCAGATGCACTTCTTATTTGGAAGTTTGAGCAAATTAGATTCTCAAGCAACACATAAAGAGATGAATGAAGAAATCCACAAGAAGCAAAAGTTTCCCCGAGGCACATACTAAATATGCCAATCCCCTCGATGATAACCTGCTTGAAGAAACATGACAAATATCAATAGAATGTACTTAAAACCCAACGGACACATTATAATTGTTATCATTAGGTGCAGTATTGATGAAGGAAAATGTATCTTTCCTGGTAGAGCAGAGCAGCATCATGAAAGAAGTGCAAAGTTATATCTTCTTCACCGTCAGGCTGCCCAAAAGAAGATTTATGATCTAAAGGGAGACTCCAAAGTTCAGAAGATAGGTATTCGTGTAAAATACTACCAATGCTATCAATCAAGTGGCTCTTTGCACGCTTCTCCTCAGAAATCTTCCAAATGGATGCAGAAGGCACAGAATGGGGAGGCTCAACATGATCATATCCTCCCCCACATCCCTCTGTATCCTCCCATCTTAACCCAAACTCGTCAAACATCAATGCAAAAGGATCAACTAATTTATCTGATACACCAAAAAGTATCTCATTTAGAAGACATACAGCAGTACAAGCCTGCCGCAATAACTGTCCTGAGCCGGTTCTATGGTACCAAGATTGCCAGCTTTCTTTACTATTCTCTTTCAACCTGACCTCAGAAACCAATTTCCGTATGTAGCTCAGTGGAATATCAGTGACAATTGACAAAGACCGTTCACTTCTACAATCTAGTCACAAGCAAAAACAGACGAACCAGTAAATTCTAAGCAGAGATGATCAATAACTCAAGCAAAGAATTTAAATCGAAGAGCCAACCTGCCATTAGAGATAAACCTACGAGTCTAAGAATTCCAGCAAGAGCGAGGTATAGTTTCTGACTGCCCACATTAACAAACCAAGGTGGCATGCGCGGAAGCTCGTATTCCTTGTGAACGTTTTCCAGCGGGCATAATGCTTTTTTGCTCTGGGTACTAGGGAATTTTGAGACTTCTGAGGGAGAAGCATCTGTGCTAGCCTTATTCTCATGGGTAAAGATGCTAGCTCTCATCTCAGTTATGGAGTGAAGGTATCCCACTGAGGATGGCCTTGCTGAAATAAGTTTGTCCAGAGAACCAGCAAATGCTGAATTCTGACTGAAGCAGAGGGCAAAAACATCCAAGAATCTAGCTGTTGTCACCTATACATTCCACAAGAGGGCAAATCATGATTAATAATTGACATGATGTAATTAGGATAAAAATATACAACATTATGGAATATCTGAAAGAAGCACCCAGTGTGCTTGTTTCCAGTAACATAATTATCCGCTTCACTGAATGAAGAAAATGATAATCTAGTTAACCCGTTTGGCTAAATAAGCCAACTGGCTTATTTTTGTCCTTATTCAAATTTTTTTCCCGTATATATTAGTTTTTTGTCAATTTTTTGGGGATTATTGCATCGTCATGACGAGAGAAATCTAAAAAGTAAAAAATTACGATCGAAACCCAATTTTTTTGAATAAAGACAAAAATAAGCCAATTTTGTCTTTATTAAAAAAATGGATTTCGATAATAATTGTTTACTTTTTAGATTCCTCTCGTCATGACGATATAATAATCCCCAAAAAATTAACAAAAAACTAACAAATACGAAAAAAAAATTGAATAAGGACAAAAAAAATAAGCCAGTTGGCTTATTTAGCCGAACGGGCTCCGGACCTTTGATATGTTATGGATGACTCAAAACAACCAGCCGAAGTTTCAAGCTGCATAATTATACTGGATTAACTCCTAACCCCAACGACAAATTATCTATGAACTACGTTGGGTAAAGTGACAAGCTCAACAAGGGAAAGTTAGCAATAATAATTATCAGAAGTGGACGGATGTGATTTTGCTGCAAACAGTAGAAGTCAGGGTATGCTGAACCAGAAAAGCTGAGACAAGAATGGAAATTCCATGGGAAAAAATGTAAAATTGGTTTTCCAAACACTCATGAAAGATAAGGGACAGCAGCAAAAGATGCTAGAAATTAGATCCATCCGCACTGCAAAAAGTAGACTCATTGTGAAAATTAGGCCTCAAGTTGTTGTCAAATTCTACAGATTGAAGTCTAAGGGGGAAAAAAACAAAAAAAAAAAAAAAAAGGTCATCAGAGTACAACACCTCTGAAACATCCAACCAATCAACATGAAAAACAAGTCTGACAAATCCTACAAAAGGGTGGCACAAGCTTTTGCATGCGCCTTTTTCAGTCCTTCAGGTTGCTGCCATCTACCATACAGAACTAGACAAAAGAGAAGGAGATGGTGTGCATGGTTTGGATTGTTTTAAGCTAGAATACACCTCCAACTTATAAAAAAAGGAGCATGGCTTTTTCTAGAAACTACAGGTAGCAACAAAACCAGGGAAAATATAATGCAATACCCTGTTCAGATGATGGAAAAAAGACAAATAACAAAGCATAAATAGAATCCTCATCACTGGGACATTAATGAGGGAAGTGGCACATACAGGAGACTGAAGGAGATGATCCACCACAAGTTGAGGACCAGAGAAATATATAACTACTAGTAATTTCTGAACTTCTGACACTGCAAGAGAATCCTCACTTCCCAGCACCACTTTTGGGAGCTTTTCAATTGACCTGTTTGAAAGCAAAAGTAAAGCCAATTCAGTAAGTATAAGATGCTGAAATTCACTCCAAGGTTTCGTCGGTAGAAGAAAAACAATCATAAACCTGCTAAAGATTTCAGCAAAGTCACATTGAACATGATGTTTCTTGTTTGATGAGAACAGAGATCTAAGGAAAATCTGTGCAGTTGAAGACACCTCTGCAGAGTCATCACAAACCAAAACACACAAGCATTCCTGCGTAGTAAAACGTAAAACATATGAAGTCAAATGCCCGAACAAAAAGAACTATTGAACTCTTCATAAATACAATCTCTCTCCAAACTCTTCATCTATTGCCCTTGTGTGTGATGCTATGATACGATTCCAGAGGATGATTATACAAAAATTAGAGCATAAATCATCTTGTTGAAAGTATCGCTTATCTATGGTATCTGAGAAAGAAATTGTGTGTTCCATAAAAAATGCACATCCCTGTTTCTCTTCTTTTTGGCCAAGCCAGCTACAAGCCTCCTCTGGTATTATCAAAATCACCATAACCAGAAAACTAGTTCTCAATACTCCAAAAAATTTATGTTCTCGACGTATAGAAAGGGCAATGACCAATAAATAGAGTGAAGGATATGTGCACTAGCTTAGGACTTGAACAAGATGAAGAGAAGATGAACTGATTAATGTAATCGAAGAAGAGGTCCCATAGTCACTTTCCCTAACAACAGTGTGAAATGACCCATTGCTCGATGCGATGATATACTTTGGCCATAACTTGGCCCAAGTGTCCAAAGTGTGTCCAGCTCTAGAAATAAGGAGAATGAAAGACAATATTATCGTACAGATGTGTCATGTGTGTCAAAAAGTGTCAAGGATGGAAGTGTCAATGCCTGGCCAAGGACATGCACCTTCTTAGAAGTGTTGTCATTCTTGTCGACACTCTAGCACAATAACTACCTCAAGAATATGACCTCTAATCGGAGCTTACCAATAGCATCAGTCTGCTATCCTTCAGTGTATAACTGCATTTTGATAACAATCCTCGAATGGCGGCCAAAACTCCTTGTCTCACTTTTTTCGCTGAATGAACACAAAGCTAACAACCGTGCAGATAATTAGAAATTGAATGACAGCTTAAATGAAAGAAGTAAATGAAACATGTATGTACCTATGACCAATAAATGGCAAAATAGCCAGCTGTAAGAACTCACATGCGGAAAAGTCGCAGACAATAGTTTATTCACGTGAGCTGAAGTTTTAATAATCCAATCTTTTGTACGGCTCACATGAAAAGATCCAATCACATTGTCCGAATTAACACTCCCCTTTTCTTTCAACCCAAATTTTGGAGTATCTGTGCGTACTGCTTCACTTGAATTTTCCACAACCATCACACTCTGATCTTGACTTTTAACAGGCAAGTGACGGAGTTGCTCCAGAAATGATATTGCAGAATCATCCGAATTTGAATGAAATCCAGTACTTGCATTCACAGAAATACCAAGACCAGATATATTAGCATCATCTTTGAGAACTAACATAAGGAACTCAGCTAAACCTCTAATTGCTTGGTCAATGGCTTCAACACTTCCAGCAGCCCCACTAATCATAGTTTTTGAGACATGCAACACTTTGGCAAATTGACTAACAACACCTGGTAAAAAGAAAGCTAGCGCATCAGCAGTACCAACCTGCAAGAGAAAACATAAAAGGAAGGCCATAAAATCTACTTCACATTCCACACAACATTTAAACCACAAAACTTTGCACACTAAAGCAAGCAAAGGTATCACTGAGCTCAAATCAAGCGATCTGATCAAATTAAAAAGCGCTATAGGAGGCATTTGGTAAAACTCTTCTGCGGTGGCTTTGGCTTAGAATTTGAAAGCGTGTGTTGTTGTGGCTTATACCTTTCAGATATTCACATTATTTGCTTGTTCAACTCAAAAAACTCAAAATCAAGTGTAACAACCAAACTGCAATCGAGGTCTGGGATGCTTTTAAAGCTAAGAGCTGCAGAGAACTTTTACAGGAAGAGGACATAATCTTTCCAGAAGGAAAAACTGGTTATGAAGCTGAAGAGGCAAAAAGATTATTCATGGGCGAAAGGAAATTCGATAGAGTCTCAAGAAATTGACATCTCACCATAACACAGGCACATTGTGACAAGTTGACAACTTACAGCTAGAATACACACTACCAACCAAGAATTATGTACATTTAAATCTCTTATATCGTTCCAGCAAGAAGCTCAGGCTTAAGCCTTAAGTAAACAAGCATTTATAGATTACATTAAGCTATCATATGTAAGGCCGTTCATAATGTTGATCTCATCTCATACTGAACAAATAGATGGATCAAACAAACCAGAAATTACCTTAGCAACAAGCATGCGTAGTGTAAAAAAGGCTTCTACACGGACCTTTGCACTGCCTCGATGTCCTCGTCCAGCCTCAATATCTGCAGCCTTTCCCATAAATCCAAGATTGAGACAGAGGAATATTATGTCGACAAGTACAAAGAAAAAAAGAGGAAACATCACATAGAAAAATGTTCATTATTCCTCAATAAAGCTCCGAGGGAAGAAATAAGTTACTTTGAGGAGAAGTGATAGCCAGTGGCCAACAGCAGCAGAAGCAGTTTGAGAATGGAGAAATGCAAGCAGGCATTCTTCAGTTTCTGAGGCATCCTTTGGAAGTATAAAGTGCATATCTCTTCCATCTAAAAGTGCAGGCATGCCGTTAACTTGTTTACATGAACACGACTTGTTAGGGCACAAATGTAAACAAAGAAGCACTGCCCTGAAACACCTTAATACTCCCTCACGAAACTCTTCAGAAGCCTCAGATGGAGAAAGCATTGCCGCATACGTCAATTTCTTCAAAATTACAACCATCTGCAAAGTCATACAGCATCCTTCAGGTGGATACACAATTATTTACATAGATTTGAACACCAACCCACATAAAAAGTTAACAAACTACACATGTAGATGGCAAATTTGACTAATCAAAATGCATCAAACCTCTATCACATTGGTATGCAAAAAAGACTTAAGAAAATTGGTCCCTCACAGTCACAGGTATCTACAGCACCATTTGCAACAAAAACATGGGTGAGCAGTTTCCATACATAACTTCTCTTTGCCTCGTTTTTATTACCCCAATAAGTGTCACTCAGACCATAAGCAAGAGACTTGCAGGACAAAATAAATAGATTGGCAACTTAAGTCAAGAGTATCATGAAGCTAAAACATCAATATACTGCAACTTTCATTGATTAACATAGGCAAGTACACAATAGTATGACAGACAAAACATTGCGAAGTGCTCAAAAATAAGTACATTAAGGCAAGCAGCTTCAAACAATAAGGACCGGGAACAACATGTAGGAAGGCAAACAGCTTCCAACAATAAGGATCTTCAATTCAACCTAGCTATCAGTATATCATTATCAAACAACAACATGTAGGAAGGCAAACAGCTTCAAACAATAAGGACCTTCAATTCAACCAAGCTATCAGTATATCATCATCACGAAATGCAGCACTCATAGTCAGTTTGCCTTCCGCAAAAAATAAAAACTATCTTTATTGTTTAGCGAATAGAGACATAAATAACATCGTAACACTATGAATACAAGCACGGAATGCTGAAGCTGAAACAGGTCAAAATGGCACACGTGCAACCCAAATGGCATTCTAGACAATATACCTGATCCACAGAGCCTAAATGACACTTCTTCAGAAGCTCCTCCAAACACTGAAGCACACCTTCAGCTGCAACATCACTGACCTTATGCGGCACTTTTGGGATATCAACCATCACAGATCCCTCAACCTTTGGTGGAGATCTGCAATTAACTGCGGCATCCAACAGAAGCAGCAATGGAAACAATGTATAGCTGAAAGAATAGATAACAAATCCACAAGTCAAATAGTCCGCACAAGAAGAAGGAAACAAAATAACAAGACTTACAAACCAAAGGATACTTCTGTTAATTTGGTAGCAATGACAAATATCACACAGCAGCATAGTGGTGCTATTTTCCGAATGAATGCATAGTCCCGTCAGTACAATCAGCCACAACAAACACTGAGACAAGTTATTCATTCTCCATCTGAATTGAAGGAGACCTATCACGATTTACTGACCCCAATTACATCACTACATTTATCTCAATTCTAGTAATTTCATATAGACCACCTACATGTATCTTGCTTATGTACAAACTAATGCCTGTTTTGATTCTCCATCCAATTCTATTCATGGAACTCCAAAGAATTTTAATCTATTTGTCTTTCAAGCTTGCTTTTCTGTAACATCCGAATTGGGGTGATTCGAGCTTCCATTTTGTTTTGAAAAACAAGGCGAAAATTGTTCTCATGTTATCTTTGTTATCTGCAGGGTTTCTTGACCACCAAATAGATGAAAACAAAATTGCAAGCAAAGCCACTCACTTTCGAACACTAAAAGAGTAAAATTTACATGATCAAGGGAAAAAAAGAGAAAAGAATAAGAGTAATACAGAAAAGAACATACTCGAAGAATGGCTGGAGAGTGTGGGGCGACGACCGGGAGAGGAAACGATGGAGTTGAGGGAGAGAGGAAGGTTTTTTCTTAGGGTTTTGGAGGAGGTCTAGTAGGTCTAGATTATAGGTTCTTAGCTCTGAGAATGTGCGTTTTCGAGCTTCGTCTTCTTCGAAATTGGTTGCCTTCAAATTTCCATCGTCTTCTTCAATAGCTTCCATTTTCAAATACCCGCACACAACACCCACACGAGAGAGAGAGAGAGAGAGAGAGAGAGAGAGAGAGAGAGAGGTGGAAGTGAGAAGAAGCGCGAAACCTGCAAGGGTCAGGGACAGGGGAACTACTGAAGAAGAACAGAAACTACAAGTGTCAATAATGTCATTTTAGGAAATGTCGGAGACCAAACCGTAATTTCGTAACATGTGGGCCTAGACGTTCTATTCATTTGCGTTGGGCCAGTTTCCGTGGGTCATCCTTGAGACATTTGGGCTTCAATTTCTGCTTGTCTATGGGCTACAGCCCTACGCCCAGATTTTGTTTTCATTTTATTTTTTTGCTTTTTCCCCTGTAATTGGTTTTGGAAAATGCTAACTTCCGCCCTCAGAGTGGAGGATAATAGGTAAAAAATGCCCATTGATATCTGTGAAAAATGTATTGATATTTGTGAAATTATTAACAACTGTGAAATGTGTATTGATATCCAAACTTGTTTGTGAAATTATTTGTGTATTATCTTTCGTCCAGCTTAGTGGGCAGAGATTAGCAAGACCGATAGTGTAAAACGAATATGTTATCCATATAAGATCAAAGTTTTCAAAACATTCATCGTTTATAATGATGAATATATATTTCAATTTTCAAAGCTTTGGTTGTGGTCCATTTTGTTTCAACATGAATGACATTAATATATAGAGACGATACAAGCTAAATAAATAGTTCTGACTACATAAGAGGGTGCAGAATATGGCCCATTTTGAGCCTAAAGCAACCATGCTATTCTTTGAGGCACAACACCCATCCATCCATCCCCAAACCTCAAAGATCAATTAATATGCCAAATTTTGGGGAAAAGGGAATTAGTAAAGCTGCAAATAACAACTGTAAAACTGTTTTTGGAGTAGTATTAGTAGTATTATCTTAGTTTTTCAACTGTGTGGTGTGGTGTGGTGACAAGAAAAACTATATATACTCCATAGTTAGAGAGTAAGAGGTACTGATCGAGTTCCTTCGGCAACATGGCTTCTCTAGTTCTATTTAAATTTTGTCACTTGCATGGAATTAATAATAGAAGGAAAGGGGGAAAAAAAAAAGGATTTGGAACTTGAAATAGACAAAAGTTCCTATTTATACATATCTTTCCTATCTAGCATATTATTGGGCTGGGATTAAAATTGACATGTAAGAAAAGAAAGAAAGCCGAAACTTTTGTCTAGCTATTTTGTCACTAGGCTAGCTGGCACCACGAATTTGAACGTGTATGATCATTATCAGTTTCAATTTCCTCGTACAACAACTTTGGCATGCAACTTCAACATCAATCCAAACAGTACTGTAATTAATTAGTAGTTGTTTTTAAGTGTTTGGATTTTGGCAACCAGTAGTTCAGTATGTTCAAACTTCAAATTAGGAGTATTATATACCATTCATCGATCAACTTCGTTCACGTTAAAATTGATCGATCGAGGAGACATTGATTGATCTCATTTCGACCGAGTGCATGCATCCCCTTTTTTTTTATCCAAAAAAAAAAAAAAAACAAAGATGCTAGCTAGGAACACATATATGCATCCAAGTACTGTATATATACATTCATTTGTACATATATCTTCTCTCACAAGTGAAGTGATTAATTTTGAAACCTTGTAAATAGTAGTACGTACGTATTGTGGGTTCTACTATTACTTGTGAGAGAAATGTAAAAATTGATGTGTTCCTATCATTAATTATATTTCTAGCTCTTTTTAATTATCGCCAAATTAAGAAAGAAAGTAACATATTTATATCAGCCTCGATCAACTACTCGAGCGATACTTTCCCAGTACTCCATATTGTTCTCAAATTTCCCATTGCTTAAAGTCACATGAACACACCAATAATTTCTCATTTTGTTTTGTTTTGTTTTGTTCTGGTTTTATTCATTATTCCAGTGAATGAGTAATTAATACTTATTACCTACCACTGATGCGAGGTGTCTGAAAAGTACTCTTTGCAACTCCAGTACCTCAAACTCTTTTTTATCATCATGATCAGCAAAGAAACACTACTCAACTGTTTCGCATTGAAATTTGCATACGAACTTGGCACGACAAACAGTACAATTTCTGTATAAATTGTTTCACCATCGATCATACATGACAAATATAATACCTCTATATATTTAGCTTTTTAATTAATTGTTTCGATAGTAAATGTGATCAGATAGACCCAAGTACATATATATGTAGCACTATAAAATACTACTCCGTATTTATATATATATGATATGAGCTTGCTAGCTAACAACTGCAATGCTAGCTTAATTTTCAAGTGGGATATCTAGTATCCGAAGAAAAAAGTGGAACAAGTCAAAATCTAACTTGTTGACGCGTTCCACTTGGATTGGCTAATATGGATGATTGACCATATGGTGCTTGCCTATACAATATGAACGCCTCAGTTCGTTTCTGTTTAGATTTTGACTATCATATACTTTGTTTTTTTTCCTAAATAAAATAATGCTTATTGTGGTCTGCTTAGCACAAACCAAGCACACATTATATATAAGAATTGACTAGGAAATTAGATCCCAAAACTTTTGAGGGGAAGAGGGCCACAAATGAAAATAGCAATCAGGATCATTAATTTCCGGTCCCAAAATCGTCGTCTCTGAGCCTAATTCTCCAGCTGTATCTTTTGACTGATCGTGATTGTGGTGGAGACCTCCGTCGGTAGTTGCCTCCGCTAGTCCAAGCTCGTTTTCCAAGTATTTCAACCACTTACTACATTGGTCAATTTCCGCACCATCACATTCAACGTCTCTTAAGTTGGAGCTGTGGGAAGCCTCGAAATCTAGTGGTAGGGAGTCATCGGAGTACTGGAAAGGGTCCAGGTTATCCAACATGCCCCATAAATCAATATCAGCTGGCTCCAATGGTATTTCAAACATGACTTGATCATCTGAAATGACATGACTTTGGTTGTTCCCTTCATATGCGGTGGCGGCGTTATCAATCTCATGATAACCAGGTCCTGGAAAATCAAGCAACGAATTCGTCGGGTCTTGGTTGTGCATGGAAACATCAACTAATTGATTGGAGTTTGAGTCATTCGACGCGTAAGATGAAATGGAGGACGAAGATGATATTGCGTTTTTCTGCTCCTCGTCGGTTGTCGAGGAACAAGATTGGGAAGAGATTATAGACAACTCCTTTGTCTGATCATCTTTGTGTCCATTGGCATCTTTCCTACCCAATATTGATCTTTTCTTCAAATGTGTATTCCACACGTTCTTAATCTCGTTATCTGTTCTTCCAGGCAAATGAGATGCGATTTTCGACCACCTGCATCCATTAATCAATGTGAAGAATTAAACTTAAGAATAATGCCCAAAGAAATTAATCAACCAAATGCATGACCAGAGGAAAAATTAATGCCTAGGTAGAGTGTAGAAAAAGAAAATATTATTTTCTTGAGGGGGGGGGGGGGGGGGGGGGGGGTGGGTCCCGGCCTAGCTTAGCTACTTACTTGTTTCCCAAAGATAGATGTAGCTTGATTATGGTTTCCTCTTCTTCTTTGGAGAAATTCCCTCTCTTTACGTCAGGACTTAGGTAATTGATCCACCTCAGACGACAACTCTTTCCACATCTCAACAACCCTATCAATTGACGAGCAAAAAAAACACAAAATAATTAAGCAAATTTTGATAAGCTGATCGAGATCATCTGTACCTGTCAATTAGTAACAGCCAGCTAACAAACCAATGACTTTTTAGAGTTACGTGTTTTGTATTTTGTTGGACCAGTTATTTGTCCATTAAAAATCTACTTTTTTTGTTGTTGTTGTCTTTCTATTCGGCAGCTTTGAATTTAATTGTTTGAATGCATGAACTAATAATGTTACTAGCTAGCTTGTTAGTATCAATCACTCAAACAAACAAACAAAAAGCAAGACTCATAAAAGTCGGAGCACTACACTATTCTCTGGTCAAGTTCAACTACGTACCTAAGTACTAGTCCTCCTAGCTAGCTACCTACCTACGCCTTTAATTAGTCTCTACTCTAGTGGAACGAACATTATTAATTTCAGTATCTCTACGTACTTTGGGACTCCCTCTCTTTTCTCTTCAAAATGAGATAGATATATTTAGGTGCCATTCAACTTGAAAATTTGAATATCAATAGGTCTAAGCGGAGTACGAGAATGATTAAAAAAAAAAAAACTACATATCGCAAATTAAGAGGGAAAAATGAAATGTCCCTCGAACACAATCTTATCTGATTTGGCAACGGAAATTCAATAAAATTTGACATCAGGAACCTCTCTTGCAACGATGTTGAGTGAGAGGGAGCGAAACAGAGAGAGAGAGAGAGAGAGAGAGAGAGAGAGAGAGAGAGAGAGAGAGAGAGAGAGAGAGAGAGAGAAAGAGACCAGCTTGTTTAGGGAGATGACGCCAGTTGCCATGGCCATGATTCCGAATAAAAGTGATAAGTCTCAAGTCTTCGGCAGGGCTCCAGGGACCCTTGTTCACCTTACTCTTGTCACAACAAGGTGCCCGTCCTCTACCCATTATATCAAAATCTGATTAATTCTATCGATCCCACCCCGCCCAGCAAGTTGCTCCTCCTAGCTCCTGTCTCTCTTCTCTATATATAGGACTAGGAGAAAGAAGCAGACCCTACCAAAACAAAGAAAAGAGCAATATCCCATATGATATGATTGTCTACGCACTATTATTATTATTTCTTAGAAAAATCAATGTGGAAAAGACTAGCCAAAATTCTATGTCCAATTCTAAAGCAGTGTACTAACTGCCCGAAGTTGGTAAGTCCTCTCCAAGTTTGGTAAACCAGATTATTTGAACATGACATTTTTGTACTTCACTTCACCCAAATCCGATTTTAACTTCTATACTGTTTAAGAATAGTGCTATGGCTATCGATCACATTTGAACGTTAAAGCTAAGTAGTTAGTATATATCTTGATGCATGGCACTATTCATATCATTTGATAGTCTCTGTAACGCAATTCATGCTTCGTGATGGGTGCTTCAAAGGACCCACATTTACTGCAACGCAAAATGGTAACTAGATGTGGTGAGCAACTCATATGGGATACTACATTAATTGTAAAAGCGTACAAGATAACCAAACTCAATAATTCAACCAATACAAGAGATAAACTCATCATAGGGATAGGGAAGAATCAATGAAATAAAGGAAAAGTTCCTCTAAGAAAAGAACATATGCAGGTGGAGAGACTCGAACTCTTTACCTCCTAGTGAGATACAAGAGTGCCAACTGAGCTGACCCCAGTTGGTTGTCATCAATTCATACTAATTGTGAAATATTGAAACGATCGAGCGTTACTATATCGAGACTGTTAGTAATCAAATTAACATTAGATTAGAGCATCCACAATGGTAATAATTAAAATCAATAACTAAAATGTATCACGTCTGCATTTGATTATCCATTTAGTCCATAATCAAACTTAACAATCTTTACCTCCACATTGGTTATTTTTGCATCCCTAACAAAAAAAAATACCCACAATACACAATGCACATTTGTTCAATCGCAAACGAGTTCCAATCACGTACCCGACCAAGCGACCACACCAAATTATTCGTCTCAATGAGATATATGATTCCAATGTGGCGTGTTTTTGAGTTTTGGTTATTGGTAAAAGTTATTAAGTTTGGTTATGGAATGGGTAAAATTTGATTAAATTTGTTAAACGATTTGTAACTTTGCTTATTACAATGTATGATGTTTTTTGAATATTATTGTTAGATTTGCTTATCCACACTCATTTGCTTATTACAATGGGGATACTCATAGAGGACTTAAAAGACTATTAGTAATCAAATTATCCTGGCGGCAAGTGGAGCCGTGATAAAAGCACCTTATAATACTACTAGCATAAAGTACTTATTTTGTTTGAATGTATCAAAACCGTCGTTCGTTTTAGCATAACTTTTATGAATACTTGCGATCGACTTCACCACCACATGCCCCATCCATTTTTCCTTTCTCATTTTGTTAGTTTGTTTTATTTATCTCAATGGAGGAAATTAAAGGAGGAAAAAAATAAGTGAGTAGAGAGGTGGTTATTTCACGAAATTAAATTAGCAATGGCAGAATTCAACTATTCGAGGACGAAGTTTGAAATGAAAATGCTAGAGTAGTGCCATAAAACTAAATGGGACAATCCACTAGTTCAAATTCTACAGTATTGTATTCTAACATGATTGCAACAAACTAATTAGCCGTTAACGAGTTGATTTGGCGACCCATAATAAGTATTTTATTTGTAGGGTTAAACGTCATTTGGACCCCCGATTTTTTTAAGAAAACTGTGAATAAAAAGTACTAGAAACCAAAAAAGAAAATGCCCGAATGTCAATCGACCCCATCATTCCCACATGCAGCAAATTAAACCATTAGAACAGATCGATGTTACACATTATATATATCACATTGTTTTTGTGGGCTACTAAGTGGAAGATATTAATGTTGTGATTTTCCGAAGTTGCGGCCAAAGCCCTCATATATGTTGTCCATTTCAAACTACCAGACAACATGAGTAGTGTGCATGACAAACAAAGAATTGTAGTAGTAGTAGTAGTATTACAAGTCTTTTTTTTAAGTGATTAAATTAGGTCACCAGCCCAAAGTTAGTGCGTATTGAATAGTATTATGAACATTGACACACCACCTTATAATAATAATAATAATAATTAATAATACTGGATCGAGTACTATTTATTACCACAATTAATCTGGCTAACCTCCCCCATGCAATGACATTACATGCAGTTCTAGTCCAACCAAGTACTTTGAAAGCACACGAACACTACTACTATTACTCCTACGTGCGTGCTACCAGTAGTACTAAAAAATCAATTAATCTGTCCCCAAGTCTGAGTTAGGAAAACCAAACATTTTAATGCTTTTACCATTTTGTTACCTAATTTTTTGACATATTCTAGTTGGGTTAGTAGAACCTTCACTAACCATGAATGGACTTTTCTTTATCTAAACCAGTAACTTAGAAAGAGACAGCTGAGAGGAGATCAAATGAGATAAAAACACTACTGACTACTCCATCCAACATAAGCATGACAGAGTTGTTACGCATGCATGCAATGCAATGCAACTCAATCTCAATATGGTGACAAGTGGCCTGGTGCGCTTTTAACTTCCTCAATCTCTCCAAAAGATGAGCTTTAGTAATAATAAAAAATGCTATGGGTACATCTGAAACAGGGGCTAATTCCCAGCCCAGCCTGCCCTTTTTTCAGGTGGCTTTTCTTTTTTGGTTTAACAAACGTGCACCTCGACCAATCCTAAGGAATCCAATCTCATCGCTCACTTGCGAGGTCCAGTTAAAGCTAGAGTTTTGCTCTATATATGGACTAGACCTAAAGAAGTTAATAGCACCTGAAAAATTTCGAATGTGAGACTTAAGGAGGAAGCAAGTTCCTAAGTCTCAAACCTTAGCAACTAAGCCAAATTCTTGGGATTGACTTTAGGTGACTAGTGAGGAAGGCGGCAAGGCATGGCATGGCATGTCTCTCTCGTCAATGGCTTCTAGTTTTTTCCTGAAGCTCAAAAATTTTCAAGTCTAACAAAGGACTATTAAGCTAGAGTAGTAATTAACAGAAGTTGAAATTTGGAACCAAGTATACACTGCACTTGATTTGGATGAAGATATTCTCCCGCATTTAGTTTGTCGTTTATTGGAAGTACTTTTCAATTGTTTTATCTTCTTATTACCTTTGTCAATACAAGCTTCAGGTATTGGAATTTCATTTGTCATTTCACATTATAATTATCTTATGTCCTGACCTGAGCACCCACGTATAACTTCACCGGAAATTTGCGACCACATATTGAATGACTCCGATCATTAGAATAGAACATAAAAGTAAAATTTTCCACAACATGATGTATATATTTGGTGTACACCAAATAGTGGACCGATAGCCAGGCTCAACAACCAAATATGACATGATAGAATAGATTGCACACCACTCAACACACTTTTCCCAAGGGGTATAGAAAAACCAAATGCTTAAAACACTTAGGAGCCACAAAAAAACTAGTCATATCTGCCAAACCTACAGTAAAGACTAGCAAAGATGAACAAGGATAGGGAGACTGATTAAACATCCAAGCAAGAGATAAACCAGGTTAAAGAAAACACTTTTTAACCCCGACTTATTAGGAATCCTCCAAACATAACCACAGATAAACGGGTAGAAAAATCAAAGATCAGTTTTAGAAATCATTCGCTGGGTAACTCACATACACTTGCTCGTCCCTAAATCATTGAATGGGACAACCAATTTACATTTATTATCAGAAAACACGAAAAACTCCATTTTCAAAACATTTGAAGTAAAACAAATCCAAGCCACTAGCCAATGGCCCAATAGAATGCCACACGCAAGATGACCTGAATCGCCCATATATTAGAGAGAACTCAAGGGGAAATTTTTGTCCTCATGAGGAAAGAATCAATGCTGCAAACCACAGAAACCATGAAGATCAAGTAAAAGTTGCCCTCAAATCTGCATGCAAGGTTTCGCTTGCTTTTCAGAAGTACCTTCCAGAACCTAATATAACTTTGGTGATTGGTCAGCAGAAGATCCATTGAAATCGCAACCTTATTGTGCTTTCGCAACATTTTTCATGTCCCTGATACTAAAGCCGCATGAGCAAAGGTTCGCAATATTACACAACTGAGTTAACGAGACAAGCAACCTAAACAAATAGTTCAATTAAACAAACAGTTCAATTAAAACCGTAAGAAAACCTGCATATAATAAATATCTTTTTACCACAAATCTTTTTGTTTTCCAACACATTACATGCAACTTGGTCGTTCATCACATACTAGAATGTAATAGAAGGAAAAGGAAAACAAGATCATTGTCCTCACATCAATAGCTTTATTCAGAGACCCCACCCCTCAGTGCAAGCACAAGGTGAAGTACAGAGCCACCCTCAATATTGTAATCTTTAGCTGTTTTGTCATCTCCAAGTTGCTTTCCAGCATAAATGAGCCTGAAAAGATTGGATACATCAACAAGCAGAACAGTCAATAGTCTAACAGTCAATAACCGCACAACATCGTTGCAAATGAGCAGAAAAGGAACATAGATTTCCATGTGATAAACATTCCAACGGTCCAATCCTAAGGAAAACCCAAGTTCTATGAAGATAATGCTGCACAGAACCATGTAAGACAACACTGAGCTTCAAATACCATAAGAGAGAACACTAACCGTTGCTGGACAGGAGGAATTCCTTCTTTCTCCTCAACCCTTTCCTTGATCCGGTCAATGGTATCAGTTGGTTCGATGTCAATTTCAATTTCTTTTCCAGTAAGAGTCTTCACTTTGATCATAGTTCCACCCCTAAGCCTCAAAACCAGATGAAGTGTTGACTCCTTCTGGATATTGTAGTCTGCTAGAGTTCGGCCATCTTCCAATTGTTTGCCAGCAAAAATCAATCTCTGTTGATCTGGCGGGATACCTTCCTTGTCCTGAAAAAGCAAACAACCTTAGGCTCCAGCTAATAGTCAGCGCAGCAACTTATTGAAGAACGTGAAGAAAGGTTGCATAGTCCCTTATAGACTCCTTGCCCCTATCACAAAGAACCCAACAGCACGGCAGGAAGAAGAGAGGCACGAGAGGGAGCCGCTTGGGATTGGAAAAAAGAATTACAAAAAGAAAAACACCAAACAAGCATAAACAAAACTAGGTGTAAAGGCTTTGCTGGTTCCTTTTAAGAATACATGATCTGTGACTTGCATTGACACGAACAAACGTAACTATCATCCTTTCTTATCTTTCCTGCTCTCATATAAACTATTCCTCCCTATTTCACTCCTCTTTTTTCACCAATTCTCCCACTTGTCATTGCTTTCTTCCCATTACCACCCATTCTTCATTATCCCCCAAGAAGGAAATCAATTACTGCTATAAGAACCCATGTGGCTCTTACCTTAATTCTTCAAGCTTGACTTCTTTGAAGCTTATGTTGGATAGCAAAGGGGAAAAAAAACAAGCTGATACCAAATAGTATTTAGGGGCAATATTTACAAGTGAGTCAAGTAAAGCTAACAGGCCTCGCTCGAATAATCTAATACCACAAGCTTTGACGGTGTTGTAATGTATTTAAGGGGAATAGATCGGTCAGGTAGTGAATCGTAAGAATTTCCGAGGCAGGATAGATTGTTTCCACTTTATGCTTGTTATGCAGGTAAACAATAAGTCAATAGATCGCGCACCTCCCCAGGCGCAAAAGAAGAAGCATACCGATGAGAACCACTGAACCAGACTTGCTCTTTTCCATATGTTCTTGTGGAAAAAGTTAGACCTTATTGATTTTAGAGACGCAAGCAGATAAAGATGAGATATTTGGCGGACAGAGGAACAAATTGGATTGAGGGAGATGGCAAAACATTTTTTAAGGACAGCCAGTAGTGGGAAACCGGAAACCCCCTCCCTCAATCACATGACGAAATTTTCAATGCTACACTCTTGAACAAAAAGACTAGTTCCACCAATGGTTGTTAATAAAGACAGGATTGCGCAGTTTTTTGGTTGTGTCTCTGCTAATGATCTTATCAACTATATGTGAGATAGTTTGAGTGGTCAGGAGCATGGGTAGCGGCGTAGTGCAGTTACGGTAGTCAACTACAGTGTGCCATAGGGTATTGCTTAAATTAATGAAAACAAGCAAAGAGTCACATAATGACTTTTAGTTGATGACCAAAAAAGGCAAAAAAATCGTTTATTCAATCCTTACGATAACACGAGGGAAAGAATAGCCATCCACAATTAGAGATATTAAGCGGAAAAACGAATTTTAAACAGAATTCAAGACTAGGTTTACATAAAGCAAGAAGTATATGCCCTGTGTTTGTACTAAACAGATAAAGGAAGACATAGAAACCGCACCAAGACCATCAACATTTAAGAAAACCCTGAACTATATCAGAATCCCTAAATTTCGCAAAACCCTCGAATCAGCAATAAACGGAAGAAAGAACTTTTTTTCTACTTCAAACTGAAAAAGTATTGATGAATCGGCCGATATATGGAGGCAATAACCAAAGCCCTAAACCTGTAACAAATAGATTGAATCATACAGGTTGATAATTGTTCATACGTATTTTTATTTAAAAGAAACGGGTAAAGAGAAGGAGATGGGGACCTGAATCTTAGCCTTAACATTGTCGATGGTGTCGCTGCTCTCAACCTCGAGGGTGATGGTCTTCCCGGTTAGGGTTTTCACGAAGATCTGCATCGCCGTTTCTCACACAGACAGACAACTGAGAGAGAGAGAGAGAGAGGGGTAAGACTTTTTTTATATCAAAACGCTAAACGGCGTGGCATCCAAATCCGAATATCAATTGGAATTATAATTGGTCACGGAGGGAGATATGGACCCTACCAATTATTCCTAATTTGTGATGAGAAAAATCCAACATTTTGCTTCTTATTTTTAACAAATTATTATTCGTAGTAGAAAAAAATATCTAAAGTGGTCATATTGAAGAAAGAATTACTAGCAATTTATCAAAACAAGACTTAGGAGGCTGTGTTTGGAAGGCGAAGGGGAATGAGAATGTGATTATGAAATTCTAACATTTCTATGTTTGTGAAAAGTGAGAATAGAAATGGCAATAAGATTACTGATCTCCCAATCCAGAAAGAATCGGAAATCTTGAATTCCTGGCTCAATCAATATAAAAAAGAAATGTTTGGCTTTAGGCTATTTTCAAAATAAATGATTCTTGAAAAAGATTACTTAATTAATCCAAACGTCGGAATAGAATTACTCTGGGTATCTAATTACTAGGAATTTGATTCCTGATAATCTAATTCTTATTCTTTCAAAAGATTATGGACATCCAAACTGAGCTTAAGGGTTTTTTTTTTTTTTTCCCATTTTCGTTCATCCATTTTTCTTGGTTTTATAGCTTCGCTTTTTTTTTTTTTCCTCTTTTTGGCCTAGTTACGCTTATTATTGTACACGTATGTATCATAAGGTAGTACAGTACATAAAGTACAATTGAATCCGTCTCACCCCTAAAATTCAACAATTTAGGTGTAAATAAGTAACAAAAACGTCACTTTGCCTAGTAGATTCTCAACTTATTACTCAGGCCAGAGGAAGATTGCTCTCAGAACAATTTATTCTCTTCTATTGGCTATTTTCTTTAGTGGAGTACTTTTTCTCACAAGGTTAACTGTCTTGAAAATATTTTAATTGTATCCTTAGAACCCCGGTATGATTCTGTATTTCTATACGGCTAATTTAAAGTTAATTTAGTTCAGGTGAGCAATCGGCAAAAAAATTGAGAAAAACAATTCAAGGGACAAATTTTTCTTGTGAAATTTGAAACCTTCTTTTATTTATTTGATTTGAAAACCTTTAACTATACCAATATTTGAGATATTTGGGCTTAGAGGGATGGAGATTAGTATCTGTTCTGTTATGACTTATGAGGATGTCATGTAGCTTCTGATAGCCCATGCTCGAATGGGCCTGTAAAACGGTCCATATCTACATCTGAATTCAGATCAACTTACCTTCACTAATGTTCATATTGGGTGGAAAATTGATTCTCAGAAAAATAACAAAAAATAAAATTTATTTTTTTGTGTGTGTTCTCTTAACAATAAATTTTACAGAAAAATAAGAATTCTTTCTTTTTGACAAGGCTTATTTTTAACAGGAAAGTATTTTCTCGTGAAAAAGTTGAAGTTATGCGTTCTACAACTTTATTGTTAACTAAATACACATCAAGTTACAGGAAAGTTGATTTCCCATCTTTTTCGGGCAAATGAACAGGACCCTAAGTTGAAAAAAAATAAAGATTTTCTCAAAGTCAGTTCCGAATTTGTACGCACAAGGATTTGACAACAAAAATGAAGGGTTCTCTCTTCGTCCCTCCTCCCCAATTCCTACCATGCCTCCTCTCCTCCTCCTCCTCCACGCCAACACCACCACCTTCTCTTGTAAACCAGGGGTTACCATCAGTCCAAATTTGTGTTTGATGCTCTGGCGTATGATTACGGTGATATTCGGTGCATCTCTTTATGCAATTCAACATTGTTAGTTTTTTATAAAGACTAGTTTATCATATGTATCGACTAATCATATGGACCAATTCTACGTTTTGTATCGCTTATGCAATTCAGTATTGTTAATTTTTTATAATTCAAGTATTCGAACCATCTTATACATGCATCACTAATGATCATGTGGACTAATTTCCCCGTCCACTAAAACAGGGCCAATACAATGCTGTTTGTTCGTCTGGAAAATATCGAATTAGCATCCAGTTCCAATTCTATGGTCGTCTACTTGTCTTTTATTTGAAGTTGAATTTGCATGTTACTCCATTTAGGGTGTTTCAAACTAAGAATTTGAAGCGGATAAAAATAAAATTTAAGAATTTGAGAAAAAAAAAAAGTAAGCATTTTTACCATCTCGTTCATACTAATCAACAAGTTTTGACATTTTAGATTGTTGTTTATACTAACTAACTTTGCAACAACTTCTTTACCAACAATTTTTTCACTCACATATTCAACAATCGAAAACAATTTGACATTTATCAACAATTTATTCATTACCGGATACACCTAACAATTATCTTGATTGCAACAAATTTTTTCAGTACTAAAACACCGGTTAGAGATTTTAGGTTGTGAGCTTTCATCCCAATACCTCCCATGTGTCTCTAGAGTGTAGTTTTCATAATGGATTATCGGAAGATCCATTATGAGAATAGAACTCCCAAATAAAAATTGTGACAGAATAATAAATAATCACAATCCATAAACATGTTTTGCCAATGGACGCGAACTTCCGAAACAAATTTTGCCAAAATTTTCTTGCAGTCATATATATGACTGAAAATCTCTATCCAACAGACGACCGTGATACTTGAAAGTTCCAAAAGACGATGATGTAAGATTTGGTCATCTCATGTCATGGGGGGGGAAGGGTGGCTAGCTTCTTCACCACAATAAATGTTGCATTCAATAGCTTTACGGCAATACTAGCTACTACTGGAGTATTCCTTTACCAAAAAGATTTTATAGTAATCCCCAAGAGTTAAAACCTAGCTATTACTACTGCTGCTGCTACTACTACTACTTCCCATTAATTGGAAAAGATGTACAGTCGATATGCTTACAAATTATTTAGGCTCCATTTGTTTTGATGTAAATTGTTTTACAATGTAAAATATTTTTCATATAAAGTATTTTTTCAGAAAATAAATTTTAAACTTTTATTTTTCGATATTTGGTTGGCACTTGAAAATATTTTCAGAAATCAACAAAATAGTGTAGAGAGAGAGAGAGAGAGAGTATGGCTTAAACGGGAGAAAGATCTGAGAATATTAGAATTGAACGTGGGTCAGGACTGACGATCGAGGATCGAGGAAACTGAGCAGTGAGAATTGCAATAGAAGGTAATGGGTTCATTTCAATGAGGTATTTCCATTGATTCCCACTGAATAGTGAATAGTCCTCCTCCTCCTCAACCCTATTAGGCTTTGGTCATGTGGACACACGACAAGACAAATTAGTACAATATTTGTCTGTCATGAAGTTGTATGTTTTAAATCCTATATCAAGGTCAAACATTATAAACTTTGAGGTCACCGAAGAATTTGTCCGATTATTAATTTTATAAACCCTTAGTCGAGGTATATCCGGTTCTCAAAAAGAAGTCCTCCCTCCTGATTCTATGTTTAAAAGTCGTTTATCAAATGATGAAATAGTGCAGATCAAAAAATAAAATAAAAATGATGAAATAGTTTTTTGCCCGCATCAAGATGTGGCATGTCCCCACATGGCAGTCCAATGTTTACACATCAATATAAAAGTATGCTTTCTTTATATCTGAAGGATGATTTTAGAAGAATATCTTCACGGAGGAGAAAGCAATAAGGTTCCGTTCCAGAATGGGTTTAAGTTCTTATTTTTTGTCTAATAAGAAGGGTTGTTTCACAAAAGAGTGAACAATTACTTATTTTTTGAGAAGACAATTTCAAGCTCAAAAATCACGTGCTTAAGAAAATAATTTTTCTATCAATATGGATCTTGTTTGATAGATCTCATTGAAATCTTTAATACCGTGCAAAAAAATTGAAAAATTATTTTTCATTTATGTTATTTTTGAGTTTGAAAATATGAAATAAGCCGCTTATTTGGGTTTTGTGGAACAACCCTTCTTATTTTTCTTTGAGAAGTACCAAAATAAGTACTTATTTTTTAAGAAGGTTTCTGGAATGGAGCCTAAGTGCTCCTCCATAAGGTTACAGATTTCATTCTAACAGAAACCAAACATTTCAAATATTGGGGGTCACTAAAGGTTATGCCTGGTTGTTACCTTTAGGACCCTAGAATTAGTCGAAATGTGCATAAACTGGACCAGACATCCAATTATCAAAAATAAAAAAATAAAAAAATTAATTTTATGAGTTAGAGATAATGTACATACGATAGACGCATTTTATGATCAATATGTATTAATAGCTGCAGTATTATACTCCATCAGAGCCATCATAAAGCCAATCATTTCAACTTATACTCACAATCTAGCCATTTTGGACCCACCGTCACCCACGCCTAAAGCAAATGGCATACAGTAACACTCTATTATTAGTAAGAATAAGTCTGAAGCAAAATTATAATGGTATGGTGGCACATTTGAATATGAAACAACCAACTCGTAGAAAAATATGACATGTTCCCTTTACCTAAAATACTTGTGACCTATGCTACCAGAAAATGCAAATACTCAAAACAATTTACATTTTGATACGAGCATTCAAATGTGGTGCCCGGCCCTGCCGTTCCAATACAATTGATTTAGCAATCCATAAATTCCTCCTATAAAGACCAAAGTTATTAGTTCTTTAGCAAGACAGAATCCACTCCCACCTTAGCGGGACTATGGTGACGGACTGTCCTCCTCTAGACTGTGGTTAATTTGTAAGAACACAATGTGGTGACGACCCTAATTAGCACAGGTACTCAAAACTCAACATTCCATCCATCTTGTTTGGACTTGGGTCCTTTTTGTTTTGGTTTTGGTTCTTTATCAACCATTGGGTTTTTTTTTAAAAAGTTTTTTTCCCTGGTTTGGGCTTAGCCTGTTGGGCATAAATCAGCTTCCTCTGTGTGGTTTGGAGAAGAGGGTCTTGGGTGGTCAGGTCAGTGTACCCAAGCCCCTATTATCTCTGTACTTTATATTATGAGTTAATGAAATTTATTTTTGCCGATTAAAAAAAATAAAAAAATCATGGGATCTACCATCTGTGGTTGGAAAGAAATACTCGAGTGTTTGGAGGAAAGCATAGAGGAGTTGATAATGTGTTTGTGAGTGTTGAAGATAATTAACATGTGACTTCGGGTTTGCACCTGGAAGCATTTTCCAAACTCTCTGGAAAATCAGTCTTTGCTAAAGCTGGAACATTTCAAGTAAAGTGCTTGGGTTTTAGAATTTTTGTAGCTTTAGTGGAATGTTTGAGGATTTCCTTCCTATAGGTTCTTGTTTGAGGAATTAATCCCCTTGTTTAGAGTTAGTAGGTTATAAAATGCGCAGGTTACAAAAAAAAAACATTCCAGCATGGATGGGAATCCCGTTAGTCAGGCTCATGAGGGAAGCCACACTTGTCACCCCTTCTCATCCTTTTCCTTAGGGAAAAAAAGGACAAAATATATGAAAATTTTGGTCATGTTGCTTCTAGAAATGTGTTGTACATGAATAATTAGACAAAACATACTTTAATTTCGTTGGATGTTTTATTTTCAAATAAGATAAGAAAATTCTTGGTTTGTAATCTTCTACGAAGCATACACATGTTCCGGAATTTAGGAGATGTGCGTACATGTGGTTATTAAAAAGATTAAGGGTTAAAAGAGTGAAATAAAAGACAAGTAGAGGGGGTATGTATGTATGTATGAGAGAGTAAATAGGGCATGAACAGTTATTGGGTCATTTTCTTTCATTAAAGAAATTCATTAATGATGGGGGACTTAAATTTAGGTAATCTAGAAAGCTAAAGGGGTGTAGGTGGGTATAAAGTGTGGGCAATAAAGCACAGCTGTCCTCTCCTTCCCACTACTAGTAGTATTTTAATATTTCCCTTTCAACTTAGCATTTAATGCCGCCATTACTGACGGCCCCCTCTCCTCCTCCTTTCTTGAATTCTTCCCCCCCCCCTTTTTTTTCTTTTTTCTTTTTCTTTTTTTAACTCTTTCAAACTCCTCATTAATGACCCCCATTTAATACACTTGGATTTGAAATACTCCTATTATTATTACCACTATATACTCATAATTCAAATATAATTGCCCTAGTTATCTCCCATTGAAGAGAAAAGAATTCTCTGCACTTACATATCAAGCCTTCATCTTTTAGTATGTGGGTTAGCTTTCAACCCAATTTCTTGATCTCATCCCTTAAGACCTTTCGTATTCCACCTAAACATTTTTTAAGGAAAAACAAATTTAAATCAACTGTACATTGTTAAATAGAGTATTCTTTTAGTATTTGTTTTCTAGTACCAATTTTCAAATAAGACCATGAATATTGAGAGTGCAAGAATGTATTTTTTTTGATCAAGTCACATAATTTTTAGCAAGACTCTCTGCTTCAGCTTTCGATGTTTGACATGCGCTTACGCTCTTACTTTGCTGGATTTAATAGTGTTTGAGGTTTTTAAGAGATGTTTATCCGCTCGCACCCGTGAATTGTACAAGATTATTTTTTGCAATTTTGATAAGAGGAACGGTTCAAATAGCCTAAGTACGAATAAGGTGGGCCCAGGTAAAACAGTTGATTAGAGATTTGGTTCCGTAGAGAATCGAAACTCCTACTGTATATCTTTCTGTCTATATACAAAAATCCGTATAACGGAACTCCATTTACTTCCCGTCAATCTCCCTCCCTCCTCTATTATCTACCCAACCTCATTTCATTTCGTCCAATTGTTCTCTCTCTCTCTCTCTCTCTCTCTCTGTATTCCTCCCACCCTCGTTTCTGTCCCTTGCCTTGAGAAAGAAATGGCGGCTGATGTAAGCTCTCTGGTTCGGATAATGAAAGGGTACAACAAGGAGGATAAGCAGGTGGTGACTGATTCAGGGAAATCTACGGCCCTGATTACTCAGGATTTTCTTGGTGGGTGTGGTACCATCGACTCCAAAGAACTCGACCTCGATTTGCAGGTCCCCACCGGCTGGGAAAAGCGTCTCGATTTGAAGGTATCCTAGTTTATCTCTTACCCACTTTAAATTCTTTTTCTGGGTATTGTCAAAATCATAGTAACAAGAAGGAAAAGGGAAAAAAGGGGGCGGGAATTTTGATTCTTTTCAAGTTTTTTGTAAACAGAATTTTGGTGTTAGGTCCTGTGAAAGAAGTTTCAAAGTGTTAATTGAAGTTTTTCCCTTTATTTTCTCCACATCCGAACTGATACCAAACCAAACAGAGCTTTGTGTCCCAATGAATCGGAGTCGGCTAATATAGAGTTGCTATAGTATTTCATTGATTGTCCACACCCATCTATCTATTCTTTTTTGCTTACTCACATGTTATGATTTGCCCTAATCCTTGATGACATGCTCGATTATATCCAATATGGAACCAATCACAAGCATCCAACTATATTGCTTTTTCTGTTGATAAATTCCGGTGAGATGAATCGGTTTGGTTTTCATGTGTGGAATATATGTCCTTATGGAGTTACTGTGCTTTCCTACGTCGTAATTGATGATCGGTATTTCCCAAGTATTTGCTTTGCTCCTACTTCTCCGGTGGTACGTGATTATTGTTGTTACTATTTAAGTTGTTTAATTCTTAGTTTGCAGACGTTTTCGTGTTTTACTCGAGTATTTGATTATAGAGTTTATTGCCTTACTTAAAGATAAGAGAAATTATTGATTTCAGCTTTATTACCTTATTTAAAGATAAGAAATTTAGTACTAGCATTTATGCTAGTAATTTATATGGTTGATGATATGCGATTTAAAGTAATCCATTTACTCACTGGTACGATAAATCCTCAATCAAGATCTTCAACAGTTATTATTTGCCATCATTAATATCTCAACTTACCTCTTCTTCTTCTTCTTCTTCTTCTTCTTCTTCTCTTTTTTATAATTGTTATCCATTTATTCTTGTATCTCCCTGTATGTCTCAGTTTCTGTATCCATTTGGATTTTTGTTTCTTGTGAACAGAACAGAACAGAACAAACCATATTTAATGTACTCTAATGGGGACTTTGATTTCTTTATTTATTTTGATTGTTATATTGAGTTACTTTTGAATTAAAAAACGCCTTAAATGAATTAAATGACGTGAAGATGATCCTTTTGCTCTTTATGTATTCATTGATTGTGAATTGCGATAAGATATCTCCTTTTAATATATCTTCATGGCATTGGGAAAGATATGCCATTTATTGGATATTTCATTTTGATTATATTTAAAAGTACTTTGCCACTAGTTTTTATGAGAGAGTTTTTATTTATAAATAAACAAGGATTTGCTTCTTTTATTAACACAACAAACTGATTTATGTGTAACTTAAATGCCATGTAAAGATCATTTGCTGTTGTTTGGCTGATCATTTCCTTATATATCAATCTCTATCCTTCCCAATCCCTCAAGAACCTAACGATGAATCCCTAGATCCTCTTTAGCGATTAAACTGTTGTTTATTAGACATTAGAAGTGGAGAGAATTGGCGAAATAGTTTCGTGCATGTAGTAGCCTTCTTGCTTAGCTTGTCAAAAAGATGAATAAATATCGAATTAATAAGTTGTTCTAATTTGTTTCATCTTGATTTTACCATTACAGTCAGGAAAAGTGTACCTTCAAAGATGCAACTCCCCAAACTCATCCTCTTCATCAGATCATAGGAGCCAACAGTCCAATGGAACAGTTCCAAAGCTTCAAGACCTAAACTTCCCACCATCATCTAAACAGCCTCTAAACCTCTTTGAGGACAGCAACTTAGACCTAAAGCTTGTCTCATCATCGGCAAATTACCAAAGCGTATGCACGCTGGACAAGGTAAAATCCGCGCTCGAAAGAGCAGAGAAAGAAACAATCAAGAAGCGGTCCATGTCAATGTCCATGTCAAATTCATCATCCCCGCCATCTTATAATTCCTCTTCAACCAAAGAAACCAAGATGGAGTACGATGAGAAATCATCGTCATCATTTGCTGCTGCCTGCCCTAGTTGCCTCCTTTACGTGCTGATATCAAAAAGCGACCCTAAGTGCCCGCGTTGCCATACTTTTGTTCCATCACCAATACCCATGAAGAAACCTCGGATTGATCTTAATATTTCGATATGAGAAGTTGAGGTGAACCTTTTATGTTTGCATTGAATTGTTTTGATTTTTGTAAATGTTAGAAGATAGTTAAGGGAAAGAAAGGAACGGACGGTATATATGTTTAAAAAGGGCTGGTGTCCCCTTTTGGAAATAGGAAAAAAGTCCCAAGTTTTCATACATTCCACGTATACTCTCACTAACTACTTCGCTAATTAAATTCATGTAGTAATAATGGTTTGACTTGGCTTGAAGCCAAGTATTGATTGTGTTTGGATCTGATCAACGTTGAATCGTGGCACCCCCATGGTATGAAACTAACGTAGTGGTGTCTCGAATCCAACCGAGGTTACAGTGGTCTCGAATTGAAGCCAGATTTACGACTCTGTACACTGGCACTTGCTTAGTTGCGTATTTCTGACCCAGTTGGATCCCGTGTACACTGGCAATGCTCCAAAAATGGAGTATTGGGGCCTTGTAAAGTTTTAACGCGAAATAGTTGCATCCATCACAGGCTCCTTCATAGTAAATTTGTTCACCGGTCTTCACCCGTTGTTGATGTACACATCGGTCAGCTGAACCATGTACACATGATGAATGTAAACAAATCGAAAAAGGAATTTAGGTTAGTGTAAATTTGTTTCTTGTGAATGTATGCTCCTTCTTTTAAATGTAAGCTCCTTCTCCAAATCTTGAGACTGGAAATTCCTATGTCTGAAGATTGCTAGCTTTTTGTATGAAATTAATTATAATGCCTTTACCATGAATGGAAAACTGATTAGTTGCAGACAGAGACTTGTGTCAATTCAACTTGTTGCTTAGCATATGGTCATCATCTTGTACGTCACCCATTCTGGAGCGGTAGATGATATTTAGAGTGTCGAAGGGGGGGGTTATGGCGGATGGTGGGTATTGAACACAAATATTTATGTCCAATAATAAATGAGTGGAAAGAGCCATCTAACTAGAAGCTTTGTCAAAGGTGGCGTTTTTTTCCTGGCCGGTTTGCTTCATGGAAAAGGTACTTGTATGACATATATGAATGAAAGCATTCCATTGATATACCTAACTCTTAATAAATGGTATTCATTTCATTTACAAATCAATACCTACCATCTCAGAAGGAGTTTAATGTCTTTTAAATGTCAAGTGTTTATTTTTTTGGCAAAATAGAGAAAGGTCTTGCTGCTATTCGTGGTTGTTTTGGTTCAAATGCAGAAAGGTTCAATATTGCCCTGTAGCCTGTAACTTTAGAAAGTCAAATTGTATAGTTTATTGGCATTGTCTATAATGAGTAGTAGTATTATACTATTTGACTCTTGATAAGATTAATTGAATTTGCTAGATCCATTAATTAAATTAGACTTGGTAAGTTATATATATATAGTATTGACCTGACCCCATCTGTTCTAGGGACTTGTGAAGTTATATATACTGTAGTAAATGAGCTAGACATTTTCAGGGGACTTTAATTTGTGGACTGGACCCAAGCTGGATTTGAAATGTGAAATCGTTCAAACAGATCGAGCTAGGATGCTGAAAATTAAGCTTGCATTTATGTGGTGTGGGAGCTAGCTAGCTAGTAGGATTACATGTACGTAGTAGTATGTCCTTTACTGTGTATGTACATTGTACAGTATATTGAAACCCCTAGACAAGAAGAAATTCTCGTTATTTTGATCTTTTGCTTTTAACAGTACGAAAAGTTGATTGATATATGCCTTTGTGTGTGCCGCACACATACAATACAAGCATTCCTAATGTTTAATTTCCCACTTAAGTTTTCCCCACATGGGTTATGTTAGTTTGATCCACTGGACTAATAGTTAGAGCTAGATCTTGCAATTTTGTAAGATTAGATGATGAGTAATCTGACATGACCAATGGAGTCATTCTCCCAATATGCATCAACTAGTTAAATACTAGTATTACTACTAGCAAAAACAACTTAATTGACTATCACCATCCGTTAGTCTGAAAGACAATTTTTTTGAAAGTCAATCTAAAGACAAATTAATTAGTCTAAACTCACCCTTAATATTTTCTTCATACGCACATTACACAAGTTAGCGTTTGTTTTTATCCACCTAAACTTTTCCCAGATGGGTTATATTTGATTCGTTGGACTAATAGTTAGGGATCAATATCTGGTGATGCTATATTTTACATCCGTTAAATCAACTTTGGTGGGACATAATAATTAATAGATAGGTGCGAAGAATAGAATAGAATACCAAGACCAAGTTGATCTTGATGGGAGTTGTCAAAAGGGTACTAGTCATTAAATGGGAAATCATTAAACTCAGAAAGTGACTTGCATCCATGCAGTTTTCTGATTGATTGGGCAAAGGGGAAGGGGGGCACCCACCCACCCTTTGCTTGCTTGAAAAACTTGGAGATTCATTAAAATCAGATACTACTATTATTAATCATACGTACGTACTGGTCTATCTTGTGCCATTACCCCTCCACTGACTTTTAGCAGGTTATAAATGTTGTGACAAAAGCCTCAGCCCTCATGAATGGATGAAAACGGCCTCTACCTAAACATTTTGCAAACTAACTAACAACAATAACAACAACAACAACAACAACAACAAAGCGTTAGCTATTAAAGGGGCGTTAATTTTTTACTTGAGGATTTTATTCAATTCATCTACCTAACAGCTTAATCCCCAATCAATGCGGACTAGTCGATCCGTACTATGTACCACTACTACAACCTGCATTGGATCGATCTTGCATGCCTCTTCTGCTTGCTTGCTTCATATATTACAAATTTACAATACTAGTTACAGTAATATTATACTCCAGTCATGAACACGTAAGCGCACCATTTGTATGTATATATCCTTAATGCTTGCACAAAAGGATGTCCTGAGCTTTGTTCCATCTGTGATTAATTAATTTTCCGCGTAATTTTAGTCTCTCGTATATATCAAGTAATAATACTTAATCAGCTCTACCCGGCCTCCAGGCTCTCAGATAACCAATTACTAAAAGGAAAGAGTTAGAAATTCAATTCATGGTACACTCCTAGAGAGTCCAAACTTGAGATGATCTTGAAGTCGAACACTACTCTCAATTCTCGACTGCAAAAGCTCGTTTCAATATCTATTCTTCCACAATTAATAATCTACTTAAGCCCCGTTTGATAAAACTCTTAGCTCTTGGGATTGGATTACCAATTCTAAGGAACTATCAAGCGGTCCTTGTTTGGTAACCAAAAAAACGTCCGGACTATTACTCTCACGGGATGAACAAGCCGGCCCACAGAGGGTATTAGCAATATCCCTTGGGACTTGTTATTCATAGTTCAATCACAACCCTTTCTCATTATCAATTTCTTCTATCAATCCAATCCCATCATCTAATCTCATCTCAAACAAACATGATATTAACAATTTCATCATCCAATCTCATCCCAAACAAGCATACTCATTATCAATCTCTTTTCATTACCAATCCTAACTCTTTACGAATCTCATCCATCTATCACTTTTATCAAACGGGACCTTAGTAATTATCACTGCATTTTGCTCTCTATATTTAATTGATCTTTACATGATCACCTGCTAGCTATATAGGCCGAACTGATCATGGAGTGGTGAAATTATTAAGTACTACATATACATACGATATCAAATCAAATGGTATTCAAATGTGGTGCACAAAATTGATCACCCGGTCGAAAACTACTCTTTCTTATGTCGAGACGAGATGTCATGATCTAAAGTACGGTGTTCGGTTGAGTAATTATTTGGTGGTTTTGGGGTGGTGGTGCCCCAACACTCTTAACCACCGCACATTTATGTGAATTCCATATACTTAGTATTTGACCCTGCAAAAATGTGTGTGGGTAAGAGTGTTGGTGACGCGGCGGAATTCACGAGAGACTAGTTAGCGTACTAATCCAAACGAGATAAACAACTCGTCGCAACGAGCAATTCTTGCGCACGAGAAAGAAAGAGAAATTCTCTGCAATATTATTAATCAAAAAGCTAAAAAGTTTAATAAACATCAGGTTACAACCCCTTATATAGGCCGAAACCCTAGAAACCCTAAAAATAAACTTGGAAAATAAAAAGTCCCATAATTTGGGGCTTTTCCTAAAACTGAAAACGGGAAAGAAAAAAACAAGACTTTCCCAAAAAGAATCAACTGAAAAGGAATTACGATCTAGGAGTTATTAACGAAACAAATTTTTCTTAAACGGCAAAATAACGCAATTGAAAGCCTAAACGAAGGAATTAGGCCGAAAAACACCTTTCATCATCAACCTTTAGGGTTGATAAGTATGGACCGGAGCGCGAAAATAAGTCAGCCCACCAAGTTTGGGCCTATTCCGAGCTCGTCCGAATTTAACCAATTTGGGTAATCCGAAATTAAACACTGTTTGGACTTCCGGGGCTTGGCTCGGTCCAGCTGATCATGGAATTGGACCTCCACGTGTTCTACATCAGTTGGGGAACTGCGTGACAACGCGCCAAAACCACCAAAAATATTTTTGTATTAGGTGAAACCCAGGCAGGTTATGAAAACAAAATTTAGGGCTTTCCATAGGTTGGTGGGTACAATCAAAGCAGCCTGACTTTTCCTACGGAGCATTTAAGCTTAAACTTGAAAATTAATGAGCACGATTAGGACCCCAACTGTTTCTGGGCCCACCTAATGAGGTGGTGTTGACAATACATGGATCTGGCATCAAAAGGATGATTCCTACATACGTAATTGAGAAAATGGGCGTGGCTTCAATTTGTAGTTGAAGCAAAGACGAGAATGACTTGTAAACAACTGCCATGAGGTCACAGGTTCGCGCTATGAGATCAAAAGTTTCATTTTTACGGAGGTAAAATATTTCAAATTTTGGGGCCACCAGGGGTTATACTCGATCGTTTTCTTTCGGGCCCCGAAATTAGTCGAGTTACACAAGTTGGTCACATTCCAAACCTTGAAACTACTGAGATAAATTATGTTACCTTCAGGGCCCCAAAAGTAGTTGAGATGGGCAAGCTGGTCAGACCCCAAACCTTGGGGCTACTAGAATTATGTCCCGTCGTTTCCTTCAAGGCCACGCTGGCCCGGATATCCGGTTATATAATAAAAAAAAATCCTCCAAGAATTGCCCATTTGGGAGTGGGTTTCCGATGTTAATAGGTAATCAAACCAACAAAATCAATGATATTTCTTTTTGGGAACACAGATTGTTTCGGTCTAGATTGTACGCACCACAAAATACTTATTCCCGTAGGCTCTTCAACAATATTTTTACACGCTTACACATGAGAGTAAGGTAGCTTAAAGAGTTACTACTAGCAAGGGAAATCGAATTTCAAATTTTAGGAGGGAGCAAATTAAAACTTCAAGAGCACTAGGGGAGCCGCATGAGGTTGAAAATGAATGCTATTTTCAATGGAAAAGATTAACATGTCGTTTGACGTGTTTGAACAGAAGTAGTAAATTAGAACAGTTGATCAAATATATGAAATTAAGCTGGAGTAATAATGTAATATATATCAAGGTCATGATTGAGAGTGATACTAGTAGTAAATGTCAACCGTTTGACGTGTTTGAAGTTTGGGAAAAATAGATCTCTTTCCCACATACAAGTTGGACTTTAATTGTCACCCTTTTCAAATCATGCATCGATCTTATAAGCCAAACTCGATCTTGTGTGTTATGATAACATGTGTTGTTGATACGTGATGTCATGTAAATACAATTTTGCGTGAAAATGTTCTTTCTTAATTGATTCCGTCAAGTGCAAATTCAGTCTCTACCATTGTAGAGTCATGACATACATGGATAATAAGATCTCAATCGTGAACCCTAAGATTTATTTGGCATTTTCAGTACCGTAATAACAATTTTGCTTCTTCTTCTTCTTCTTCTTTTATTTTGTAACTAATGAGGCTGTTGGTGACTTGGTCCCAAATAATTTCCCAACTTGTATACGATGCTCCATCCTAATTTATTGATCCCTTTTGGGGATATCAACTTATTTGGAGAATTCAATCATTAGACTTTATCATACTTTTTACTTTGCTCTTTTTAACCTTCAAAACATCATCGTTGCGTTGTCTATGTGGTCTTTATAATTTCCAAAAGAAAGGGTAAATGAGTAAACCCATCAAATTTTGCCTATTACTCCTTTTTAAAGAGGGGCACCATTTTTAGGACAAAAAAGTGTCAATCTTGAACTAAAAATTCGGAAGGAGGGAATATGAAATACTAGCTAGTTAATAGAGTTATAACTTGAGAGTAATCTGAAAGGGAATGAGAAATATCTAAATCCACTTTAAGTTAGGTTTGGTTTTATTAATTCTTGGAAGTAAATTAAAGTGTTTGGCCAAAGAAGTACTCAAAAGGTTAGGCAAGAGTAGTGTTGGACCACTATTTGTTACTACTCCTACTCCTACTCCTACATGGTGGAGTATTAATTCCATTCATTCTTATCTCTCTTTATTACTATTACTATTACTGTTAGGATTGCTTCTCAATTGAAGTAATTAAAATCCACAAGTCCTTAGATAGATAGATAGATAGATAGATAGCTATCTTTTTCGTATCTCCAAATTAGGGTTTGTCCGTGTCTGAAGGCACGGCGCAACGTGAGATATAATTAGTGGCAATTGTGCAATTAATATTATTTGAGAGAGAGATGAAGAGTCCTAAGATTTATGGAGCAAATCAATGGTTAGGATTTATAAAGAGATAATATTCAAAAACCATTCTCCCTTATTATGTACTCCTTCCTTCCTACAAGTTAGCATCGGTCAACTACAATCATTAATGACAGTATTAAATGCTTGGTTGGTTTAGTCTCATTAATTATTAACTTCAGCGGAGTAATTAATAAATGTCTTTCTTGAATTCATTTCATGATAGAAAGATGGAAGGAGGGCGGGCCCCATTTGGTCAGAGATGTCTTCCATACGTGATGCATACGTGCGTCTGTTCTACTTCATAATTTTTTTAATTAAAATACTCCATAGTTTTACTATTATACAGTAGGAATTTAATAATTTTGTCCAAGTTTTAATGCTCAGATTTTTGTGTGCAAGCAACGTAGAATTAATGTATTAATGGTAGTAGGAAAATATGGCAGTGGCCTTTAAATAATTGAAAAGAGCACTCACCTAAAATTTCTCGAAATACATGTAGCTAGCTAGCTAGCTTAAAATAGGGTATTAATGATTGTGGTTCAATTTAATTTATATACCTAACAGACTCTATCATGAGATCAAACCTATGTTATTTTATTTAGGATTAATATAAAAACCATTGTTTCTTTTGTTTTTTCCAAGAAAACCTATGGTATGCTCTGTTTGAAATTAGCCAATTAGAGATGGACCAGACAACGTTGCTGCCTAAAGCGAGCGCTGTCCCCGACCCGGTTGTCCGTCAGGGGTGGGTCTAGCTGATCGTGAATCGAGATACGGCGTTGATCCCCATTTCCAGTCAAGGGTGGTGGTGGCCCATTTCGCTGTCGGCGCCTTCCCTGAGAGTCAAAGTGGGAGGTTGCCGGATGGTCTTTTGCCTTCCATTTTGAGGATAGCGATATCGATTAGCGCTTGTCTGTTCCTGCTGCTGCTCTAGCATCTGAACATAAGCCAGAGCGTCTTCACCCATGTCCGCTGGTCGCTGAACTGAGATGCTGGGGCCAGGTGGAGTGAATCCGGGACGGTGAGAAGGAGAGGTGGTGTTTACACTAGTTTCGGAGAGAATTGGTATGGAGGGATTTGGGGGTAGAAAGGGAGGTGGAGGGCCGACCATTTTGTTAAGCGGAGATTTGAGAGAAAGAGGTTGCAGGAACGAGTGATTCAAAGAACGAAGGAGGAGTTGCTGTGGATCTGAAAAGAGTTCACGTTGGATTCACCAAATTGTGGGGCTTTGATGAATCTGGTTCACTCTTTCCTTTACCGTGGTTTGATTAAGAGTGGCTCCTGGCTTCCACCTAGCCTGCACAAAGAAACACGACTAAAAGACCACACCGGAGGATTTCTAGAATGGCCCTCCGGTGCAACAATGAGTGCAATTGCTCAGAGATGAAAGCCAATAACTACGGTTTGAGAGTATAAGAGAATGTACCTCTCCATGGTGGACATAGAGGGCCATTTATAGGACTTCCTTTAGCTTGACCTCCAAGACTATACACGCGCTTGTCGCGCGTCGGTTTACATCACCCTTCCATTACGTTAGGGTTTATTAACCGTTTATAGGGTGAGCTGGCACCTGCATGTACCCTCATACTTATCCAAGCTTGTAACCACTCGGGTGATGTCACAGTCATCATCATGGTTACGGTTGTTGTTCCCACGTGGGTGAGCTGGCAGCATGGTCCGTGCGTTTGTTCAAGGCCGAACATAGGGTCTAACCGCCAAAAGGTTGGCATGCCCGACAGATGATTCCTTCTGACTTCTAGAGAGGCTCCGCCGAACGTCAAGACAAGCCAAGCCGAACCATCAACAAGGTTTGGACCGCACGGTCCGTTCGCAAGAGGCTCGATGTTTGCTCAGCGCGGGCATGAGCCATTATTTCGGCTTGCTACAGGTTACTACTGTGTTTGGTAGAAAAAATGTTACTATTACACGTAGATGCCAAAAGACATAAAGGTGAAAGGACAAAATAAAAAAGGAGGGAACACAAATGAAATGGAGTGGAGGAAAAAATTAAGGGGTATTTTGGTTTCCAAAATAAATTTTACTCTTCATCCAATATTCCAACTACTTTCACTACTTTCTATAATAGTGGGGTGTAATTGACTTCACTTAATGAACCTTAAGCCCCATTCCAATTTCTTTAATAAAGAACTTTCAGAAAAGGAAGGTAATTTCAAGCTAAAAAATTATGTGTTTACGCAACTAATTTTCCTACTAATATGGATCTTGTTGATAGATTTCACTGAAATCTTTTAAGCAGTGCAAAAAAAATTGAAAAATTATTTTTTATTTTTATTATATTTGAGCTTGAAATTACTTTCTTTTTGAAAAAAAAAAAAGATTGGAAAAGAAAGCGGAACGGCTTGCCTTATCATGTGCCTTAGGGGCACACATTAACAAAATCCATAACTTAAAATGAAGTGAAGGAGTGAAACATATTTATTTAGCACCGTCTTCTTTTTCTTTTCCTTGTTAGGTCTCTACACAAATTCACATTTTAAGTACTACAACAGTTAGTTCTTCGATTGCATACATATTTACCCTACCATTGCGGGTTTATTTCATATGAGAAGCAAAGTTAATACCCTTATTTGTAAGTGTACCAATGAATGAAACCTGTGTCTTTCTTTGAATATTAAACCATTGAATTTTCCAAAATAGTCCTTATATTGTTTCCAAAATATTTCATGAAAATGTGGTAAATTTTCTACATTTTTTACTGGGTTCGTTTAATAACATAATTGGTTTTATTTCATGATTAGACTGATTTTGTCACGATTTACCATGAACAACGTAGATTAAAAAAAAAGGCCATGCAAGAATTGTTTTGCCAAAATCTATCATAATAAAACATGGTTGATTTTCAAAAACAAATAATCATGAAACAGTTGTTATAGTTGAGCTTTAAATTTTACGGTAATTTTGCAGAAATTAAGATATGGCCATTTTGATTTGAATGTGTGATATGATTGGTTTTTGGGCCAAAATATGACATGGTCGATTTATATAATTTAGTCGTGAAATGGTTTCTTCGGAAGTAATATATACTAAACATGGTCGATTAACTCATTTACACCACACGTTCAAATATTCCATACATTATCATGACATTTCTGTAAATTTATCATGAAAGTTGACGGCTTCATCCTCATTTCTTGTCATTATAATGATATATATCATTAGTCCTTAGTCCTAATGATAATGAAATATATCATTAGTCCTTACGGTTTAAAATTAATATCACAACACAATCATGGTATTTTTCAAATGGATTGGAAACGCCCCTGAACAAAATTTCACATACAAATGTATAAACTAACATAGTTAGGAGTATAATGGGATAACAATGCATTTTTAGAATGGAAACAAAAGAAGTGATAACATTATAGATGGTCACCTAAATAGTCCTCTAAATAGAATTTCTAGGTAACTTGTTTCCAAAAAACATACACTGCCATATTCACCTACGCTACCAAGAGAGCTTTTACAACTCTAGTCGTTTTTGCTTGCTTCCCCATGCATTGGCCCAGTCTACATACATACGGTGCGTCTGTGGCCCAGTGTTTTAATTGTGCATATCAACCATATATAGCTTTACATATCTGGCAGCCCAATCCACATACTATAATCAACCCAAAACTTTACTGTATTATGTTATGCGACAATCCTACATGCATGGCTGGGCCACCCCTCCTCTTACATCAAATATGATGGCTTAGGATGTGCTTTGATAATTAATACCCACTAAGAACATGTTGATGCCCTTGGCGGGTATTAATTATCAAAACACGTCATAGACCGTCATTTTTCCAAATTTTTTTTTCTACTATACTGTTATATCTTTGATTTTTTTTTTAAAATCTAGTGTGTACTTAGGAGACGAATAAGGAAGCTATATAAAGAAATGAACAAGAAAGAGATTCCATCATATAAATGCAACATTAAAACAAGGGGCACTCTTGTCTTTTCACACCATTACTCCAAACGTTAAAACAAGGTCCACGGCGGCTATCTCAAAAAATGAATCAAAAAGCAGCAAAGCATTTTCCAATGCTAACTTTGTTGTTTTGTAAGTATAAACCTAAAAAAAAACCAAACAAAAGGTTAACTTAACACCGGGTTAATCCACCGCACCACTACTGGTTACCGTTGTTTACTGTACGAGTTAACAATAGCAAGAACCAAAATCTCGGCCGTTCGTGAGGAATACAACAACCGAGTCCTTCGCGATGCACTTGATCATAGCCTATTTCTTGTATTTTTGCCATTGCGGGAACATAAAATTGAAATGTCCATTTTTTCAACTGTACAACTGATCAAATTGATTGCTAAGATGGACGGTAAAAAATACACACGTTGTAAAACTATGTTGTACGTGTAGCAGTGTTTTTGCTAATGTGATGAGGGAACTGCGAGGAAGGGCATCCGGATCCTCCCACGGGTCCCCCAAAAGTCAACATATCTTTGAATCAGAAGATCAGATCCTTGTGAAATGAAAGGATCCCTCCCTTTTACTAGTGGAAAGGGTCAGACAGTCACTGCATCCACATCACACTTGTTAGTTCTCCCCTGGCGCTATAATAAAGAGTCACGGACGGAATGGTGGAGGCATCAGCCTCCGTCTCCCCATCGCTTCAAAATAACATTTCTACAGCCCCACGCGGAAGAAGACGACGTGTAATTGTTCCAATGTTAAACATTAATATAATGATATCATTTCAAACTTTCTTCAAATCTTGAGTTGCCACACCTTCAAAGATTGGGCATGTTCGGTACGGGCAAGAAAAACTTGACATTTTTTTTTTATTTTTGCAGAGCCTATTATAAATCCTACAAAGATAATTCGAACCGCAAATATTTCTTAAAATATTTTTTGTGGGTTCCTAAAAAAATTAGCTCAATTTGATATCGGTTAGGGTGGTTTCAGATTTTGTAAGACGCCCCACGGATTCTGAAACACTCTACGAATTCTGAAACAACCATTATCAATATCGAATTGAGCTAATTTTTTTCAAGAATAAAAAACATTTTAAGAATGACTTGCTGTTTGAATCATCTTTGTAAGACTGTTAATGGGCACCGCAAAAATAATCAATTTCTTGCCCATTTGTTGTGCCCCAAATAGGGTCCTTGAGAAGAAATATTTAATTGAGAAGAGAGCAAAAGTAGATAATATTTTTAATGGAATACCTTTAATATAGAGAGTCTGATGCAGTAGACATTTTAAAAGTAAATAGATAAAATAATAAAGTGAGTTTTTAAGGTGTAATTTGGTCCAAAATCAAAAAAGCCGATATGGATGCTCTAATGGCTCTCCCTTGGCTCGCTGTGCTACTGCTATTGCTATTTGCTATGCATCTCCATTCCAGTAGTCCACTCCCAATTCTGGTACTGAAAATCAACCCGGCCCAAAATGCAAACCAATCGGTCCAATTTTGTACGTCGCGGTGCGGCCCATGAAAGTTTATATAAACCTTGTTTGCTCATCTCTGAAAGATTGTGTGCGATAGAGTTGTGCAATAGCATAATTTATAAATAGGAAAACCTTTTGGCGTTTTTTTTCCAATGAAAGTTTGATAAGGTAATATATACTTCCGAAATTATATTACTACTAGTGGTAGCCCGTATCTACGGCACTATGCAGCCCTGTTGGAAGGGGATGACAGTTGTGTGATTTAGGTGAAAACCATGGGCATTGAACCGAAAAGTGAGAGGATGCACAACAGCCTTTGGATCAAATAAATCTAAACCGTTCTAACAACTTGTCCACACACCTTTCTGTTTTATAATAGAGATATGAATCGACCTTACAAGAACTAATTACACCTAGATAATTATCAATCAATTGTGCAAAAGCAAGTTTTTAGGAACTACTCCTACCACAAAGGAGTAGAGTACAGTACCAGATGCAACTATACCTCGTATGGAGTAGGGAAAAATTCAAAATACCCCCCAACCTATACACCCAAATTCAATTAGACTCCTAACCTTTTAAAAACTTCAATTTTACTCCCAACGTTATATTCCGTTAATCAAATTGCCCCCTTCCGTCCGAATTACTAACGGATTTCGTTAAAGGCTCCGTTAAATAGTGTCCCTATGGAATTTCGATGATCCGAACCGTTCAATGTGTTCAAAACGTGATTTTAAGGGTACTCGCGAAAAATCAGCAAAAAAAATGATCGGGAAGGGCTTCATCTGAACAGTATATTATTAAATGGTTCAATAAAAAACTGTTCAGATGAAGCCCTTTCGATCATTTTTTTTTACTGATTTCTCGCGGGTACCCTTAAAATCACATTCTAATCACATTGAGTGGCTCGGATCATCGAAATTCGATCGAAAAAGGGGAGGTACAAACCGAAGCAAAATCCGGACGCCCGTACTTGAATAAAATCCGGATCAATCCACATCTCCCCTTTTCCAATCGAATTTTGATGATCCGAGTTGCTCAATGTGTTTAAAACGTGATTTTAAGGGTACCTACAAGAAATCAACAAAAAAAATGACCGAGAAGGACTTCATCTAAACAATTTTTTATTGAATAGTTCAATAAAAAACTGTTCAGATGAAGCCCTTCCCGGTCATTTTTTTTGTTGATTTCTTGCAAGTACCCTTAAAATCACATTTTAAACACATTGAGCGGCTCGAATCATCGAAATTCGATCAGAATACAATTTAACGGAGCCTTTAACGGAATCCGTTAGTAATTTGGACGGAAGGGGGCATTTTGATTAACGGAATATAACGTTGGGAGTAAAATTGAAGTTTTTAAAAGGTTAGAAGTCTAATTGAATTTGGGTGTATAGGTTGGGGGGTATTTTGAATTTTTCCCTATGGAGTAATTATTACGTAACTTTTGGGGCAACTTATTATACTCAATCCGTCCCTAAATAAGTGTTTTCTAAAAAAAGACGTCCAATTTTTGAACAAACAAATAACTTACTTCCGTACATAATTTTAAAACTTTAATTCAATGCGAAGAAATTGAAAAAATTATGCACAAAAACACTTTATATTTTTGTTCAAAATTACATGTTTTACCTAACCGTACTAGATGGGAAGAAGAGGGTGTTCCGGTTTCTAAAAAAAAGAACTTTTAGAAAAAGAAGGTAATTTCAAACTCAAAAATCATGTGTTTATGCAAATAATTTTTCTAGCAATATAGATCTTGTTTGATAGATCTCATTAAAATCTTTTAAATGGTGCAAAAAAAATTAAAAAATATTTTTCATTTTTATTATATTTGAGCTTAAGATTACCTTCTTTTTAAAAAAGAAGGTTTAAAAAGAAAGCGAAAGGACACCTAAGAAAGCATATTGGTCAACAACATAGTACTGTAGTAATTAACTAACCGTACTCGATGGCGTACGTTTAAGGCATTAGAAAAGACTTGTGATTTTGCCACTCCCTTTTTTGTTAACGTCACACCCCTGCAAATGTATTTTTGCACCAAAAATATACTTACAGGGGAGTGGCGTTAACAAAAAAAGGAGTGACAAAATCATTTCCCAAAAAAAAATGTCCGCAGTAATTGTTTTAGGCTGGGAAAAAACACCTCCTATGTATCTGCTGTACTTCTTTCATTATTAATATAATCCCTTTTTTTGCCGTTCAAAAAAAAAGATGGGTATCCACATTAGCCTCGGAGTGGATCCTCACCGAAAACTGTTCCGGGTATAGTTGTTGGAGTTGTCTAATAAATGCGGGTCTTACAAACATATTTTCACGTGAAAATATTCATTTCTGCATTGGGAATAACTATTGAATTGTCCGAGATAATTGCCGAAGAGGATCCCATATATCCCATTAGATCGACTTCCCTTATGTTCTGTTTGTAGAGTATGTTCTCCTCATAGATCATTTCTTGCCCTGTGAAAGGTTAAGAAAAGAATTACTATCATCAAGAATTAATCACGCCCAAAAAGAAGGAAAATTCTTTTTACCCAAGAAGAGTATCCAGAAATTACCTCGAATTTGAAAATTGATGATCTAAATTCACTATAAATCTAGACCATTGATTTTTAAATTCGGGGTAATTTCTGAGTACTCTTTCGAGGTATCTAGCACTCGTCCAAAATGAAAGGCTACTGTAATGTCCGAGAGAAAATGAGATTCGCATGTCGAATGCATAAAAATGCCATGTAAACTTCTTTTCCTTTTCACTAATAAAGCAATTACTTTTTTTTTCCTTTATTTATGCACTGATGATTTTTAAAGTTTAATGTAGTAAAAAATGCTACAATACACATCTTAGAAGTGTACAGTTTGCACCTCTTAATTCATACTCCCTCCGTTCCAAAATGAGTGTCCTTTTTGGGACTCCGTGTCATTTTCAAACGCTTATATCTTTTGATTTATGAAGTTTTATGTGATTTTGAAAACTTTGTTTAATAGAACTAATTATAATCTATCAAACAAGATCCATATTGCATATTTTTTGACATTTACATTGAAAGATATAAGCAATTGAAAATGACACGCTTCCTCAAAAAGGACACTCTTTTTGGAACGGAGGGAGTACAACATTTTCGAGTATCACACTTGGTTTCATAGAAAAAACCTGCCGACCTTATCTCTCTCTCTCCCTCTCTCTCAACCCTAGCTACCACAACTCCTCTTCTCCCTTCCCCTCCCCCCGTGGGTTTCATATCCGTGTGCGGCAGCGGGAGGGAAAAACCATGATACTATTCCAACTCACTTTCTTTGCTTTTTTTTTTTTTTTCTTTTTCCTTTCGTCTCTCCAGATCAACGACTTGTCATCTGATCTGCGAGAGTTTTGTTTTTAGATGAATTTTATCTACAAATCGAGTTCTCTCAATCGAGGTTACTTCACAATGATATCTGTGCTTCAGCGTTCTATCCCTACACGATGTCTTTGGCAGGGCAACTCATGATGGTTTAGCAGATCTGTAGTTCTTAAGAGTTCATTGGTGCGTTCATCTTTGGTTGGAGTGCATCTGATCGTCTAGGTATTTGATGTCTTTATCCGTAACTTTTCACTTTTTCTCGTTTGAGACTTCTAATTAGATGTTAGGTAGTTTAAAAATATCGCTGTTGCGTCAGACCATGCCTGGGTTAAGATGAAAGATATCGATTGCTTTGTGATTTCCTCGTTCTTATTTGTTAGATGATTAGTTTGGATTTGTCCAAGTTCTTTATAATGATCTCTATTTTATAAGTGTCGCTGAACGTTTATCAATATAATCTTCTCACTTTTGACAAAAATAAAATAAAATTCATACAACATTTTCGATAGACAATTCACATAATTTTGGTTTATAAAATTGATAAATTTTGTACAAACAATTCATAACATTAATCCAACACATATTCAAGTGCGTATCATACGCATCCTTGTTAGGGTGCGTAGTTAAGGGTCATCATTTAGCCCGAAGGCCCGCGACCCATCCAAATCCCGCTGGGCTTTTACCCGGCCCGTAGTTTGTAATGGGCGGGCTCGGACATATGAATTTTTACTCGGCCCGTTCGTAGGCCCGGCCCGGGAGCCTGCCTGTGTACCCGCCTAAAAGCCCGCCAATTAGCCCAAAATCCCACAAAAACCTTTCTTTTTTCCCTTGATTTAGTTTTGCCCAAGGAAATTTAAACCCGCCCGGCTTTTGGCTCGCCGGCCTGCCAATTGGACTAGCCCGTGGGCCGAGCTTGGGGTTCAATTTATGGTAGGTAGCCCGGCCCGCCAAAAAGGAAAAGCCCGGTCGGCCCGGCCTGTGGGCGGGCTTGGGCAGCGACTTGGCGGGCCGGGCCGGGCCGATGATGACCCTTATGCGTAGTGTAGCTTTTCTCTGGTATACAATATTTATTAGTCATTGTACCTCAAATTAAATGTATATGTAAGGCTCCGTTTGTTTCGATATAAAATGTTTTACAATGTAAATTTTTTTTCAGAAAACAAACTTTTTATTTTTATTTTTCGGTGATTGGTTGGTACTTGAAAATATTTTTAGAAATCAACAAAATAGTGTAGAGAGAGGGGGCAGGGCCTTAAACGCTAAAGAGATTTGAGAATATTGGAGTTGAACATGGGTCAGGAATGACGATCGAGAAAATTGAGCAACAATAATTTCAATAAAAGGCAGCAAATTTATTTCGAAAAATAACTTACGGAAGATTTAAGGGTAATTCATTTTCATCTAATTAATGGAAAATGTTTTACGTGTAAATTGTTATCCTCATTTTTTACACAACCAAACACCGAAAAAAAGATAAAACGTTTTTTGGAAAACTTTTTACGCCAAAACAAACGGAGCCTAAATATAATTATTTTATGAATTGATTGAAAAACAATAAAAGGAATACAATTTGTAGGATATAACTAGTACTATCACACAAAACGTACTTACTTACCTAGGCATATTTTCCTATCATTATTTTTGACCTAACAAAGAGAATTAAAATTAGAAATACAATTCAGTCTTTCAACTTATTCAAATGTATCGACCTAATTGATCAGCAATATAATATTGGAATTACGCGCGAGAAAATTTGAGTTTGTTTCCCATGGTGATGAAATTGATACTTTCCTAACAGAATAAACTGAAGTTAAGTTATTAATATATAGGAAAATTTTTAAAATACTCCCCAAACTTTAAACTCAATTTTAATTAGACTTCCAAATTTTGAAAAAAAAATCAATTTTACATTTTACTCCCAACATTATAACTGCCCACAGTTTCGAAAATCCAGCAGAACTTGACCTTATTCATCCACTTCGAAAATCGGAAGATCTTGTTTGGAAAGTGAAAGCGATTTACAGCAAACCCACCTTGTCAAGTTAATGCCCTCCGTTCGTCGTTGTTTGTGCTGTTCCGTTGCATTCCAATTGTCGATTTAAGTCTTCCCCATGCTGTAAGATGAGTGGGTTTAATTGATGGAGTTGGTTTGAAATGGAAACACTAAATTTGATATGTCAATTTAGGGCTGCTATATGAAATTGTCAGATTCTTCAAATTTGATATGTAAAAAAACTTTCAAATCCTCATATTGGGTTTAATTTCGGGGCTGTTGTACGAATCTTTCCCATTATTGTTTAACATTGATACGAAACTCTCCCATTCTGCAACATTTGATTTCTCTATATCATGAGTTTTAAGAACAGGGGAAAAAAAGACCTCAAAAAGGAGAGAAAAGGTGGAGGTCGCAGAATTAGGGGTTATCAGAGGTGGGCTGGCCGGAGTAGGGGTCGGCCGGACATGCAGGTGTCGGAGTGGGGGAGTGGGGAGTTAAGGTTTGTGTTAGGATGGAAGAAGGAGATAGAGATAAGGGTAAAACAATCACTTGAGAAAACAATTCACATCAGCAAAATTTGTTAGTCATTTAACAAATTGGGACGTAAGGGCGCGTTTCGACTAACTAAAGATAACGTTAGGAGTAAAATTGATTTTTTTGAAAGTTTGGGAGTCTAATTGAAATTAGGTGTAAAGTTTAGGGGTATTTTGAAATTTCCCTAATTTATATCCTTTTCACAAAAAAATAAAAACAGTGGATTGACCAAAATAACCCCGAAATCTTCTAGTTGTCCTACTTTGGAAGAAAAAAGTATCGCCGGAAATTAGGGAGATTACGGAAGCTTGTCTCAGTCCATTTCAAGAAGTCCCGGTCCCGCTTACCGGTTGTCGGTCATACTCTCGGTAGTTACGCCAAACTCAATTGAAAAATGAGAAAGGATGCTCCTCATGATCGGAAGCCATTAATGTGAATTCCTTCTTTATAAAAAGTAGCCCCAAAAAAAAAAAAATTAATACAAATTGGAATCTTTTCTTAGGAGTATAATTTTCTCGTGCTTTCCAAAGAACAAAACAAGAAATGCACTCCTGCATGAAAATTGAACATGGAAATCAGAAGATATGGACTCCTATCCTGCATGAAAATTGAACATAGAAATTATCAGATTTAAACGCAGTAGTAATCTTTCATTCCTATATATTTCAGTGACTAGAGACTAGAAGAGTAATACTCCAGCAACATCTCTTTACACCACACCAAAAGCTAGCACTACCTAATATAACTCGATCCTTCCTTTTCACTTCCACTTCAATCGCAGAGTGTATATACAACTTCCTAAGAACAAAACAGATCCAATTAAGATCATCTGCTGCTCCAATCTCACTTTAATACCAGAAAGTAAAGAAAAAAGAAAAAAAATGGAGTTTGAGGAGAAGCCAAGGAGACATTGATTCCGCTACAAGGCGTTGAGAAGATCTCGAACCGACTCATCTCCAACTCGCAACGCTTCGAGCACCCGCTCGAAAACGACCACGTGGCAGGGTATGCGAAGCACGCCTTTCTGCTCGTAACCGTACTCTTGAGCCGATCTGTTGAGCAGCGTCACGAAGATCGGGTGGTTCAGGAGGTCTGCGCTCACCACGAACCGTTCCATCTCTTCGCCCACGTACACCGGTATGTGACCCTCCGGTGCGACGCCGGATCGAGCTCCCGAACGGCGCGACTTTCCGTTGACGAGGGACGGCGACGTCCGTGAGTCGGATCGGAGGAGAGAGTACTGCGACGAGTCCGCCACGCGAGACAGCCGTCGGATTAGCTTCTTCATCGGCTGTTCAGCGAGAGAGAGAGAATGTGTGTAGAGAGAGAGAGAGAGAGAGAGAGGGGTGGTAGATGTGGGTGGGGGATGTTGGGGCGGTTATAAATATTTGAGATTGGGTGGTACAGGTAGGAGTACTGCGCTGGTACGATTATTTCTATATTAGTTTTCGAGAAAAATAGGATTCTATAAATCTTTTGATTATGTATTGGGTAAAGGAAACTAGCATAAAGTTCGTGCCACGAGATCGTAATTAACTATGCACGAGATCGTAATTAACATAACATAATAACACTAACCTACAGTATGTGTTTTGATAAAATTCATTAATTTTTTATGTATCAATTCTTTTTTGGAAATTGATTTTAGCAGTTCAAAAATTAATAGAGTGTCTCCAAAACGACGTCATTTTGTGTATTAATACAGTTCAATTTTAAAGCTCCTGCATCAATTTTTGGAGTGTTAAAATCATAATTCTTCTTTCTTTTGGTTAAAAAGCAGTAGCAGCAAACTAAATACATTTATAATGCAACTAAAATTTACCTAATTTCTTGCGGTATGACCTTAAGTGTTGAATGATGGTCAATTGTGTAAACGAAATTACGATTTTTAATTATATTTCCGAGTGAAAATTGGATTCCATAAATCCTACTACTAGTAATTAATCGGGGAAAGTAAATTTGGATGACGTTTGATTTATGGGAAAACACTTGTTGGCGAGAGATGAGTTGATATTACAGCATGTAATCTACGTGTTTGGTTTGTGTAACATCGTGGAACCCATTTGGTTGCTGCCTTCTTTTTTTTTTTTCCTAACAAGATGGCTGAGTCAATTTTTGCGCTCCTCAATTAATTTTGAAAACTATAAACTTAACGTTTCCTAGTTGCATGGGATCTCACTTTCTGTATGGACTGAGACCAAAAAAAAAAAAAATCATAATACTTGAAAGATTTAAAACTAAGATCTTGAAAAAAAATAATCAAAGTCTCAAGTCTTGACCACTATGTTAATCCCTTTGCGTTATTTGGTTTACTTACTCATTGATTTATTTTTACAAGTAACAACTAAATTCAAACTTGATTGGACAATGCACGTGTTCAAGCTCTCGTAGCCTTTAATATAGGTTACTAAATATATACTCCTAACATCACACTTGTGTGAGACTTTAGTTTCGGTACTCTCATTGGTGTGATGGAGTCTCTTACGGATAGTGGTACTTGCACTTTCATTTCTGCACCAATGGAAGTGTTCGATGAAATCGTAACGAGGTAACTTCAATTGCGCATATACCATTTGTTATCTTTAATATTTAATACTAATGTATTCATAAAGTGTTCGATTAATTACTGCACAAATGATGAAAATAATATATTTTCATTGAGCTTCTTTCCGATAAGTGAACAAATTTAGTTTGTTGAATCCTTTGATCTTCTCATTTCTATTTAGGTGTATTTTAGCAACCACTAGATTCAAGTAAGCTCTTAAATTATCGGAGTTTGGTGCTAATGATGCATTTTGATTCTCAAAATTAAAGAAGCATGGGCATGGGCCTCTAATTTGAGGCTACAACTGTAGCTTCTTCGTTTTTCACTAACACTGTTTGTAAAAGCCTATGTTGTGAAAGTGAAGAACGTCATTTTTTTGTATTGAATTATACTATTCTGCATGTATGTGACTTATGACTTGACGGTTTGTTTTTTCAGCTTGATGGGCAAATGTTGAGTGCTAAAACAGTTGAAGGAAGTGACGATGCTTTCAACATATCCTACAGTGAAACCAGGGCAGGAAAACACGCCTACAAATTTGAATTTCAATAAGTAGATTTTATTTGGGAGGAGGGAAAAATCCACTCACATAGGGTGGGATATACACATACACGGAACTCACCTCATGTGAGTTTGAGTTAAAAACAACCATTGTATCCATTTTTTTAATTTATAAAAGTGAGGTATGATACTTTATTTAGACTGCGCTCAGAATGCGTTTCGAAAGTTGATGGCGGCAGTTGCTTCCAAATTTTACAGTTTAGTTTTTGGATCTTAATTATTAGGATTGGACCTTTTATTTTAATATACCACTTTAGCTCACTCTGTGCTCTTACTAACACACCGGCCGGATTGATTATTAGACTTTGGGGTTTTTTTTTTTAAATGTTGGTACATCTTTCTTTACATTTCACATGCATTAGGACTGCACATATCATATATCACTTCGGGTAGGTCTTCCTTTCTTTTCCATCGTATTTCCAAAGACTATTGAATGAAATTAGGTGATTTATACCCATCACTTCCTTCACTTTTAAAAGCAGTGATATTAACATTTTCGAGAAAGCAATGATAGCAACCTACTTTTATGGTATGCTGGTTCTTCGTTTTAATTTAATGGGTTTTCTAGTTTAATTTTTTGCAGCTATCATGATTCTGAAGTCTGAATCATTAATGTCATTCCACTAAATACCACACATCAGAAAGTTTCTCTTTATAGTATAAATTGCAAATTGGGTATTTGGATTTTTTGAGTTCTAAATGGGCCTAACACAAATCTAAGAATGAGAATCTTTTTCATCTATAACTTTTGTTATTTATCTTTTAAAGATGCTCACTTTGTGTTTGTTAAAATGCATGTTCGCCAAGTGAAAATAGTAGGGAGTGAATTAATTCTCTTATGCCCACTTTTGTGTAGCTCTCTTAATTTTTATTTTGGTTGACTTTGGATAGACTTTGTGGTCCGATACAGCGAGGACACGTGACACGACGGAAACACGTGGAGACTTGTCTGGACACGCTACATGAGGTATCCATTTCCATGGGAAATGCTGAGAACACGGCAAAGTGAATTTAACACTTTTTAAAAGCTTTACCCGGATAACATATGTATCTTAAAAAGTATTCCAATGGGGAGTTTATTTGTTGTGGACTTTGTTTCTCTTTTGTTTGAATGGTATTGTTTAATCAAATCACTACTGGACCAGCACATCCCTTTCCCTAGGTAACAATGTGATCAGATCATTACAGGACGAGCACATCCCTTTCCCTCGCTTTTTCCCCTATTGCCAAGCGTATGACCGAAACGTGTTGCGCCGCGCCTGAAGGCACGGGCATGCACTAGTTTACCAAATTAACCAACATATTTGCTCGTTTCTTTGATTTAACTGCGAATGTAAAAACTAGGAGGACTAATTTGAGTTGCAGATCAATTTCATGGGTTTAGGTTACACCGGCCAATTTGGTGAGAAATAGCTTTTCGAACTACAGTACCAATTACGAATCTCATTTCAAAACGAAACCCAAGCTAGCTTATGGGACAAGAAATTAAAAGAATGTCGACCTCATGCTTGCATGGTCTTATCCTTCTCTTTTTATTCGAAAGTAATTATCTCCTATGAGAATAAATTCTTTACACCGTCGGTGTAAATATTTGTTTCCTCCAAATCAATTGCATTGCGACACGTGTCAAAACAGTGGTCCCAATTAATAAAACATGGCGACGTGGTGCAATGCAATTGATTTGGAGGAAACAAATATTTACACCGGCGGTGTAAAGAATTTATTCTCATCTCCTATATATCAATTTTCAAGCACAGCCAAATCGATTCTAAAGATATTCCGAAGTATCAAAAAAATAATAATAATAAAAATCTATTGAAGTGGAGAATGGGACGTAACAACTAACAAGTAGAGAAAAAATGATACTACTAAAAAGCATAATTCTTCACATATCTCCTAGAAAAAGACCTTATATTCTTGTTCGTATTAATTTTTTGACTGCAAAATATGATCGCATTTACGTTTTACTTATTCCCGTGAAATATTATTATCCAACTTTCTGAAAGTAATTAATTTCATACTAATTAGAGTAATTAGACACCATATTCAACCACATGTATGTGGTTAGCTTGGTGTAGGGACTTTCTCCCTCCTATGGACTTGGGTTCGAAACATTCCGGTTATCATCAACTTTTACGAGGACAATTCATATGAGATATTGTACTGACTTTAATAGGGTCTCCTGCTAGTTAATGCACTTTAGTCTCCAAAAATTAGTTAAGCTAGTCCGAAGACCTTGAGTTATCACGGCACAAAATTAAACACGTTCCACAATGAATTTAGCAGGGCTCAGGCCCTCAGAGGATACCAAAACTCTGAGTACATGCATCATTTTGTGTACACACACCTGATTGTGTGTATATTTGGTGTACCCATAGTCGGACTCATGAAGGAAATGAACGGGAATATGAATGCAACGATCCATCATAAATGATTAAGCGCTAGCTTTTAATTCCGAAATAGCATCGCATTTTCATTGGAGATGCCAAAGCTAACGTTGGCCAAGTAAAGGTAATTATTGGCAGCAATGCACCATCCAATCAAGGTGTCTTCCCTTATGCCAAAGTTGACGTAGATTTGTAGGGAAGTTCATGGCTGCAAATTTTGATAGCAACCAAACCTCATGCCAATTGTTAAAAAAGTGATTGTTTGAACTTAAAAAATGAGCCGTTTGAGGTTTGAGGTTTGATGTCAGTACATGTAATTTGACATAAGGGTTGGAGAGGAAGAACCTCATGTCAAATTAGAGATGTGAAAGGTGGTGTTTCACTTTCTTTAAAAAATAACTTTTTTAAAATGAAAGTAATTTCAAGCTCAAAAATCATGTGTTTATGCAAATAATTTTTCTACCAATACAGATCATGTTTGATAAATCTCATTGAGATTTTTAAACGGTGTAAAAAAATTGAAAAATTATTTTTCATATTTCTTATATTTGAGTTTAAAATTATATTGTTTTTAAAATTTCACATCTCCAATTTGAAGCTATGACATAGTAGGTTGGAGATACTCTAGACTCCCTAGACTTGAATATATAGGCTAGGCGTTGTGGAAAATAGACAACACATGATCTGTCCTTTCCTCCATTTGCCTAAGATTCTGAAACAAGTAGAAACAAAGCATTAAAAATTAACAACTGATAAATTTTTTATCTTTTATTTGCTACGAGCTAGGATTAGAATAAACCATTAATTATTTTTTATGGAATCCGATGCAAAGCCTAGGGGCCTAGCTCAGGTGCGAAAGAATAGGGGGAAAAAAAAAATACTGTATGTATCGAAAATAGAAGGAGAAGATTATTCGGGATTTGTCGAGCATCATGATGTTAATTATGTGACCATGTGATCTTCTTAGCAATCCGTGAAAAAAAAAAAATACTGTATGTATCGAAAATAGAAGGAGAAGATTATTCGGGATTTGTCGAGCATCATGATGTTAATTATGTGACCATGTGATCTTCTTAGCAATCCGTGAAAAAAAAAATACTGTATGTATCGAAAATAGAAGGAGAAGATTATTCGGGATTTGTCGAGCATCATGATGTTAATTATGTGACCATGTGATCTTAGCAATCCGTGAAAAAAAAAAAAACAAGATCTTCTAAGCAGGCAATAAAGCCGTTGCTATATATAAAAGGTCTGATTAGTCTCTCATTCAATAAGATAAAGATAGGTAAAATTGGCTTCACTAAGTCGAATTCTATCGTAACTTAATTTCATCCTACTGTAATTGGTTAAGGCAAACCATATCATTATTATGTTGTATTATTGATGCTTTGATTACTCAAAATTCTGCTTTAATTTCCTATTTGAGGATTAAGCGCTTCTCAAATCTTGCCTTCAACTTTGAACATGCAAAAAAAAAAAAAAAAAACTTTGAACATTCATGAATTACTTTTTGTTTAGGCTCAGTTTGGATGACGGAAATATTCAGTAGGAATAAGTATGTGATTATTAGGAATTAAATTCCCCAGAATTTTATTGAGTGGGAATAGGAATATGATTACTAGGAATGAAATTCCCATGAATACAATACCTGAAATAATTTCATTCCAGTGTTTTGATTAATTCAGTAATCTTTTGCATGAATCAATTTTTTTTTGGAAATTTATCAAAGTCAATATTTCTTTTTTTCATTGATTGAGCCAGGAATCTAAGATTTCTATGTGGTAAGGGAGGGATCAGATTCTCACTCATTCTAGTACGTAATGTGATTCCTAGTATGATGCATGTGTCGTCAGGAATCACAGTCATATTTCTGTCTCTCCCAAACATAGAATCCTGAGAGTGTGACATCACATTCTTATTCTTGTTCCTTTCAAATGTTAAAATTGTAAAAATATGGTGTTACATTCTTATTCCTTTTCAAGATTCATGTCATCCAAACTAAGTCTAAATAGGGGTTTGTTTCAAATTACCTGAGAAGCTAGCTATCATAAAGGATGACATCCACCAAACCCTCCTGATCACTCTCCAACCAAATAACTATTAAATATATCCTTAATATTTTTGTTTCCACCCTTCATCTCTTTCTTTTTAAAAAAAAATTAAAATAAGCTATGGCCACTTTGTTTTAGCATAATGTAATTGTTAATGTACTAGAGCATCTAATAAAAGAGTTACCACAATTAAAACAACGAAACTTAAAAATAGATTGAACTAACACTGCCGGATACGAGAATCTTGTATGGAACAAATTTGCTCCAGATTTGCAAAAGTACTTGGCCCGGTGATTAAAAAAAAAAATACTACTATTCGGCCTGGCCCACCATCATCCAATTCTTAAAACTCTTTCACTTATCCGCGAAACACACAGTAACTCAAATGGGCAAATCACCTTATCCAATCTCCCATAAAGCCAAACCCAACCTCAAAATTCTATATTAAAACGAAGTTTGAGTAATGTGTAAGTTCTCCATATGATAAAGTTGTTGGAATGAGTGGCCAAATAGCCCTCCATATTTTACATACTGATTGTTAATTATGTTTGCCTTATTTATTATATTGACTAACATTTTTTTTTTGGTTGAGCATGAAATTATTCTGTGTGTTTGCACAAGAGAAAACAATAGGTGTGATTGGTCAAGTTGGCTAAGAGTTTGATTTGATCAAATCACTATTAGGTGTATGTCACGTAATAAAAGATATGCATGTGGATGGGGTGATATGTTTATATCATGTGATGTGCTCCGTAAATAAAATGGCTGGTTAGAGAGATATGGGTGACTGAGATAACCCCCACTATCTAAATAATAGGGAGCATTTTTCTCTATAACGTTACATGGATATACGCCTATAAAAGAAAACCCAGAAGAGGGCAAATCCTATCACAGCCCACGCACAAATTTGGCCCTATCTCTGCATTGTTTTCTACTGTGCAAACACTTATATTTACAGATGTTAGTTGAGAAGAAAAGCTTGGAGATCCAGCAGCTTTCGGAATTTACGAAGAGATCGAGAAGTTCGAGCCTCAATTGTTCAACAAAAGTATCAATCTTCCTATATGAAATTCGCAAATCAAATCCTGGAATTAGTCGATGTGCGAACAAGCTGATCAGAACATCCGATTATTTAAAATAAAAAAAAAATTCACCCGGATCCGATATTGGCCATGACAAAATACAGTTTGGGTGGAAGGAGTGTTGGGAGTGGTGTTAGCGGGTGTGGTTCCACAATTTCTTTCTTTAAACAGTAGTCTATCTCTCTCCGCTCTCTTTCGATCTGGTTGTTGCCTTGTTTGTTTGTTGTGCGTATATACATTCCATAGTTCGGTTGCAGTACTATAACTTCCGTGATATAGTGGACGTACGTGTGGAAACAATCCACATGCCCAAAATAAAAAGCTAGCTAACGCTCATCTTTGTTTCTTTAATTCATTTTTCTCATTGAGGATAAGGATTTCCTTTCAAAATCAAACAATACTTTTGCGCTTCACTGTCCCCACACCATTTCAATTCAACATTGTGTAGCTCCTACTTTAAGCCAACACACAAAAAAAAAAAAAAAAAAGAAAAGAAAAGAAAGGAAAGGAAATGGGTCAAACTTTAAACTTTGAAGCAATAATGTATCTTCGACAATAAAATTTAAAAAAAAAATCAAGTTACATGAGAGCGTCTATATATATGTGACTAAAAGCTTCCCAAGTTGGAGAATCTTGAACCAACCAAATTTTTTTTGAGAATTTATGAATCTGGGGAGGTAAATTTTGAGATTCATTATTCTGATCAGTTTGTTACTTAAGAATAGAAAAAATTTAGAGGCAAAACATCGTTATCGTATATGTGCTGTCAACGTCGTTATTTTTTATTTTTTTTGCGAACAGGCATCTAGAAGACATAGAGAGAGTTGGGCATAAATCTGTTTTCTTTTTTGGGTAAGTATGGGCATAAATGGCTGTTGCTGTATGATCGACTGAGTATATATTTGTAAATCGGAAGTTCAATGATAAGACAATAGTAATGCATATATGTGTGTGGGCGTATCTCAAATACTCCTTCCGTTCCAAATTGAAAGTCTATCATTCCATTTTGGGTTGTTCCAAAATGATGGTCGACCTTTTCCAAAAATGGAAGGAAAAAATTTGGTTATTTTCCAAAAATGTCCCTCATAGGTGAATATAAGTGTTGTAGAGTAGGTAGAATATAGTGGTAATAGTGGAAATGATAGGCATTGATGGTGTAATCATTGCAGGTCCTTTAAATAGTTGGAATCCCTAAGAGGGACTCTCAATTTGAAACGGATGGAATATTAATAATGCTGCTAATTGGCTTATACGGCTGCACGAGACGAAGATAAGACTACACTTCTACTTTATAAGTAATTAGAAATTAGAAATTACTGCAGTGCATGGGCCATATATATATATATATATATATATATATATATATATATATATATATGACACGTTGCATTAATCCAGTCAATACTAGTCCTATCCGTGGTGGTAGGTAGTAATTGACAACCAAGTGGAATATATTTTCTTATACTATTTTTTTTCCCCTAGCTTAAACCATTGCCGCCCACATGTATATATTACTACTTAACTTACTTTTTGAGCCGAGTGCGGTCATTCAATTTCAGAAAGGGGAGGGCTTGGACACGGAACTCATATATGTGTGTGTTCAATAAGTTTACAATCTCAAACAATTACACATATAATTACATAAAGGACAGGAACGGATTCAGGAATTCTCTGTAATGGGGGCATCAATTTTTACTACACTTAGAACAAAAATTTGCAATCAAGCACAATATAAATTTAAACTTCTTCATATGAGAAAAGGGAAATAATTTCAAAATTTTCCTAAAAATAAACGCAAAAAGGGTTATAAACTTATAATTCCTTTACAGCTTCTCGATCTAATGAGAGCCACCATCAAAGGGCAAAATTGGAAAAAATAATGCTCATGTGTTTTCATTAGTGAATTATTTATAATGTGATTGTGTATGCTTATAACATTATCCAAAAAATTAAGTACTCCAATTTTTAAACAATTTGAATAGATACAAAGATCTTTTTTTTTTCTAATCATATTATTTTAAAGGGTCATAATTAATTTTTGTCTTTAGAGATTTCATATAAGAGCCGTAGAACCAAATGAAGAGCAAATAATTAAGTGCTCTAATTTTTAATCTGTTTGAATTGATACGGAGATCTTATTTGTCTGACTATTTTATCCCAAAATATCATAATTTATTTTTGGTTCTAGAGCTCTCAAATGGGAACCCTAAGAGAGCCAAAGAATTAAATGAAAAGCAGATACTTAAGTGTTCCAATTTTTAATCCGTTCGAACCAATGCGAAGATCATATTTGTCTGATCATTTTATCCTTAAAAATCATAATTAATTTTGGCTCTAGAGCTCTCATAATTAATTTTTGAATTAACTTTTGTAAAAAAAAAAATTTAAATTGAGTGGGGGCACGTGCCCCATAGTGCATCCGTCTCTACACAAATTAAGAGTTTGTGTAATTGTGTGTGTGGTTGTAGCAAAGTTATTCTAGATTTGATAATGAGAGAAGGAGGGGACAAAAGCATATATTCTTGAAGGGGTTTTAGCTACACCATACTCTCAATCCTAGGATTATTAGCTTATTCCGATAGGGAAAGAAGACCGGATTACCTCTCAAATTCATTCTTGTATTCTCCATCCAATAATTTGATGAGAGAGCAACATATATGGTAATTTCACACATTAATCACTTTTATCCACCTACTATATATCAACTACCAATCAAACTAAAGTATAAGCTAATTTCTTTCTTAACAAATTCCATTCAATTTACCATATACGCCTCTTATCCCCTTCTTATTTATCCACATAAAACCTTTTAACGTGCAGTCAATATAATTTAACCAATATAAAACAAATGTATTTTATCCAAATACTAACATACTACATGTAGATTATCTTATATATTCTTTATATAAAATGCTTAGAGCAACTCCAAATTTCTTTCTTTAACTAATCCCATTTAATTTAACATATACGCCTCTTATCCCCTTCTTATTTATCCGCCTAATACTTTATACTCCAACATGTAGTCAGTATAATTTAACCAATGATATATAAAAGGACCGAATAAAGAATGAGTTACAATTGCTCTTCCTCTATCTTTGAAAACACAGAGGCCAGGGTAAGTCAGAGATGCTCCCACGAAAAACTGGTATTGGTGGGCAAATTATTGAATGGTCACGGAATATTGTCACATGATGCACCAAACTCAGGAATGTGAGGTAGAAAAAAATTTTAAACACCGCAAAAGAGCGCCCCACAAACATGGAATGATTGATGGGTCCACGAAGTAAAGACAAGTAGACCCGGAGCACAGAATAGTATCCATGCTCCCTCTCAAATTGCCGGACACACACATGATTTGTGAGTCCATATCATCGGTTGGTCCCACACCTATGCGAGAGCGAGTACGAACACTATTCCGTACTCCAGGACTAGTGACAAGTAATTAGGACTTAGGGCCTCGTTTGATAATAGTGGATTGGTGGGATTCATAAGGAGATGATATTAGAATTGAGATTGATGATAAAAAGGAATTGGTAATGAGAATGGATTATCAATGAGTATATTTGTTTGAAATGTGATTATTAATATCATGTTTGTTTGAGATAAGATTAGATGATGAGATTGAATTGATAAAAGGAATTGGTAACAAGAATAGATTAGTAATGAGAATGAGTTGGATTTGAACCAATACCATCTCCCCAGGGTATTTCTAATATCCCCTAATCTCTGACTTGTTAGTCCATTGGATTCATAGTCCAAATTTATTTTGGATTACTAAACAAAATATTGGTAGTCCATTGGGATTGGTAGTCAAATTCTAAAGGCTAAAAGGGTTAACAAACGGGGCTAGGAGTAGGGCTGTAAATGAGCTGAGCAGCTCGCGAGTTCGGTAAGAGCTCAGTTCGGCTCGATTTGAAAGATAAATGAGCGAGCTCGAACTCGATTTTGCAGCTCGTTTGATAAACGAGCCGAGCAGGCCTCCATTCGAACAGGTTTGTCTCGGCTCGAAATATATAAGCTCGGCTCAGCTCGAACATGCCAATATTTGGTTCAACTCGGTTCATTTAGCCAATTTTTTAATATTAAGGCTGAACTGTTGACGAATTCGAGTTCGAGCCGAGCTGAATCATTTATTCTAGACCGAATACTAATGAGACGAGCTCGAGCTTTGTACATGCTTGGCGAGCCGAGATTTTCAGGCTCGATACGAACTTGAGCTGACCTCGAGCTAGATGAATTCTGATTGAGCCGAGATCGAACATGTCAATATTCGATTCGGCTCGACTCGTTTATACTCCTAGCTAGGAACAGTAGGAAGTAAGGACGCAAGGGAGTCGGTAGGGTGGGAGCCACGAATGCGATGGGGGCTTTCGGAAGCAAAGCGTCAGGTCCGGACATGTCCTTTAGTACCGTACTATCGTATATGGAGATCAACGACCCACGCCGTACTCTAGTCAAACGAAATTTTAATCACAAGCCTCTCCTCCGGCTTCTTTATGAAACTTCTATTCAACTACTTCTACAATTTCTAGCAAATTACTACCTCCCGTTCTAAATTAATTGTTCTTTTTAGAGTTTGGGTAAATTACAGTTAACCCCCTCTAACTAAGCCTCGCGTGCATTTTGTCCCCTCTAACTTTTTTTTTTGACATTCAACCCCCTCTAACTAACTGAAATTCAAATAGTCATAACTTCAAACGGTCATAACTTCTTCATCCAAAATCGAAAACATGCAAATTATATATCGATTTCGAGGTCTTTAAGTCAGCTTTCTAATGACATCAAAATCACATCACGATTCAAAACACACAGAAAGTTATGATCAAAATGGTCTTTCTGTCTACAAGCCCTTACTCTTTTGATCATAACTTTCTATGTACTTTGAATCGTGATGTGATTTTGGTGTCATTAGAAAGCTGACTTAAAGACCTCGAAATCGATATATAATTTGCATGTTTTCGATTTTGGATGAAGAAGTTATGACCGTTTGAATTTCAGTTAGTTAAAGGGGGTTGAGTGTCAAAAAAAAAGTTAAAGAGGGCAAAGTGCACGCGAGGCTTAGTTAGAGGGGGTTAACTGTAAATTACCCTTAGAGTTTTGGAGGAGAACAATAGGGTAATTTCACATACCAACTCACCTAGGTAATTGCTGATTAGGAAGACACATAATAGACATTTTAAACACACACACACACACACAATAGCCAAACTCCTGATGTGGGAGTCAGCCTAGCTGACACAGGCCCAAGAGTCTCGCCACTAAAAAGTGACACCACGACAGAGGGCCTAAGGGGTTTGCACCATAGGTCAAACACCCAAACCACAACAGGTGGGCAAGATATGGTTCCTTTTTGAGAGTTTGTGCACTTTTCAATTGATTGTATCTTGTAATTTATAATATTTTATGTGATTTCAAAAATATTGTATTATAAAATTAATCGAGATCTATCAAATAAGATTCATATTCGTTATGAAATTCATCACGAATTTTAAGATATAACTCATTTTTTAGCTGGTTAGAATAGAACTAGAGACAATTAAATCGGAACGGAGGGAGTATATATTAACCAAGAAAATCAAAGAGCTGCTGAGATGTATGGGTAATGGGTTTAAATAATTCGTGTAACCAATTACTATTTTCCGCGGTTAAAATATGGCATTTTATTAGTATTATTTATTTTAGCATAATGTACTCCCTCCATCACAGAACATATGTTCAATTACTATTCATAACGCTTTTTATACATGATCATGGGAATATCTCAATTAATCGTAGTAGACAGAATTTGAAGATTATATTAAAGACCAAAAATCTGAAATTATCCTACATTATGCTATGGCGTGAGTATTTGGTAGCAACAGATAAATGGTACACTTTGTTTTTTTATAAACAAAATAAAGAAGAGAGATTAAAAGGGCATGGTAATTAAAAAAAAAAAAAACCGGTTATGTTATTCACAGCCCATTAGTAAGTAAATAAACATAATTTTCAATACATTTTTAACACTCTTGAAGGCACTGTAACACATAAAAATTGTGTATTTTTGTCGGCTTTTTGACATTTTTGGTCCCCAAAGTATTTCCGTCGTGCTATTTTGGTCCCTAATATTCCAATTGCTAACATTGCATCTCCAAAGTATCAATTGTCTTTAAATGGTCCATGCGGCTGACGCCGTTCATTCCCTCCGTCAAAATCAAGGGCGATCTTGATATTTCACCCCCTCTCTCTCTCTCTCTCTCTCTCTCTCAAAACAACGTCATTTGGTTAGCCGAATTGACTTTTTGACTTTTCTGGTCCCCAAAATATTTCCGTCATGTCATTTTGGTCCCCAAAGTATTTCCGTCGTGCCATTTTGGTCCCCAATATTCCAATTGCTAACATTGCATCCCCAAAGTATCAATTTTGTCTTTAAATGGTTCATGCGGCTGACGCCGTTCCTTCCCTCCGTCAAAACCAAGGGCAATCTTAGTATTTCACTCCCTCTCTCCGTCAAAACCATGGTTCTCTTAGGGTTCTCATTGAAAGCCTTAAAGTCAACAAAATAATTATAACTCTTTAAGATAAAATTAATGATCAAAAAATTAAGATCTTCACACATATTCAAACATATTGAAAATTTGAACACTTAATTTTTTCACAATATTTTTTAATATATAAATAGCCTAAAAAATCAAGTGTTTCCATTTCCATCTTAATTATGTATCAAAAAATTAATTATGACCTTTTAGGATAATATGATCAGAAAATTAAGATCTTCGCACCAGTTCAAACGGGTTAAAAATTGAAACAGTTGATTTTTTTAGCTATTTATATATTAAAAAAATATGATAAAAAATTAAGTGTTCAAATTTTCAATCTGTTTGAATCTGTGCGATGATTTTATTTTTTTGATCATTAATTTATCTTATAGAGTCATAATTATTTTTTTGACTTTAAGGCTTTTAATGAGAATCCTAATAGAACTATGGAAGAAAAAAAATCAATATTTCCAAATTCCAACCAAACGATGCCGTTTTGAGGGAGAGAGGGGTGAAATACTAAGATTGCCTTTGGTTTTGACGGAGGGAAGGAACGGCGTCAGTCACAGGAACCATTTAAAGACAAAATTGATAATTTGGGGATGCAATGTTTGCAATTGGAATATTGGGGACCAAAATGGCACGACGAAAATATTTTGGGGACTAAAATGGCACGACGAAAATACTTTGGAGACCAAAAAAGTCAAAAAGCCAATTCGGCTAACCAAACGACGCCATTTTGAGGGAGAGAGGGGGTAAAATACCAAGATTGCCCTTGGTTTTGACAGAGGGAAGGAACGGCGTCAGCCGCAGGGGACATTTAAAGACAAAATTGATACTTTGGGGATTCAATGTAAGCAATTGGAATATTGGGAACCAAACTGGCACGACGGAAATACTTTGTGGACTAAAAACGTCAAAAAACCTAGTATTTTTGTCTTCTTCTTGCTTTGTTGACATCTCAATGCGTTGTTATCATTTTAAAATAATGATAAAAAGGGCATCGGTTGGTGACATGATCCTCATTTGTCAGCTAACAGCTATATCGATCAAGCGTGATCAGTTGCGCTATTATTTCTTTTTCTTTTGCGCATGACAACTTGGAAAACATCATGCTCTTTTTGGACATAGAAACCAAACCAGACGATGCTCCCACGTTCAGTACTACGGTAGGCGTCAAAAGTTCATTCACCTGCCATCGTTCCAAACATCATGCTCTTTTCGATCTTTGCTGCTATATAGGTAGGCATGAAATCAAACTTATCTCTTGCGCAGTTGAATGAATTTTTTTCTTGAGGAGAAAGTGGAGATCGAGACAAAAGAAATGAGGAAAAAAAGAAGATAATTGAGGGCATTGATGCATGCATGAGAATGCAAGTGATCGAAGTAGGTGTGTGTTGGGTATGAAGTGTAATTACAATGTTGGTTGGGTTGGAATTTTCTGTGTGGAATTGAATAAGCAAGCTAGATGGGACTTAAGAGTAATTGGGGGAAGAATTCTGCAGCCATGCACGCCCCATGTGAGGCACAATTCTTCAAATATACTCCATCAATCATACATTGAGTTAGGTTAGATAGAGACCGGACATCTCTCATCGTAACAAGTTCAATTTAAATACGAAATGATCTTTATGGATACGAGTTGAGTCTCATGTTCGTAGTCCTTAATTTGCCTTTAACTCGATCGTGTGGATTGACAAATCATTTTTATTTTTTTGGATAATGCATGTAGCTAGGGTGTTCTAGCCAGCTCACGCTCACACTGATCACCTCGGATTAATTTTCACATGTAGCGCCATCTACAGTCATTTCATTTTCTTACAGGTGGAACTGAAGTAGCCTCAAGAGTTACTGACAAGATATTCTCTCTCTCTCTCTCCAAAAGTACTGGCGAAGGGTGAATATATGATTTTATGAAACAACGACGAGTCACCCACCCACGTCTTTAATAGTACTGAATTTGGAAGGAAGAGGTAGGAATTAATTTAAGTAGCTAGGCCACTAGTTTTGCTAGCACAGTACTGCATGTTGATGAAATTAATCAATATATCGTGTCTTAATTTGTTTGTTTATATATACGCATGCATGCGTCTTGAATTCAACCGTAGTGAGTCCCCACTAACCCATAGATAGATAGCTTGTACGTCAGTACCTCTTCTCTTTTGCACTTAACCCATGACGTACGCTATTTCATGAAGTTGATTTCGCAAACTACTGATCATCGAGGTGATCTCAGACACAAATGTGTTAAAGAGAAGTTCGATATGTACCCGGCCCTGCAAAAATATCGGCTCTTTGTTTCGCAACCCCAACCAATTTTATTGGCTATTTTTTAATTATTCCTGATGGATGATTAACCTCTGAAATCATTTATTTTTTGTTGTTATTATCTTTGACTAATTTTACAACACGCATGCTTTTTTTTTTTTTGATATTAAATACTCCTTCCGTCTCAAGAAACTTGTTCAATCCACAAAACGTGAACTTAAAAAAATGCATTTTGCAAGAAGATACTAGATACTATCAATTAACGAGCTCTTTCAATTTCAAAAAAAAAGTTTGAATTTTTTCAAATAAAATCATTATCTCTTAAGTTATTGGTTCGACGAATCGGTCTTTCTTTCTTTTTTGACATGGATTACAATGATTTATTCAGGTGGCGTGTCAAAGTCTAATAATCCTTGCTCCGTATTTCATACACTCCCATATATTGTGTCCCCGGTTGGATATGATGGTTCTGAGTACATCAACGGCTGCACCGCATGGCCCGCATCTATGCCCAGTTATCTCTGTATCTAAAAAACTGGTAAAAGACAAAATTATGGAGGGGAATATATATATATATATATATATATATATATATATATATATATAATTATTTGTACGACTGAGCTGAGCTGAGCTTCAAACTGATCCAATAGGCCAACAGGTACGTTATAGAAAAAGAAGGCGGCAATGGGTGGGTGGGTGGGGGATTTTGGCAATGACAGATCGGTGACAAGGCTTTATTGGTAGCTCCCACCGCTGCTTAGTTTGTGTCGTATTAGGGTTTTGTCTGTCTTGGCCATCGATCACGAGCATTTGTTCCCGGCCCCTTTTTTTGACAACTAGATATTATATGGGTGACTAAATAAACCAGGGTGGGGTTGGTTTTGGCCTTAATAATAAAGGAGGTTATCACCCTTTCCAAACATCACCACCTAACTAGTCCACTTGCTAATTTCTACCGAAAATTCCTTCCTTTTACAACGAATTACTGTACTAATTAATGCAGAAGAAATGTGCTTTCGAATTAACAGGAAACATTGGAAAGTTGGTAAGTAATTAATTAATTTCAAAGATTATGATTAGGGAAAATGATTTTGATTTTTGGCCCTCCACTTTTTTTATGATGACACTTCAAAATTTATTTTTTAGTGTGTCTTGTTATGTATAATTTTTACACTAAAAGAAAAGTTTAGAAGTGTCATCACAAAAAAAGTGAAGTGCCAAAATCATTTTGCCTATGATTAGGGCCGGGTTTGATCCAGATAAAATTAATTGTTTTCCAAGATGGAGGAGACTGATGAGCTAGATCATGATGATTGGGGAGGCAATTAGTTTCAATTAAGAGACTTGTAATGTGAACAACGGTTGCAGCCAAAGCTGCTTTGGCTGCAGCTAGCAATCATCACTTGTTGAAGCTAAATAATTCAACATCGATCTATTCAACTCTCCAATCCAACCGGTGGTCCAATAGAGACGTACAACAAACAAGTTAACTATACCATTGTCACCTCACATTGATGTGCGTTGTGTTTTAGCTACCCAACAAAAAGCCCTTGATCATGATTTAGTAGTACATATGTTATTTTCTTCTCTTTTGGTAGCTAGGAGGCAAAAATAAGTCATACAATATCTCATACGATTCTATATATATAATGGCTGGCCACAGATTCAATCTGAAGAATAATTGATCTTAAGCTTTGTGCTAGCGGTCAACGTCATATTTCAGAAATTGTCTCGATATTAAATTAAAGTATAGAGAGGAAAACGAAGAAACCTAGTAAAGAAAAACGAATTTTCTTTCTTGTTTGGCAGGGTTGGAAAAATCTACTCCTCCTTTTCCCTTCACACTTACAATTAGGCTCTGTTTGTTTCGAAGTAAAATATTCTACAATGTATAATATTTGTTCAACAAATAATTTTTTCGTTTTTTATTTTCCTGTATTTGGTAGCAGTTGAAAGGTATTTTCCATATGCATATACAGAATGTGCACATTTGCATACATACATATATTTGCATTGAGAGAGAGAGAGAGAGAGAGAGAGAGATATTTTGGAGTATTAGAAAAGTCCAACATGCAATTGGAAAACGGGGAAAGACACTCTCTGGCCCATTGAGGTAAAATAACTTACCGAGAATTTGAGATGAATTCATTTGTGCCCTTATTATAGAAAATGTTTTACTTCCTTTTGTCTAACCAAACAATAGGAAATGAGAAAAATATTTTACTAAAAAATTTTTACATCGAAACAAATGGAACCTTAATATCTTACGTTGTATAGTAATCTGGACAAACAATTGTTTGCAAAGAGTTGCATATTCGGCTTTGTCCGTTTTGGGCTTCTATGAGAGTTGCCCCGCCCCACTTTCTACCCCATTTTATATCCTAACATCTTAGGCCCATGGGCCGCTTTTCCCATTAAAGGAAAAAAAAAAAAAGAAGAGAAAAATTGACGGTCGATGACGTGTTTTGATAATTAATACCTGACAAGGTGGCGGGTATTAATTAGGGAAAATGACGGTCCGGGATGTATTTTGATAATTAATACCCGTCAAGGACATGTTGAAAACATTTGATAATGCTGAAAATGTTCTTGGCGTGTATTAATTATCAAAACACGTTCTTGGCTGTCATTTTCCCTATTAATTATCAAAACAAGGCCATCATTTTTCAAAAAAAAAAAGGGCTATGGAGTGCTTTTGTTTTTCTTTTAAAATTGTTCTAAATTAGACTACTAATCAGATTATGTAAAGATAATAAGATGACATGTAGATAAACAGATTTTGGTAGCAAAATAATGTTTCAAAAGTATAACGTCAAAAGTAATTTTTTGGGGGCGTTTGGTAACCTTTTTGTTTTCAATTTTTGTTTTTACTTTTTTGAAAACTAATGAAGAAAACTTGTTTGGTAACAAGTTTCTACTTTTTTATTTATCATAAACTTTTTTAGAGTTTTTGTAAATTATGAAAACTGCAAATAGGTGTTTTTTCATTCTTTTTTTTTTTTTTTGAGAAACACAAATATTACCAAACATATTTCTTTTTTTTTTTATGAAAACATAAACCTATTTTTACTTCTAGTTTCTTAAAATAAAAAAACTGAAAAGGTTACCAATTGCAACCTTGATTTTTTTACTTTTACCATTTTGTCCTGTAACTGCTCGGTATATATTTCTTAATAACCTTTTTACTTATCACATCACATGTAATATTTCCATGGTAGTACTTTACTACTATGCAAGAAGAAGAAGTGCAACAATATTTTTTTTTTTTTGGCCAAAAGTGCAACAATTTATCGTTGATACAAGTACGGATGCTTAGAAAATCTGAAAAATATTCGATACTGTAAAAGACAATAGAAATATAATTTATATATTAATTGCGTTTGAATTACTAATCGGTACTTGAGTATATGAGGAGCATATATTAGATATTGAGAGATTCCCGGGTTTGCTTGCTTCGGGAAATTGGCCAAATATATTGGGTAATCTCATCTCATAGTTATAAGGATGATGATGGGAACAGGGTATTGGTCTGGTTCGAACTGGATCCCTAGCTTTTTCCTGAGGACTTAACTCATTTATGTGATCCATGAAACTTGGGGCAGGATGGCCCAACTACTGGTCATATTTTGGGGCTGGCTTACTAAACTAGTTGTTTTGTTCGTATTGTTTCCTTTTCAAATTAAGAACATTTGTTAATGCTGAAAATATCTTTAGCAGGTATTAATTATCAAAACATGTCATTGGCTGTCATTTTCCCTTCTTCTTTTTTTTCACGGCGAGGGATGTCCGGGCCAGCTTAGTGCACCTCAATTATTCTCCTTCTTGGTCCAGTTAAAGACATGGCTATCCAAGTTATAACGAAAGAATTCATAAGATTTTTTTCAAACAGCTTGACCCCAAAAGATTGCTAAGTTTCAAAATCAGTATGTATGAATTTACAGCTTACCTCTGTTGCCCGGCATGAATTGTACATTATTCATACCAAAAGATTAAGAAATTGAAACCAAACTATAGAAACCCGATAGGTGTTGTGAAAACAGATCCATTTCAACCGACATGTATTGGAAATGAATTGGGAAATGTCAACTAAACTGATCAATATTTAAAAAAGACCATTGATGAAGTTCACGTATCTACTCCTTTACAGCTTACGCTCCTCTCCATACTCTAATCCGAATTCATATTTTTTTTTGTCCTTATTTGGGATTCCAAATAATGATCCAAACCGTTCATCTCGCAGTGCTCTCTCTCGCATCAAACAACATGTTTGCAAAAAAATAAACTCGATGGGATATCAACATGTGCATGAAAGAATCATTTAAAATACATGGTGTACTTCAAAATATATTTACTAATCATTTTGTCAGACATAACCCCTCTGTTAATTTATCTATCAATGTCTGGTCATATTGGTTTTTTACTTTAGTGTTGTTCTCTACGAGATAAATGGATCAGATCATTAATAAGAATCCGGAATAAGGGCAAAAATTAAGAGTTTTGAGGGTTATGGAGGGATAGAGTATATAGAGGAGCTTAACCCATTCTACAATTTAAATGTGCCGGGGGTGGCTTGACCTGGTATCAACTTGGACATAAAATAAAATATCCCATTTATGTTTTCTGTATCCTACGAGAAATTTTTGGGTAGTGGGTGGATATCACGTGGCCGTGCCCACGTGGTGCATGAGCAGCTCATTTAGGCCGTTCAAAAGTGTATTGGACGATCTAGATTGAAACCCTCTCTTTTTTCTCACCCCACCACTCTCTCCTTTTTCTCTCTCCAAATTCGAACCGTTCAAAATCGAAATGGATGATCCGGGTGCGCCGGTCAGGCACCACGTGGTACTCATTGCACATTGAAAAATTTCTCGTATCCTACCATTTCAATAGTACCCCTCAAGTTGTCAGCAAGGTAGATTAATAATCGATATTGACGTTAAGTACTTGTTGACATTTTCTACAAATAAATAAAATCCTGTCGTAATCTCCGGCCCACAAATTAATTATACCCTCATATTTTTCAGTTTTGAATTGTTGCATTCCATCTTGGTGACCACAGCATGATAAATTTGATCCATTCCTTAATGTAAATTTGATTAAATTGTTTACAAAGTCTACAATTGTCATTATCATGCATACTACTTGATTACGAAAGTTTTAACGTTTCACATCATACCGTGTATATTCGTCATCCAGTAATGTGAGCGTGCACGTGAGGTCTACTATATCTCATACATATATATAATAAGGGGTAAAAAAACATGCTTCATGATATACTGCATGAGTAGGGGTGTAAACGAGCTGAATGAGCCGATCTTGAACACGTTTTAATCGAGCCAAACACGAGTCGATATCAATGAGCCTAGAAGTAGCTTATTAATTCGAGCTTGGCTTGAAAGTTTAATGAACTTAAAGAAAATATTTAAGCTTAGTTTTTTTATGCAACAAAACGATTGCGAACAAGCTTCTAATAAACAACATAAGCTCAAAGCCTCAAAAAAATGGGGTAAACCAGCGAACTCTCCATCTTGTTTTTACTTGGTTTTCGTTTGTTTGGAGTTTGAGCCCTGGGGCAATATAGGGTAATTTTTCATCAAATAGTGGCGTAAAATCTAAGAAAATTGCTCTACGAAAAATGTAATCCCTGATGCAATTTGGAACCTGCATGTCTCCGCCATTGACCTCATCTCTATCGACTAAAAATAACAACCACTTCATCCAAGAAAGAACTACTCCTAAATAGGTGTTTTAGTATTTAAAGTGATTCAATTAGATTATATTCCGGCAATAAATCGATGAAATTTTGAGATTCAAATGAAGGAATTTATTCTCTTTTTTTTTTTTTTTCTTTTTCCCTACCTATTGATTAAGAAGTTCCTCTCTGTTAGACAAAATAAGCTAAGAAAGCTCTCAAAAAATTACCCATTAGTATCAGTACCAAATGTGTCAATGTCACTTGTTGCCACAAATTTAATAAATAGTTAAATATTGTGGTTTTGGTGTTTGCTTCTTGCAATGGTCACAAGATCGGATTGCTATCATTATGGCATGTGAATTTTTCATTTTTTATGATATGCTTATTAACAAATCAAATGTACATTTTTTATGGCTAGATAATAGTACTCCTACGTACTACTAGATAATAGTACTCCTACGTACTGCTATTAATATATATATATATATATATCAGTCCGGATCAGGTCCACGCCCTTTCCCGTCTGCACCCGTCCACACCTCCCCTTTTCTGATCGAATTTCGATGATTTGAGCCGCTCAATGTATTCAAAACGTGATTTTAAGGGTACCAACGAGAAATTGGCAAAAAAAAATAAAGGGAAGGGCTTGATTTGAGCAGTTTTTTATTAAACTGTTCAATAAAATATAAACAAAAACTGTTCGGATGAAGCCCTTTCCGATCATTTTTTTTGCCGATTTCGGTGTGTTATCCGTAAAATCACGTTCTGATCATATTGAGCGGTTCGGATCATCGAAATTCGATAGGAAAAGGGGAGGTGCGGACGGCAAGGAATGTGGACTTGAACCGGACTATATATACACACACTGACACATAAGTGTCCTCTTATGACGGCTTGAACTCTAGCTGGGTCAAAATTACATGTACATTGGATCGGGTCAATCTTGCATTATTAAAGCCCCATGATTCTAAGGCACTTGTCATATACTAGGCCTAAATAATGAAAAAAAATAATCCCAATAAGTGTAAATAAATTTAATTAATTTTGAACTCTTTAGCATTGAAACTCAAGTAAATAAGTAACTAGGAAATTAGATATTCGATTGGTTTTGATTTTTAAAAAATCTCTAACGAGTCCTAATAGTATACATGTCTTGTCTTGTCTATACTAATATATTTAATTTTATACACGTTAATCAAACAAGATTTTGAAAAATCAAATCTCCTACTAATTAGAAAATTCAAAAGTAATCGTGTTGTGTTGTGTTTGAGTCGTATCATTTTGGATTAATGTGTCGACACAAAAAAATTAAACTTCAAGAGCCGAACCGTCAATGTGTCCCCAGAAAAAACGCAATTCATGCCACCACTTGGAGGAGTAATTATCGATTGTTCCTGGAGAATCGTTGTGTGATGCTTCAAAAATCTTTTCTACCATACATTTATGTAAGTTCACACAAAATTGCAAAAAATAATATTTTGACTTGGAGAGATTTTGGCACACCCTTTATTTGGGTATGTATTATATGCACCCTCCAAAATATTATGAATTGTAGAGAAAATGTTATGAATCGTATTTCAAAAAAGTTACGAATCGTATAAAGGTTACGGGATACATCAAAATGTTATGAATTATAATGAAAATGTTACGTCATACTACTGAAATGTTATAAATTCTAGAACAAAAGTTACAAAACACACTAAAAAATTATGAATGAACCATAAAATAAGTGCATTTGGTACACCCATTTAAATGATGTGTATTGTTGATTATTCCATAATATATACCCCAGATGAACCCACGGTTTAACTTGTTGGCAGGAGGTTTCCAATACCGAGGTCATGTAAATTGTTAATTAGTTCTACATGTTTAATTAAAGAAAATGATAATGTCAAAATCGTCTTCGATGACTTGTAGTTGGCCTAGTGGCGGTTATATATATAAAACAATATTGGGGTATAGTGTCTTACAGTCTTCGATATATTCTACTCCTGCAAATTGCCTGTTTACCACATGGGCATGAGCATGAGCCAAAGGTTGTGAAGTTTTTTTGAAAAATGAGTTTGGTATGACATATGAAAGGTATCATGAAATGGAATATTGAAGTGCAATGAATAGCTCAAGTTAATAGTGGTGAATTTGAGGCTCAGATTCACCAAGAGCCGTTCATTACCTTTTCATGATTTCATGTTCCATAGCATAGTTATTTTTCATGTATCTTTGACATTTTCCCTTGAAAAATTCTAATAATACTACCATTCCAGTAAACGCTCGAGATCTTTGACATTTGACATTTTCCATTTTCCCTTGAGTTGGATTTGTTACTCAATCTAATTAATTAGCAACCTTCAGGTCTGTATTAACTGCCCGTCTCTCTCTCTCTCTCTCTCTCTCTCTCTCTCTCTCTCTCTCTCTCTCTCTCTCTCTCTCATATGTACTCATATATAATATAGGCTAGGTAGGCTTGAATGAATCTCCATTAATTGATTACCAATCCATTAACACAGGAAGAGGGAGTGTAATGGGTGGATCAGCAACATTAGTTCTTTGTTCCAGCTTGGCCTTTTACTACTATGTTTCCCTCCTGGGCTTGGTTGAGATTGTTCGAGCTCAAAATGGTACTACCCCTGCTTCAGAAGGTAACAAGCCCTATCTCTCTCTCTCTCTCTCTCTCTCTCTCTCTCTCTCTCTCTCTCTCTCTCTCTCTCTCTCTCCATATGCTTGGGAGATCCCTGGGTGGGGTTGTTCTGATTTTAATTCGACTGAATGAAAGAGTGGCGCCCCTCTGCCTCTTAAGTTAATAAGTATTAACATGGCTTTTCTTGTGGGTCCAGAACCATAACCAGAACTTTTCCGGCCCACTTTTGTTCTCTGTATAGAGACGACGAAGTTTCGCTCACTAATTCATTTTCTATGTATTTTTTCACAAACAGCACCAGGAGCCGGCGGCTAGCTCCCCGGCTCCAAACAGTTGTACGTACCCTCTGTCCGTTTCAATTCAATTAGTACTGTTTTCTCGATCATTTGTTTGACGAAAAAAAGACAAAACACTTGGTACTTCAAAATTGTGAAAAATTAAAAAAAGTTTCGTATTTGAGACTCACCATTCTACCTTTATTTTTCAAGCTTATAAAAATGATTGTGTGCATTTCCACCGGCCAACATGATTGTAGTCATTTTTGTAGACTGCGGTTCTAGGCTTGACAATTTTGGCAAGGTGAAGTGGTATCAAATCGCGCGTTTAATTTCTTGGCTTAACAACTGTTGGTCTTTGATCATTTCCTTAAGATTTGAACTAAGTATAATTTTATACACTAGGTACTGATGTGATTTGGGATTAATTTCTTAAACCATTTTCAGTTCAACAACTGACAAAATTTATTATTTTCTGGATAGAATTTGGCGAACAATTAGGAGTAGTGGAATGTTCTTCTAAGAGCTCTTAAACTAAAGATAGTTTTGGCAGGAAAAATGAAAAACCAGTATCAATGGACGGGAGATATGTTCTCAAGATTAAGTGAAGGTCACGTAAACTGATTCAAACCTGTAAACCTATGACGCACCAACACCTCTAGAGGTCGATGTATTGCTGTGTCGGACACGACGAGGACACGTATAGAACACGCCATGCATGTGTATCCCATAACTTAATTAAAATTTTTGGGAGGGACGCGGCTAGGATACAGGGGACACCGATGAGGACACATAGGGGGTCAAAGTGCAATTTTTTTAAAAAAATTTGGGGGTCAAATTGTTATTTTTTAAAAATTTAGGAGTCAAACTGTAATATTTCAATAAGGTTGTTGCACGTGGATGTTTTGTTTTGTTTGAAATGATATTGCAACTATGCATTGCCATTTAAACTTGAAAAAAATTAAATAAATAAATAAATATATATGTGGCGTGTCCGCTACTGAGTCTATGTCCCCATTTTTTTTAGAATTTTCGTGTTTGTATCCGTTCATCATCGTACACTTATTCGACCCCCGACTTATATAAAAACTTACTCGTAGAGAATATCATTGTGATTTCTGTCGTTAGTGGACTGTGGATGCGTGTTCTTGATGTAGAACATGTGAATGCCCAATTTCATGATCAATTGGATCGATTGAAGCCTCGGAAGGCCAAACGTTGTTTAATTGCAAATTACCCGATTTGGCAAATTTCGGACGAGCTTTGATTGGGTCCAAACTTGGCGGGCTGACTTATTTTCATGGTGCCGTCAAGACATACGACCTTAAGTCGTGAACCCTGGTGTTTTCTGGCCTAATTATTTTATTTAGGCCTTCAATTTATGTGTTTTGCCGTTTTAGGAAAGTTCTGAAACGTTAATAACTCTTAGCCCGTAATTCCTTTTCAATTGGTTCTTTTTGGGAAAGTCTTATTTTTCTGTCTAGTTTTCAATTTTATTATTTTCTCCAGTTTTGTGGGACTTTTTAATTTTCCTAGGATTTCTAGGGTTTCAAGCCTATAGAAGGATTTGTAACCTAATATTTATACAGCTTTTGATCAATAATATTAAGACTTTGTCTCTTTCTCTCGTAGACTCGAGTTTATAATTTGTTTTGATTAGTACGCAACTAATTTCTTGTTAATTCCGATGCGTCAGTTCTTATTTGGCTGTTATAGTGTGAATAGGCAGATAACGGTTTTTGCTTATTATTTCGTTATGTAAGAGTTTCGGAAAAGTCTATTCACAATCTCTCACACCTCATTTTTACAACTACACTTTCAAACGATTTATACCTCAGCATATAGCCTCTATCATTTTGTTTATTTGAAACGTTCGTCTCATAGAGAGCGTTGAAAATATTAATCTCCCCAAATTTCATATTTATCTCATTTTAATAATGCATACTTACAAATTTCATAATTATATGCTAATTAGGCAAATCGATTCTAAGTTTAGTTATATAAAAATGAGGTGTGAGTAGGGCTGTAAACGAACCGAGAAGTTCGCGAGCTCGGCTCGTTTAGTAAGTAAGTAGGGCTGTAAACGAACCAAGCAGCTCGCAAGCTAGTCTCGTTTAGTAATGAGGTGTGAGTAGGGCTGTAAACAAACTGAGCAGCTCGCAAGCTCGGCTCGTTTAGTAAACGAGTTGAGCTCAAGCTAGAGTTTTTCGGCTCGTTTACTAAACGAATCGAGTGGAGCTCAGCTCGTTAAGGGAGATTCGACTCGATTAAAGCGGTTTGTTTAGTAAATAACCAAGCTCGGCTCGTTAAGGCTAGAGCCGAGCTCGAGTTTTTAGCTCGTTTAGTAAACGGACCGAGCTCAAGCTCGCGGAAGCTCGATTCAGCTCGGCTCATTTACACCCCTAGGTGTGAGTAGACTTCCCTTAAAGTTTGGGACAGGTTTAGCCATTATTTTTCTTTCTTTACTTTGGGTGATCATTGGTCCTCTCCAGAACCGCCCTTCAAAATTACTACTACTTGTTTCCATCCTCTGAAATTTTCTTCTTTTCTTTTTATCTTCAATAAATTGGGTCACCATATCAAAAAAAGCTTTTGGACAAAATTTTGTTCTTTATTTAGGAAGACTAAATTATATACGCCACCGGTGTAAACAAAAAACTTCCTCAAAATCAATCAGATTGCACCATGTCGTTAAAAATAGTGGTCTCAGTTTGTAGTATATGATGACGTGGTACAATCTAATTGATTTGGAGGAAACTTTCGTTCATATTGGCCGTGTAAATAATTTAATCTTATTCTTAAGGTTACGTTGAGTTTTCATTAAAATTTTGTCTTCAGGCCAATAACAATAGTCTGGTTATTTTCATTGAATGTCAAATTATTTGGTAATGTGAGCTGAATGACTTGTCTAAAAATTCCATGTAAACATGAGTTTTAGTCCATTTAATACATTTTATTTAGTTTAATAAGAAAAAAAATAGGGCCTAATAAACTTGGGTGTTTTTGGAATTTGGGGCAGTGAATGCTTTGAACTCGGTGTTCAGCCAATGGGGGATATCGGCGAATAGATCAGTAACTAAATGGAACATAAGCGGAGAACCATGCAGCGGAGGAGCCGTGGACTCGACCAGCATGCAGGATGGAAATTACAATCCCGGTATCAAATGCCGATGCGATGGTACCACTTGCACCATTATCGAACTGTAAGTCTTACTATTACTGTAGGAGTAGAAATTGCTAATAAATTAATTACTGGACTTTTCTCCCGTACACGCTCCCCATATGTAACTTCCATAAAATTAATGTCTAGAAATTAAATACTATTCTCAACACATATATGCTGTAATTTTGTCTAGTCTAGTCTAGTGGTACTACGATCCTACGTACGGTCATGCTAGAAAGTGTCAAGGCGAAAGATAGGCATATATAGGCATGAGATCAAAGAGAGTGAGAGGTTAGATAACCTTTTGAGATGGGATGATCATTTGCATTGTATAACAATTGAGGGGTGATTTGAATAATAAACGAATGAAAGAAAATGCCTATAACAACAACAATAACACCACAACAACAAAAAAACGAATGAGAGAAAATCGTTTGAGCTGGATGGTTTGGATTATACTGAGGGAGAGCATGAGTAGTTGAGGCAATAAAGAAAATATGATGATCGGCCCTATGTGTGAGAAGAATTATTGCAGTAACCTGCAGTATTTAGTACAAATATGGTTATCCAAACTCAGTAACTAGTACAAATACATGTCTTGTTGAGTTGAGTTGAATGTAGTTCTCATAAGTTCATTCTCTTTCTATTGACTGTTAGTGGGAGGAATTCAATTTGTTGTCAAGCTACCATGCATGATTTAGTAATTACTATGCAGCTAGCTGAAGTCAGAACCTTGATTTATGAACTCAAGTTCTTATTACCTTTTTTGAAGTCTCTTCCACTTAATGCTTGCCTTCTTTATCATTTTGTAACAGCAAAGTCTACGCGTTTAGTGTTGTTGGAGGAATCCCTGATGAGCTATGGTCTTTGACTAACCTCAGCAATCTGTATGTTACCCCACAACTGTTTTGGTTTCAATAATGTTTTGTTTTCCTTCTACACTATGTGACGTGCTATCAAACTGAAACTTTAAAATTATGATGCAGCTCCTATCCATATATCTACATGTGTAATGCATCTTTGAATATAGTTTTCCTTGCTATTTCATTGAAAAGTCTCTCACATCAAACAATGCTCTACTAAGTTTCTTCCATATTTTTCAGGAACTTAGGCCAAAATTACCTGACTGGTCCCCTATCTTCATCCATTGCCAATCTAACTCAAATGCAGTATCTGTAAGCCACCTTTTTTTTTTTTTATTAACATTGGGTCGTCAATATTTTATTCAAATGTAGCTAGACTCCTTTAATGTTCTGACACCTCATTTAATGTTGTCAGGAGCCTAGGGATTAATTCACTATCTGGGGAGGTTCCGAAGGAACTTGGAAATCTAACGAATCTGATAGTATTGTATGTTATTCTTGAATTTTTACTTTTTTAAGTGGAAACTTAATGTTTTTAGCTTTATATTGACTGCAATGCAACCTGAGGCCAACAAGTACAGTCTGCCCAAGCATAATCATCTTGTGTAAACAACCGTGCCAAATAAATACCATTTTGTAAGTTTGGATTTTTTCTTACGGAAAGGAGTTGTTTGCTGCAGTGGCATTCAGTTCCTTGTCCCATTGAAAATTTGCGACACTTGTACACATAGCGAAAATGTACAATCCTGTTTTCTGCATTACATTCACATGTTACTTCTTCGAACTATTCTGGTGTTGTTAACTTGCTAATTTTGCAGGAGCTTTAGTTCAAATAACTTCTCTGGCCCTCTGCCATCAGAACTTGGGAAATTGACAAAATTACAGCAACTGTAAGTGCTGAGACATTCCGCACTATTGTTTCATTACCTGGAATATGCTGTTTTTTGGGGTAGCATGCCAGCATTTGATAGAAATGGTTCCGCAGATTGCCCATTGCCATAACAAAAACATCTTATCTTACAACTGAAAGATGTCCTTATGAGCACAATGCTTAGATTTTTAGAAGCCCACAACATGCTTCCTCACTTTCCTCTTCCTACTTTGCTTAACTTGTACCTTCTTCAGTCTCTTCTTTTGTGTCCAGTAATTTGGCAAATTGTTATTATATTTCTAGCTGCCTTGACCTTAGTTTTGGATACTGAAAGGTATTACAACAGGTGTAGGAAGAAACAACCATTAATGCCCGGAGATGCTGCCCTGCGCTTGTCCTCTCAGGAGCGAAGCGCGGTGCAGTGCACTTGTTATGAGATATCCCAGGAATGTAGTACACGTTCTATAACATTAACTACAAAAGTCTGTTTAGAACACAACATCGGCCTCAAGACTCTCACTAGTTATTTCTTTTAGTGAAGGAGAATAGATGATTGAGAATTGCATATTTGACATAGATGATCTCTTTTGGGTCACAATAATCGAGACTAGTGATTAAGGCAGTTGCGGCTTCTCTTCAACTTTTGGGATCGATGATGGAAAATTCTTCTCGTTCTTGTTCTCTTTTTTCCTCTTGTATCTTTCATCTAAGTGAAGTCTAAGTGAAGAACTAAAGAGGAGGTCAATCAAAAAAAGAGAAGTTAATAACTATGTGGACCAAATAATCCCCATGTATGTATTGTAAATAAGCAGTTACGAAAAGCAAACCAAAGTTATAGGAATTAAGCCAAACCCAGTTCAATAGCGAAACTTCAATTATTTCAGTTTCTTTACAAGGAAAAAAATACAGTTAATAGAACTAAAGATCTGTATATATAACAATAATATCATAACTGATGACTGCTATAAATTCTATCTGGAGTAGCAGACACAAATATTCTAATTTTTTCTCTTTCTTCATAACTATATGACAATAGAGGAACCTTGATGTAGCCTTAAGTTTCACCTCGTAAACATCTTGAAGTTTTAAGGCCTGTACAGTGTAACCTACATAAGGCTGGTGTTGCATGTCGAGAATTGGAGCGTTATACTTATTAAATTATCCACCTTGACAGCTACATTGATAGTTCTGGAGTCAGTGGAGCTATACCATCTACATATGCTGCTCTGCGAAACCTGCAAACTTTGTAAGAGCTTTCTGGCTTATCCTTTATGGTAAACTTGAACATCTTTTTCAAATTAATTGTATCTATGATCACCAAGGAATCTTTTGAGGATTTCAGGTGGGGTTCGGACATTGAACTCAATGGCAGTATACCTGAATTCATAGGAAACTGGTCACAACTTATCGACCTGTAAGCAACTTTGTATGCTGTGTCCTCTTTATTTTGACAGTTGTACTCTGACCATAGCTTTACTTTAAACCACATAGTTGGTAACTGAAATGCCTTTTTGTTTTATACTACAAACTGATACTCTATGCAGTTACCTCTATTGTATGCACTTTCTGTAAACTATAAATTTACTGTACTTAATTTATCTGTAGGAGGTTTCAAGGAAACTCCTTTGAAGGTCCAATACCACCATCATTCTCCAACTTGACCAAGTTGACGTCATTGTGAGTGTTAAACTCTTTCAATAGCATTGTTTGTGTTAAAATATGGATGATATATTCTTCTCTCTTATAACATACCGTGTGATTAAATAGGATGATAAGTGATTTGTCAAATGGAAGCAGTACTTCACTGGAATTTCTGAAAGATATGACGTCTCTGAAAACCTTGTAAGGCAATACGGCTATAGCTGACAATCAATTTTGAAATACTTTTATCCCTATTATCGTCCATTGTTTTTCACAAACTTGTTTCATGCCTGGCAGAATATTGAGGAATAACAATATTTCTGGTTCTATCCCCTCCAATATTGGTGATTATCAGAGTTTGTTAATGCTGTAAGTTATTGCTGTTAAATTTTCTTTGGCTTTCATATGTTTCAACCTGTGAGTTTTGCAGTTGATAATCTGGTTGATGAAGATGGAGCCAACACCTCTACAAAGCAAACATGTGGTTTTTAACATTTTAGAACTAACATGTAACATCTGGTTTTGTCTAATTTTCCAGGGATTTGAGCTTTAACAATTTAGCTGGACAGATTCCAGATTCTCTCTTCAATTTGAGCTCTCTCTCTTACTTGTAATAGGCATTCTCTCTTACATGTGATAAACATGTTATGCAATGTTTTTTTTTTTTTCTAGAAGAATTATAGAAAGTAATCAAAGTATGATTCATTATGACTTGAACTAATTGGTGTCTGTTCAGGTTTCTTGGGAATAATAAATTGAACGGAACGCTTCCCGCACAAAAGAGTTCGTCTCTTCTGAATATGTTAGTAAATCTTATGCAACCATTCGCAGTTCAATGATAGTGTATGCAAAGTGGTACTATTTCATTTTATGGTCACGACTGATCATACCAAAAAAATAGATCTTATCAAATGTAAAGTTTTTAGAATGTCATGGTTAGATGATTTCAGAAGCATAACCCACCATTGAACAGTCCTATGATTTGTTTACTCAATAAAATGTGCAGGTTTAGTTTAGGCGAATCATTATGGAGTAAGTTGTTTACAACTACAACGTCGCATAGTTTGTATCGATTGTTCCTTTAGACATAATAACAAGGAAACAAGTAGGATTGCGAAAAAAAGAAACCATCATTTATTGCTTGGGAAAAGTTTCCTGTTAAAGGACATCTTGCTACTATGTTTTAGCCTGGGAGGAGACATGGATACCTATTGTGATACCTACTAGGTTGGTACTGATGTTGACTGAACCTAAGACTTCAGCGCTCAAATTCAAAACTAATCAATGTGTCGATTCTCAGTAGAATGAATATCTCAAGTAAGCATCCCAATAATGTCTTTGGTTGCAGAGATGTGTCGTACAATGAATTATCTGGGAGCTTTCCTTCTTGGGTCGAACAAGCTAGCTTGCAACTGTACGTAGAAGTTTTATGTCTCTCTTCTCTATTTTCGTTGCAATTTTTGGTTACTATCCGGCATCCAGATAGTTATATTGCCAGCTGATTTGTTGTATTTTTCCCACAAGTTCCATTTTGTGTCAGTTGATTTTGTTATAGTCTCGAGACTAAAGCTGAGTTTTTTTGGATGTAATATGCAGTAACTTAGTTGCCAATAACTTCACAATTGAAAGTGCAAACAACAGGTGATTCTCTCTGCGCTATATGTTTTCAATGATTATGTGGTCTCTGAATAGTTAGTAATACTAAAAGAAAGTTGTATAATTTGCTATATACAATTCGAGTGTTAGACGATATTGCTGTTGAATGCACTAGCTGTTAGATTTAGAGGATGTATGAGCCTCAATGTAAACGGAATAGGGATATTATTCAAGTTGTGCAGATATGACATATTGCATCAATCTCGTCTTGCATTCTAGGGTTTATTTCCACCCTCAATTTCTGTATGCAGCTGAATGAGGTTCACCGCTTTCTAGGGTTTATTATTCAGTGTTCTAGTGTCATGGTATTAGACTCTAGATGAAACTGGCTGGCTGCTGGCATCTGATTTGCACTTTCTAAACTATAGATGAAAATCTTACAATGTGGTTAGTGCAAACCGATTGTCAGAGGTGCAGCAAATGGGGCCTATGTAAGAAGTTCCCTAGACAACTTTGCAAAGAATTCTTCCATGGAACCTGCAGGATGTAGTGATAAAAACAGCTCATACCTGACATTATAAAGATAACACGGAGAATCCATGATACATGTACTTTATATTGAGTGCTGGAGTAATAACAGTTGAAAGCTTGAACATTTTTTAGTTACACTCCATGCTTGTGTTCTTTGTTTCCATAAGATGTTATTGACAGTATCTAATGAATCGTTCTACTCTAATTGCATTACTTATATGGCAAATTCAACATGCAATAATCAATATCCATTCTTCTTCTGCGTACAGTGTTTTGCCTTCAGGATTGAATTGTCTTCAAAGGAACTTTCCCTGCAATCGCAATTCTCCTATTTGTAAGTGCAATTGAAAACCTTCCCTTACCTGTGGTTCTGAGATCGGACACGTCTACACTATGATCTTGGATTGAGAATCTTTTTGAGTTTACTGTTCCTTTGAACCATCAAACCCTTTTTATTCTAAATGTAAGTAGACTTACACTAGTAACTATTGGCTGCCTCTCGGTACCAGGAAGGTCTGAGTAAGGATGGGTGACCCATTCATCTAATGACTCAATATTATGGATATAAAGTGAATAGTAAATGACCTTGTCTGTGTCATTTTGTATTTTTTAAGGAAAGCTTTCATTTTCACTAGGCCAACTAGTTGGTAATTGAATATCACTCCATCGGATACTCCTAGGGACTTATGTTTTGAATAAGGCATGTATGTTTAAGCTAGTTTTCAAACATTTATAATGGATACGATAAATTAAAGCAATTGATTGACTTCCTTTAAGCATATTAGTAATAGCTCCTGCAATTTGAAAAGTTTCCATTGGGTGATAATTTTAGACATTGGGTGAGGAGTGTAATTATTACGATAGGTTTGTCTTTTTAGCTTATTTTCTTTTGATTGAAAATCTTGTAATAGAATTAAATATTAATTTTGACATTGTTGGGCTCTTTTCCTAATTTTTTCGCTCTCGGAATAATTGGTGACTTGATGGTGTTAGAGGTCCTAAGTTCCAAACCAAGTCTTGTAACTTCTTTTCATTCCCTTGTTATGTGTTATTATGCATGCGCTCTCTGCGTGTGTATCGGTGCACCTTATTCAGTGTAGTTTCGTTTGCCTTTTGATAGCTGAGATTGGGCCGGACATGGTAGGGGTGTTACATATTTTGATTTAGGTTTGTCAGTTTGGTTTCTGTCCACTGTTATGAATGTAGTTGTGCAAAATCCTTTCATGTGGTTAATTTGTTTGGAGTCCACTGAGTTGAGTTCAATTGTCATACTACCTTTGAGATTTGTAGCCTATACAGATTTATATAATGCTCCTTCCCCATTTTTTCTGTTTTTATATCAACTAACAATTGTTGCTAGTCAATGGCCTATATTTTCCGAGTTCCAATTTCACAATGCCCTTTGCCAATGAAAGGCCATATTGTAATAATCAAAAGTGAATAGTCAAAACTTAACACATCAAATTTTGATTGTCTATTTAGAGGTTGTTAAAGTTAGCAATGTCAAGTCCCACATTGTTTATATTTTGCCCATAATCAAAATGAGTTGGCAAAAATTCAAATCAAACGGTTAGTTTTTTTTTCTCAATCTAATGGTCTACATTGAATGACGTTCTAGTAAAATAAGTGGAAGTGGAGAGCACTTGTTAAAATCTATAAAGTGATCAATATTGTCAAATGCACAACCACTTGCCAAAGTAGAGAGTGAGTTTCACGTTCCCATGATGGTTGTACTTAATTGAGAAAATGTGATGACCATTAAATTTGGTTGTTGGCAAAAGATTGCTAGCTTTGGTTATCCAAAGGCCAAAATTTAATGAGTTGGTATGTGGTTGCTAAGTTTGGCTATTACAATGTGAGCACTTTTTTAAGCAAATATTGTTAATTTTAGCAATCCTTTGGTTTTAATTATTACATTATGGATGCTCTAAGAAACCATTTACCTTTTTTTTTTGTTTCTTTTGTCTTCTGTCAATGTTCCAGTTTTTGTACTTGACAGATGAAGTGAGAAATTTCTTTCCTTATTATGTCAATACTTCACACGTGAAATGCATTGACTCAAGTTTGTCTTTGTTAAGTGTAAATTTCCACTTTTTAGATGTGCATTAACCTATAAGATGCATCACATGATCAACGAGATTTGACTGATTTTGTTTTTTCTAGTGCACCTATTTGAACTCCAATACGATGAATTCCTCTTCCCTGATGGTTTGCAGATTCCAGCTTTGCGATTAAGTGCGGCGGTCCACAGATTACAGCTAGTAATCAGATTGTATATGAGAGTGATAATGAGACTCTTGGTGCGGCTAGTTATAATGTGACTAGTACAGAGAGGTGGGCAGTAAGTAATGTTGGAAGCTTCATCAACAGCAACAATCCTAAGTATCAGAGTTTCACTTTGCAACAGTTCCCAAGTTCTTTGGACTCAGAGCTGTTCCAGACAGCACGAAACTCACCTGGATCACTAAGATATTATGGGCTGGGGCTTGAGAATGGTAATTACAACGTGACTCTCCAGTTTGCAGAGATAGAAATCCAAAATCCATCAAGTTGGAAAAGTCTTGGAAGGCGTGTTTTTGATATATACATCCAGGTCTGTGCTAAGTTATTGAAATTGGATTTTAAATGTGATTTTTTTTGTTTTTGTTTCTCTATTACTTCAAAATGTTTGTTTGTTTGGACCAGTTTCTCTAGATATCCTCTTCATTATGTGTATTCACAGCTTTAAAGTTTTTATTCATTAATTTGAGAGTTCCTTATAAGTAGCAGGGTGAAACATGCAATAAGCCTTCCCCTATTGTTGATCTCCTTACCCAAAGTGCTGGAATGGTGGACTGGGTTTTACATCTTAAAGTTTTTTGTTTTTTATTTTTGGGTGAAATTCAGTATAGTTAGAATAGGTAGGTTAGCACTTTGAGGAGTTGAAAATTGAAATCCCAACCTCCTTTGTCCTTGCACCTAAGTGATGCTTTTCGACTTAAACCGTGTTATCTTCCTCGACAGCTTGTACCTTGTTACCCTTCACAACCGTATTTTCACAGTCCGACCATCCAATAGCTGTTGGAGATTAACTCCCACGCTTCTCTAAAATGTTGCCACAAGCTCTTGTTTTTCAAATATCCCCCCTTTTTTTTGAGATAATGAATTTCCTAATGTGTTCCCTTTCAATTCCCATAGTCAATTATTATATTACATGAATTCCCTAGATATTATATTACATGAATTCTGTGTCCGGACATGGGAGAAAAGAACTGCGAGCTTGATTTTTCTCAGAATTTTAGTAAGTACATAATTTCCATTTCATGTATATTTCTATAAAAGATAGTCGAAAACACTTATACTTCGTAGATACCAATCCTTTGGTTCTTAAGTTCCAGCCTCTTCATTCTAGGGGAACCTGGTTTTCAAAGATTTTGACATAAAGAAGGACGCCAGTGGTGTCTCTTACCAAGCTGTTGAGAAGAAATTTACGGCTCAGGTATCAGAAAACTACCTAGAAATTCATCTATTTTGGGCTGGTAAAGGGACTTGCTGTATACCTGATCAAGGAACATATGGACCTTCTATTTCAGCAATCAGTGCAGTCCCAGGTAATGGGTGACCTCAATATTTGATACAAGTTTACAGAAGTTAGTAACAATTTTCTAATGACTATGATTTTGTGCAGATTTCATCCCCACTGTTAGTAACAACCCTCCAAGTTCTCCAACCAGCAAAAAGAGTAAGACGGGTTTGATAGTGGGAATTGTTGTTCCTGTTGGCGTCGTAAGCTTTCTATCAGTACTTTTGCTGTATTGTTTCGTCAAACGCAGAAAAAGGCTAGGATGGGACGATGATGAAGGTAAAAATTACTCAGAAGAACAGTACAGCAACTTTGTTATCTGTCCATTACTTTGTCTACTACAGTATTGGATATTCATTTTTAATGTTGATTTAAGCTGTATGGGTCCAATGCTGTATATTCATGTTGTTAATAGGGCTGAAAACAAACCAAGCAGCTCACGAGCTGGCTTGGCTCGTTCAGTAAATTACCCGAGCTCAAGTTTTCGGCTCGTTTAGTAAACTAGCTGAGTGGAGCTCAGCTCAGCTTGTTCGACAAAAGCGTGGCTCGTTAAGAGAGGCTTGGCTTGATTAAAGAGGCTCATTTAGTAAATGACTAAGATTACTCATTAAGGGCTCGACTTGTTAAGGCTCAAGCCGAGCTTGAGATCGAATTTTTGGCTCGTTTAGTAAATGAGCCGAGCTCAAGCTCGAATTCTTGACTCGTTTAGTAAACGAGCTCGAGCTCGATAAAGCTCGGCTCGGCTCCTTTACGGCCCTAATTCTTAGTAGTCTCAGACATGCTATATGCTTTTTTCAGAGTGTGTTCAGACATGATGGAGGAATGTTTTAATGTACTCTTAAACACTCACACCTTTGTAGCCAACTAGCAATCCCATGACAAAACAGCCCATCCCTGCCTTTTCTTTTCCACCTGTAAGTATGTTAAATGCTCTGGATCATCATGGAAAAGAAGTTAACACATTGTCAAAGAAACACTTTTTGGCACTGCCCTTAGTGTCCCATCCAAAATTAGTATGTTCGTGGACTTCAATGTGCCACAGATTGATAATGTCCATCGTTTAAGTTTAATATAGTTGAGTATTAACATCCTAGGATATTCACAAACAAGGATTTACTGAACTTGCAGAGCTCCTAGGGATGGATGCTAGGCCCTACACTTTCAGTTATGCTGAACTAAAGGCTGCAACAGAAGATTTTATTCCTGCAAACAAACTTGGGGAGGGAGGCTTTGGACCGGTTTATAAGGTAATCATCCTTCTAAAAAAAAAGTAAGGCCATCGTCCAACATCTTCATATTGCTTTATGAAATGGCACCTCTCTTCAGATTCTCTTAAACTAAATCTGCCACTTCACCCTTTTTTTTCCTTCTTAATGCTTTGTTTGGATTGTTATTTGAAATTTTTTTTAAAAAATAGTAGGGGTAATAAGTGGAGAGAGATAGAGAGAGAAATGTTGGAAGTAGGAAGAATCTAGGGGGAATTTTTTAACAATTCTTTTTGAATTGTAAAGAGAACAAGGCATAAATTCATTATTAATGGCAGCAGTACACTTGTACCATCAAATTTTTGTTATGGAGAGAGCCAATCCACTGCAATTTTGTGAAAAAAAGACGATGGAAAATACAAACCCTGCTATTGGACATATTTTGAATAGAACAGCGATTTGTTAAGTCCATGCCAAAATATTAATTTTCATATTCTATAGGGAACACTAAATGATGGGAGGGTTATTGCCGTCAAACAACTGTCTGTGGCGTCCCACCAAGGAAAGAGTCAATTTATTGCAGAGATCGCTACGATATCTGCTGTTCAACATCGGAATCTTGTGAAATTGTATGGATGCTGCATTGAGGGGGATAAACGACTGCTTGTGTATGAGTATCTTGAAAACAAAAGTCTTGATCAGGCATTGTTTGGTACAAGGACAGCACCTTTACTGTTTATTTATACTATTATTTCTTAATGAGGCGAAAATACGACATGCGTAACTTTTTGACTTTCGTGAAATAGGGAAGACGAGTTTGTATCTTAACTGGCCCATTCGTTTTGACATATGCTTGGGAGTAGCAAGGGGTCTAGCTTATCTTCATGAGGAATCTCGGGTTCGCATTGTACACAGGGATGTTAAGGCCAGCAATATTCTTCTCGACTCTGACCTCAACCCCAAAATTTCTGATTTTGGTTTGGCGAAACTTTATGATGACAAAAAGACCCACATCAGTACCCGTGTTGCAGGGACAATGTAAGATTCTCAACAGTCGATCTCCATATATTCTTCTATTGTTGTTGGTTTTGATATACAATTTTGGTATTGCTTGCAGCTGAAGTATTAACTTACTTTTTATGACTTTTTAATGGTTACTGATGCAGTGGGTATCTTGCGCCTGAGTATGCTATGCGTGGGCACCTTACAGAAAAGGCCGATGTGTTTGGCTTTGGTGTTGTAGCTTTGGAGATTGTCAGTGGAAGGCTAAATTCTGACTCAAACTTGGAAGAAGAAAAGATATATCTTCTTGAATGGGTATGATTTGACTTTCTTTTTAGCACTCAATAATTGTTGATTCTTTGAAAAGTTCTTGCGAGATGCATATATAATTATGGCTATGGCTACAGTATGCTTTATGACCGTGGTTAGTGATTCTTTGGGTGCTATTTTTTAAAAAGAAAGAAGGATCGTTGTATATTAAAACTTTAGAATGTTTTATTTTGAGCATCATTGAAAACAAAATTCGTTGTCCAAATAGTACGAAAACACTTGTCATCTCAGTATTTATCCGAAACCAAATTCTGGAATTTTTAAATGTGCATTAAACATAATCAATATCTGATCCACTCATCCTCTCACCCATAAAACGTGCATTAAACATAATCAATATCTGATCCACTCATCCTCACCACCCAGCCTGCTCCATTTATGAAATTTTAAACTTCCCTCCTTTTAGGCCTGGCGTCTACATGAAAATGACCGGGAGGTTGAGCTAGTGGACGCTACTTTGTTGAAATTTGACGAGGAAGAAGTAAAACGAGTGATAGGAGTAGCTCTTTTGTGCACCCAGACATCCCCACAGCTACGCCCATCCATGTCACGTGCAGTGGCAATGCTATCAGGAGACATTGAAGTTAGTGTTGTCACTACGCGGCCTGGATATTTGACCGACTGGAAATTTAATGATACGACCAGTTTTATGACTACTGATACTCCAAGTGGGGAAAACAAACATAGCCAATTCAGTTCATCAAGTGCAACCATGATGGCTGATCGAGGCCATTCCCCGATTAATGCAGCTCATCAAGTGGAAGAGGTCATTGGAGAAGGTAGGTGAAGTTTGTTAATTTTTCGAGGAAGAAACCGTGATTAGTTCAACAGGAATACGTGACATGGGATTTCTTTTCTGTATAAAATTATTGTTGTTTTTGGTTTGTTGCTATAGAGAAATTTAGCTGATCACCTTTTGGAGTATATCATGTACAGAAAAAAGGTTGTTAGAATGTTGTCAAATTCAACAGTGGTTGGTTTTCATCAAGGCTTAAGCGTTCCCAGAAGAAATGCTGAATATCCCAATTCATTTGAGATTGGATTTGCAGATAAGGTGGCAGCCCCTTTGATGCTTTTAATCTTGTATGTGCATGTTGTGGTTAAAGTGATTCTAGGATTGTTCCATTCCATATGTCAAAGTTCGCAGAAAAATCCAACGTTTAAAGTTTTTTGTTATTGCCATGCTATATGAGCTCAACGCTCCAATGCTAAAAGTATTACTTTCGTTCCTAAAGAAAATTTGACAAAAGGCAAATGAACCTTAATCCGAAATGGACCTTTAGCAAAAATGACAAGAAAGGAAAAATAAGAGACTCAAAAACCAGAGGAGTTATTGTGAACTCTGAATTTTCATCAAATTGAATATGCTCAATCTATTGTTTTTGGAAAATTCAGCTTGACCTATGCGATTTGGGTCATGTGCTGGTTGCCCTCACATTTGGTTGCTTATCAGCACCTAACCACCATATGGTTACTGGACTATTGTTCACCACTCTTAACAGAAGTTGTAAAATGACTCTAATGTTCTTCTTCCTCTAATTCTCATCTCTCTGTCACACCATGCCCTCTCTGCTCGTCAGCCACAGCACAGCTACTTCCCTTTTGCTAGTGACTCTATTCCTAATCTCTCCAACGGTAACGACCCGCTATAGGAGGGTTAGCATAAACTTTCTCAATGAAAGATAAGTATCAACCTTAATAAGATTCATTCCATAAACGTAAGACAAAGTCGACTAAGTAGATTATATCCGGCTTCCAAGACAAAATTAACAAAGAGAACTATACAAGATGAATTCGCATCCACATATGTTACAACTCTTCAAAATTTATGTCACAATATGTACTATGCCAAAAGGACACCAAGTCGACCCTCATTCCAACGCCACAGCTTGTCAGACCAGTAGTGGACCAAAACTATACTTCAGTTACCTGAAAGGGGAGAGAGTATTACTGCTTCATTCAAACAGAGAGCATAAAAACGGTTCACAAGAGCAAACATGGATCGAGTAATGCTTCTAATCATACTTAGCAAGAAACGTATACTATTTTTCACAAACAATTAAGTAAGCAACAATATTTCAAGAAGCCATAGGGTTGCTTCCCTCGCAACCAGGAGTTATGACGATATCGTGACCCTGTGAATAGGGTACTTCTAACAATTTATATATCCTGTTTGTGTACAACAAACAGATAATTTATATCCTTCTTGTGTACATCAAGAAGAAAACAAACTCAACCACCATTACAGGTATAGCATGCTCCTAAAATGAAAACATGTTTCAAGCAACTTGATCCATGTCCACAATCGTCAAAATATGTCAACATTTTCAGAAAAAGTATAAGGTTATTAGCTAGTCACTTCAATGAAACAGCACACTCATCTTAGAGATCCAAAAAGACAAAAGTGAAAAGCCTCCTTCTCAACCTTGAGGTGGAGACTCGTCCCCTGATCCTAGAATATGAATGACACTTACACTTACAGCTCATTTGGTACGCAAGAGTTTGCGAGAGAAGAAAAGAAACAGGGAGAGAACTCAATCTCTCCCTCGTTTGGAAGGGGAAGACGGCGAGAAAGGGTGAGAGACAGAGGGAGACCAGAACCCTTCCCAAGCCCAGTTCTGTTTCTCGCCAAAAGTGGCGAGATTTCGTGAGAAAGGGGAGCGTGTGGTCCACCCCCTCGTCGGATCGTCATCGGACAAGTGGTTGTGCGTCACCGGAGAAGAGAGAGAGTACCAGGTTTGCCGGAGATGAAAGGGAGAGAATTTCAGCTCGTCGAAGAGTCGCCTGTGATAATTTGATTTCTCACTGTTATTTGGATGGGAGGGTGAGAAATCACACCCCTTTCTTTTCTTTTCTCACCCCTCCATCCAAAGGAGCTATAAAAGGGTTTGGGGGTCGGAGGGTTCAACTCGAAGCCTTAATTACAAAAAAAAAACTGATGAATACATGCTCCTATGAATTTTTATTATTATTTCATAACCGATATCCACATCATCGACTAATTCCAGAGCCTCTAAAGTTAATGACCGAAAAACTCCATGATCGCAAGGTTTGAAATGTTTAGTCCCCGTAAAATTTGAACATGCGATCTCATAGTCTATTGAGAACAATAAAAGACAAAGTGGGGGTTAGTGGGGTGTATTAGGTTAGCACAGGGGTGCCCCAAATTTGCCCACGCTAGGGCTCGAAACTTCGCCTCCTGTATGGAGGGGAGGGTAAGAACCAACTGCACAAGGCAGCTGCTCTTTACATAGGCACTTTAAATCCGTCTTGGATTCTACAAAAATGATCTGAACCGCTCATTTTGTTTAAAATAGTTTGTTTGCGATCCTTAAAAAAAATCAACTAAACCTCATATCGGTAAAAATATTTACGAAACATCCAACTTTGCTTCAGAATTTGGGCCTAGATTTTGTAGCAAAAGTGGATGTTTTGTGAACACCTTTACCGATATCAGATTGAGTTAATTTTTTACAGAGATTGTAAACAAATATTTTGAACAACATGAACGTCTCGGATCTTTTTTGTAGGACTGGAGACGGATCTAAAGTACGTATGTACGCGATGTGTATACATGAATGTATATGCCTATAGCAGCACTAACAGACAAATACGTACTAGTTTTCCCTATCCCACTAGCCTAACTCCTTAGCCCTAGCCTTCTTATTTGGCTGGATTTGGCTATGGGAAATGATTTCTACGATCTCTTTTTTTTATTATTATGGCACTTTTTTTCTTGTTTTTTAGTGAAAAAATACACACAAAAGTTTCACTAAAAGACAAAAAATAGAGTGCCATAACCAAAAAAGAAAGCGTAGAAATCATTTTCCTCGGCTATTTGTCCTGATTAACTTGTCCGGGATTTGTTAATCCGGTGTTTGATCGCCAGCCAAATGATTTATGGACGCCACTTACCATGTCCATAATTAATCCCTTGCGCAATTACACAATTATCTCTCCCCATCTCAAAACAAAACACATTCAAGGATTTTTATAAGAAAATGATTTTGGCACTTCACTTTTTTATAATGAAACTTCAAAATTTGTCTTTTAGTGTACCTTGTTATGTATAATTTTTACACTAAAAAATAAGTTTTGAAGTGTCATCATAAAAAAATAAAGTGTCAAAAATCATTCTGCCTTTTTATAATAAGCAAGCCAAAACAAGCCAAGTCGAATAGAACTGAGTATTTATCCCCTGTCAAGGTTGGAGAGTAGTTGTACTATTGAACTTTTTTACCTAGGGTTATGTTTTGTGTCTTATAAGTTCTTAGGTTATTTGGTGCAAGGTGCTTTTAACAACTACTAATAGCCATATAAACAACTTGGATATTAAAAAGAATATTTAAGGGCAACCATGTAAGTTAGACACATTTTTTCATTATATACCCAATTTATCAGTATTAGTGAAGTACGTTAACGTTCGATTAATTTATCAAAAACATTTATCATCTGAAAAATTAATGAGCAGTATGCTATATATTCAAATTTGATAAATCTATCATTTATCATTTTTTATTTCAACTGATAACAGATGATATTATAACTCCAATCAAAAATTACATAAAGATGAAAACTCGTCTTTAGACAAAGGACCAAGTAATCAAGACGGTAGGAATTCATCCCACAGGCTATACCCCAAACCAATTAAACATATTCCTGCAGAAATAAGAAACAACCCAACCGGGAAAAACCCAGTCGGGAGAAAAACTCATGGCAAATAACCAGAGAAAAAACCTCCACAAAAGAGAGAAGAAGAAGCAAAGGATCGCAAACCAACAAGAAAATAAAAAAAAAAAAACCTCGCCATCATCATCCACCATTTATCAATGATGACAAATTTGTAAAATTGAAACGACATTATAACTCATAACAAGCATGTTAAATTGACAGTCATCAAGGAAGATAAAATGAGAGAGAGAGAGAGAGAGAGAGAGAGAGAGAGAGAGAGTTAATTCCTCATTTGCTTATTGCCACAATTAATCTAAAAATTTGAGGGTTCAATCGACTGGTGTCAAGTGAGATTTCAGAGGGATTAAGAAGCAACATTGGCTGCAGTTCAGAAAAAATAAGCAGCAACATGCCGACATTGGCTCTGAACCGCAGTCATTTACATAGATATTGTGCAATCAAGAACGTTATTGACCTTTCTGTTAGAGGGATGCAAACTCTCTTCCAAACAAGTCCAGCAATTACTTGGCATTGTTAATTCATCAGATTTTATTACAAATTTGGTAAAGTACAGGACTCCATTGGCAGCTCAATAAATGAAAAATACTCATTGGAACCAACATGCAAGATAATACAGTAGTAAATCTGGAAATAATAATAGGACATTTCCGTTACTTTAGTTGGTGGCGAACTCAGAAATTTACGTTGGTGGGGGCACAAAGTACTTAAAAAAATTTTAGTGAATTTCCGTTTGATAACAGGATTAGATAGATAGGATTCGTAAGGAGATGGGATTAGGATTGGGATTCGTAAGGAGATGGGATTAGTAATGAGATGGGATTGATAATGAGTATGTTTGTTTGGGATGGGATTAGATGATGGGATTATTAATATCATGTTTGTTTGAGATGGGATTAGATGATGGGATTGGATTGATAGAAGAAATTGGTAATGAGAAGGGATTGGTAATGAGAAGGGGTTGGGTTCGGACTATGAATACCAAGTCCCACGGGGTATTGCTAATACACCATAATCCCCGGATTCGTAATCCCAACGGACTACGAATCCGAACCTATTTTGGAAACCAAACAAAGTATTGTTAATCCCATCGGCTTACTAATCCAATCCCAACTGCTAAGAGCTTTAACAAACGGGGCTTCATCCATTACTTTTAGTTACCATGTTAGTGAATTTCATCCATCACGTTTAGTTGCTATGTTATTATTACTTTCAAGTGAACTTACAAAAAATCATTATAATTAATTAAGTGTAATGGCTTATACTAATTTATATTTTGTAACTGAAGACATAAGTCAGTCACATTATGAGAAGTAGAATGGCGTGTATGGAGAAAATAAAGGTGGAAAGTTTATTGAACGAAAAAGAGGCTTAATTTTCTATCCCAAAAAAAAAAAAAAAAAGAAGCTTAATAAACGTTTACCTAAAAAAGTAGGATAATTTTAGATAACAATATCATAATTTTAAGACTTTATTAGAACGAAACTGAAGTTATTTGAAAAAGTTAAACCTCAAGGATTTGATTTGGTGGTCAAAGCCTAAGATTTAGAAGTTTGTTCCTTCTTACAATCTTAGGTTTGAAATATTCTAGGGGGCCCAAGGGGTGTTTTGGCGGATCAAAAAAATAAAAAATAAAAAATCAGGTGCTATCAACTCTCATAGGATCGGTTCCAATAGCAGTGAATGGTGAGTTTCATCCCAAAAGTGTACATAAGCTGGTCCAAATATTTTGAAAAATAAAAAATATATATTTGGAGAATTGAGTCTCGGCACATGCCCCTTGGGACGGGACACTTAATGGGTCCGCTCCCAACTTTACCTAATGAAGATTTACCTAAAAAAAAATTAGTACGTGGAGAAAAGTGTTTTGGTGGTTTAAATGATATGAAAAAAAAAGCATCAGTCATGAGCAATCATCTAAAAGGTTTGGAGAGTAAAAAACTTCATCGATAACAATTTACAAGAAGTAACCGATTAAACACTTGATGACACAGAATGAAAGAAATAAAAAAAAGTTCTTGAATCACAATAAGATGACACGAGCCTTAAAATCAACTTGTCAATAAAAATATTCGTATGATGCAGGTCCACTGGCACTCAAAACTGCTTTGCTCAAACAAGCCTCCAATTAATCGAATAGTTATACATCAAGATACAATTTGAGCTCCGTTCGAGAAAAATAAACATGTTCGGGATACTAAAGTTACGCATATCACATTCTAGAGACACACGAGCACAAGACATATGCCTCTAAGGGAGAATACCTTCTGTCTTCACATAATACCCAGCTATTGCAAGCAAAATGACAAGTACAACTATCCACAGGCTGAATCCTGCGCACACACAAAAAAAAAAGGTAATACAACCAAGTAAAATTGACTGTTTTATTAGATTGTAACTCTTTCGGTTGTCACTCTATAAAAATGAACGAGGCGGGAGGAACCTTATTGGAAAAATGAGAGAGACCTTCATATATTTCCGTCATTCAAAAAACCACTTACCAAAGTTCGAAGTGAGATAAGATGGATAAGCTTCCGGATATAAGAATTGTGGCCATGGTCCAGACTCTAGAAAATTTTCTATTTGCGTTACATTTCAACTGATATTCTCATAGACCTATTTCCTCACTGTTTTTTTTCATTTTTGGAGACCTTTATTCTTACTTGCCACTAGGAAGGATTCCTGTTAATTTCATATCCTATTTGACATGTTATATTTGGGATCCAGATCGACCTCCTGCTTTGAAAAAGGAACACCGTTTCTCTGTCAATGTCCGTTTAACTTAGCCCTAGACTGGTTGGTCAGCTAGACCACAAAAAAGATAGGACAATACACGAGACATAGTAGTGTCTAATAAAATACATTGAAACACTAGCCATAACAATGAAATTGTTTAAAAGATGTTCAAAGAAAAAAAACGATGAAATTGTGTCAGCACAGCTGATGGATACAAATCATAGCCCAGAACCAGATTCTAGCCTGTGGCTGGTTTTCAAAGCTTTAAAGCCGGGTAAATCATTTAGAAGATGGTAAGGGAGGATATCAATACATCTTAATTCTCCTGCATCATTAAATTAAATGTAGTACATACCATTTTTCTTGGCATCCTTGATTACAGTCACCCTTGCACTTGAATCCAAGGATGCAGAGACCAAAGCCCTGTATATAAAAGCCACATGTTTCACCATCAACAACATACTCCTATTTAATAGACTGCACCAACAAATGCAGCATAAGACTGAGGAATAATATATGGATAAGGACTAGTATTAAGACCTTGAATCTTCGGAGAACATCAAAGCAGTTACAAGGCCGAGGTGTGCTTTCCTAACCACATTCTGGACGTGCATATTGGCGGAATTTATAATCAAAACATCACCTTGAATTGTTCCTCTGCATTTATATCAAAATGGAAACAAAGGTTAAGCACTTGCAAAATATGTGAAATAGTGAACATAGGTTGTAAATGAAAAACTGATGTGGCTCAACTCTCTCTTTTATTTAATAGAGGAGATGATGACAGGGACTCACAAGCAGTAGTCATTGATACATACTAATGCAATTAGCTGCTCTACTACTTGTCCTCTTGTTACTAATGTAATGAAAGAGAAGGCTCAACTTCTAATATTTTGAGGTGTTCCTGTCACCTTCAAGTAATAGAAGAAGACTCTTATTGGAAGGATCTAACTGAGAGAATCTTACCTTGACTCTGCCAAAATGGGAGATTCTTATGAAGGCAATCTTGTTATTATCCTTACAACACTTTTTAGTTAAAGATTTAGTTAAAGAAAGCTAATTTTCAGGTGAAAGAAAGCTGATTTGAGTCCCAATTCTTCGTCTCCAAGTGTAATATTCCATGTCTCAAGAACCTAAAACAAATTAACCACAGAATTATTACACTGCAAGGAGCTTTCCATCAGCTGAAACATTAAATGCGCAAACTGGGTCTCGAACAACTTGCTTTGTGCTCACTCTCTTCCATGAAGAAGTCTCCCATCTGACAATACTTCCACCTTGACCTATACAAGCAAAAGGTACTTCATGAGTTTTTTGGTTCATAAAATTTACATAAACTGAAGTAACTTTCTTTTCTTTATCTTTATAAAGAAAAGTGGCAGGCATTGGGTCCAAAAAAGCACCTCGAATTGAAATAATATAGAGCACTGGATTCTTGTCACTACGTGAAAACCTGCAGAAGCCAAAAACCTCATCCTGGAAAGGACCAACAGATGGTGTTACTTACACAACAAGAAAGAAACATAAAGTTAGCTTCTTGTTCAAATAGTTCCTTGCAAATTTGATTTAAATGCACATACATGTTTGTGTGCTTTCATATTTTTATTTTTTAATATAATGGATAATCCATTTTTTGATGAGCAGTTTTATTCTTTTTTTAATTGGTTTTCATAACAGGGCCTATAATCCGATCATTCAGTTTCCAACCAATGACAGATCAAGTATTTTGACATATCACGTCCGTCCGTAAAGGTATTCTATTCACAAATGGCTGATAAAAACAAGAACATATTGAGGTGAGATATAAAAAAATCCAAGGATCCTGCCACTCAATCAAATGTTTGTATGAATTAGTTCATATACATGGTGGGAAGAACAAGTTGTTGCTCACTTGTTCCTTTGGCAAAGAAGCCACCAGCTTCGAAGATGTTACATCCCAAACCCTACCAGGGCCACCACTTCCTACTGACACAAGAAACTTGCCATCAGGGCTGCACGACGTTACCAACATCAAATGTAAGCAATTGTACATTACAAATCTAGAACTTTTCGACAATGAGAATCAAAAGTAGAAATTTAATTTATTGAAGCTACGACTGTGAACCTGAAATCTAAATCCTTCACAGAGGCATGAGAATTAGCTTCATCAAGAATAATTTCCATGCTAGGCCACTTGAAAACCCTCAACTTTCCATCCTGTACTGCACCAAAAATAAGATCATCAAATAACATAATAATCTGCAAAAAGATGCCATTTTGCTCATACTTTTCAACATTACCGTCTCCAAAAGCAGAGGACTGTAGATAGCAATATAAGGTCTCTGTGTGTGTGTGTGCGCGCACGCGTTCTCTATGTGTATGTGCACGCATGTGCACGGATATAGCCATATAGGTGCATTTCAAATGAAAATCTAGACAGCAGCAGTTCTTTCAACAGTTTGAAACTTAGGCAAGAGCCGCAAGACGGCAGCAGTTCTTCTCGTGCACAATAATTATGAAGGAATGCCTTTTCCATCTTTTACCCCAATGATGTCAGGTGTCTTCGGATTGGCAGTTCCTTGATAACTTGACCTTCTTTCGTGTCAAACTCTCCCACCATATGAAAATTCAATTAAAAGGTTAACATCTTATAACTGTCCAATCTTACAGCGCAGGATATGGACTTGTTATAGTGGAGCAGAACCATCACATATTTAAAAGGAGTTTTCCACTTAAGGGGCCGAAGGGTAAAATTTCACCACTCACCAGCATCAAACAAATCTTTTGGCTTGCAGAGTCCAGGCTCTAGTTGTCGTTGATTAAAAAAGACATGATGAAATCCCATGGTACCAGTTATGTGTGGCTTGAATAGCACTCAATAGAGGGTAACACTAAGGGAAATCCCAACTTAAGAGAACGAGACATCCTAAACCATTAACATATACTCATTCAAAAAACAAAACAAATAGTTACTATCTCGTGTTGTCGTCTAGTTCTATATACTAAAAGAGTTATCCACTTAACTTCCATCTAGCAAGTACGTCATTGCAAAAACTATAAGAGAGTCATATTTCTTGGGTAAAACCCAATTATGCAATGTAGAGTTGATTTTCCACACTCCAAGATGTCACATTCGCTATCATGCAGCAAGCAAATTCTGAAATAGTAGAAAAATGGGGAAATAGATTTCTACCTCGCCTCCTAGAGCAAGAACAGAACCAGCATAGTTAAATTTCAACGCCAATTGTTGCCCTACGTCTTCCAGTTCATCGATGACTTTGTCCGACAGTATTAGGCCCAGTTCCTGAACATCAGTGCTCACCGTTTCCCATTCGAAATATCTACATAAATTTAACACAAAAGATAAAAGGCACAAAAATAACATTAGAACTCTAGACAGTTTATAAGAACAACACATAGGATCAAATTCAAAACATGTATTCATCATCAAAAAACTGTGTTTATGTACCACTTCCACTTACGAGTATGGACCCTCGTAAATTCACTATGGTTCTTTAATTAGGATATAAGACGGTTCTAAGCATATTTGGTCCTTTGAATAGGAACTTCTACTCAGGTAGAAAAGCGAAAAAGAAAACTAGAATTTGTTATTGGAATGACAGGTGCATCTAGCATACATCACATTACCATCACTGCACCATACATATACAACAGCACTAACCCATGCATATCTCATCACACAAATAGATGGAAGTAAATGCCCAATGGTATCATTATCCAACTGCACTGCATATCAATCATATCAACGATGAAATCTCCTGGCATCCTCAAGAAAAATGGCTTATCTACATTGGCCACTTTTATGTAGCTTTTGGTTCACATACATGCACTCAATAAAGTTTGCTGACCAATGCTGTCAGAGTTAGGGATAAACAAGGTGAAAATACTCCCTTTGGCATCTGATAAATGGGGGATTTGTAACAGAGACTAAAATTGAATGCATTGACTATCAAGTCCATAGTTCCTCTCAAGCAAGAAATAAATTTGCAGTCTTTTTGGATACCTAAGTCCCTTAATAAAAAAATGGGAACAGAGAAGTACCTGCAATTTTTTGGCAAGGAACAGATAACACCGTCTCCTCCAGGGTGGACAGCCATTCTGTAAGGCAAATCAGTACCAGTTCCAAGCTTTGCCACCTAAAACAAAAGATAACCATATGAATAAATTTGTCATAATAAGAAGCCAAAACTCTAAATCATAAGGAGACTGCAAATGGGGTTCACATTACGAAATAGAAGGTTGTCTTAAGACTCTTAACACATTTCCAACTCTGGGGAATGGGTTTTTTAGACAAACATGAAAGACTAAGTCATTACACAGTTTCAAAAAAAAGTGAAATTGAGCGGTAAGGCACAATAAACAGAGTCCCCAGAACTGAGTTCTAAAATAAAAAAACACAAAATCAACCAAGTCATGACAGAGAGACTACACATGGGCAGCCTAAGCAAGACTAGTTCGACACATAAGGTAGATCTTTCTGAACTCGCCCTCATCAAGTCCAACTGTGCTATGGTAAGGTCTGGATTGCTAGTGGGCTACTCTATTGCATATTGCCTTTCTACTCCTACCTAATCACTCTGAGTATTTGTACCAAATAAACAAACGAATAAGAGTTCTTCTAATGGCGTCAACTGGTACTGTAATCAACACTGTAAGAACTGGTGTTACTGTACAGCATGTTCTCATCAGCAACTTTTTGATCGTATAACTATTCGCTGTTGACACTAATCAAACAAATGACAGCGAGGTCTGTACCACATCAAATATTCCAACCTGTCGAAACAAAATTGCAATCGAAAATCAATCGGTATGAGCTTAAATTACTTAACATTAGCGGGTTTGTCTGTTATAGAGATGAAAAAAGAAAAGATGTTCAGCCAGCTTTCGAATTTCACATACATGGACATCGTTAAACACTTAAAGCTAAGGAATTGTATACCTAGATGTGTGTGCATAGGTGTTGTTTGATAACCGAGACTTACAGGGTGATCGGAGAGGGAATTGGAGGCGAAATCGAAGCGGGCGAGGAGGAGGGCGTTGGGGATGCCGATGCGACCATCGCCGCCGCCTCCGGCAAATAGTACCAGAGAGTTATCGTCTGAGATCGAGGGAGATCCGTCTCCAGAGGATTCATCTCCTTGTTCGGGAGGTGGTGGTGGTGCGGGGTTGAGTTCAGATCTGATGGCGGTGGGTGGGACCCAGGACGCTCCGTAGAATGGGACGCCGTACTTCTTGCAGTTCGCATCAGCGTCAGCCATCTCTCTCTCTCTCTGGTCTTAGCGTGCGTTTCTTCTGGTGCTCCGGCAGTGTCAGCAGACGGACTTTGGAGAGGGATCCGGATGAGAATCTACTACGCCGTAGGAGTATTTTTTTTGAGAATAACTTTTATACGGTTTTGCTGCAAACACAATATTTACGGCCAACGAATCAAAAGTTGCCACGTCGAAGATCCGTTCCCGTCGAATCCGGAGCCGATTGGGTCCTTAATGCAAGTCTCAAAGAAATCGGAGGACTGGTTCGTGAACGCGATGAATGGGTTGGACGACAACGACGTTTTTTGGGGAACTCCAGCTCGGCTCCGGTGACGGCGGCGGGGAAGGACGCGGAGGGGGGAAACGGAGGAGGTGGGGAAGATGGAGTGAGCATTCATTCGGTGCCGGAATCGCCGATGCGGGTCGACATCGCTGGCGATAAAAGAGCACGGAAAACCAGATTGGTAATGCGGAAGGGGAAGAATATGATAGGATAAAGTGGGTGCATGTGTGTTTCCAAAAATAAGCTCACACATAACAACGTGTCAAATTCTGATTCGTTGGCTGACACAACCGTAAATAAGTTATTCTCATTTTTTTGACTTATCTTGCAAAACATGAAATACATATTTAAAAAATAAAAAACTTAACAAAACATAGCTTACTCAGTTGTTCAACCAGCTTTTATACACCTCGACTCTTAGGATCAATCCCATTGTATTTTCATTTATGTCTCCATTTTGGAGAAATATATAACTCCAACACGTTCTCTCTAAATGAGGAAAAAGATAGGAAAAGGGAAAAGAAAATCATCATTTTATATGAGCTTTTTCAATTTTTTGGTCTATGTTTCTATACTCTTTAATTTTCTCTCTTCGAGAAAAAAAATATGATGTGAAAATCAAACCTCAATTTTCGTAGGAACTGAGCAGAAACAATAAAAAACACTATGCGTGATGCGTTTTAATAGTTTGTTCAAATTCAAAATTTGGAAGAAAGGAGATATACATCACGGGTTGGAGATGTTCTAAAATTATAAATACCCAATGCTTTTCGCTCCCCATTATTATTATTTTTTTTTTTGAACAGATCGCTCTTCATTATTTAGTTAATTTGTTTCGTTGGTGCAATAACTTACGTGATTATTACTGTATTGATATTGAAAAGGAATTGATAGTCTTCATTTGCTTTTTCCATCTAGACCAGACGTAGGTCCTTCTACGATCGGTTTGATGATCAAAATTATTTCTTTTAGAACTCGTCGATACCATCAATATGTCCATTAAGTATCAATCAACACATGATCACAACATATGTATACTCAAATGAATGAGTTTTGATCTAGTGTGTCAATCTAATATTCATGAATGCGTTCAAATAATACTATGGCATCCGGACAACAAAGAATTTCTTAGCATTAATGTTCTTAACGATCTCTCTCTTCCTCCCGTAACCCTATCTCTCTCTTCCTCTCTCTCAACCCTAGCCACTACAACTCCTCGATCTTCTCCCTTCCCCTCCTCCCCATTGGGTTCCATACCCGTATGCGGCGACGGAAAGGGGAAGCCATGGTCCTACTGATTTCTTTTCTTTGTTTTTGTTTTTTCCCTTCTGTCTCTCCAGATCTACGATTTGTCGTCTGATCTGTGAGAGTTTTATCTCTTGTTCAATGAGGGTTATTAGTTTCGTCTTTGGACGAATTTTGTCTACAGATCGAGTTCTCTTAATCGAGGTTGTTTCACAACGATATCTTTGGTTCAACGTTCTATCTCTACACGATGTCTTTGGCGAGGCAATCCATTGGCGGCTTGGCAGATCGATCTGTAGTTATTGGGAGTTCATTGGTGCGTTTATACTTGGGTGGAATGCATCTGATCGTCTGGATATTTGGTGTCTTTTGTCCGTAACTTTGCACTTTTTCTAGTTTGAGACTCCTAATTAGATGTTAGGCAGTTTAAAAGTGTCGCCATTGCGTCAGGTCATATCTGGGTTAAAATGAAAAACATCGATTGCCTTGTGGAGTACTTGTTTTCTATTTGTTAGACGATTAGTTTGACTTTGTCGAAATTCTTTGTAATGATCTCCATTTTGTAAGTGCCGTTGGGTATTTATCAATACAATATTTTCACTTTTGATAAAAAAAAAATGTTCTCGATGAGTTTTTGTAGATAAGCCGTCCTTATTTACCAAAATTGGCAATAGGTTCACAAAAGAGCAAAACTGGGTAGTCTAGTCCATTTAAATGGACTCGTAACAATCCCTGGAAAATGTGTTCACTTTTGTTTATTAGTTTAAACACGTTTGTTTCATAGAAATATTGTTACAATTATACTCCAAATTAAATGGTTTTGACTAAAGGTATTAACCATCCGAACATGATAATATGCGGGGCATTTATGGAAACATCTAAAAAAACACTTCAAATCTCAATCTTATAGTTTTCGATCAAATGTTTATGATCTGAACCGTTTAATGTGTGCAAAATGTGATTTTAAGATTGCTCGCTAGAAATTAGCAAAAAAATATGAAAGGAAAGTGTTCGTTTTGAGCAATTTTTAATTGAACCGTTTATCAAATCTAAGCTAAAAATTGCTCAGATCAAACCCTTCCTGGTCTTCTTTTTTTTTTACTTTTCGCTAGTTTCTTTAAAATCACGTTCTAAGCACATTGAGCGGCTTGGATCATCAAAATTTGATTAGAAACTATAAGATATTTTTTTAAATATTTTTATAAATGTCCCCGAAAACCGCCTTAGATAATGACTAATATTATATATATGGGCAGACAAAAGGCACGTCTAGCAAAGTGCCCTATTATCAGAGAAGTGCCCTGTACAAATTGCAATATTACAAAAACAAAATGATTTTTGTTTACCTACACAAATTCAGTACCCTCTGCAGACCGTCTGATTGCCTTAGGTTAAGATTATAGTCCTCCAAGCATTACTCCTTTGACATTATACAAGAGAATCATTCCTTATATATTAACATGCACTAATGAAATATATGCACGAGAATTTGATTTCCAACCTTTGATTAACTTAGTACGTAATTTTTTTCATTCACACTAAAAACCTCCAGTGATATGTCCTTGTCTATACTTCCATCTTCAGTTGATTGCCCTTTCAATTTTTTTCCCTTTTAAGTTGGTTTCATTCAAAAGGGAATTTGAATTCCTTAAGTTAACCAAGCTTTGATTTCCTTAGCCAAACAGTAATATATGCACGGGAAATTGATTTTCAAGCTTTGATTTTTAATTTTTTCAGTCACACTATAAACCTACAGTAAGAAAAAGAAAATTTTGTGCAAAAACAATTTTTCAAAAAACAGTTTTTGAAATTAACTTTTTGAAAACATTGTCAAGAGAGGGAAGGTTTTTGTGTAATAACGGGTGTACTTGATTGAGAATATGTGGGGTCTACTAAATTTAGTTATAAGCAAAAAGTTGTTAATTTTAGTTATTCAATGGCTAAAATTTGGTTAGTGGCTAATAGGTTTGCTAAGTTTGGTTATTTCGCAAGTAGAGTAGAGTGCAATTGATATCTCCTTAATAATGCACATAGGCATGGTTCGATTTTCGTAAGCACTCATCTCCCTCTCCAAATTCCCCAAGAATTAGACTTAACGAATGACAAAAAAAAGTTTGGTTATTCCATTTTGAGCAAACATTGCTAACCATAACAACATTTTAATTTTGGTTAGGTCATGCTAAAGGAATGGTGTAGCCCGCTATGAATTAAGAACGGAAATTAAAATGAGTTACCAAAACCAAATACTTGAACAAAACTCTAAAACTTGAAGGTAAACAAACTCTGCAGAGTTCGATTGTTCGGTTCCCTTTTTAGTTTTAGTTTTAGTTTTGTTTTCAATTATTATCCTACTACTTTCTCCAATCATTACCCTATTTTTTCAATTATTACTTTCTCATCTTTCTATATCTCTCTCCAATCATTACCCCTATTTTCAATCATTACTCTATTTCTCTCTCCACCCACTATCAAAACTAAACTAAACTAAACTCCCAACCAAACACAACCGTGACGTAAGTCTAAAAGCTGCTACAATGAAAAACGAACCTAAAAACGAGGTTTTTGGGGATATTTATACATGACCCCTCAAGTCTGGAATTAAAAAAAAGATGAGACTTATTTTTTTTCCTCTATGATGCTCGGTGTCGATTCTTAAAAATGGAAAAGAAACATGTACTTCTTGATTTAGCCAATTACAACAGATCTGTTGTCAGGTTGCGAATCCTGAATCTCATCGGAATGCAAATTGCTAATCCCCCCGACACACACCACCCCCCCCCCCCGCCGGCCCCACCACCCTTTTCCGATTCTACCCCCGCCCCTCTCTCTCTCTCTCTCTCTCTCTCTCTCTCTCTCTCTCTCTCTCTCCTTCCTTTACCTTTCTTTCTTTCTTTACAGATTCTTTTTTTTTTTTTTTCCTTTTCTTTACGGTTTGGTTTTTTTTTTTTCATTTTATTTCATTTTCTTTCTTTTCAGTTTGAATTTTCTCTCTTTAATATTAGGTTCAAGTCTAATTCTAGACTTTGTAAAGTAAATGAGGGAAAAAAAGTGTTTAAATTGCTAATCCCCCCTGACACACCCCCCCCTCCGGCCCTACCTCCATTTCCGGTACTACCCCCCGCCTCTCTCTTTTCTTTCTTTCTTCTTTACAGTTTACTTTTCTTTCTTTTTTTTCCTTTTTTCCCGGTTTGATTTTTTTTTTCATTTTATTTCTTTCCGGTTTGAATTTTTTTTCCTCTTTAATAATAGGTTCAAGTCTAATTCTAGGCTTTATAAAGTAATTGAGAGAAAAAAAAGTGTTTCAATTGATTATGTTTATCCGACTGTTTTATTTTTCTTTTTTTGTCCTTTATAGATTAAAAAATATAGTTATGCAAAAAAGTGTTTCAATTTTCAATCCGTTTGAACCAGTGCAAAAATGTTATTTTTTTGATCATTTCAACCTAAATGGTTGTAATAAATTTTTGGCTCCAAGACCTTTCAATAAACACCCTAAGAGACTCCTGAAACTAAATAATGAGTCTTAGAGTGCTCGTTGAAAGGCCGTAAAACAAAAAATTCATTAAGATTACAATTAGTGTTCAGGAACTAATTACGAAATGTATTTTGCAAACGACATACTAATCCAGATTACAAATGTTATATTTAAGATTACTTTTTTTTAACTATAGTACTCTTTAATATATTTGTTAACCATTATTTAGCATAGTCCTTTAAACTGATTCAGTAGTATGTTGCTTCAAATCACGTTTCTACTCCATAGGATTGCAAATAACTGGTTTCTATTTTTTTAACTAAAGCGGAAACGTTTTAGGGGCTTCGTAGGGGCTACTGTGCCAATGGGGGCAGCAGAGCCTTTGGGTCCCCCTACTTTTTAATTTATTTTTTTATTTAATTACTTATATCTTATTTATTTAATTCCTATAAATACACTCTTTGTATATTTAAAAATATAATTCAAGAATTAAGTGCTTTATTTTGCAATTCAGCTAAATCAGAGCAAAGATAGTTTTTTTGGTTTAAGGTCTTTCAATAAATACCCTAAAACTCATTATTTAGTTTCAAGACTGTCTTATGGTGTCCATTGAAAGCCTTGAAGCCAAAAATTTATTACGACTATTTAGGATGAAATGATTAGAAAAATAACATCTTTGCACTGGTTCAAACGGATTGAAACTTGAAACACTTATTTTCGTAACTATATTTTTTAATCTATAAAGGACAAAAAAAAGAAAAATAAAACAGTCGGATAAATATGATCAATTGAAACACTTTTTTTTCTCAATTAATTTACAAAGCCTAGAATTAGACTTGAACCCGCTTTCCAAAAAAAAAAAAGGACTTGAACCTATTATTAAAGAGAAAAAAAAATTCAAACCGGAAAAAAAGAAAAGAAAATAAAATGAAAAAATAAAACCAAACCGGAAAGAAAAGGAAAAAAGGAAAAAAAAAATAAACTGTAAAAAGAAAGAAAGAAAGAAAAGGGAGAGAGAGAGAGAGAGAGAGAGAGAGAGAGAGAGAGAGAGAGAGAGAGAGAGAGAGATGGGGGGTGGTGTGAAGTCCGGTATCTAAAAATGTACTTACGAGACTTTAATTAGGTTACTAAACCCAATTTTTAGGCTAAAGAAAAATGATCAAGGTTAAAAGGATATTTTCAGTTGACGTTTTTAGGACACAAGGATAGCATGATATAATTTTAAGGGTTCAGTACTTCTCTTTAGAAATTGAACAGTACCATAATGATTTATGCATTTCCATTTGTCCATGTCTAATTTTTCATATTTTTCGGAGATCGAAACGCGAACACAATTGATCGAGTCGGAGCGATGTTCATACGAATTAGTACCGTGATGATACCTCATTCCAGATTAAGTGTCAACCATGCCATTCCTCTTGGCTATTAAGCTGCCATGTGTGTGCACCTGTCAACAAATTAAGGAAGGAGGTGGTGTGAATAATATGTAAAGCAAATAAAAAGAAAACAAAAAAAGAGAATAGAAGAGGAAACAGTGGAAGAATGGAGCGATGGGCTGTTCGTGCACCCCCTCCTCTGATTCAAACCGACTTCCAGTTCTTTCTGTGCGCAGCCAGAAAATTAGTGGGTAATTAATCTCTCTCCCCGTCTCTCTCTCTCTCTCATTCTCCTTCGTACTTAGACCACCGCATGTGGCGGTAGCCATGACCGGACCTTCCTCTCATTTTTTTTCCCTCTTTTCAATCTGACCCAAAAATAGAGATAGCAATAGCAGTAGCGGTGCCAGTGCTATGTGAATTGTGTACTGTTATTGTGTGATATATGAGGGTGGAATACATATATATGTGTAATTAGTTATAGGATTACTAAGTATGCCTTTACGTAAATCATATTAGTCCTTAATCTAGTACTAATAGTTTTGTTGGCGTAAAAGAATTAAAACCCCAGATAATTGGAGGCCTAATTAGCTTACTGGAGGCCTAATTAGCTTACTGATGAGAACATACATGTACAGCTTTGTAAAGAGTTTAATTTGTTAGATACAATAAAGATAGTTATTTGGTTAAGTTAATTAGGACTATTGACAAAGTTAGATATTGACCTTGAGCCATTTCCAAATCCGAATAGGCCAACTCACAATCGAGAAGGCCTAAAGATGTTTTAATACTACGCCATTGGATACAGAGTAATATGAATTTGTTGACAAATAGGTCAATCCGGGATTTAAGCAAGAGTACGATCAAGTTTTCAATTTAGCTCTCTGGAAGTCAAAGGTGAGATACTTTACCGTTGTTATATTGCTTTTCAAGCAAATTATGTTATGTATTTCATATGCCCAAAGTTATGATATGTATACAAGTTATCAAGAAAGCATGATTTGATGACATGGTTTATGCCTTTCATTTTATACCATGGAAATTTGCTATGAACTCATTATTCAAAGACGGCAATTTTTATAGGAATGGCTATGTTTAAGAAAGGATTATTCCGTGAACACCGGCCTTGCCATCTAAAGGTGACGGTGTAATGTTGTTATGATTCTCTGAACACCTTGTCATCTAAAGGTGAAGATGTTATGACGTTATGATGCTATGAGCTCAAAAGAAAGTTGATGTATCCAGACAGCGGTGTCCCGGGTCAGGGGGACAGATTTTAAAGATACCATGACCAATGAAGGGGTTATAAGGGAGAAATGTTATGTGGCACCAGCTGCCAGTGACTTGATCATTTCACACCACGTGGGGTCGCTCCCCTATTCATGTTTAGCCGTTGGATGTTCATCACAAGACTATGCAAGGTTTACATGATGCAAGTTTTTCTTACGAGCTTTATGCTAAAGTTATGTTATGCTATGTACATGAAGTTTATGAATAATATTTCCATGGTAAAACTTATAACTCTGGTATAGTATCTCACACGAGCTGTCGGCTTATGAAAATTAATTATTTTCCTACAGGTATTGCCAAGTAGGAACGAGAAACGCTGCTGCCTGGGGGATATGTAAAGAAAGTATTTAGTCAACGTTTTGAAAATTGCACAAATGGGAATTGACTAATTCTTATGTTGTGTAAGCTCACTTTATGTTGTAAAGATTTTAAACCTTTATGGCTCTGACAATGTGTTCTAATATTCAAATTGCTTTCGCAGTTTAAAATATTTCTCTTTACGGTCCTTGCATCTCATAGGACTGAGTAATGAGGCCTCGGGTGGAGGTTAGATCCACTGGCCGGTCACGATAATTCCTTTGTCTTAATTACTGGGATAGGGTCGTGACAGGGGGGGTGGCGGGGGTAGTCTGGGAAAGGGAGGTGGGTGGGGTGGGGCGCCCGGGGGGGGGGGGGGGGGGGGGGGGGGGGGGGGGAGTAGCAGCTCTCCGGGAACATCAAATCCGATGTCGGAGCCCAGTTCATAATCACTGTCACTGTCTCCTGGCTTCAGCATAAATTATGACCAACACATTTGCAAAATAATAACCCTTGGAAAATGAATTTGTCGTTTTTTTTTTTAACACCACTCCACTGTAAATATATTTTTACACAAAAAATACACTTACAGAGGAGTAACGTTAACAAAAAAAAAAAGAGTAACAAATCAGTAGCCTAACTGTTTCTCCATAAAACAAAATAAATTCGTCCATTCCGTGTATGAACGGCTTAGATTTGGAGAGAGAGAAACTATTAGGATGAGAGGAGAGAGAGAGTTTCAATCTGAGCCGTTCAAAAGTGTATCGGATGGCTTGAATGCGCCGAATGAGTACCACGTAGAATATATCCGCTCGGCACTGAAAAATCACAGTGGTGACTTCTTAAATGCCAGCCAATTACCTGCATTTACTGAGCGAAAAAGTTTACAGTTTGTGTGCACACCATAATGATTAATCCAAACCAAAATTTAGGAAGAATGGGCCGTCTAAACATGATTTTAGGAAAAAACTACTCGTGGAGTTGGATTTGTTTGACTCTGAAGGAGGCGTTTCACTAAGCAAGCAATAAGTTGTGGAATACAACTTTTTGATTTTGTTTTTAATCAAATTTTTTTCGCGTAAGTTTTGGCCAAACTTTTATATATTATGCGTTCATTTTAACAAGAGAAATTAAAAAAATAAAAATTATAACTTTTACATAAATATTTAAAAAAATATTTAAGAAAAATCAGACGAATTTATAATACATAAAAGTTTGACCCAAAATTAACATTTAAATTTCCCTTTATAGACAACTAAAAAATACCTCAATCAGCTAGCTACAGGTATGGTTCCACTCCCCCTTCCTAAAAACATCCATATCTCTCTCTCTCTCTCTCTCTCTCTCTCTCTATCTAATATATATAATATGCCCACTCTCTCTCTCTCTAATATATATAATATGCCCACTCTCTCTCTCTCTCTCTGTCTCTAATATATATAATATGCCCAATATTTGGTACAAAAATACAGGCTGGGCCTAAAAGGATCTCAATTTCCATCGATCAGCAATCCATTTCTCTCTCACAAATCTACGTAGGAAGAGAGAAAAGATGGGTGTATCACCAACACCATCACTTCTTTGTGCCAGCTTGGCCTTTTACTACTACGTTTCCCTCCTGCTGGCCTCGGTTGAGATTGTTGGAGCTCAAAATGGCACCACCCCTGCTTCCCAAGGTAATACGGAGTAACTAACAAGCTCTCTCTCTCTCTCTCTCTCTCTCTCTCTCTCTCTCCATGTTTGGGACATCCCTGCTTGGGTTGCTTGTATGTCTTCTGATTTTAATTCGACTGAATGAAAGAGTGGCGGCCCTCTGCATCTTAAGTTAGGAATTAACATGGCTTTTCATGTGGTTCCAGAACCAGAACCAGAACCAGAGCTTTTCCCACTTTCGTTCTCTATAAAGATGATGAATTTCCTCTCACTTCATTTTCTTTTTGCCACAAAACACAACACTTGTAAACTGATTTCCCATAAAAACAGGAAAAATAAAAAGGAACACTTTTGGATGGCATCCTACTTCAAATTAAACTTTCATATTCGAGAGATTCTCCAGTCTATCTTACCTAACTTTCTGGTAAAAACCAGAAAGCCCATTTTTCGACTGGGTTCTTTGTTTGACAAATTTCGACAAGGTTGTTTTGGTCGTATCACATCAATTTCGGATTTACAACTGTTGGGTCATCTCTTGAAGATTTCAACTACTATAAATTTTGATACAGAGAGTACTAGACGGTTTCGTCCTTAAACCAAATTCAGTAATCAAGACCAAACAAAATTCTAAAATAAGAGTTCTTTGCCGAAAAAGATTTTTGGAAGGAGAAATGAGAAGCCTAAAAGTGGACTAGGAATTGGTTAACCAAGTGCGCGTAAGATGATCCGATTCAGAAAAGTTAAAATAAAATGGTCGTAGAGGGGATATATTCGTGTCTTCTGTTATCTGTGGAAGCATTTTTACTATTTGGCCGCCTTGGGTGTGAACAGGTAGATGAAAGGTTGCATGCTCATTTTTCTTATACTCCAGTATTATTAAATTCTTGGTGCTGGTGAGAATTGTATAACATGGGGGTTTTTTTTTTTTTCTCTCTCTTTTACTTTTGGGTGATTATTGGTCAAATAGTCAACTCCACACCTGCTTTTCAAAATTATTAGTTTCCTTCCTCTGAAACTTTCTATGCTTCTTTTGATACTCAACAAATTGGGTCAACATCCAAACTTTAACTCCTTTGACTTGTTTGCGTGGTAGTAATGTTGTTTATTTTTTGAAATAAGATTACCATGTTAGCTCAAAACTCTTACCTATTTTTGGAATTTCTGGCAGTGAGAGCTTTGAACTCCGTCTTTAGCCAATGGGGAATATCCGCAAGACTAAATCAATGGAACATAAGCGGAGAACCATGCAGTGGAGCCGCCATCGACTCTACCAGTATCGAGACCACCAATGGAGATTATAATCCCGGTATCAAATGCGAATGCAATGGGACTGTTTGCCACATTACCCATCTGTAAGTCTTACTAAAAAATACTAGGACTTTTCTCCACGCTTCCTATGTGTTCTGTGTAATGTCTAATTGGTACTTTTTCCTAATAAATCATGTAACTTTGTCTAAGGGGAAAGACATCAATGTAATATGGATTAATTAGGAGTGAGAACAATTAAAGATTGGATGGTAGATAACCATTTGAGATGCGATGATTATTTGCAATGTAGATCAATTGAGGGGTGATTTGAATGACAACGAATGAGAGAAAGCCGTTTGAGCTGGGATGATTTTTGAATTATATTGAGGGTGGTAGAGGAGATAGAAGAAGACCAAGTAGACACGAGTTGAGGCAATAAAAAAAAGGATGGCCGACCCTCTGTAATAACAAGAATATTGGAGTATTATTTATGTTTCATAGCACCAAGTGCAGGAAATAGAGTCTGGCTATCCAAACCCAGTAACTAGTACAAATACGTGTTGAGTTGAATGTACTGCTCACCAGTTCGTTTTCTATTGGCCGTTAGTGGCAGGAATTCAATTTGAAGTCAAGCTACCATAATTTACTTTTCAGTTGAAGTTAGGACCTTGATTTGTGAGCTTGAGGTCTTAGTACGTTTTTTGAAGTCTTCCACTTACTGCTTGCCTTCTTTATCATTTTTTAACAGCAAAGTCTATGCACTAGATGTTGCTGGAGGTATCCCGGATGAGCTATGGTCTTTGACTTCCCTATCCAATTTGTATGTTTCCCCACTAGCGTTTTAGTTTCAATTATGCTCCATTTTCTTCTGCACTATTGTTTTCTGTATGTGAAGTGCTATCAAACTAAAACCTTAGAAATTATGATGCAGCTCCTCTCTACTTAGCTACATGCGTAATGCATCGTTAAATAAACTTTTCCTTGCTATTTCATTCAAAAGTCTCTCACATCAAACAATGCTCTACTAAGTTTCTTCCTTATTTGGCAGGAACTTGGCCCAAAATTACCTGACTGGTCCCCTCTCTTCATCCATTGCCAATCTAACTCAAATGCAGTGGCTGTAAGCCACCTTATTTTCTGATTAACATTTTGCGGGTCGTTAACATTTTATCCATGTCTGGCTAGCTTCCTTTAATGTTCTGATACCTCCTTTAATGTTGTCAGGAGCCTGGGGATTAATGCACTATCGGGGGAGGTTACGAAGGAACTTGGAAAACTGACTAATCTGTTATCATTGTATGTTATTCTTGATTTTTACATCTTTATGTGGCAACTTCATGTTTAAGTTTCCTATTGACTTCAATGCAACTTGATGCCAACGAGTACAAGTCTGCCAAAGCGTATTCATCTTGTGTCAACAACCATGTCATCACAATAACATTTTGTTCTTATAGAAATAAGTTTTTGGTGCAGTGGTATTCCGATCCTTGTTCTTGTTCCGTTGAAAATTTGACACACTCCTACATATAACTGACGGAGACGGACAAGCCTGTTTTGTGCATAACATTCACATGTTACTTATTTCTACTATTCTGATGTTGTTAACTTGCTAATTTTTGCAGGAGCATCAGTTCAAATAACTTCTCTGGCTCTTTGCCATCAGAACTTGGGAATTTGACAAAATTAGAGCAACTGTAAGTGCTGAGACATTCTGTCCTCTTGTTTGATTATCCGGAAGAATGCTTCTTTTCTTGTTGGGCAGCATGCTGGTAATTGATGAAAATGGTACCGCAGATTGCCCGCTGTGATAACACAAGAATCTTCTTGTATAGCTGGAAGCTGTCCCCATCTGCCCACTGCTTAGATTTAGAAGCTCACAAAATACTGTCTTTGACTTCCCTCTACTTACTTCGCTCTACTTGTACCTTCTTTAGCCTGTGCTTCATATCCATAAATTAAGCTAATTGGGTGAGATTCCTAGCTGTCTTGACCTTAACTTTGGATGCTGAGGCGATGGACTTGTTATGAGATTGCTATAGAGAATTTTGGACAAGGGGTTTTTGGGCATTGCTTGGGCTGAGTTAAGTAAAGACGACACTTTGGCGACGAAAATAATTTCTGTCGCCAGCCCCTGAGTATATGCTTCAAGCCTTCAACAAGAATGTAAATTAGAAAGAAACCTCTGGTACAAAAAGTCTAGGAACACAACTTTAGAACAAAACTTTGGACACAACTATCGAATGGCTCCGGACAAAGTTTTGTGTGGAGTTTTGTTCAAGAGTTGTGTTCCCTAGCATTGCTCTTCCAGGAATGAAGTATATATTGAACAGCACTAACTGCGGAAGTCTGGTTGGAATACTTCATCTGTGTCAAGACTCCCAACTTAGTTATTTTGTTGAGTGAAACTGAATAAATGATTGAGAAGCTCATATTTGACAGAGATGAGCTCTTTTAGGTCACTATTATTGAGACCAGTGATTAAGGCAGTAGCAACTTCTCTACAACTTCCAGAATCCTTGATGGAAAATTCTTCTTCTTGTTCTTTTCCAATTTATCTAGAGCGAAGAACTAAAGTAGGAGGTTAATAAAAAAAAAGAAGATGTTTTTTGCTATCTTTTAAAACTAATCACCACGTATGTATGGTAAATAAGCATGAAAGTCCAACCAAAGATAGGAATTGCACCAAACCCAGTTCCTAATAGAGAAGCTTCAATAATTTCAGTTTCTTTAAAAGAGAAAAGTTATATCGCTAATAGAAGTGAAGATATGTATATTATAACTGATGGCTACTAAAAATTCTACTTAGAATAGCTGGCATATAATCTAGACTCTCTCTTTCTCCAGGACTGTTTTACGGTAAAGTATCCCTGATGTAGTCCTAAGTTTCTCCCTGTTAACATCATGAAGTGTAACCTATATAAGGCTGGTGTTACTGTTACATGCAAAAAATTGGAGCATTATACTTATAAAATTATCCATCTTGACAGCTACTTTGATAGTTCTGGAGTTAGTGGACCAATACCATCTACAATTGCTGCTCTACAAAACCTGCAAACAGTGTAAGAGCTTTTTGGCTAATCCTTTGTCTTATCTGGTAAACTCAAACATGCTTTTCAAATTAATTGTTTCTGTGATGAAGAAAGAATTTTTTGAGGATTTCAGGTGGGCTTCGGACAATGAACTTACTGGCAGCATACCTGAATTCATAGGGAACTGGTCAAAACTTCGCGTCCTGTAAGCCATCTTGTATGCTGTGTCCTCTTTATTTCGACGACAGTACTCTGATGATATTTTTATTTTAAACTAGATATCATGTTAGGTAATTGAGATGCTTTTACATATTTAAATATTGTTACTCCATTTAGTAACCTCTAACGCATATTCTGTAAACTTACTGTACTTAGTTTATTTGTAGGAGGTTGCAAGGAAACTCGTTTGAAGGTCAAATACCAGTATCGTTCTCCAACTTGACCTCGTTGACGGACCTGTGTGTTAACTCCTTCAATAGCTTTGTTCATATTTAGCATATGAATGATGTACTCTTCTCTTTTATGACTTACCAAGTGATTATATAGGAGAATAAGTGATTTATCTAATGGAAGCTCTTCACTGGCATTTTTGAAAGATATGACGTCTCTGAGTACCTTGTAAGGCAATACTGTTATACTTGACAATCAATTTTGAAATATTTTCATCTATATGATCCTGTATTTTTGGTTTAACAAGATTAATGTAACCAAGTTGTTTCATGCCTGGCAGAATTCTAAGGAACAACAATGTTTCTGGTTCTATCCCCTCCAATATTGGAGATTTTCAAAGTTTGTCTCAACTGTAAGTTATTGCCGTTAAATTTGCATTGGCTTCCATACTGTAAGTTTGGCAGTTGATAATTGGGTTGATGAAGGTGGGGTCAACATCTCTTTGATGTAAACATCTAGATTTTGACGCTTTACAACTAAGTAACGACCATGCTTTGTCTAATTTTCCAGGGATTTGAGCTTTAACAATTTAACTGGAGAGATTCCCAATTCTCTCTTCAATTTGAGCTCTCTCTCTTACTTGTAATAAACATTCTCTCTTACTCGTGATGAACATTTTGTGCAATGTTTTTTCTTTTAAAGCATTTTAGAAAATGTGAATCTTTATGACTTGAACTTATTTGCGTATGTTCAGGTTTCTTGGGAATAACAAATTGAACGGAACGCTTCCCTCACTAAAGAGTACGTCTCTTCTGAATATGTAAGTAATCTTACATAACCATTTGAAGTTCAATAAGAATGTATGCAAGTGGTACTATTTCGTTTATGGTAACTATTGATCATACCTATATAATCAAGATCTTATCAATTGTGAAGGTTCTAGAATGTGGTTAGATGATTTCAGAAGCATAACCCAACATTTTACAGTCTATGATTTGCTTACGTATTGATATATGTAAGTTCAGTTTAGGCGAATCATTATGAAGTTATTTACAACTATTAGGTTGCATCATTTGTATTGATAGTTTCTTTGGACATAAAAAAGGAAACAAGTAGGATTGTGAGAAAGTCCGTTTGTTGACTGGAAAATTTTCTTGTTAATGAGCATCTTGCTACTATGTTTTGGCGTACGAGGAGACATGGATTTATACAAAACAATCTATCTGTTATTAGTAGAATGAAAATCTGGACTAAGCATCCCCACTATGTTTTTGCCTACAGAGATGTGTCATACAACGAATTATCTGGAAGTTTTCCTTCCTGGATTGACGAACAAGGCTTGCAACTGTATGTAAAAGCTTTATGTCTCTCCTCTGTTTTTGTCTCAAATTTGTGGTTTACCGTCCAACATCCAGTTATAGTTTTACTTCCAACTGAAGTTCCATTTGTATCATTTGATTAACTTCTGCATTTTTTTGAATTCTCAAGACTAATGCTAAGTTTTTCTGGATGTAATATGCAGTAATTTAGTTGCCAATAACTTCACAATTGAAAGTTCAAACAACAGGTGATTCTCTCAGTGCTGAATATTTTTAATGGTATCCTATTTCTGTTTGAATGCAATAATTTGTTAGCTTTAGAGAATGTATGATCCGAACAGCAAAAAAAAAAGATAATGCATGATCCTAAATGTAGAGGGAATACTTATATATTTCACGTGGTGCAGATATGATAAACTGCATTGATCTTGTCTGCATTCTAAAGTTTTATTTCCTCACCCACAATTCTGTTTTCATCTCAATGGGATTTACCAGTTAGTTCTTGTATCCGTTAGTTCTCTTCAGTGTTCCTGTGTAATGGACCTGGAATCGAGATGAAACTTATTTGCATCTGATTTGCACTTTCTAAAGAATTGCAATATTTTACAATGTGATTAGGGCAAATTTTTTTTTTTTTTTTAGAGTTGCAGCAAATTAGGCCTATGTAAGAAGTTATCTAGACAACTTTGGGAAGCTTTCTTCCACGGCAACTGTAGATATAGAACATTGCAGTGGTGTGAGATTATGAGGTCCTCCAGAATCCTGATAAACACAGCTCATAACTTGCATCCCAAAGATATGTGGAGAATCAATGATGCATGTCCTTCAAAACAAGTACTGGAGTAATAACAGTCGAAAGTTTAAACATTGCTGAGTTTCACTCCATCGTTATGTGCAATGACAAAAGAATTGACAGATAGTATCTGATGAATCATTCTACTTTAATGCATTACTTGTATGGTAAGTCAACATGCAATAATCAATATCCATTGTTCTTCTGCGTACAGTGGTTTGCCTTCGGGATTGAGCTGCCTTCAAAGGAACTTTCCCTGCTTTCGCAATTCTCCTATTTGTAAGTGCAATTTCGAACCTCCGCTTACCCGTGATTCTGAGATTACACACATCTATTCTTTGATGTTGGAAAGAGAATCTTTTTGAGCTACTGTTCCTTTGAATCATCAAATCATTTTGATTCTACAGGTAGGTCAACTTAGACTGGTTAGCGTTAGCTGAGTCAGTGCACAGTGTTGGGCTCTTTTCCTAATTGTTAAGCTTTGGAATAAATGGTGACTTCATGGTGTTAGAGGTCCTCAGTGCCAATTAAGTCCTGTAACTTCTGTTCGTTCCCTTGTTATTTGTTATTATGCACTCTCTACATGTGTATCTGTTATTCGAGGTAGTTTTGTTTGCCTTTTGGTATGCGAGACTAGGCCGAACATGGTGTGGGGTGTTACATAGTTGATAAAGGTTCGATATTTTGGTTTCTGTCCACTGTTATGTATGTGGTTATGAAAATTCCTTTGCTGTGATTAATTTGTTTGGAGTCCACTGCTTTGGGTTCCATTGTTGTACTTCCTTTGAGATTTGAAGCCTAGATAGATTCTTTACTGCTCCTTCCCCATATTTTCTGTTTTTATATCAACAAATGGTTGTTCCTAGTCAATGGCCTATTTTTCGAGTTCCAATCTCTCAATGCCCTTTCCCAATGAAAGGCCATGAAACCATCTTCTTCTTTTTCTTCTCTTCTTTCAATGTGATAGTTTTTGTGCTTGTTAGATGAAGTTTCCTATCCTTCTTGTGTCAAAACTTCACATGTAAAATGCATCAACTCAAAGATTGTCTTTTGAAGTGTAAATTTGTACTTTCTAGAAGTGCATTAAACACATAAGATGCGTCGCATGATCAACGAGATGTGGCTGATCTTGTTTTTTATTGCACTTTTTTGAACTCCAATCTTATGTATTCCTCTTTCCTGATGGTTTGCAGATTACAACTTTGCGATTAAGTGTGGTGGTCCACAGGTTACATCTAGTAGTCAGATTGTATATATGAGGGATAACGAGACTCTTGGTCCGGCTACATATTATGTGACTAGTACAAACAGGTGGGCTGTAAGTAATGTTGGACGCTTCGGCGAGAACAACAATGCTCAATATTCAAGTTTCTCTTCATCTCAATTCACAAATACTTTGGACTCAGAGCTGTTCCAGACAACCCGAATATCACCTGGATCACTAAGATATTATGGGCTTGGGCTTGAGAACGGTAATTACACTGTGACTCTCCAGTTTGCAGAGATAGCATTCATAAATCCCCCAACTTGGAAAAGTCTTGGAAGGCGTGTTTTTGATATATACATACAGGTCAGTGCTGAGTCATCAAAACTGGATTTTAAACCATTTTTTTTTTCGTTTTGTTTCTCTATTAGTCCAAACCATTGTTGCCTCACTTTTGTTCACTTGGACAAGTTTCTCTAGATTTCCACCTCATTAGTGTATTCACTACTTTAAAGTTTGTTATTAGAGTTACTTAGAAATAGCAGGGTGGAATGTGCAATAAGCCATCCCCTATTGTTTATCTGCTCGGAATGGTGGACTGGGTTTCATATCCAAAATTTGGTTGTTGTTCACCCATAAGTGATGCTAACTCTTTTATAAAGTGTTGCCACAAGCATCTTGTTTTCCTAATGTGTTCCAGTTCCCGTATTCTTTCTTATATTTGTGGGCACATGGCACCAAGTCCTAAAGACTGAAGGAGACAAGGTGACCTCAGGAGCGAAGGTCGTCATGGCCGAAGGGAAACCCTGAGGCCGGTCTGAAAGGCGGCCCTCTCCTAAGGTTGGTGGCTTGCACTTGGGTTGGAGACGGGCCCAAGTCGCTCAGGACCGAAGTAGGAATGTGGAATGGAAGCTTGAGCTCTAGGGATCGTCTCAGGGCCTAAACCCCCCTTAGGGGTAAAGACTGAAACCAGTCTCAGAGAGAGAGGCAGATCTGCTGGCCGAAGGTCAAGCTTCATCGAGAGATCCGTATTATACCTAACCACTGAAACCTCTGAGATGTAACAATTTTTACCTGCTACCTGACACCTCATATCTCTGGCCTCTCTCTATGATCTGCCTTGGGCTCTCTCTTCTGCCTTTGACACCCTGAGCCTTCAGCACTTTGTTGGTCATCCTGGATTACCTCCCGGCCCTTCAGGGCATCGGTTTAGCTCACAATACTGCATGAATTCTTTGTCCGAACATTGGATAAACGAACTGCCACCTTGATTTTCTCAGAATTTTATTTCCATTTCATATATTTCTGCAAAAAGTAGCTTTGTATACCCATCCTTTGGTCGTAAGTGTTTTTTTTTGGGTTCTTAAGTCATTAACCTCTTCATTCTAGGGAAATCTGGTTTGGAAAGATTTTGACATAAGAAAGGAGGCCAGTGGGGTCCTTTTCCAAGCTGTTCAGAAGGTTTTCCCAGCTCAAGTATTAGAAAACTACCTTGAAATCCATCTATTTTGGGCTGGTAAAGGAACTTGTTGTATACCTGCTCAAGGTACCTATGGACCTTCTATTTCAGCAATCAATGCCATCCCAGGTAATACAATCCTACATAATTTATGCAAGTTTGCAAAAGTTAGTACCTGTTTTCTAACAACTAAGATTTTGGCACAGATTTCATCCCCACTGTTAGTAACAACCCTCCAACCGGCAAAAAGAGTAAGACCAGTTTGATTGTGGGGATTGTTGTTCCTGTTGGAGTCGTAAGCTTTCTAGCGGTACTTGGGCTATATTGTTTCATCCAACGCAGAAAAAGGCCAGGATGGGACAATGATGAAGGTGAAAAATACTCAGAAAAACATTTAGCCAAGTTTGTTATTGGACTATGACTTTTGTCTACTATTGTAATGGACATTCTTTTTTAATACCGTTTTGGGATGTATGGCTCCGATTCTGTATATTTGTGTTATTTATAGCTTCAGGCTTGCTAAAAGCTTTTGGCATTGCCCTTAGTGTCCTGCCCAAAATTAGTATGTTTATAATGTGCATTTTTGCAAATACTGTGCTATCTTTCATTGACCAATGTGCTACAGAATGATAATGACCATCGTTTAAGCATAATAAATGTGTAAGTTGAGTTTTAACTTCCTTGGGTATTCACAAAAAAGGATTTTACTGTACTTGCAGAGCTCCTAGGGATTGAAGCTAGGCCCTACACTTTCAGCTATACTGAACTAAAGGCTGCAACAGAAGATTTTAATCCTCTAAACAAACTTGGGGAGGGAGGCTTTGGACCTGTTTTTAAGGTAACAATCCTTCTAATAAAAGAAAGGCTTTTGTCAAACAACTTCATATTGCTTTTATGAAATAGCACCAATTGTATGGCACTCTGGCTCCCTTGGATATAACACTGCCACTTCCCCTCTTCTTCCCTTTTTATTGTACCATCACATTTTTTGCCGTCGTTTTTTGTTAACATAAGGCTATGGAAAATATAAATCCTGCTGTTGCAGATGGTTTGCTTGGAACAGTCATGGTTTGATCCATCAAGTTTGCCTTTTCATCAGATCAGAAACCATGGTTGGGACGACATGATTTATCTCAACATTTTATGATTTCATGTTCTATAGGGAACTCTTAATGATGGGAGGGTTATTGCTGTCAAACAACTGTCTGTGGCATCCCACCAAGGGAAGAGTCAATTTATTGCAGAGATCGCTACGATATCTGCTGTTCAACACCGGAATCTTGTGAAATTGTATGGATGCTGCATTGAGGGGGACAAACGACTGCTTGTTTATGAGTATCATGAAAACAAGAGTCTTGATCAAGCATTGTTTGGTACAGGACAACACCTCTATTGTCATTGTCAATGTAAACTAAAGTTTTTGTTTATGGTGAATAAGCTACACATTTCATTGTTCGGCATTTGTTAAGCAGGGAAGACAAGTTTGTATCTTAGCTGGCCCATTCGATTCGATATATGCTTGGGCGTGGCAAGGGGTCTAGCTTATCTTCACGAGGAATCTCGGCTTCGCATTGTTCACAGGGATGTTAAGGCTAGCAATATTCTTCTTGACTCTAATCTCAACCCCAAAATTTCTGATTTCGGTTTGGCCAAACTTTACGATGACAAAATGACGCACATCAGTACTCGTGTTGCAGGGACAAGGTAAGATTCTTAGCAGTCAATCTACATGTATTCTCCAATTGTTGTTGGCTTCGATATTCTATATTGGTTTGTTTGCAGCTGAAATATAAACTTACATGTAATGAGTTTTATGGTTACTGATGCAGGGGGTATATTGCACCTGAGTATGCTATGCGTGGGCACCTTACAGAAAAGGCTGATGTGTTTAGCTTTGGTGTTGTAGCTTTGGAGATTGTCAGTGGAAGGCCAAATTCTGACTCAAGCTTGGAAGAAGAAAAGATGTATCTCCTTGAATGGGTATGTTTCACTTTCTTTTAGGCACTAAATAGTTCTTGATCCTTTGAAAAGTTCCAATTGGCTGCACATTTGGTTGTGGGTACAATATGTTTTATGTCCATGGTTATTTATTGGGCTGCATCTTTGTATAGTTCTTTAAAAGGAAGGGTCATTCTATCATGAAAACCTTAGGATGTTTTACTTGAGCATCATTAGAAACAAGATAAGTTGTGCATATACTATGGAAAACTTATAAATCCTGAATATCTTTTGAAATCAATTTCTGATTTTTTTGGTGTTAAAACGTGCATCTTTTACAATGAATATCTGATCCACTTGTCCTCTCACCCAGCCCAAAATGCACTTCCCACTTCGGTTACATGATTCTTATGACATTCCAATCTTCCCTCCTTTTAGGCTTGGCATGCACATGGAAACAACCGTGAAGTTGAGCTGGTGGATGCTAATTTATTGGAATTTGATGAGGAAGAAGTAAAACGAGTGATAGGAGTAGCTCTTTTGTGCATCCAGACAGGCCCACAACAACGTCCCTCCATGTCGCGTGTAGTGGCGATGCTTTCAGGAGACATTGAAGTGGGTGCAGTCACTTCACGGCCTGGATATTTTACCGACTGGAAATTCAATGACAAATCCAGTTTTATGACTACGGATACTCCAAGTGCAGAAAACGAACATAGCCAAGTTGGATCATCAACAAGTGCAAGCATGGCAGCTGATCCGGGATATTCACCGATTAATTCCAGTAGACCAGTCCTCCGAGAGGTCATTGGAGAAGGCAGGTGAAGTTTGTTAGTTTTTGTTAACGCCCCAACCAAACCAAGGAAGAAACAGATATTAGTTTAACAAGAATACATGATGAGAGATTTCTTTTCTGTAGAAGGTTATTGTTGTTTTTCGTTTGTTGCTGTTGAGAATTTTAGCTTATCACCTTTTGTGGTATAGCATGTACAGAAAAAGGATGTTAGAATGTGGTCAAATTCTCTAGTGGTTGGTATTAGACTTTTAATAAAGGAATGCCCAATATCCTGATGAAAAATAATTTTGGCACTCAACTTTTTTATGATGGCATTTTAAATTTATGTTTTAGCGTGTCTTGCTATGTGTAATTTTTACACTAAAAGACAAGTTTTAGACATCATAAAAAAGTGAAGTGCCAAAATCATTTGCCTATCTTAATTTATTTGAGATTGGATTTGCAGAAAAGGTGCCAGCTCCTTGGAGTTTCTTCGAAACCTAAACTAATGTAAATATAGGGAAATTCGAGAAAAGTCAGCAAGAATCCATAAAACATGTAGAAAATAAAAGAAGGAAACCTAAAATAATGTAAATATTGGGAAATTCGAGAAAAGTCAGCAAGAATCCATAAAACATGTAGATACTAGTATAAGAAAGAAATCACTACCCATTTGACGATTTTTAAGAACCCAAAACATAATTTCAGCATGAAAATTTGAAATCAAGTCTTTTTAGGCACTTTGGAAAATCCAACATCATCATTTCTTTGTTTCTTCTCTAATGGACTTATTTATTGTTTTGGCTGAGTTGTTGGTCTTAGTTATCTCTTGGACTGTTGATTAGTCTTAGTTATCTCATGGATAGTCGATTACCCGAAAAAAATAAAAAGCACTTTGGAAAACAAAATCAAGAAGAATGATTTTGACACACGTGTTAAATGTTTACTTTAACGTCATATAATTCGGATAGGTATATTGGCTGTCTAATAGAAGCACATTTCGGAATGCTCGTTCTAGAACATAATTCAATGTGCCATGCATTTTCTGATAACGTAGCTATATTTTATTTTCTGATAACCGGATGTTCAAGTCCGTTTGCGCGTTGTGATAACATAGCTCTTTAACTCTCGCCAAATTGTAGTATATGTTACATAATGAATGGTGTAATCCTATTAATAATTTTAAAGTTAATCTATCTATGACTGTTGATCCAAAATTTAATTTTTAATCTATCTATCAATGTCTGATTAAATAAAGATTTTTAAGTGAATATATTATTTTGCGGATCCTACCAAATGAACAATGATTATAATGGTGGTGGGCGGTAGGTGAAAAGAATTTCACTTGTGAAAATAAGAACCGAGTACAAATCCTCAGAGTCCTATAAAACCAATTGAAGAAAAGTCCCATTCCGTCAACTTTAATGTTGTCACCTCGAGCTGGAGTCTCTTTTTCAATGCCTGACTTCTGAATTATTATAAATTATTATAATTCCACTTGAAAAGTTGCAGCCCACAAAACAAAGAAAAACTACCCCAATAATGGACGTATGTCTCTGACTAGGAGTTTGCCACAATTAATAATGAGGTAAAGAACAAAATCAATTCATCAACTATTTTTAGGAAAATGAATCCATTCATCAACCAATACTCCTACTTACTCAAAATCTGGACGGAAAAAGGAAGGTGGAAGTAATGGCGGGATCAGCTATATCAGTCTATGCCTTGGCCTTTCGACAGCTTCTTTGCTTCTTCTTCGTCCTGGGCCTTGTTCATATGGCTCGAGCTCAAAATCAGACCTCCAATGCTACTACTCCTCCTTCTGAAGGTGCTCTGTGTCTCTCTGTGTGTGTGTGTGTGTGTTGTTATTGTTTTTTTCTTTTCTGTCTCTAGGAAGAATGTATTCAAATAAACCCAGCAGCGCTTACTTACGTAACAGAATTTATTATAATTATCTTAGGCAAAGTCAAACTAATCATAATAACCTAATTGAGTACTTGTTCTAACAGAGACGCAACAGTATTGAAATTTGGAAAATATGGATGATGGCTATGTTTTGGCGATGTTTGTTTGAGTTTGAAACTTGCCAAGCCGGGCCAACTAACTGGGCCTAATTGTGGATCCTCAATTATTATCTCTACTTGGTTTATAATGTGGGACTAACTTGGTTGATTTTAATGATCAAAGGTCTCGGAATCCACCTCCATCGAACCAGCCTAGCAGCAAAGATATTTTGGACACCATTGCGTTTTCAGAATTCTGTCAGACTTCACCTGTGGGCTTACATACCTTTTGGATTGAGAATTTGAGAGAGAGGGAAACAAAAGAAAGAGGGTGGCTTTTCATTAAACCTCAAAAAACATGAGAGATTTGGTGAAAAAGAATCGTTTTTAAATCCAGTATGTTCGGATGAATTTACGTACAATAGGACTAATTTTTTGGAGCGAATTCCACCGTTTACTACTAGGAGCAGATTAACCGTTACCGGATATCGAATCTAAGACATAAGAAAAAAAGACCTCCGACCACCCTATCCTTGAAAAGAAAAATGAACTCTTTAATAATCATCCAGTGTCACTTATTTTAGTTATCATTTCTTTCATTTTCGCTCCATGTCTGACAATCATTTATTAAGGGCGGGAGATAATATTGGATAAGTAAGTCATGGAGTTAGTATGAGTAATAACTGGGTGTGATAGTTTTGGATTTGGTTGGCAGTGAGTGCTCTGAATTCCATCTTCAGCAAATGGGGTTTATCGGCGCCATTGAAGCAATGGAACATAAGCGGAGGAGAACCATGCAGTGGAGCTGCCATCGACTCAACCCCCTTTGTAGATCCAAATTACAATCCCTTCATCAAATGTGAATGCGATGCTACTACTTGCCACATTGTCCAACTGTGAGTCTACCCAAATGCCCATATGTTTAGCTGATGCTTGGGGGGAATCAATCCATGCAGCAATTGAAGTTCAAAACTTTGAGCTCGTACTACTGTTTGTTAAGATCTTTCATTCACAGTCTGCTTTCTTTTCCGTTTCTGTTACAGGAAAGTCTTTTCGTTGAGTGTTTTTGGTGTAATCCCAGATGAACTATGGACTTTGACTTACCTGTGGAATATGTATGTTTCCTTCCTTAAGTTTTCCTTTTTTTACGTTACTATTCCTACCACTTTCTTTTGTTTGTACGCAACCTTGAAATCACGGTGCAAAACTTCACCATATATTGGGTTATGTGCTACGCACTATCGCATCTATGCTTGTATAGTTTCCATCAATAAGCCATTGATAAATGATACTAAGTTTCTTCCACTTATTGCAGTGACTTGCGCCAAAATTACTTGACAGGTACCCTGTCACCATCCATTGGCAACCTAACTCGCATGCAGTACCTGTGAGATCACCTTTTTTTTTTTTATTATAAAAAAATCGGATTTCATACATATTGTATGCATGCGTTGTATATCCTCCTTTAATTTTCTGACATCTCATTTCTTGTTCTTAGGTCCGTGGGTATCAACTCATTATCGGGGCAGGTTCCAAAGGAACTTGGAAAACTTACTGATTTAAGATCACTGTATGTGTTTTCCTGATTTAAGATAACTGTATGTTATTCTTGACTTCATTAGTTCTTAAGAGGCCAACTTGATTATGTTGATTTTCTGTTGAATACAAGGCAAAGTAAATGCCCGTATATAGGCAATAGGCATACTCACAGACACATAAATGCCTGTAATTTGTGTCAACATCTGTTTCTCTTTGCAATGTAGTTTGCTAGTATTACTTGCTGGTATTCAATATATCTGTTCTTTGCTATATATTGTGGTATTCAGGACCTCATTCATAGAAATAACTGCAAGATATTACGGTTTCGTGCATACCATTCCTATGTGACCTATTTACATTGTATTCTTGTTATTTGACTTTTTAATTTCCCAGGGCATTTGACATGAATAACTTCTCTGGCAGTCTGCCATTAGAGCTTGGGAATTTAACAAAGTTGGAGCAATTGTAAGTGCTGAGACATTTCCCCTTGATCACTTTTTTACCCCCAATTGTCGTAAATGTGCATAGGATTGAATGCCCACCTTGACAGGTACATTGCCAGTTCTGGAATTAGTGGAGTTATACCTTCAACATTTTCTTCTCTACAAAACCTGCAAACGATGTAAGAGCTTTCTGACCTATCTTCCATCTTATCTGAGAAAATCAAATATGTCCAGACTAGTTTCTGCGATCTAATTTACCAAGGGTGAACATTGGGGATCTCAGGTGGGCTTCAGACATTGACCTTACAGGCAGCATACCTGAATTCATTGGGAACTTGTCAAACCTTAAAAGCTTGTAAGCAATCTTCTCTATTTCAATTATCATTCCCAGATGGTAGGATCACTTTAAGCTAAATAGCAGTGCATGGTAACTAAGATGAATAACATGTATTTCATTTTTCCATTAATAGTGATACTCAGATTCCTTCGTTTTAGAACTCCATGAATCCATTATACTTGAGATTTCTGTAGGAGGTTTCAGGGTAATTCCTTTGGAGGTGCAATACCATCATCATTTTCCAAACTAACCTTGATGGAGAACTTGTGAGTTCTAACTCTTTCAATAGTGTTTGTTCAGATTTAGCATATGCTGGATATAATGAAGCAAATCTTCTCTTTTGTGTTACAAAATGCAACAGGAGAATTAGTGATTTATCTAATGGAAGCTCCTCACTGGCATTTCTTAAGGATATGAAGTCTCTGAATGTCTTGTAAGATGATATGGTTATAGCTGACGAATGTGTTCTGTGCAAATATTTCATTGGCATGCTCCTCCACGGTTTTTTTCAAGACTATATTGACCAGGTGGTTTCTTGTCCTGCAGAATTTTGAGGAATAACAATATTTCTGGAGTTATCCCATCCAATATTGGAGATTACCGAAGTTTGTCACAACTGTATGTTGCTTATTGCTTTTAATTTTGGGTTGGCTCAGCTATACTTCAACCTGCCAAGTTTATATTCAGGTTGAGGAAGATGGAGTCAAAACCAGACCCCTTTTTTTTTTCTTTACATTTACCATTATGAAATTTACTTCATATTTCTTACGACCATGTTTTGTCTAATGTTCCAGGGATCTGAGCTTCAACAATTTAACTGGACAGATTCCTGATTCACTATTCAATTTGAGCTCTCTCTCTTACTTGTAATAAACATCTTGAACTCAGTTGTGGAAAATCTTTCCAACATCTACTGTTTATTGCTTGAATCAGTTTCTGTATATTCAGGTTCCTTGGGAATAATAAATTGACTGGCCCCCTTCCTGCACAAAAGAGCACGTCTCTTCTGAATGTGTAAGTAAATCTACCATAATGGTCCACAGTCCAATGCGAATATATGAAAGTGGTGAAGTTCTTTCCATGTGGTCCGTAATGATCAAGAAGGATTTTTTTGCCGTATTAAATATAAAGTTTCTAAGAATTTCATGCTTTTGTAAAATCAGAAAAAAGTATTCTTTGCTGCCATAAAGTTTTATTGGGAGTCACATTTGTTTTAATACTCTGCTACCACATGCTTGAAAATGCTGTATTAGGGAAGGCAATGATAAAATTACAAAGATACTGTAAGCAAGTCCATTTATTTCTAGGTTTGTTTTTTGGGTGATGATGGCATTCAGACTGTGTTTAAACGTATTGGGAGGCATAGGGGAACAACTAAAGAGGTTTTGTATTTGGACAAAGTGGTTTTCGAAACTGGTGGAAAATGATTTATGTAATTGCGGTAGTATGTAAGGCTTTGGATAAAATCCAAGACTTCGGTGCTTAGGTTTGAGATTAACCAAGTGATCTGTTATGTAGGTTTTGGAAGATTGATTGAAATTTCTATTATGTAATTGCCTGCAGAGATGTGTCATACAATGAATTGTCTGGGAGCTTTCCTTCTTGGATTAGCCAACAAGACTTGCAACTGTATGTTTATTGTTTCCCTTTCTGTTTGTGTTTTCATTTCCAAAACAAGTCACTTACATGCTGGCATCCTGTACTAGTGTGTTAAAATTACATTCTCTAATTTTCATCTCTTCTGCATTGATTTTACTCTCTCGAAGCTAACGTTGATATTATCTGGGTTTTTATATGTAGCAACTTGGTTGCGAATGACTTCACAATTGAAAGTTCAAACAACAGGTGATTTCCTCCCGCTGCACATATTTGATGTTACTCCATAATATCTGAACATTCAATGATGGTAAACAAAAGTTCAGTGATGTCCCATGATTTTTTGTGTTGAACACCATGAGCTAGTCAAACATGCATGATAGTGCTGTTATATTTGAGAGTGTTTGTAGTACTTTGGCATAGCTTATGAAACATAAATGGTCCAGATAAATGTAGCCCATCTACCTGTCACCTCTCAAATATAGTAGACAATCCATTATTCATGTCCTTGTTTGACTTATACTCGAGGAAGATCAACAGTTACAATCCATGGTTATGGCCTTGTCTGCACAAGAAGTTACTGATATCATCTGATGCAGCACTACTTTACTATCTAGAAGTTTAACTTGCATTTTGAGACGCCTGTTTTCTATTGTACCCACTAAACATTTCAGCTGTAGGCGTTAACATCACTAACATGTTGGAAAAGAACTAATGAAAGTTCTAGAGCTTGATGTTGCTTAGATTTATCAGACATCATATCTTTGTAATCGATATCCATTTTTCTACTGCCTTCAGGGTTCTGCCTTCAGGATGGAGCTGTCTTCAGAGGAACTTTCCCTGCTATAGGAATCCGCCCATCTGTAAGTGCAGTTTAGAACACTAGAACACCTTCCCATTTTCGTGATTCTGAGACTAGAACACTTTACCATCTACAATAAGAGGTAAAAAGAAGATTATCTCTTTTAGATTGGTGTTCCTTCGAGGAGAATGTTAATGGCCATATGCTATTGATTCTATAAGTTGGTAAACTAGGACTATTAGAAAGCTTGATATACATAGTTGGGGCCTTTAGCTAACAGTCCTAGAAAACATGGGATCAAGTTTTCTAATATCTTCTTGTTGCCCTCCTTTATTGGTGGTGCACTCTGTCTTGTGCGTGGTTGTACACCATGTTCAGCTCATTTGACTTGATCCTTAGTTTGTACAACTCAATCTGAAGATCTTTTCCCATTGTTCACAGATTACAACTTGTCAATTAAGTGTGGTGGTCCACAGATTACATCCAGAATCAATCAGATTGTGTATGAGAGGGATAACGAGGCTCTGGGACCAGCTACATATTACGTGACTGGTACAAAAAGGTGGGCAGTAAGTAATGTTGGACGCTTTGGCGAGAACAACAATGCCCAGTACACGAGTAACTCTTCATCTCAGATCGCAGATACCTTGGACTCAGAGCTTTTCCAGACAGCACGAATATCTGCTGGATCACTGAGGTACTATGGGCTAGGGCTTGAGAATGGCTATTATAACGTGAGTCTCCAGTTTGCAGAGATATCCATCCTCAATCCTACAAATTGGAGAAGTCTCGGAAGGCGTGTTTTTGATATATACATCCAGGTCTGTGATTTATTTGGGAATTGGGTTAGAAACTGTGCTTTTTCACATCTTCCTGTTCTCTTTGGAGCAAACCTTTTCTGTTCATTATACCTTCAGTAAAAATTGATCAACCATCAGGACAGAATTTGTGGTCAATAGGACAAGTTTGTCTTATGTTATAAGAGTACTTATTCACTTGTTGTCAGTCTTGTCGAGTGTGTTGGGAAAGGGGCTCTGGGTTTATATTCAACCTTTGGTACTTATTCACTCAAAATGGCAGCATTTAGACTTAAACCATGTTGTCTCTTCTACAGCATGTGTCTTAGCACCTTGTACAGTTGTATTTTTCTCATTTGCCGCAGACCTATTTGCCACCCAATACATAGAACGAAGTGATCGTATAGTGAAGTTTCAATGATGGCTGGTCCACTCTGGAAGACTCGTGTTTGGTCTGAAATAGCCAAATGGTCAAAAGCAACTCCGTCCCACATCGGAAGTCTACATGGATGATTTTGGGCATATAACAAACCTTGTGGGCTACTACTAGTACCTTGTGCTTAAGCTTTTGAGCCATGTGGTGTGGCTTGTGGATCAAAATCAAGGTATTGGGTCAGTGGTCTGCTTGGGGCGTTACAGGTGGTATCAAAGCCATCCATGTACACGACCATGTGGGCCTTGGAGTTTGGTTTGATTTGGTTGTTGGTTTGATTTGTATCGGTGATTATAGTGCTCAACCCCTCTGGGGGGCGCTAGGCTATAAAGTTGGGGAGCTTGTAACACCCCGTCCCACTTCGGAAGTCTACATGGATGATCTTGGGTATATAACAAACCTTGTGGGCTACTACTAGTACCTTGTGCTTAAGCTTTTGGGCCATGTGGTGTGGCTTGTGGATCAAAATCAAGGTATTGGGCCAGTGGTATGCTTGGGGCATTACATTGCGGTTCTCGAATTGATTTGTTTTGTGTGTGTGTTAATTTCTTGGTCCAAACCTACATGATTTTATCTAGTTCTTTTCTAGAATTTGTTTTTTCCTTTTCTACAATCAAAATTCGTTTTCTACTTGCTTTCGTAATTCACCATTGCACCAGTCAATTTCCCTTTGGATTTCTTCCTTGAATCTGTTTCTATGATTTTATCACTAGCTTTTTGTTTTCCAAAATGTGTTCCCTTTCCAATGGACTTTATTGTTGTATAAATGATGGTTTTTCCAAATATGCAAGACAAAAACTGCCTCAGTGGTTCCTTCTCCAAGTTTTCTATTTAGTTTCCAAAACAATATAGTTTTTGGAAGAACTGACGAAGACACCCATGCTTTGTGTCTATCCAACTTTAGTTAGTCTTTTTTTGTTCATGTTGTCTCTTCTACTTCTTATACATATATATGTATTTTGTTTTTTGTCGTTTTTAATGCTGAACTTGGGCATTATAGGGGAATCTGGTGTGGAAGGATTTTGACATACGAAAGGAGGCAGGTGGGACCTCTTTCCAAGCTGTTCAGAAGGAATTCAAGGCGCAGGTATCTGAAAACTACCTTGAAATCCATCTCTTTTGGGCTGGTAAAGGGACTTGCTGTGTGCCTAGTCAAGGTACATATGGACCTTCTGTTTCAGCAATCATTGCCACCCCAGGTAATATAATTCAAAAACATAAAATGCAACTGAGAAACTTAATCATGATATTTGAGTACATTGATGCCAAGTTATGACAACTAATCTTTTTTTAGCAGACTTCCTCCCCAGTGTTAGTAACAAACCTCCAACAAGCAGTAAGAAGAGTAAGATTGGCTTGATCGTTGGGATTGCTGTTTCTGTTGGTGTAATAAGCTTTCTGTCTGTACTTGCATTTTGCTGTTTTCTTCATCAGAAAAGAAGGGCACGCCAGAATGTGGATGAAGGTAAAATTAGAAAAAGGGAAAGAAAGCCTACCTAGTTTATTACTGCAGTCTGATTTTTGCCCCACAACATAATCGTTGTTGTCCCATTTGTGGCTCTACAGTCTACTCTATTAGTGGAAATGATTTCTGAATGCCGCTGTAAATTGCGTGTGGCTTTGTTTGTGTACTTGTTTTAATCTCAGCATGGGGTTGCTAAATGCTTAGGTCACTTATCACAAGCCTGAGTATTAACTTCCTTGGAAATTCACAAACAAGGATTTTTACTGTACTTACAGAGTTCCTAGGGATGGATGCTAGGCCCTATACTTTCGGTTATGCTGAACTAAAGGCTGCAACAGAAGATTTTAATCCTGCAAACAAACTTGGGGAGGGAGGCTTTGGACCCGTTTTCAAGGTAAGCGTCCTTCTAATGAAAGGAAGGCTGTTGTCAAACAATTTCATATTGCTTTTGTGAAATAGCACTGATCATCTGACTCACATGGATATAAGTCTGCCACTTCACCTCTTTTTTTTCCTTTTTATTGTACCGTCACATTTTTGCGGTTGATTTTTGTTAACATAAGACTATGGAAAATGCAAATCCTGCTGTTGTAGATGGTTTGCTTAGAACAACGACTGATTGGTCCATAACCATACCATTTTACCTTTTCATCAGATTAGAAACCATGGTTGGGACTAGACAGTTTATCTCAAAATTTTATGATTTCACGTTCTATAGGGAACACTTAATGATGGGAGGGTTATTGCTGTCAAACAACTGTCTGTGGCATCCCACCAAGGAAAGAGTCAATTTTTTGCGGAGATCGCTACAATATCTGCTGTTCAACATAGGAATCTTGTGAAATTGTATGGATGCTGCATTGAGGGGGAGAAACGACTGCTTGTTTATGAATATCTTGAAAACAAGAGTCTTGATCAAGCATTGTTTGGTACAGGACATCACCTTTTCTGTCAATGTAAATTATAGGTTCTGAATATGGTGAAACCCATACGTTTAACTGTTTGGCTTTTGTTAAGCAGGGAAGACAAGTTTGTGTCTTAACTGGCCCATTCGTTTCAATATATGCTTGGGAGTAGCAAGGGGTCTAGCTTATCTTCATGAGGAATCACAGCTGCGCATAGTACACAGAGATGTGAAAGCCAACAATATTCTTCTTGACTCTGACCTCAACTCCAAAATTTCTGATTTTGGTTTGGCCAAACTTTATGATGACAAAAAGACGCACATAAGCACTCGTGTTGCAGGGACAATGTAAGATTCCCAGCAGTCAATCTCTGCATATGCTTTCCTTTTATTGATAAGCTTATATATATTGGTTTTTATAGTTGAAGTAACATTTTAGCAGCAGTTAACTTTTCATGGTTACTAATGTAGTGGGTATCTTGCACCTGAGTATGCGATGCGTGGGCAGCTTACAGAAAAGGCCGATGTGTATGGATTTGGTGTTGTAGCTCTTGAGATTGTCAGTGGAAGGCGAAATTCTGACTCATGCTTGGAAGAAGAAATGACATGTCTTCTTGAATGGGTATGAAATAACTCTTCTTTTAGTAAGCAACAGAAGAAAAAGAAGGATTCATCACTACTTTTTGCATCAATAAGTATTATTTCTTTGGAACATTGCAATTGCATACATATTCACTTTAGCTGTGGGAACTGGACATGTTGTTATCATGGTTGAGCTGCACCTTTGTCTTGTTCACTTCTGGAAAAACCAAGAAACGTCATTGTATGTGGAAACACTTAGCAAGGTTTTTATATACCGTGTTATTGAATCATTCACTTCTTTAGTATACATCTGCTGGAGAACAAATGATGTAAATCACTGGCTTCTCACCTTAGGATGGGATATCCTTTATATGTGACCATCATTTGCTCATGCAGATAGGGTTATTGATACAGTCACTAAAGTTCTAAATCACTTAGGTATTGCTCTCAAAAGTGAAAAAGTAATTTTTCGGAAGCATTTGAGCAGTGTTAGTGAAATGTAGCAAAATTTAAGAGGCTACATATTTTTTTGATCAGCAAAAATAAATTTCATCATGACACGAAGTACAGAGATAATAGGGGCTTGGGTACACCGGCCTGACCACCCAAGACCCTCTACCATCCAAGACCCTCTTCTCCTAACTACACGGAGGAAACTTTGCTAATTCTTTTGGACCAAGATATGAAGTTTTTGCAAAGTTAATTATACTGCAATAAAGGGCTTAGCTAGAGTTTTCTCAAGGTTTCGGACACAAAAGTGCATAAACAGAAGGAATAAATGGGAAGGTGGATCCTTTGGGGATATGAAGTTATCATAAGGTAGTTAAATTCTATTTTCTTTAGTTTTCTTGGTTAACAAATTCTTTATTAGTGTGCCAATTAAATTACATTCCTTGGTTCAACGCTATGAAAACAATGCAATTCATTCAAATGCTATAGGCAAAAAAAAACCTTTATCATTTCAATATTTCTGCAAATTTGAATGCATAGCATGGCTCTGTGCCTCTGCCATTCAGATTTGCAGCAAATGCTCCGCATGGCCGGGGGTAGCTGGTGACAAAGTACTGAGTTGGAAACACCACTTAGAATAGTTACAATCTTGACTGGTATTGTACAAAGGATCCAACAATATTGCCAAATCGCCCAAAGATATTACAATATGTCCCCCTTATTATTGCCACACATGAACTAATCATATGAATCTCGGTATTTGACTCCACAACCCACAAAATCTGGCTCTGCCCATCCAATCATATAATTCAGCGCTAGTAACATTCCTTCCATCTTGAATCTTATGACATTTTATTCTTTGCTCCTTATAGGCTTGGCATCTACACAAAAGAAACCAAGAAGTTGAGTTAGTGGATGCCAATTTATCAGAATTCAATGAGGAAGAAGTAAAACGAGTAATAGGAGTAGCTCTTTTGTGCACCCAAACATCCCCACAGCTACGCCCATCCATGTCACGTGCAGTGGCAATGCTTTCAGGAGACATCGAAGTTAGTTCTGTTATTTCGCCGCCTGGATACATGACTGATTGGAAACTTGATGAAGCAACAGGTTTTATAACTACTGATACCCCAGCTTCTAAAGATGAGTATAGCCACTATAGCTCATCTACAAATACAAGCATGATGACTGATCCAGACCTTACACCCATAAATGCCACTAGACCTGTGCTTCAAGAGACTATTGAAGAAGGAAGGTGAAGTTTGTTTTTGCTTCATGGAAGAGAGAGATAAGATTTCTTTTGCATATATTATTGTTTGTCCTTTATTTCCGCTGAGAGTTTAAATGATTGACTTTTGCTGTATATCAAGTATCGAAAAAGGATATCAGTTGTGGAATGTTGTCAAAGACAGTGATTGGTTCCGGCAAAGAATTTGTTAAGTGCATGGCCGACCATCCGGGTAGTAGGCATATGAGATTTTGATGTGCATCTAAGGTCAAGTGGGATGAAACTGTAAATCCCAACTGATTATTGCATGCATTTGAGATTTTGATGAGCATCTGGATATTAGACATATCTGATCTGATGTTGTCTGTTGAATTCTGGTCTTTCTTATACTTCCTGATTATCCACCTGTTCTCTCAATGACATGCTCAAGAATCACATACTAATTAGTGTTTGTTTCTACTGTTTGCACCCAGTGACCATGCCTCACAGAATGGAATTGATTGGGGTTGCAAATAAAAAGTTAGAAACAAGATTTGTTGTCCAAAATCCAAATAGTACAAAAAAACTTACTATCATCTTTGTATTTCTCCGAAACCAAATTCTGGTATTTTTGGTGTTGAAACATGCATCAAACACAATCAATATCTGATCCACTAATCCTCACACCTAGCCCAGAATGTGCTGCCTGCTCCATTATAATGATACTTATGACATTTAAATCTTCCCGCTTTTTAGGTGTGGCATGTACATGAAAATAACCAGGAGGTTGAGCTAGTGGATTCTAATTTGGTGGAATTTGACGAAGTAAAACGAATGATATAGGAATAACTCTTTTGTGCACCTAGAATCCCCATAGCCAGTGGCGGACCTATGGGTTAGGGCGAGCGTGCCATGTCACCCCTTGCTTTGCTATTACCATCATGTAGTTTTACAACTTCTTATCATAGAAGCAAAATTTTGTAGTACATTAGCACACCCTCTACAAGCATCAAACCCAACTTAACATGGAAAGTAAACCTATAATAAGTGTTTGCTCCAAAAAGTTGGGCTTTTTCTTTATCTTTACAATAAAAATAAAAAATATAATTGTTCTAAAATTGCTATAAATGATGCTAGGTAAATTTTTCTTTTAGAATTCTGGTTATGCCATTGCCCATAGCTACGTCCATCCATGTCGTGTTTAGCGGCAATGTTGTTAGGAGACATTGAATTTAGTGCTATTACTACGTGACCTTGATATTTGACCAACTAAAAGTTCATGAGGAGCCATACGACCAGTTTTTATAGGACTACTAACATTCCAAGGGTGGCAAACGAATACAACCAATTCAGGTCATCAAGTGTAAGAATGGCTGAATGGAGGCTTATCGAGGCCATTCAATGGTTAATTCAGTTGATCATCAAGTGCAAGCGGTTGTCGGAGAAGGAAGGTGAAGTTTGTTGGTTTTTCAACAAGACATCTGATTTCTTCTGTAGAAAATTATTGCTGTTTTTTGTTTGTTAATTTCTATTGAGAATTTTATCTTGTCACCGTTTTGAGTATATATAGCTACCAGCTTGGACAGAATAAGGATGTTAGAATGTCGTCAAAATGAACAGTGTTTTGATTATCATGAGGAATTTTCTTAAGCATTTACCAAAAGGAATGCCGAATATCTCAGGTCTTTAACTCATTTGAAATTGGATTTGCAAATAATGTACAACTGATGCGGTGCGCATAGAGGAGGAGAACCACCTAGAGCAATCCAAACCTACTAGCCGGTATTTTCGTAAATAACAGATCGAGGGCTTTGGTTTTGGGCCCACTTGGATTCGAACCGGAACGGCCCAACGGTCAGGACACATCACTTTTAGCTATGTGCCGTTTGTTTTTTAGCCTTTTTCAGCCGTTTAGGGCTCCGAAAGGCCAAATTTGTTATTTTTGGAAATAATCCTTTTGCTTATAACTTTTGATAGGAAAGTCCAATAACGTTCGTTCTTATTGGAAAAGTTTTATTTTTTCTTATATTTTCAGAATATGTAATAATTTCGGAACTTTCCAAAAGTGGTATTTTTTTTTTTTTTTTTGCTTTTCTTAGTAGGGTTTGGGTTTGCATCGTATTTAAGGAATTGTAAGCCTTAGGGCTGGACGGTTTTTGATTATTATTGATTGACAAAGTGTCTAAAGAGAGTTTCTCTATATCTATCCCGTTTGTGATTATCCTTGTTGCTCGTTTATTCTTGATTCATAGTTCTGCCCTGCATCAACAACCATTTGCCCCCAAATGGTATCAGAGCCACGTCGGGAGTAGTGAGGTAGGTGGTTGGTGGCATGGGTTGTCCCTGAGTCGGTGGTAGAGTCCGGTGGATGAATAGTTACTAGGTAAAGTATTTATTTTCAAAAAAGAAAATGAAATTAAGAAATTATTTTGGCAAGTAATCTTGCTTATTATTCATGGTCGATTGGACAGAGTTTGTACCTGATTATATGAACATGAGTTGCATGTGTTTGTTTTGGCACTATGTTCTATACTCAGTGTTTGACAAGTAAGAGTCTGTATTTGATTATATGGTCATAAGTTTATGGTTCAATGGTTTTGGTGCCTAGAAATACTTCCAGTAAATTGAAGTAGCTGTTTCTGACTGTAGCCACCTAGCATCCTGGTTTTCTGTAAAAGGTCCCGTCGAGTAAGACCCGCTGTAGGGCAGTTAAGGGTTGGAGGTAACCGTCTGGGTGTTGGGTATGTGTGGAACGGGGGAACAGCAACCTTAAGTGATTGGAAGTATTAGGGTAGTTCTAAAACGCATAAGAATCAAATACAGAAATACTGCAGTGTCTGAATTATGAGTGTAGATGAGTTCCTGTCCAAGACACATACAAATCAGGTATGGAAAAACTGCAGAGACTTTGAATAATAAAAAGGATTTTCTTTATATTATAAGTTTTTAAAATCCATTTCTTTTGTGTAAAGGAATATCTTATTTAGTAGTCGTCCATCCACCAGTCTCTCCCCTTATTCAGGTACAGATCCATCCACCAATCCCTCAATTCACTCCAGGCTCTTACTTAAAATGAATCGAATATTTAGATGTAATTCAACAGCTAGCTCATCTTCAATGGCTAATTTATCGTCTATACCAGACATAGTAAACCAAGAAGAACAAGAATATCAAGATTTAACTACTGATTTACATAATTGGAATATACCTAAAATACCTGTTAAAGAAATTTATAGATCTAGTTTTCTAGGAGATTCCTTTAAAACTGATCAAGTCGCTAAAACTGTTGAACAAGTTTATGCTATTACTAAACAAGAAGAAAAATGTTCACTCCTTAGTAAAGATGCTATTAAAAGACATATAGATAGAGGATATAATTATATTCATATTGGGTTAATCCAAGTAGCTATTAAACCTCTGTCTAGAACAGGATTAAATTCTTCTGTTTTACTGTCTCTAAGAGATAGTCGATTTACAGTATACAGTGATAGTCTGCTTGGTTTAATGGAGTCAAGTCTGCATAATGGTCCTGTTTACTTTAATTGCTATCCTGATTTACCGCTTAGTTTAAAAGACAAAAACATATTAAAAGCATTAATGTTAAATATCCAAACTGCTGGTGCTATTACTAACATGCTTGAAGGAAGTCATCCACTTGCTTTAATATACCGTATTTATTACAAGTGTATGAAAACTAATTTAAATATTCATGCTTTGGTTAAAAGTCCTAAGGACAAAACTGTTTTGATTCAAAGTAATACTAATGCTAATATTCAAGTACCAAAAACTATTTCTTGGAATGATATTAAATTACCTGATAGTTGGGTTAGTCAAAATGATAGCTATCCACATAAACTACAAAATGATACTATTGATCTTTATTATATTAAACAATATTTAGATGGAACTGTTAGGATAAGTTTTGATCAACAAAGAATAAATCCACCACTTCGGATAAAAGAATTAAGTCGATCAAGTAGTTCTGCTAGTCTTAAAAACCCATGATCCAATAGGGTCATTGGGGTGATTTCAATTAATTTTTTATTATATTCAATATTAATATTTTTGAAGAACTGCATATCAATGCAAGCTCTTGGAACACTATAAATTAAATTACAGGGACAATCAATCCGATGCAAAGGATATAATAGCATTACTCAATCTGTTGATTAAATCTTTTTTATTAGGGATTGGATATCGAATCCATTCTAAAACAGCATTTAATGGCTTCTAGTTAATAACAAGGCGTGGTACACCTCTTTCTTTTTCAGCATTTTTATTGACATAAAAAGCAGGACATGACCAAGGTGATTTACTTGTTTGAATAATATTATTAACTGATAGTATAGGGTTAATAGACTTTGAATTACCAATAAGTCTCTCTCTCTCTTCTTTTTCTTCTTTAATTGAAGACATATTAACCCTATTTGTTCTAATTATCCTTTGCATCGGATTGATTGTCCCTGTAATTTAATTTATAGTGTTCCAAGAGCTTGCATTGATATGCAGTTCTTCAAAAATATTAATATTGAATATAATAAAAAATTAATTGAAATCACCCCAATGACCCTATTGGATCATGGGTTTTTAAGACAAGTTATTTTTACTAATCCGGAGCAGACTGATAGTTTTACCAGAAAACTGGCTGTCTCCATTTTAAACCTTTTTGCTAAATATGGTTCAATGGGTTTGCATCGTATTTAAGGAATTGTAAGCCTTAGGGCTGGACGGTTTTTGATTATTATTGATTGACAAAGTGTCTAAAGAGAGTTTCTCTATATCTATCCCGTTTGTGATTATCCTTGTTGCTCGTTTATTCTTGATTCATAGTTCTGCCCTGCATCAACAACCATTTGGCACTGAACAAGGCTAAAATGGAACAATTAACCTTAACCATCTATACCGATATATACACACACACACTCATGCTTGCATGCCAAATGGGTTTGATTTTTTTTTTTACCAGAAAGTAAACTCGATTTATATATAAGCAAAACACAGTACAATAAGAGGGGACACTATCGGTCTCAAAATACAGAAACTAACAAAAGAAAATAAAATACAACAAACCAAAAAATGGGTTTGATTGAAAATGTAGGGAAATTCGAGAAAATATCGCAAATAGTTTTTACAGTACCTTTTTTTTTTTTGGAGGGGGGGGGGGGGGGGGGGGGTGAAGAAGCAACAAGAAGGATTATTTTAATCAAAGGAACACAACATGAACGATTGGAATCAAGAAATTATAGCCATCAATCAGCTATCTACCATGAACATGATCTACATACATACCCAAGAAAAGTTTTCCTGTGAGACTTGTGATTCTAGAATTTCAGGGTTAGAATTTTAAATTTCTCGTTCCTTTCCTCTTGCTGCGCGCGTCATATTCAAGGTAGAATTTTAAATTTAAAAAAATTTCTCCCCTTGCGTCAGGCATTAGAATTTAGCAAAACAATTAGCAAGTGCTTCAAAAGTACAATCTCTCCATTAGACTTTTACGCCAACTTTGGCATATGGAACAGTGCAAGAATCACTTTAACCACAATCGGATACATACTATTCCCTCCGTCCGGATTTAATAGTCATTTTTGAGAGTTCGTGCTATTTTTCAATCGATTATATCTTCCAATTTATAATATTTTACGTGATTTCGAATATATTGTATTATAGAACTAATTGAGATCTATCAAACAAGATCCATATTCGATATGAAATTCATTACGGATCCTAAGATATAACCTATTTTTTAGCCGGTTAGAATAGAACTAGGGACAATTAAATCTGGACAGAGGGAATAGTATAAGATTGAAAACATAGATTATTAGCTAGGTTAGTAGATTTGTTTGCATGTTATTGTCATGCTAGCTAGTTATATGAGCTCAACACTCCCGCATGCGTTATAAAGTAAAACTTTATGTTCGTTGTCGACGTTGAACAAATGACAAATAAATCTTATCCTTCCAAAGTGTCCTTAGCAAAAAGGAGAAGAAAGAAAGAAAGAAAAAAAAAAAAAAGAGACCGAAAAAAAATAAAAACCAAGAGGATTTTGTGTGAACTCTTAATTCTCACCAAATTGTGAATATGCTCAATACCATATTTCATATTCGGATCAATCATTTAATTGTGTATTGAAGAATAAGGCCATTCCAGAAACTTTCAATATTGGCCGCTCGACTCTAGCTTTCCTTTCAGCGTAAAGTCTTAAACAAGTAATTCTTATTTTCCCACTTGAAAAGTTGAAACCTACTGACGTCCATGTCAATGAATGGGCTCCAAAACAAAGACAAACTACCACAATATGGACCATGCATAGTGCATACATAACATGGATCGATATGTGAATGTTGGAAACTTGGACTAGGTTGGACAAGGTCTGCATTCGAGTCCTCATAGCCCCTCTTAACTAACACCACCCACACATGATAGGATTTTAGTTTCGGTCCCAACATAGGTGTGTGGTAGAGTACCTTACAAATAGTGGTATGATGTGACAAGGTAAAATGGACAATACTCCTTGACGGAGATAGTGGAATACCATATTTGAATGCATGACTGATAAAAGTACCAAAAAAGAGGATATATACGTGTACAAACGTAGTAGAGTAGTACATATTACACTAAACACATAAGAACCATGATTATTGCACCTTCAAATTTCGACTTTAATTGCACTTACCCCCAAGGATCTGTAAAATTAGCACAGTTAACAAGGCTGTTGAAATGACTTACTCACATATTTTCACATACACTAAAACACTCCTCTCGCTCACGGTCTCACCAAGCCACCTCAAAACGCGCGAATCACCAAAATGATTATCAGCGTCTCCGGCCGTCATCTACTTTTACCGGCTTTGCCATGGGAAAAACAGACAGGGGATTGTTAGTGGTGGTATTGCAAATATGGTACTGTTGGGTGCTCTTAAATCTTAATGGTTTTGTCATTTGTGATTGTTGGTGGTAGGAAAACGAAAATGGGGCCGGTTAGGTTGGAGAGGGAGAAGGTGGGAATGTCGCCCTTGTTTAATATAGTATGTTAATTATAAAAATTTATATATCTAGGACGTTTGTTATTGTATCTGTACAAGGAAAACTCAAGTTGGTGTAGACAAAATTATGAGCTGCCTGGCTCACATTTTCAATGTATCAGTCCCAGAGGATGACTGATGAAGATGAAACTACCTTACACCAGTCTCTCTGATATTCACTCAACTCACTTCCTGTGTTCTCTCTCTCTCTCTCTCTCTCTCTCTCTCTCTCTCTCTCTGTAATGATTAATTACAAAACTAACGACAAAAAGTTAAACAAAATATTACGAGAAATCAAAAAACTGAAATAAATACCAGACCAAAAATTTACGGCGACTAAAAGTTTTAGTTGTGATAATGTTTAATTTACTGTAAACCTTGGAGAAGATAAGAGGAATATTGGTGTACTTCATGAAAAATTATTTGGTGGTCTTAGAGCACCATTACATGGTGCCATAACACCCTTCTTCACCACGTACACATGTGATGGAGAAGGGCATTGTGCACCACTTGCCCCAAGACCACTTAATAATCACTCGTAAATGGTAATTTATGCTATTTGTCCCAAAGTAGTTGGTATGCAGTCCTTTACATCAACTGCCAATATGCACAGAATTAATCAATAATTTTACAATTATACACCAATACTTACACACACTCACAAAGGAAGTGGACCCATACACTGCACACATCCAATATGTGTGGGGCCCGCCTCTTTTGTGAGTGGATGTGTAAGTGTTTGTATGTGGTTATAATAGAATTTCAATTGTCAAACTGGGTCTGCCTATGTCAAATTTTGTACCCCAAAATATAACTTCTGAAGTACAGTCACTTTGTTTAGTTTCCTCTCAGAAATAATCTCTCCAAAACTTTTGATTGTTTTTGTCATCCGTATTTTTTCATCTTTAGTGATTTTTTAAATTTTTTTTACTTATTTTATACTTTTTAAATGTACATAGCGTACCTCTATTCAAAAAGTAAAAGAGTTTGTCAAAATGTTAATTTTTTTTTACTAAAGACGGAAAAATACGCAAATCTATAGAACTTTTTTATCTCAAAAATAAATTGTAAAATTGCAAACCAAACACAGTGAGTATGTTTTTATAAAAACTAAAAAGGTAGAGTGTCGAAATAAATTAATTTCCAGTATGTATTTATATTACAAATAAGTTAATAGTAGAAAATGAAAACCGTACTGTACTACCAAAACAGACCTTTTCAAAACTTTCTTATGGATTCCTGGCCTGACAGATTTTAAGGTTTTTTTTGTTTTGTTTGGACATGACAGATTTTAAGGTTACTAGATGAAAAAACACATTCGATCGTCAATATCCTACGGCATGTACTACCAAAACAGACCGTATATATTCTACGGTATATACTATACTATACGTCTATACCATATACTATACTATACCGTAGAATATAGTATATATCCTGAGAGCTCTCTCTTTGGCTAACTATATATAAAATGAACCCATTCGATCGTCAATTACCAATTCATCTAAGGGAATGACTTCGGTGTCCCCGGTCATTTTGGGGACACCGTAACTTTTGGCATAATAAAACCATTATAAGCATAACCAAATTCATTACAAGCATAACCAAAACCATTATAAGTATAACCAAAACCATAACAAGGCATAACTTGGTTGGTCATGCCTTGGTTGATTTTTGGTTATGCCTTGATTGGTTTTTCGTTATGCCTTGATTATGCCATGTTATGGTTCTATTATACTTGTAATGATTTTTGTTATGCTTGTAAGGGTTCTGTTATGCCAAAAATTACGGTGTTCCCAAAATGACCGGGGACACCATAGCATCATCCCTACATCTAAACGTACAAAGAATTTAGTAGCTAGATAATGGCGGGATCACCGAACTCAGTCTGTGGATTGGCCTTCTGGCAGCTTCTTTGCTTCTTCTTCGTCCCGGGCCTTGTTCATATAGCTCGAGCTCAGACCTCAAATGGTACTACAGCTCCTTCTGAAGGTCCTCTCTCTCTCTCTCTCTCTCTCTCTCTCTCTCTCTCTCTCTCTCTCTCTCTGTTTTCTTATTGTTTTGTTGGGTTGGTGGTTATATGTGTTGGTTCCAATCAACTAAGAGTCTAACAGAGTAGTACTGCGCTCTCTGTACCCAAAAAGTTGGAATCTGGAAAAATGGATGTTGGCTCTGTTTTTGTAAAAGATTATTGACTGGTGTTGGGCACCTTCACGTGGTACCTTGCGTCCTTATCCACTATACCTTCCTGCTTTGGTGATGTTTGCGAGAAACTTGCTACACAGGTCGCCGGGCCACACTAACTGGGCCTAAGGGTGGATCCAGAATTATCTTACGTGCTATGTATGTACGCAGAATTACTATCTTTTGGGCGCGAGTAACTTGGTTTTTTTTTTTTTTAAATCAGAGAGTAATTTGGTTGAATTTGATGATCCTAGAACACCACACCAAGTGTAGTTGGTTTCTTACCCTCCCTCCCTCGTGAAGGAGAAGTTCTAAGTTCAAGTTCTCGTGTAGGAGGTGCTCAACTCCAGTTGACCCTTAACATACTATTGTAGTATTGAAAAACAAAACAGAATTTAATGATCCTAGGTCTTGGAAAGCAAAGATATTTTGTTTGTGAACACCAATGTTACACCATTATGTTCTCTTTATTTAAGTATCACATAACATAATATCCTAGGTCTCGGAAAGAAAGAGTGATTTTTCATTAAATCTCAAAAAACTCGAAATATTTGGTAAAAAAGAAGTGTTTTTTTGTTTTTAAATAATTCAATATGTCTGCTTGAATTTATGCAGCTAAAACTAATTTTTTGGGGGTCAATCTTATCCATGGTAAAATCCAAAATCCGTTTTTTTTTTGGGTTTTTAGTTTGGATATTTTCAAAATTATTGTGCTAAAAGTAAATTTTATTTTTTAGATTTCTATGGTCAGGATGAATCAATAATTGGGCTCGAAACGCGATACTATAATTATAGACGCCAAAAAAAAAAAAAAAAAACCTCCAAAAGCCCTTGGTATTTGTATAATAATTGGGTGTGATTATGATGGATTTGGTTGGTAGTGAGTGCTCTGAATTCCATATTCGGAGAATGGGGATTATCGGCAAAATTAAATCAATGGAACATAAGCGGAGAACCATGCAGTGGAGCAGCCATCGACACGACCAGTATCGAGTCCACCAATGGAGATTACAATCCCGGTATCAAATGCCAGTGTGATGGTACTACTTGCCACATTACCCAACTGTAAGTATAATTAGTCTGTCTTACCCAAATGCCAGCCTGCAGTACTACTCCTTCACATGATCTCTGATTGTTTGTTAAAATCTTTGTGGTTTGCCTTCTTTTCCATTTTTTGTTGCAGGAAAGTGTATGCGTTGAGTGTCTTTGGTGTAATCCCAGATGAACTATGGACTTTGACTTACCTCACAAATTTGTATGCTTCCTTAATTCATGTTTTTGTTTAACTTAGTTCACAAAATGATTTCTACCATTTTCTTCTGTTTGTTGTATAAACTGCTACCAAGCTGCAACCTTGAAATTATGATGCATACCTTCACCGTATATCGAAATACGCGCTACGCATGTATGATTGTATAGTTTTCCACTGAGTTTTTCTGTGATTAAGGATCTCTTTGTTTCTTCCATAAATTGCAGAGACTTGCGCCAAAATTACTTGACAGGTACCCTGTCACCATCCATTGGAAACCTAACTCGCATGCAGTACCTGTAAGATCACTTTTTTTGGAAAAAAGAAACAAAACATTTGATTTCATACATATTATATGCATGTGTTGCATATGCTCCTCTAAGTTTCTGACATCTCATTTCTTGTTCTTAGGTCCGTGGGTATCAACGCATTATCCGGGCCGGTTCCAAAGGAACTTGGAAAACTGACTGATTTAAGATCACTGTATGTTATTCTTGACCTCATAAGTTCCTAAGAGGCCAACTCGATTGCGTTGTTTTTCTGTTGATTGCAAAGCAACTTAATCCCAGTACATAGGCATAGACACAAACGCATGTAATATGCTCTACATTTGTGCCAGCAACTATCTTGCTTTACAACGTAGTTTACTACTATAACTCACTGGCATTCAACTTCTCAGTCCTTTGCTATTTATTGTGGTATTCAGGACCTCATTTGGTGGAACACTGGTTATCTCTCATACAAATAAGTGGAAGACATTACTGTTTTGTGCATACCATTCACATGTGATCTATTTATACTGTTTTCATTTTGTTTGACTAGCTAATTTTCCAGGTCGTTTTCAACAAATAACTTCTCTGGCACTCTGCCATTAGAGCTAGGGAATTTAACAAAGTTAGAGCAATTGTAAGTGCCGAGACGTTGCCCCTTCCACACATTTTGACCCCCAATTGTCGTAAATGTGCTAGCATTAAGTTCCTTCACATTTTCCCACCGTGGCAGGTACATTATCAGCTCCGGAGTTAGTGGAGTTATACCTTCAACTTTTGCTTCTCTGCAGAACCTGCAACAAGTGTAAGAGCTTTTGACCTATCCTTCTTCTTATCTGAGAAAATCAGATGGTTGTCCAGACTAGTTTCTGTGATCAAATTTACCACGGGAGAATATTGGGATCTCAGGTGGGCTTCAGACAATGACCTTACAGGCAGCATACCCGAATTCATTGGGAATTGGTCAAACCTTAAAAGCTTGTAAGCAATCTTCTGTATTTCCATTATCATACTCAGATGGTAGGATTGCATTAAGCTAAATAGCAGTGCATGGTAACTAAGATGGATAACAATTGTTCTTTTTTTCCGTTTACTATGCTATTCAGATTCTTTCATTTTATATAATTTCTGTAGGAGGTTTCAGGGAAATTCCTTTGGAGGTGTGATACCGTCAACATTTTCCAAACTAACCTTGATGGAGAACTTGTGAGTACTACCTCTTTTTTTTTTTCTGATTTATCACATGCTGCATATTAATGAAGCTAATCTTCTCTTTTGTGATACCAAATGCAACAGGAGAATAGGTGATATATCTAATGGAAGCTCCTCACTGGCATTTCTAAACAATATGAAGTCTCTGACTGTCTTGTAAGGCTATATGGTTATATATGTCAGATATGTTCTGAATTAATTTTCATTGTCATGATCCTCCTCTGTTTGTTCACAACACTATTGCAACCACGTGGTTTCTTATCCTGCAGAATTTTGAGGAATAACAATATTTCTGGTTCTATCCCATCCAATATTGGAGATTACCGAAGTTTGTCTCAACTGTAAGTTAATCATTTAACTTTGGATTGGCTTCCCTATACTTCAACCTGCGATCTGCCAACAACCACTGGAAACTTACTTTATGTTTCTTACAACCTTGGGTTTTTCTCCAATTTTCCAGGGATTTGAGCTTCAACAATTTAACTGGAAAGATTCCTGATTCACTATTCAATATGAGCTCTCTCTCTTACTTGTAATAAACATCTCGTGCACTGCTGTTGAAATATTGCCAACATCTACTGTTTATTGCTTTAACCAATTTCTGCACATTCAGGTTTCTTGGGAATAACAAATTGACTGGCCCCCTTCCTGCACAGAAGAGTACATCTCTTCTGAACGTGTAAGTAAATCTAACATAATGGCCCACTGTCCAATTAGAATGTATGCAAGGGTGAAGTTCGTTCCTTTTGTGGTCCTGGTCCATAATGACCATGAAAGGAGTTTTTTTTCCTTTTTAATTATAGAGTTTGTGAAAATGTCATGCTTATGTAAAATGAGAAAAATTTAGTCTTTGCTGTCATAATGTTCTAGAAGAAGAATTTAGTCTTTGCTGTCATAATGTTCTAGAAGAAGTGACATTTGTGTTACAACCTTGCTACCACATGTTAGAAAATGCTGTATTTGGACGAAGTGGTTTTGGAAACTGATGGATAAGGATTCATGTAATTATGGTAGTATGCAAGGCTTTGGATAAAATCCAAGACTTTGGTGCTTAGGGTTAAGATTAACCAAGTGATCTGTTATATAGGTTTTGGAAGATTGATTGAAATTTCTATTATGTAATGCCTGCAGAGATGTGTCATACAATGAATTGTCTGGGAACTTTCCTTCTTGGATCAACCAACAAGACTTGCAACTGTATGTTAATTGTTTCTCTTTCTGTTTCAGTGTTGTGATTTCCTTTCCAAAAACAAGTCGTTTATCATGCTTGCATCCTGTAATAATGTGCTGAGATTACATTCTCTAATTTGCGCATCTTCTGCATTGATTATATTTTCTGGATTGTCATATGCAGTAATTTGGTTGCCAATAACTTCACAATTGAAAGTTCAAACGACAGGTGATTCTCTCCCTGCTGTACGTATTTGATGTTACTCAGTACATCTGAACATTTAATGATGCAAAACGAAAGTTCAGTGGAATCCCACGATTCTTTGTGTTAAACACCATGAGCTAGCCAAACATGTATGATAGTGCTGTTATATTTGGGAGTGTTTACAGTATGTGGGCATAAGGTCCTAAATGTAAACGGAGTGTGGTGGTTGTACCTTTTCTAGCGTACCTTATACTTCTATTCAGCGTTCTGGAGTAATGATCGTGTGAGTTGTATGTGATATATAATGATTCCCCCATAACTAAACAGCAGAAAATAGAATGGTTGAATAATGGAGACTAGATGTTATATGATTATCTACTAACTATAGACACCGATGCATGTCCACATTCGTACATCGATTTGCCTCAGTTCAAAAAACATCTTCTCTTCATCTTCACTAGCACGGCACTCAATGTTTGTAAGAGATTTCTTTTTGCGGTAATAATTATACTCCAATAACTCAACAGGTTTTACCGTGGTATCATCTTTTCAGTTTCATTAGTAAACTGCCTAGCTTCATTTCTATGTCCTTCTGAACTAAGTTTGAAGATCCACATACTGTGATTTGGCAATATTGCTTGCTAGAGGTGAAGCAAATGGGGCTATCCAATGCATTAAATAAATAATTATTGACATTAGTTCTTGAGGCAAAGGTCTGTAGGTGGGGAACGGCAATTGTTTTGAAGGATTCTAAATACTTCCTCCCAAAGTCCAGATAAATCTAGCCCATCTACCTGTCACTGACACTACTTGATTCATGTCCTTGTTTGACTTACACTTGAGGAGTATCAATACATGATTAGTTACAGTCCAAGGTTATGATATCATCTGATGCAGCACTACATTAATTATTATTATTACTGTTTTGAAATTTGGCTTACAATATGGGACGGCCTGTTTTCTATAGAACCCATTATACCTTTCAGCCGTACGCGTTAGTATCAAAATCATTTTTTGGGAAAAGCTAATGAAATTTCTAGAGCATAGATTCATCAGACGTGATAACTTTGTAATTGATATGCATTCTTCTTCTGCTTTCAGTGTTCTACCTTCAGGATTGAGCTGTCTTCAAAGGAACTTTCCCTGCTCTCGGAATTCCCCTCTCTGTAAGTGCAGTTCAGAACTTCCTGTTAACTGTGATTCCGAGACTAGAACTTTTACATCCACAACATGAGGTAAAAAAAAAAACGGACTATCTATTCAAGATTGGTGTTCCTTAACCATATGGCATATTCTATTGGTCAACTAGGTCTAGTAACTCTGGTAAAAAAAAAAACTAGGACTAGTAACTGTTAGAGCTATGGTTCCAAGAGTTCATGGGATCAAGTCTTCTAATGTTTTTTGGTTTCCCTGTTATGTTCATAGTGCTCTCTGTTTTCTGTGTCATTGTACACCATGTTCAGTTCTTTAATGCTCTAGTTTGTACAACTCAACCTGACGATTTTGTTTTCTGGCGGTTAACAGATTACAACTTGTCAATTAAGTGTGGTGGTCCACAGATTACATCCAGAATCGATCAGATTGTGTATGAGAGGGATGATGAGGCTTTGGGTCCGGCTACATATTACGTGACGAGTACCAAAAGGTGGGCAGTAAGTAATGTTGGACGCTTCGGCGAGAACAACAATGCCCGTTACACGAGTAACTCTTCATCTCAGATTGCAGATACTATGGACTCAGAGCTTTTCCAGACAGCACGAATATCTGCTGGATCACTGAGATACTATGGGTTGGGGCTTGAGAATGGAAATTATAATGTGAGTCTCCAGTTTGCAGAGATATCCATACTGAATCCTCCAGATTGGAAAAGTCTTGGAAGGCGTATTTTTGATATATACATCCAGGTCTGTAATTTATTGGGGAATTGGGTTAGAAACTGTCCTTTTCACATCTTCCTGTTCTCATTGGAGCAAACCTTTTCTGTTCATTATCCCTGCAGTAAACCTTTTCTGTTCTCTATCAATGTTGGATTTTGCGATTCTCAATTATTATTTTTTTGTTTTTGATAATTTATTGGTCCAAACCTTAACGTGATTTTGTCTAGTTCTTTTCTGGAATTTGTCCATGTTGTGTCTTATATGTCATATATATATATATATATATATATATATATATATTATAGGGGAATCTGGTGTGGAAGGATTTTGACATACGAAAGGAGGCAGGTGGGACCTCTTTCCAAGCTGTTCAGAAGGAATTCCAGGCACAGGTAACAGAAAACTACCTTGAAATCCATCTCTTTTGGGCTGGTAAAGGGACTTGCTGTGTGCCTAGACAAGGTACATATGGACCTTCTGTTTCAGCAATCATTGCCACCCCAGGTAATATGATTCAAAAATATAAAATGCTACTTAGAAACTTAATCTTTATTTTAGTATATTGATGCCAAGTTATACAACTAAGCTATTTTGAGCAGACTTCATCCCCACTGTTAGTAACAAACCTCCAACCAGCAGTAAGAAGAATAAGACTGGCTTGATCGTCGGGATTTCTGTTCCTGTTGGAGTTTTATGCTTTCTGTCTGCACTTGCATTATGTTGTTTCGTTCATCAAAAAAGAAGGCCACACCAGAATGAGGATGAAGGTAAAATTAGAAAAAGGGAAAGAAAGCCTGCCTAGTTTATTACTGCAGTCTGATTTTTCCCCCACTACATAATCTTCATTGTCCATTTCTGGCTCTACTCTATTAGTGGAAATGTATTCTGAATGCTGGTTTAAATTTTATCTGCCTCTTGTCTTTATAGTTTTTTGAATCTAAGCATCAGTTTGCTAAATGCTTAGGTCTATCAAAAGTTGAAAAATGAAAGGTTGCTAGATTCTAAGGCCTTACTTTTTTCAGTTTTCCCCCTCAATTTTCTTGTCTGCAATCAAATGCCATTTTGGACTGGAATAGCTACTACGACTAAAATATTGATGGCAACACATTTTCTTATAAAATCTGCTACCTTCATCCATGTCCCATACAATGATTATGTCTGTTGTTTTAAGCTTCCTGAATATAGTTGAGTTATGACTTCCTAAAGGTATTCACTACCAAGTGTTCGTATTGAACTGGCAGAGCTCCTGGGGATGGATGCTAGGCCTTACACTCTCAGTTATGCTGAACTTAGGGCTGCAACAGAAGATTTTAATCCTGCAAACAAACTTGGGGAGGGAGGTTTTGGCCCAGTTTATAAGGTAAGTTAATCTTATAGTCAAGGCAAGGCAGTCCTCGAACACTCCATACTGCTTCATAAAGTGGTACCTATCAACCACTATCATCTGACTTGTAAGATGGCTCCTCTAGGATTCTGTGTAATTAGCTCTCTGTTAAAAATCAGAGTCTCACTGCACCAATTTTTTCCTTGTGTATATACCAATGCATGGCAGCACAATGCACCTACCATAACTTTTTGTGCCATTATTAGATGGATGCTGTCTGTTGCTATGGCTGATTTACTATACATGAAACATAAATTATTGGTCAATGGCCTTTCTTGAATCCCTTTCTATAGTTATAAAATGGTGCATAATAATGAATTCTGTGGTTGAGACTAGACAATTTGTCTGAAGTTTTTGAATCTGTATTCCATAGGGTACCCTCAATGATGGGAGGGTGGTTGCAGTCAAACAACTGGCTGTGCAATCCCACCAAGGAAAGAGACAATTTGTTGCAGAGATCGCAACAATATCAGCTGTACAGCACAGAAATCTTGTGAAGTTGTACGGATGCTGCATTGAGGGAGATGAACGACTGCTTGTTTATGAGTATCTTGAAAACAAGAGTCTTGATCAAGCATTATTTGGTACAAGGACAACTTATGGTCTTGTGTATATTGAAATTTTGGATATGGTGAATACAGTACATGTTTAACAATTTGGCATTGATAAACCAGGGAAGACACGTTTGTATCTTAGCTGGCCCATTCGTTTTGATATATGCTTGGGAGTAGCAAGGGGTCTGGCTTATCTTCATGAGGAATCACGGCTTCGCATAGTACACAGAGATGTGAAAGCCAGCAATATTCTTCTTGACCTTGATCTCAACTCCAAAATTTCTGATTTTGGTTTGGCCAAACTTTATGATGACGCAAAGACACACATTAGTACTTGTGTAGCGGGGACAGTGTAAGATTCTCTGTAGTCAATCTCTGTATATCTTGGTATTTTTTTATAGCTGAAGTAACATTGTAGCAGCGATTACTTTTTATGGTTGGTGCAGTGGGTATCTTGCACCTGAGTATGCGATGCGTGGGCTGCTTACTGAAAAGGCCGATGTGTATGGATTTGGTGTTGTAGCTCTTGAGATTGTTAGTGGAAGGCCAAATTCTGACTCAACATTGGAAGAAGAAAAGATATATCTTCTTGAGTGGGTATGACATAACTCTTCTTTTAGTAAGCAAAAAAAAGGAAAAAGATTCTTTTATCACTTCCGTTTTCCACTCAAAAAATATTATTTCTTTGAAGCATTGCAATAGCATGCATATTCACTTTAGCTGTGGGTACAGTACTGGTTGTGATCATGGTTGAGCAGCTTGTATAGTATAGTATACGTGAAAAACTAGGCAAAAGAAGAAAAAAGAAGAAACATCCTTGTACATTGAAAAACTAGGCAAGATTTTTATGTCTCGTGAAAATTGAATCATTCCCTTCTGTGATATATATCTGCTGGAGGACTAGTTTACATGAAACAAACGAGGAAAATCACTGGCTTGTCTCCTTGGTATGTGATATGATTTACATGTGAGCAGCATTTGCTTATGCAGATAGGGTTATTGATAAAGTCACTATATGGATAAATGACCAACATCACTTAGTTAATGCTCTCAAAAGCTAGAAAAGTACTTTTTCAAAACCCATTTGATCTTTGTTAATGAAATGTAGCAAAGTTAAAGAGGCTACATATTTGGAACTTCGCTAATTCTTTTGGACCAAAAAATGAAGTTTTCACAGAGCTAATTATACTATGATAAAGGCTTAGCTACAGTTTTCTCATGTTTTTGGTCCTTTGGACACAAAATCGTATAAACAGAGGGAATAAATGGAAGGTTATTCCTCTTTTAGCTTGGGGATATAAGGTTATTCTAAGGTGGTTATGTTCTCTTTCTTTAATATTTTTTTTTTGCTAGCCAAACTCTTTTATAGCTTCCCAATTATACTACATTTGTTGGTTTCATGCAACGAAAACAAATATGATTCATTGAAATGCTATGGAGAAAAAAACATCCCTTATCATTTCCGTGTTTCTGCAAATTTGAAGGCATGGTATGGCTCTACCATTGAGATTTGCAGGAAATTCAATCCATATGTGATCCACATGGCTGGAGGTAGCTTGTGACAAGTACCGAGTTGGAAACACGCCTTAGAATAGATACGATCTTGTCTGGTATTCTACAAATTACCCAACAGATACTGTAAAATTGCCCAAAGAAATCACATTCTGTGCCCTCTATTATTACCACAAACGACATAATCATATGGATCTTGGTATTTGACTCCACAACTCACAGACTCTGGCGCTGCACATCCACGCACCCAACATGGGCATTTGCCTCCACAACCCACATATTCTGGCTCTGCGCATCCACGCACCCAACATGGGCTGCCCACTTCAATTACATAATTCACTGCTTGTATAATTCCTCCCATCTTGTATTTTATGACATATTTCATTCTTTTCTCCTTTTAGGCTTGGCATCTTCATGAAAGCAACCACGAAATTGAGTTAGTTGATGCAAATTTATCGGAATTCAATGAGAAGGAAGTAAAACGAGTGATAGGAGTTGCTCTTTTGTGCACCCAGACGTCCCCACAGCTACGCCCATCCATGTCACGCGCAGTGGCAATGCTTTCAGGAGACATCGAAGTTAGTTCTGTAATTTCGCGGCCTGGATACATGACTGAATGGAAACTTGATGATGCGACAGGATTTATAACTCCTGATACTCCAGCTTCTAAAGATAAGTTTAGCCACTATAGCTCATCTACTAATACAAGCATGGTGGCTTATCCGGACCTTTCACCCATAAATGCCACTAGACCTATGCTTCAAGAGACCATCGGAGAAGGTGGGTGAAGATTGCTTTTGCTTCAAGGAAGAAACAATGAAAATTCCTCCTGGAATACATGATATGAGACTTCTTTTCTATATGTTGTTGTTTTTCCATCATCGCTGCTGCGAATTTAGATTGACTTCTGTCTTATATATCAAGTACGAAATAAGGATATCAAATTAGACAGTGATTGGTTCCTGTAAAGGATGCGTGGCCGACCTCGGATATTAGGCATATGAGATTTTGATGAGCACCTAAGGTCAAGTGGGATGAAACACTAAATCCCAACTGATTCTTGCTTGAATATTCCCAGTTCCCACTTACCACCCCTGAAGCCTAATGCTCCAGTATATGGTTTTTTCTACTGTGAATCGTAATAACTATTCCAATCAAATAAAAGGGTCATCATTGGGCCTGGCCGGTCCAGCCTGCAAGTCACTACCCAAGCCTGTTCACGGGCTAGGCTGAGCGGGCTTTTTTTGAGAGCCAGGCTGGCCAACATTCAAGCGGGCTGGACTAGTTGATTTGGTGATTATTTTAGTTTTTTTTTGACTTTTTTTTTTGGTGTAATGCTTACTTTCAAACACGTGTGTATGTTTATGTACAAAGAGAGTATGGGGATTTACATCATAGATGAGGAGTTCAGTAGAAGGAGGGTGAGGGAGGTAAATACCCTTAGGGTGATTTTCGGGCTATCTGGCAGTTCTCACGGGTGGGCCCAGCAAAAATCCCTAGGCCCAAGTCTGGCCCATGAACAATTCGGGTTAGGCTAGCCTGCCCGTTGGTTGGGCTCAGGCCAGGAAATAGCCCAATGGGCCGAGTGGGGTTGCGGGCGGGTTGCGGGCCGGCCGGCTAAATAATGACCCTTAATCAAATATATGTGCAAAATGAAAAGAAAAAAAGAAGAGAGAGAAGAAAGAAAAAGCGATGTAAACATCATAATCTGTAGAGCATGGCCCCAGAAGATTGCTCATGACATTCTTGCCATCACTTTTGCTGAGCTTGAAAGGTATACCACCATTTCTATCATGTTCCCAAAAAAAAAGAAAGGTATACCACCAATCAAAGGAGAAAAAGCTTATGCCCACAATGCTTTATACATGTGTTATTGGAAATGCAACCCCACGAACGCATCAAATCTTTGTCCCCTAGTTATAAAGATGAAATTGGTCCCCATCCCCTTTCTTTAGTCATTCGCATCTTTCATGTTGTCTGTGTTTGTATTCATTCTGGTCTTTCTTTCTTGTACTTCCCCAGACCTGAGTGACCGACTGTTCTCTCAATGATATGATGCTCAAGAGTCACATGTTTACTGTTTGTTTCTACAGTTCCACCCAGTGACCAGGCCTAACAAAATATCAATTGACTTGGGTTGCAAATAGAAAGCTAGAACTTAATGGACACGCCTTTTATTGACACCAGAGTCCGGTAATACGTAGGGTGGCAGAGATGGGTTAACCAATAGGTGAGTTAGCCCATAGTTCTATGTCCTACTATTGAAAAAGTTCAAACACTTATGCTCTACAAAATAACAAATTTAATGAACTTTATCTTGCATGATTTCGTTACATCTAAGTAGGACCCATTTTACTCTTCAGAGTGTCATTGTTGCATGATGCCTTAGTGAGTAAAAAGAGTTTTTCAAAGATGTCGTGCTTAGCATTTGCCTCCAAAATAATTCCGTGTTTTGTTTTGGCATTTATTCCAAACCGGCAAAAAACTACAAATAATCTTGCATAGCAACCTTAGCTATCCACCTATGGTTATGAGAACATAGGAACTGAAATAGAACGAGTTGAAACTCTCACTTGATTCATTAGAGTACCGATGGGTGGAGCCAATCAAAGTGCAAATAGTGCAAGGGTACGGCTCCAATAGCGTCGGGACAGATAGCAGTTGTCATAAATCCTGTCACGGTCTTTGTATGGTTGGAGGACATCTTCATGATGGACGTCATGATCACGAGGAAGGACATCTTAGTTAGTGAGTAATTAAACAGTGTTGAAGATGTCATCTAATTCAGCGAGGAGTTCAAGGAAAGTCATATGCTTTTCGAATTTTACTGCCATGGATGATATCCAAATGAAATGGATGTGTCTGTGGTGCTAATTAAGTCACTATTGGTAACAAGGGTATAACAAAATCTGCAATCTTGAGGAGAATGGTAGCAAAGAAGGCAGTTGATCACATGGACTGGTAGTTGATCGATAAATTCTGTAATGTACTTTTAGAAATCCACAATTGCATGGAAAGCAACAGCTCAGATTGACACTGAATGAATTTCAGCCAACCTTAAATTTAAGTTCATTAATAAATATGTACCGATTCCAGTATTTATTCACCCCCAACTTTACTTCTGCAAAAGTTGAGCTTCACGTAATATCACCCCTTTATGTTCTTCCTTCTGCAATTGCTCAAGTCTGAAGGTTACTATATATCCTCAGATCAACTGGCCATCTAATTTTTCACCTTGTAAGGTAAGTTTCAGCATTTTTTTCTCTCACGATTATCACTATTTCAATAATGTTACGCTCAAAAATCAGCTCGGTTGGTGTATTTGAACTAGCTTTTCTGTTAAAAAAAACAAGAGCACTGCGTATTATTGCCCACTTTTTTGGTCAACATAATAAGCTACATTGGAGCTGTGTGGAAATGATACTGGAATGAACCTTTTAATGCAGATTAGGAAACCTAGTCAGGGTGCCAAACAGCACAGGGCTCGTTCGCTAAAAGTAGGCAAACAAGAATGTTTAGTAGCTCCTCAATTGATAAATACTTACAAAAGAAAAACAGCAAATGAGAAAAATGGTAGCCAAACGATTTTGCTTATTCTTGGTGTTTTTGGCCGAGAACCCGTTTCGACACAACATGACACCGACACAGGTACACGGCTATGTAAATCCGGATGCGGCTGAGTGTTTTTTTTTTCCCCATAACTACTTGACTTGATCTTTCTTGATATTTTCAGAAAAAAAGCTTAGAATCTGTTGATGAAACTTACTTCTAGTTGAAGTTTTGTGTCGATTTGGAAACCATTTTAGTTGCAGTGCTGAAGCGACAACGCAAAAAAACTGGCTAAAAACCCAAACACCTTGAAGTCTTCCCGTTCCTTGTACTCTACTTTTTCTGGCACATGAAAATCAATTTTTTCAGTTACATATCTAAGCAAATAAATATATTTTGAAACTTAGGTGGCATAGTACATATCCACGTTCTCTATTTTCAGGCTTGATGCGCCCGATCCTTAAATCTACACCCGTATCTGATTCACAAACCCGCGTCTGAGTAACATAGCACTTTTACAACCACCTATTCTTCTACTTTCATAGAGATAATGGGGTCGGCCATTAAAACTTTTGCAAAATAAGAAGGCGGCGTCCACCATGCTCACAGGTGGCCCATTGTTGACCAAAATAAAGGTTTCTATCCCCCAAGGCCTTTCGACTTTTCTGCATCCTTTCTAGTTTGTATCGTTATTTGCAATCATATATACTGTAGAACAACCTCAAGTTAAGGATATGATATGAAGATTTTCGTTAACTACTCATCATATCAATCCAAGCACTTTTTTGAAGGAAAATTGCATAATGGCAAGCGAGTTGCGGACCCCACTAACTCAGAGTACAGGTTCAAGTTTCTTGAAAGCCTGCTTCAACACTACAAATGCATTTCTTGGTAACCACTGATCACAATACACATGTATCCATCTCTATACAACTATGTATCTTTTTCTTTCAGCCCAAAAACTCTAATTTGTTGCATTGGTTAATTTTCCAGGGATTGGTCTTCTTACTGTTCCTTATGCCCTCTCAAGTGGTGGCTGGTTGAGCTTACTACTATTCTTCCTAGTTGCTGCGATGACATTTTCCACTGGACTGTTACTGAAGACCTGTTTGGATGCTGATCCGTCTATCAGAAACTACCTTGACATTTCTGAGCGTGCGTTCGGTAAAAAAGGCCGACTCATAGTCTCAATTATCATGAACTCAGAGTTGTACCTTGTAGCAATTGGACTTCTGATACTAGAAGGGGACAACTTACACAAACTCTTCCCAAAATTTTTGATCAGATTAGGAACAGTAACTATACCTGGAATGCAGTCGTTCGTTATAATAGCCGCGCTTGTGATTTTGCCAACAATGCTCTTAACTGATCTGGGCGTACTCTCCTATGTTTCTGCCACTGGGGTGTTTTCGTGCCTTATTATTCTCATGTCGGTTGTTTGTGTTGGAGCAATCAATGGTGTTGGTTTCAGTGCAAAAGGAAAATTGTTAAATGTTGGTGGAATTCCTACCGCAGTCAGCTTGTACATTGTTTGCTTTGCTGGGCATCCGGTAGTCCCTTCTGTGTATACTTCCATGCGAGATCCGTATCAGTTTAGTAAGGTAAACAACTGCAGCTATATTAACCTTAAGAGACGTCACATAAACCTTTTCTCAATCAATCATACAATTATTTGGTACTGTTTTGATTTCTTGTTCTTCTCCATACCTTCTTACTAGTAGTAGCAAGATGTATAAACTATAAAGATAGATGTAGAAGTCAATGTCATAGTTTGACCGGAAACGAGGACAAATTATACTAATAGACCTGAATGTATGTATGAGTTATGTTGTTTCGTCATGTTCTATTCTGTGAACTTGTACTAGGAATGTGAAATGTATGTTCAAGTGGCAATCATAGCTGACGTTGTCCAAATTATTAAGGAGTCTAGGGTCATTTGCAAACATGGGGACTGAAAAGTACCTCAAACTGCAAATTTGGGGGCATTAGTGCAACTTGCTTTTTGTGTGAGGGTGAGGTACTTCTTCCACTAACACCCCTTAATTCCGTAGCACCAAAAAAAGAAAACACACCTCATTCATTTGTTGAAGTAATGGTGTAACACAAAGGGATACCTGAAAGAGATTCAACTATAGCAACCAAAACTCTGCAACACTTACTCTGAGGATCTTAAGGGTATTTAATCCACAAAAGATTTAAAAAGCTCACATTTTTTTCGTTTTGCTGTTTCAGGTATTGTTATCTGGCTTTACTGTCACAACCATCACTTACTTGTCAATGGCCATAGTTGGGTATCTCATGTATGGGGATACTGTTGAATCACAAATCACGTTGAATCTGCCAACGGGGAAGGCAAGTGCAGAAGTAGCAATTTACACCACTTTACTCATACCAATTACAAGGTACGCGTTGATGTTAACGCCAGTGGCAAATGGCATAGAAAGTGGGCTACCAGAAAATTACAAGAACTGGAGACCTATGAAGATACTTATCAGAATGGCACTTTTACTAAGCACAGTTGTTTTGGCTTGTGTATTTCCCCATTTTGAGTCACTAATGGCCATTGTTGGATCGATCTTTGTTGTTTTGGCTTCATTCCTGCTTCCATGCCTTTTCTACTTGAAGATTTCTGATTCCTATAATCAGAGTTGGAGTTACAAGACAATTTGTATCACGGGGATAATCATATTTGGAACTGTTGCTGGAATTTTCGGGACTTGGTTTTCTATTGCTCAACTTGTAGACGGTTCTTGATTGTATTATAACCTCTGCCATCAGTTACTTGTGGCAACTACTCAACATATTTTTTATGAAATGTGGATTTAGGTTCTTGTATGGCATTTTTTTTGGTTACAACAGCAATTGACAAGTACATGAGGTGTTACAAGAGAAGCTAACTAGCATTGCTTGCAAGAATAAAACAATCATGCAGAAAGTTGTAGCACAAACCCAAACCTTAGATCGACTAATGAACGTCACCTTCTGGATATTGAAAGATTTTCTAATTAATTCAAGGTCATTTGTCTTTGGCATTCACTAATGGAGTTGATTCTAATGCATATTTGGTGATGGGGATAGCTAAAACATATTGCTGCTTCTTTAGAGCTTATATTGAAACCTATTCAATAGGTTGGACCCTTTCTTCTTCCTTGTGATTCTTTTAGTTCCTTGAGAGACCAGGGTTACTATATGTTTCTACTTTCTATTGAAACAACCATTAGATCATACATGTATAGATGTGGACATGCACAAATTGTACTAAACCACTGTGTCAGGCCATTTGTTTCACCAAACCACCTTTGGATCACATTTATCATTGCACTCTTTGCCTTATTTACCTGAATCACTGCTCTAACTCAACGCTAGTATGACCTCCTGGTTGATGTAGTACAGGTTTTGGGTTGACGGATACACATACATAATTACGTTCACACACCAGCACAAAATCAAGCCAAAGTATTGGCCTAAGTTTGTCAAGCCAAAGTAATAAGTATACAATCTACCCATGCTGCTTTGACACCTATGTAATGCAAGCTGCAAACTAACAACTGTTGAGAAACTATATACTAACTATTAGCCTATGCAAAATCTCAAGCTAACAACTATGACAACGAAGAGAGGAAAATTGTTTGTGTTAACCTATTTATTCAAGCATAGTACTGTAGTAATTTTCTTCTTTGTTCATCATCTAGCAGATCTACAAAAGGAATACCAATAGAAAACATAGCACGCTCCTAGCCTACAACACAATTTTCCCAAAAGCAAAGTGAACAAGAAGTGACAGGGAAAAGGACCACTATCATATACAGTTGCAACTAGCAAACACAAAAAGAACTTGCATTCCACACCCATAAACTTGCAAAATGGAAAATTTATTCGATAGATTAACCAAAATGAACTTCCACAAAATACAAGATCAGAACAGTGTGTTCTGGTTTCCCCTCTTTCCTCCAATTGCCTATGTTTTGCTATGTAATCCCATTAACCATGAAGCTCTACCGTCCCAAAAACAATTTTAATTCAACTTCCAGAAGGAAAAAAAAAAAAAACCCAATCCCAATCCCAATGTCTAACCCCTAACTACAGAGAATGACCCTTGTAAGACCCAGAACAAGGCAAGAAACTGTGAAGAAGAACAGACTAACAAAGTCCCTGGCTGACCACTTCCGAACGGCTTTCGCTTCCACCCTCAAACTCTTAGCCCTTCTCAGCGCATCAACTTCCTTCAACAAATCAAACTCCACCCCTTTTCTCTTTAACTCCTCAACACACTTGGCCAACAGCTTCCCATCCTCTTTCTCCCTCTCCAACAGCTTCTCCAAGTGACCCTCCACGTCTGTCTTGTACCGGACGGCCCAGATCATCCCGAGAGAGAAGAGGAGGGAACAGAGAGAGGGTATCCAAGATCTGTGGCAGGATGAGGACTGCGGGCCCCTCGAGGAAGCGCTGAAGAGGAGGACTAACGCGGTGGAGTGGAAGAGGAAGAAGAAGCAGTAGAGTTGGGTAAGTTCCTTCCGGACGGAGTCGATTTGGGTCTCTTTGAGGGCGGTTCGATTGAGGATTAGTTCTTCTTCTTTGAGCCATTGCTTGAGAAGGAGCTTGTGGGTTGGGGTTTCTGCGATTTGGTGGAGTGGGTGTGCAAGCTTTGACTCCATTATCGATGTGTTGCTGGTCTGATCAGCCATTGAATATATGAGAGAGAGAGAGAGAGGGAGGGAGAGATTACGGGGAGAGAATCTCGGCGAGAGAGAGAGAGAGAGAGAGAGAGAGAGAGAGAGATGGGCGGAGCGCTTTGTATTGAAACGGTCGGGTGGATTTTGAAACCTACAACGGTCGAATTTGGGAAGATTTTTTTATGAGAGTTTCCAGTAGTACCCCCTTGCACGCAGTCGCCTTATAAATCGAACAAAAAGCACATATCGCTTTTAAAAAAAAAATTAAAATCCCTTGCATGCGCTGGTGGAACCCGCTTAATTGCTACTGTTTATGATTTATTTAAATGTGATGTACACATATACTGACATTTTGTAGGAGTCAGTTCTACCAAGTAAGGTCCCACTTACCCATGGCTTACTAATAACAAAATTAATTAAAACATGCATATATTGGAGTTTTATTCATTTCCTCACTTAAATGTTAAAGTGGGACTCCACATATTGTATTTGCCATTCAGTGGGGATGCCCTTAGCATTTATCTTGTTTTGGTATTGGACTTAATGTTTTGGACATTGCGGTATAGGAAGGACTGTCTTTTGTATCGAAATCTCTTTTGGGTGACATTTCGCTAAGCACTTTATGAGTTTTTTCTTGTTTTATTTTTATTCAAAATTTTTCATATTTATTAGTTTTGCGTTTCACTTTTTTGGTTTCTCAATTCGTCTCGTCAATACGAATCAGAAAAGTAAAAATTATGGCTTTTACCTAAATAGTTTTGAAAATATCCAAAATAAACCCCCAAAGCCAGCTTTATCTAGATGTTATGTTGATATGGATGGAAAACATGATGGCAGGAAGTGTGTCTGCATATTTCACAAATCAGAGCGATGCGCACACTTTTAAAACATAAGAGGTGTATCCGCACATAACCTAAACCACATGAGGTCAAAGTGGACTTTGTTCCAAAATGAAGCCCCAGAATATATCCATTGACAAGAACAGTAAGTACCAAAAAAAAAACTGAGAAGAACACTAAAAGGGAAAGCTGTTGGGAAAATTTCAGCATATGCAGAAAATCCAGAGAACAATTTCATTGATAAAGTAACAATTACATAATCGAGACAAAATACAAATACAAACAGATTGAAACAGTCGAGATACAAACTGAATTTCCAGAATATCAAACCGAGTCCTGTGTGATACCACAGTCTCCTTAAGAAAGATCCACCACCTATCGTGGGTGTTGTAGGTTGCGTCGGCGACTTTCTCCCAGGGTTGGCTCGGCTAAACTGCAAGCCATCGGAATATCACCGTCGACCGCCTTGACGAACTGACTACCGCCTGCCCCTCTCTCTCAAGAACAAATATCAGTGTATGTCTAAAATGTTGTGAATTTACTGGTGCTTGTACAAAAACGAGATGCAAGCAAAGGACCCTTGCTGGTAACTCCCACAATGAATTCTAAAATTGCTCTTTGCCATCAAGGAGGGAGGTTATGAGAGTGAATACATCATCATGGGAAGGGGTTACGAGAGTTACAGAATTCACACATCAATACGTCTATTGATTATGGTGCGTCCACATACAATGAACCCGGGACATGCACAATTGCCTCGGATGACCCTCCAGTAGTCCCGATTTCATTCATCCGAAATTCCGTAAATTTCCAACTAAAACCTACAAACATATATAGTTGAATGACTTGTACGAAGCTAGAGAACCTAAAATAGTATAACATAGTATAGAAAAATCATTAATGCCGAACAAGCTATATATATAAGGTTTTAACAAGGTTCGGAGCATGACAAGTTGTCTTCGATCCAGAGCTGCTTATGGTACTGAGCATCACAAGAACGTTGTCCTCCACTGCTTATAATTGTGACCTAATCCCACTAAACCAATAGCTTCGAACAATTCCTCTCTTGGATCATAAGAATATAGAGCTTTCTTCTCGTGGAGTGTCACAATCTTACCACTTTTCAAACGAAACATATAGAGGACGGATCCTTCCATAATATTCCAATGATTCTGGAAAATATTCTTTTGTCCAAGACTCCTTCACACCCTATTCCGATCCTTCAATTCAACATCCATATATGAACTTGAATCTCATTCCAAACAATATTAAAATCGTTAGTTGTTAGTCATAGTCTCGCATGAACTTGCAATTCTGACCACCTTATATTCACGACTGCTTGCATTGTAGCCAAACCCAATTAAAAGTACTATCGACCTCCTCATATTTATGAATTTTCTTATCACATATTGTAATTCGCTAAACCTTGGCATCATGAGATCAGATCAGGCAAAAATTCATGTTCACCCGTCAAGGGATTGCACAAACAAGCACGATAATATAAAACTCTTAGATCATGACCATAACTGTTGACAGTGTAAAACAATAGACATAGCAAACCATTGGTGGAGAGTACTGGCCCAGGACGAAATATCCTTTGTAGCTTCGGCCACTCAATTCTTCTTACAACTTCACCGTTGTCCATGAGATATAATGGGTATTCATGGTAGCTATATATGGGCTTAATTATTAAGCAATTAGGAGTTTCTTGGTAATGCTTATAGTCAGGAGTGAGAGGAGCATTGGTCGCTAGTGCGTAACAAGCTTTGGATACTAATTTGAAGGAGAGGAGAGAGGTGATGGGGAGTTGCTTAAGGGATATGTCCAGTGGGGGAGATCTTCCATTGAAGTCTCCCTACTTTGTTGTTCTTTTTTCTTTTCTTTTTTGTTTCTTCTTTTTTCTCCTGCGCGAACGCCTGCTACGTACACAGTCGCAGATAGATAAACGAAGAGATCTATTCTGTAACTGTAGAAAAGATGAAAAAGAGCAAGAAAAATCATTAAAAGTTAAAACCTTTCATGAAGAAGAATACAAAAATAAAGAAAAAAAATTACCTATCGTTGAAAAAGAAGAAAATTTATACAAAGGGGTGTCTACGGATTCCTGTTAAGGAGATGAATTCATATCATATGAAATTTAGGGCTCCATACATTGGATAGCTTATATAGGACATGCTGGGTCGTTTGAGTGCCATGATAATCTATTCTAATATTCTATCCTAATATCTACTGGGAGAACAATACCCATTTGGTGTCTTCCTTTTTTGGAATGTATGGCATGGATTTTTTTTTTCGTAAGTGCCCTCTTAAAAAAAGAAAAAGCCAATCCAAAAGTAACAAAACAATTAATATATTTGACATTTTAATACAAAAAAACTGCCGGAAAAAAACTGCCGGAAAACAATTGCCACCCCATTACAACTCCTATTCCACGAACTCCACACCTTTCTCTATTCTGCTCTCCAATTTCTAATAGAAAATTTTCTTTCACGTGGCTTCCATAACTGGAACTTCTGTGAATTCTTCTTTGACTCAGGTACTACGTACCATAATGCCCTTTCCTTTTTTAATTTTTTATTGGTTTCCGTATTTACACTGTATCAATTTACAATTGCCTCACCAATGGACTCACCTGTCACTTTCATCTCACCAGTTACTTTCATCCTCAGGGCCCCCGGCCGGGTTCTCCAAGAACCAGTCTTCCACTTCTTACCTAATTCATCCTTCTTTTTTCTAATTGTTTGAGCAATTTTATATGCTACACATAAAATGGTACGGGGGAAAGGCAGTGGTGAGGTCAGGTCAAATTTTGTATTGGCTTCTTTTTTTCTTTTTCTTTTTTGCAGAGAATTACAGATTCCCAAACGCAATTTTTGTTTACAAACCAAAAAAAGGCATTGAAAGTTGAAACACCTATATTTTGTTTTACGAATGCATGAATTCCCAACTTACAAAAAAAAAAGCATTCATTTTCATGAACTGGAGGCTGAGTCAGATTTTGCCAAAATCTGTAAAAATTCTTTCAAATATCAAACGGGAAGTTGTGCAAATTTTGACAAAATCCGATTCGCATACGCATCGTGTGTGCCCTGTCCTCTAGTATATATAAGTCGAGTGCAGTAATACCTCCTCCCCATTGCTGCTTTTAAGTCATGGGATCCACCTCTCTTTTACGGTTAAGTTCTTTAAAAGAGAAAATCAAGGTAAAATTCAGAACTTCGCCATTTGGAAATAATTGAGAATAGCCGACCCTATCTCTCTCTCAACGAGACTGATCATCTGATCTGTAAGAGTTTTGTCTCTCGTTTTAGGAAAGTTGTTAGTTTTGTCACTTTTGACAAAAAAAAAAAAAACTAGGAAGTAATTACTCACTTAATTACCTTATTGAGAAAAAAAGAAAACTAACTATAAAAGAAATTTAAAATACCTATTGTGACGAAATATTGATATTGGCAACCAAAGAGGAAAATTCAATTATGTTCGCTTTATTTATAGCAACAGGTAAAGTATTGTTATGTCAATGATGTCATGTATCTCTCCTCATCTATAATTTAACATTAAATGTAAAAAGAGCAAAAAAGATCTAGTGTTGTTGGATGAATGGCCAAACTTGCATGAGAGCTCCAACAGTCTCCACCTCATTTTAATAGTAATTGCTAAAATGTTTATGATTATTTAAACGAGATGAACCCATATAATGACATTTTGTAGGAGTCAGTTCTACCATGTATAGGTCCCACTTAAGCTATATATGGCTTAATTATAACATGCATTGAAGTTTCAAAATGAGAAAAGATTCATGTTCCCGTATCATTCCTATGAACAAATGTTGTGCTTTGACTATGGCAAACGGTATCGTGACAATGGAATATTCTTCTTGAAATTTTCTCTATCTCCTGGGAAACTTATTGATCATATTGGCACGATCTCGATCCAGAGGCTATACAGCAGACAATACATGTTTTGGAAAGTTCTATCTCATCACCTCACATTTTTAGATATGAAAAATACATCAATTAAAGACACCAAATGGCAAAGATACCAACTAAACCTTAGCTATCAGGCCCAGCCCATAACACTTACACCATCAAGCGGCCCAAACTAAAAGAAACCCTACTGCTTTAACCCACTAGCCCCCACCCCTCACCAAACCCTAACCCTAATCGCAGCCCCAAAACATGCCAGGCTCAGCCGCCACCACAGAAATAGAAACTAACCACCATCATCGCCGTCGACGGAACTGCAATCAAAACCACTCCACCTCCAGAGTTGGATATTGAGTGCTCTTAGAAACATGCAATGTTTTACGTCAATCACAACACACTACATATCATTATGCATGCGATAGTTTAACAACACAAAAGTCATGAATCTAGTAGTATTTATTAATCATAATTCATGTTGAGTGCCACATACCTGTAATGTTGAATAACTACAGAACTTTGGTATACACCATATATATAGGAAATTGCATTTATAATACCATAGAGATTATTTTTGTCCCCATTTGTTTATTTATTTTTGTTAGTAAAAAAAAGGGTAGGAAGTGGAGTGTAATAAATAATAATACCCCGGCCTCCTCCCTATTGCTGCTTTGACGTCATGGAATCGACCTCTCTTTTAATTAGTTTAAAATAGAAAATCAATGTAAAATTCAGACTTCCCCGTTTAACTAGGAAATAATTACTCGCTTACTACATTATTGAGAAAAATTAAAAAAACAAAAAAAAAAAACTACTTACCTTCTATACATAAATCAGTTAATCAAGGTAAACCCTTATACTGTGCAAAGCTCAGAATTAAGATACTGAGCTTGACGAAATATGATCAATATTGGCTACCAGAGACGGGAAAGGTAAAAAGAATAAAAACAAGGGGAAGGAAAGAGAAAATAATTAAGGAAATGAGAGAAAATATTGAAAGAAATTGAGAGAAAAGTTGAGTTGGAAGTGAATTTAAAATTTCCCGCCCCCCCCCCCCCCGCGAGAAAATATTTAAAATTCCTCCATTAAACATCTTTCCACAAGTTCTAAACAGAGCCTTAGACATACTATATATACACATACACACTAGTAATTGACAGTGCCGGCATGGCGCAATGCTTTCTATTCATAGTCAAAATGAAGTATCAAACCCCACTTTTCCGAAGGGTTTTTGTGTATACAACGGTTTTTTTTAACACCATCTAACATGAGGTGAGTCCTTGATATGCGTATGGTCTCATCTTGTGCGAGAGAGGCATTACAAATAACCTTGAATTAGAAAATTCCTTCTCCCAACAAATTCTACTTCTCAAAAAATTTTATTTTAAGAATAAGTTTCAAACATGGTACATCTAACCAAGTTCATAAAATAGTCTAACATAACAAATGTTACCATATCTATTTAATTCCGTTGGTTGCATTCAGGGATAGCGTTAGAGATATTAAGAATGTGTAATCATACGGGATTCCAACTTGAATTCAATTTTTTGAACGTCTACTTATTCAAAAGTGACACACCTATCGCATTTGTTTCTTTAACTAACCTAAAAAAATAGAAAAGCAAAATAGTTCCAAGATTACATATATGATATAACCAGACCCAAAAGACTCCAACCCAAAACCTATGATCTTCAATCTCAGACAGATCATGAAACTAAAAATCATCTAAATCAACAGCTTAAGTTGTATTGAACAACAATTTTGTACTCTTACTTATTAGTTAAAAAAGAAAAAGAATCTGACGCGAATTGTTATTAGTTGCAAAAAATTCTCTTAACCACGAAGAATTACTCTTGGCCACATCGAATTATTTTTGACCACAAAGAATTACTTCTTCCGCGAAGAATTACTTTTGGCTGCTAATAATTACTCTTGGCGGCATCAAATTGCACTTGGTTGCAAAAAATTGCGAGACTAAAGTAATTCTATGTTGCCAAGTGCAATTTGATACGGCCAAAAATAATTCAATGCGGCCAAGAGTAATTTGTAGTGGCTAAGTGTAATTCGATGCGATAAGAGCAATTTGATGCGGCCAAATGCAATTCATAGCGCCCAAAAGTAACTCTGTGCGGCCAGGAGTAATTCTTCGTGGTCAAAAACAATTCAATGCGGCCAAGTGCAATTCGATGTGGCCATGTGCAATTCGTAGCGGCTATGTGTAATTTGATGTGGCCAAATGCAATTCAATGCGGTCAAAAGTAATTCGATGCGGCCAAAAGTAATTCTCAGCCAAGAATAATTTATTGCGGCCACGAGTAATTCATAGCAGCAAAGAGTAATTCATCGTGACCAAAAGTAATTTTTTACGGCTAGAAGTAATTCTTTGTGAACTTCTAATCTCATCTATTGACTTCAATAGTTGAGATGGAGTGTCTTTTTTTGTGTTTCCGGAACGCTCCCATATATATCAAATATGGAAGTGCCAGGCCAAGGCAAGTTCTAAGTTCTGCAACTTTATAGATATCACAATCTAAGAAAGAAGTGTAACTTTTAGAGCTAATAATAAATAGAATCCCGACCAAACGAAGTGTCACCGTTGTAGACATTTAAGCAGGTAGTAATTTTTTCCCGGACGAATGGCCCATGGACTTGTGCTCAGTAAAGGCCCAAATGCCAAAAATCCACCGAGCCTAAGTTCTTTTTTGTTTTGTCAATCCAATGATCACTTATATATATGGAGCAGTATATATAGATAGTACCAATTACGTACGTAGACAACTTAGTATAAACATATCATTCAACGTGCATGTACGTATAATATAATAACGTTAAAGAATTCCTAAATCGCTCTATATATAAATAAATAAATAAGTTGCACGATTAACTTTTTTTTTTTTTCCATAGTATGGGTAAATCGAAAAAGAGAGAACAAGCTACTTTATATATAAAGATGAAATAAGGCTCGGAAGCATGACAATTTGTCTTTCAGGTGAGCATCACAAGTTGTCCTCCAGTGCATATGGTGACCCAATTCTTCAAACAATTCCTCTTTTAATATGGATCATAAGAATATAGAGCTTCATCCTCGTAGATTATCACAATCTTGCCACTTTTCAAATGAGAAAACAGAGGACGGATCATTCCGTAATGTTGCAATGATACAGGAAAAGTGTCTCCGATCACTATTTTTTTTGTCCAAGACTCCTGCACACCATATTCCTTCAACATCCATATATGAACTTGAACCCCATTCCAAACAAAAAAATCGTTAGTAAAACCAAGACATCCTCCTAATACGGACAAGTAGGAATTATAACGACTAATTTCGCAATCAGGGTTTGGGATTTGATCAAACTTTTCTTCCGACAAGTCAAAAGAAAGAATTGCCCCACGGAACCAATCTTCTTCTTCTGTACAGAACCAATGAATAGCATTACCCACCACAATATCTGATGAGTGAAGAGGACAAAGAAAAGCTTTGTCAATTTCTGTTTCTTGGAGGGTTCTAACCTAAAATCAATTGGTAATAGGTGGAGTAGCCTTTAGAATTTATTAACCAAGTTTGAGTGGCTTAGATGAGCAATGTGGCAAATGTCTAAGCCACACGTGCAGCCCGAATGCACGTAGAGGTGCGAATTGAGGAAATCAGGAGATTTGACTCAGGCAACCCGTGGCCACCTCCACATGTCCCCAGGCTCCAACCTTGCGCTTGAGCCACGTGACATTCTCTCAATTTACAACAAAACAGCGACAAAAATGAAAAAGAAAAAGAAAAAGCGTGGCAATCCTCATGGTCTAAGCCTGTCTTTTTTTCTTTTTCTTTTTTTTAACTGAGCAACAACCTAAAGCCAAGTCACTAAATGGACCTGATTACACAAACCAAACTTCCGGGGAGAGCTAATTGGGTCACACCAGTTGCGGCTCCTCACTTACTGCAAGGTACCCACCTTGTGGAGAATCGAATCCCTGACCTTGAAGAGTACTCCCAAAATCGGAGCATACGCTCGAACCACTAGAGCAACCCTTGGGTGTGAAGTCTAAGCCTATATTCTCTCCAATGAACGAATGTTAGAAGATTGTTAATTATTACGATTCTATTCAAGGAAGAGAAAAAAAGAATTGGCTCTCAAATCATCTGAACCAAAAATGAAATCCCCAAGTCATAGATCGAAGTCATATACTGTATGTTAACTCCATTTCCCCCTCCCAGCAAGGCATACAATATAGAGTAGTACAAGAGAAGTAATTCTAGCTATTTCTAATTAACTTCCATATCTCAGAAATCTATACAAAGCTTAGGACACCTTTGTCATTCATCTTAATAAAAAACTATACAAAGCCTGGGGCACCATGTTTAAGAAACAAATTGTATCAGTAAGGAAGAAATTTCACCCAAGAACCCATAATTCTTTTACACGTGATAGGCCATACTCACTTCAATGAGCGAGGTGTATGGAATCCCCAGTGAAATTGCTGGACTCCTACAGTTACGTCTGAGAAACTCATGCACTACGTTAATGGCAAACTTCTTCACCATCGACGACGCCTCACTTGCCACTATGTAAGTGTTACCCAGCATGTAAGCCACACCAGCTTCCCTTGCCGCGTCAAATTCCTGTATCTCTTCTTCTCTGAATCCCACGCTCTTTGAACCCGAATTTCCCCTCCTCCCAACACAATCATCCCCCACTGTAATTGCGTATTCTTCATCATCACAGCAATTACTTCGTAAAAATTCTCCCACCTTCTCAATCAGCTCTGTTTCAAGGTTATAGCTGTCCCTTGCGTCCTTGTAGCCATACCTGACATGGAAACATTTTCCATGTAAATAAACAGTCAATAATTGTCTAATACTCCCTCCGCCACCCCAAGTTATTTGTCCTTTTTTGGGAAGTCATGCCCTTTAATTGGGTAAAAAAAATTGTATTTTTTCCTTTGTGGGAATGAATTCAGAAATTTTCATCAATCAAAAAATCTTAATATAACCTCTTGTAGACAAAGTTTTGAAAATGATATGAAAACAAACAAATTAGACTTTTTTTGAGATGTTCCAAGGAGTCAAAATGGATGAACAAATTAAGACTGGAACAAGTAATGTGCCGGGAATGCTGAACGAAAAACATGTACGATGAATCTATAAGCACCTGACAACGCACGAAAATGCTCTGAACTCAGGTGGGCCAATCCGTCCAACAAGAATACGATCAGAAACTGGAACTTTCGGGACCATCAAATTGTCAAGAGTCACAAAGAAAAGAATCTGATGGAAAGCAGGGAAATTTGTGACAAAATGTGCGAAAGTGGGTGGCACAGTTGCGGCAAGACTCGTGTAAATTAGTGCAATCCCACGAACCCTGACCATACCCAAGCTCTGGCCAAGAATATGAAGCCTTTCCAAGGACACTTTGTTCTCCAACTCAAAGGCCTGTTTTCTTGAGGTTCCATACTGCCAGGCAAGCATCAGAGACAAAATTACTAGAGAGAAGGTAAGGGGAAGCCACCCTCCTTTGTTTATTTTGGTGAGGCAAGCTGAGAAGTAAAGCAGTTCTACGGATCCAAATATCACTACGAACATTGCTGCCAACAGGACATTTTTATTCCAAACGGTACTTATAATGAGAAACATCAAGCAAGTTGTCACAAACATCACTGTGATCACAGCCAGACCTGTTTAAGTAAAACAACGGCTTTGATAAGAAGCTCAAATGGAGAGAGAGAGAGAGAGAGAGAGAGAGAGAGAGAGAGAGAGAGAGACTAACCATATGCATTTCCAATCACCTCAGTGTCTCTAACGCCAATAACAACTGCAAGACACACTGCCATCAAACTCCAGTTGACCTCAGGTATGTAAATTTGTCCATGTATTTGGCCTGATGTATGTATTATTTTGACACGCGGGAAGCACCTTAGTGCCCGGCACTGACTTATGAGTGAGAAAGTAGCTGATATGATTGCCTGGCTTCCCGCTATAGTTGCAAGAGTTGTGATGCCAAATACCGGCCAAAAGATACGCTCTGTATGTCAAGTAAAGATAAGGTAAAGAAAGAACATTTACCCCAAAAAAAAGGTAAAGACAGAACATGGTGCCCAAAACTAACTACATTTCCCGGCAACTAGTAGATACAAGCGGAAACAAAAGGAAGCCAGATAAACAAAAAAAATGCACAAATTTGCCAGCTCACTGCATCAGTAAACCAGCACTTGGTGTCAAACAACATTGCGTGTAACGTTGAGCTGGTTCAAAACAACAGCAAGTTCAGAAAACATGCAGTTATGTTTTCTGCCCATAGAAATACTAGGTCTAACCTGGAATGGCATTGAAGAAACTACTCTGGAGGTCTTTTTTGTTCTGGGAGAGATAAGCAGCCTCACCCATGTATGCTAGAACTAAGCAAGGGTAAACAACTAACATAAACGCAATCTGTCAAGTGAAGAAAAGGGAAAACCAATATAAATTCAAGACATATAATATTTATAACCAGGTACGAAACAAAAAACTGAACTTCAAACTAGGTCTACACTCTACACTATGTTTTTCTCCTTTCTCTTTTTCCGCTATGGTTAATGTAATGGTGGTGAGGAGAAGAAAATCACCCTCAAGGAGGATTGGGAGAAATGACCGAGATCAGCAAACATAGCTTCTGCACCTGAAAGAAGCAGGAGCAATTTTGAGAATTATCAAAACACCTTATAGCAGCAAACAAGCGATGTCACAAATTTTTCCCGAGGCAACTTACCTGTAATGCAAAGCACAATGCCCCCTAGAGAATACCACCCATCTTTTCCAGCTTGCTTGAAAAAATTGAATGTGTAATGAGGTGACAATGCATAAACGACACGGGGATTCCAGTGAATTGTGTTGTAAATTCCCACTCCACTTATACACAGGAGCCAAGATATCATGATAGGAGCAAAAAGGCAGCCAACTCTGTGCGTTCCAAAATGCTGAAGAGCAAAAAGGCCCACCAAGATGATGCAAGCAATGAGCACAATGTAATCTGTACGTGAAGTTCACAAAAATAACAGTTACAAGAATTCATTCAAGGAGGTAAATCAAATGAAGCAACCTATAAACAATGGTTCTTTTTGGCAAGAACAACTAAATAAACAAGCATTTGACAATTAAACGTACTTTCAGGCAAATTGGTGGCCTTGGTTCTTATTCCATTGACTGCAGAAAGGACTGTCAAATGAAATTAAGGGGTCAGCAGTTGTTATATATATGTATACCAGAAAAATAATCGTGTTGCCTGATGTTTTTTTGAAAGGATAATGAATGCTTGATATTTCTTACTGCAATGCAATTCATACCAGACATTGTTGGGGTCAGGATTCCATCACCAATAACCATGCTAGTTCCAAGAAGAACAACTAGCAGCAACACTACACGTGAACTCTGGTGTTTTTCAATTAATTCCTTTATGACTAAGCTAGTTCTTGTCTCTTTTGTGGGAGTTCCAGTGTTGCAAGAAGACAAACGATGATTTGCACCATGGGAAGTACTCAAAAGGCCCGCCTTTAAGTGCCGACACAATAGAGAATACAAAGCAAAGGTTCCACCTGTAAAAACGAGGCTCCATTGCATTTAGACAGAAAACTACTAGAAGTTCACAACTGCTATATAAACCATATAATAGTAATGCGGATCATTGTGAGCACCTTCACCATTGTCATCAGCTGCTAATACAAACATAATGTATTTGCAAAGAGGGATCAAAGTCAAAGTCCAGAAAACCAGAGAAAGTACCCCAAGAATCTCATGGTCCTCTTTGTAAGAGCGCAAGCTTCCAGAAAACGTGCTTTTGTAGACATAAATGGGAGATATACTGAGGTCTCCGTAAACAACCCCAAGACTCTGGTATGCCAGACACAGAGTCTTGTAAAACGTCTGCAAATAAAGCATAACGACATTGCTCAGTTCCTAAAAAAATGTAACAGAGTTTTGTAGACAACATAGGAAAGAAAAGTAAAGCATCTTGGAATGCTAACATTTAACTGATTACTCTTGAAGTGCAGTGCTTTCCAGTTGATATAAGTCTAAGTATGGTTTCGGAAAAAAAGCTTTACAAATAATTTGTGTTGAGACCATCTAAGTAACAGCACTTAGGATAGCCGATAGGCATAAAAAAAAATTTAAAGCAAGTGGGAAGGCGGTAAAATGAACAAAGTCAACTTTAGTTCATGTGATGGGTTGGCAGTTGTCCAAAAAGACGAAAGAAAGGAAAATGGGTTCGTAGTATTTGGGGATCATGCCATGGAAGAAATCAGAATCCACTATGGTTCGATAGGACACAAAACTATGGGAAGTAATAACTGGGTATTAAAATTTGATACCATTTTATCTGTCACAAGAAGAGAAACATGGGATATTGTAAAACCCAATTGTACCCAACTTTGGAAGGTTTCTGTGATCATTGTATAGAAATTCAACAACCTATGGAATAACACCTAAGTTTTTTTTTTTTAAATTTTTTTTGAAGTCCTGTGTTCTTTGATATTGCCCTACGTAGTGTGGAGCTTGATACTGTTACCTAGTCATAGACTCGTAATCCAAGTTATAAATTGTAGTGCAAGGAAACTTTTATGTAACTTTGGTATTCTTTTCCATCATAGTGACACGACTACAATGGATGAAAACCCATATCGTATGAACCACATCAATACGATATCCTTGTGTATTTATGATATATACTTGCAAAATTACGTTGTGTATTTTTGTGCTTCGATTACTTTATTTTGTGCAATTGTATCTAGGTCCTTCGTTAGGGTACACAAATTCCTAGTACTCTTCCCCTTTCTACTTTCGTAAATCAAGTGCAACAAAGAGGATAAGTAAAAAAAAAAAAAAAAGTGGAACAAAGAAGTGATCCAAGGTGAAGCAAAATGATTCCCCAATCAGACAATAACAGATCAGACATATGAAGGAGAATTTAACTAATCCGAGTCAACTATTGTGAATTATGTTTCCCTTAGTATAAGGGCAAGAGAATTGCAATTTACTAATGATGATGAAGATAACAAACTCAAAGAGAAAAACCCAGCTCTTATCAACTTACAACGAAGAAGAAACTGAAATAGCCTTCAAGCATTACGTTATCAAACTATGCTACACATCCATCACATTTGTGAGAGAGAGAGAGAGAGAGAGAGAGAGAGAGAGAGAGAGAGAGAGAGAGAGAGAGAGATCAAAGTATCTCGAAAAGAAACAGAGGAAATTACAAATACAAATAGGCTTACCAATCGACGCGCATGAGGGGGAGATTCCGGGTCCATTTCTTAGAGACCCCAAAAATTCAATTTACGGGTTCTTGCTCGCACTACTCCATGAAAGGGAGGGTTATAGATGAAAATACTACGCCCAAGTAAGATACTTTACTCTTACTCTGTTTTTTTCTGTAACCAAGAACAGGATTCTTAGAATGAAGAAACTCGAAAGAATATGCACATAGATTCCTCGCACTCTCTCTTGGTAGTGTCTTGCTATTCAATATAAGTCGTTCTCGACGGCAAGAGATCGAGAGAGTAAACCGAGTGGGGCGGAGGAGGGAGTTCAAATGGGAGTAGAAGAAGAGGAAACCATGAACCGCTGTAAACAATACTCAGATCTGGCTATTTGTAGGAGTATTTGCTACGAGGTTTCCAGTTCCACGCACTGTTTCGTGCCTTCGTGGGTTAGTCATTTGTGTGAACAAAAGGAATATCCTTTCACATACATAAAACGATTTGACTTTTACTCAAAAACAACTAAAAATGAATTGACTCACGCCAGTTCATTATTGGTGGGTATACTCCTCTTACAAGTAATTAGTGTCCGAATTTTGGGCTCAGGTTGGAAGATAATAATTATCTTTGTAGATTCTCTAATTCACATGTAGATAATTTGCTTTTGATCGGACCGAAAAGCGTGTTAGTTGAGACGCACGTAACGGTGTAAGTAAGTGCGCAAAGACCGTCAAACAATAAAAAAAGCAACTTTGGAGGGCTGAAATGAGAGGTGTGAATTTGCCATTTGGTACTCCCCAAGTTTTCCACAACTCAGCCTCACTTGGTGTGCTTATTTGTGTGAACAACTTTATTAGCAGAAAACGACCGAAATTTCAAGAATGTCACATCTTTTCTCCTATTGCATACAAAATTACCCTTGAGGTCTTTAACTTCTTCATGGATTTCTCCTTCACCATTCAATTTCTCTCTTCGTCAATTAGCCCTATCCCTTTGAGAAATCCTAGATTCCGTTTGTCCGTACCATTACGGCATATGATTTTGGAGGAAAGAGATGTGGACCACTCCACTCTGATATTCTCATATTTTCATTTTAGATCCACGTAAACTTCTACAATCCTAGTTAGCGTTTTCCGTTCCTCAAATGATAGAAATGATGAAATATGGATAAGTAATTTTGGATAAGAGACAAAACTAGTCCTACATATTTTACAGAGACGAACATGAAAGAGGTAGTATTTTATAGGAACCAAAACTGTAAATAAGCCTAAAAGTAGAAGCCATAACTTCTTTGCTATAAACGCGCTACTTTGAGAAAAACAATTCTACTAATATGTTCTAGTAGTATATATTAACGCAAAGAACGTTGTTACAGGTACTGCAAATCCTGGCTAAATTTGAAGCAAAATTGGATTATTCGTAAACACTCTTTTCGATATTAGATTGAGGTAATTTTTTACAGGGACCCTAAACAAAGTATTTTGAACAAAATGAACGGTTCTGATCATCTTTACAGGACCCGAAACAAACGTAAAAATAATCTGTGCACGTCTGCTGTACATCCTTTCCTGTACTTGTATCATTACTGTAACGGAAAAAGGTGTTTGAGAATGGTTCTCGGTTTGCCACATCATCTACGTACAACTTTGAATTTTATGATGACTGCACTTTTTTTATTGCCTTGGCATTTTAAATTCAAAGTTGCCCTCGTATCCATGACGATATCTCCACCTTGTCTAATTTTGAAATTAGCACTCTCTAGCCGTATATATTGATATCTCTTTGAGCCACAAGTTTGGAACTTAAGATTCATGAATTTGATTAAATAAGTCAAAATCTCGGTCTACATTTCTCATATTTGCACAGAATTTTAGATTTTAAATGATATGTATGTGTACCATACGAATTCATAGTCATACTTACGGAGCTCACCTTATAAATGATTGTCCCCTTATTACATGGGTAAACAAGCAAGGGTGGTGAGACTGGATTGGGTCCGGCTCCTCTCCAATCTAATGATTTGGATTGGACGAGACAGTCCAGATCAGGGTGGCCCATTACTAGATTTAAAGATTCAGATTTTCTCATACACTCTTATCGGTACGACTCTTTCCGATAAGATTGTAAAACTACATCTAAACCGTTAATTGCAGCAAATAAACGGTTGCGATCAAAACTCTCATCCAATCCAAACCATGGACGGGAAAAGGATCCATTTTTGATTGGATTATGGTTGAGACTACTTGGGACCAATAATCCCTCATAAGGGTCACTAAAAATAATCCCGAAACCAAGCCAACCTTTGAATTACCTTACCACTTCAGCCCAACGACCAATACTACCACTCAAAACCTTATCCTATCCTCTTATCAAGTTCTGAAGTTCCCAACCAAACACGTTATAAAACATATATGTACAGCATCACTGCATCTTTTCCTACCATTTTCCCTTTGTACTGTATAGGACGGTAACTTTATAAGTCAATGGTCGTTCCCTAATCTCCCATCAAAAACAGAAGAACAAAAAGTACCTCGAAGGGTCAAATTTTAATTCCACTAACATCAAAGTAACTTTTCTTTCACTTTCCAATTATATATATGTGTATTTTTTTTTTCTGTCATTCGTTAATCCTAATCTACTCTATCTTAGGAGATTTGATGATGAGAATGAGTGTTTATAGGAATCGTACCCTACTCATATAAAAGAGAGTATAAATGGATGCACCAACTGCACCGCACTCCGCTTGCCCAATTATATATGTTAAAACCGTTAATTTATGTTGTTTTTCTCCTTTAGCCTTTTTTCTGAACGATTTTAAAGTTTTTGTTCCATATATATGAGTAGTATTTAGTATTTACGGTCCCTAATATCTACTGACAAAGCTTTGTTTCAATGGAGTATTTTAATTTATTTTTGTGGTTTTTTTCACTCCAAATTTTCTTGTTTTTTAGAGTCCATTGGTGCCTCTACGACTTACTAGGATGTCCATCTCGACAAATCTTATGGACTTGTTGTCTTTCTCGTTGGCTCACACTACTGTCAAACTTGTTTTCGGCTTGCTTTGCAATAGGGTATGAGAGAAGTTGGAGCGCATGCATATTTGAATCGGAGACCCAAGTTCTCCTATTTTGCTGTGTTTTTTGCTCGATGGAATGATTTATCAAAAGAAAAGGCTTGACACCTCCCTACCCATTCCCTTAAACCTTCTCCTTTCGAATTTTGTTTGGTAATTGTCAAAATCGAATTACAATCAATATGTTCAAATAGTGTTATAGCTAGCCAAATGGTTTTAAGTTTGCATGATACTCCTACTTGGGTTTCCCAGAATGATCACGAGGGACCAAATTGAGCAAACTGGAATTTGCATGATACTCTTGGGGTCACCTCACTCCATGCGTAAGCGTGTGAAACAGCCGTGGGAGCTAGGGGTTAGTTCAAGGTGCGCGCAAGCTAGTTGGAGACACCTGAGCCTGCATTACAAAAAAAAAAAGAAAAAGAAAAAGGTTCTCACTTGTTGTTTTTTTTAAAAAAAATCTTTGACATTAAAAGCGGAGGAAAACATTATGTTTGAGCTTATAAATAATCTCGATTTGATTTTCATTAGCAATAAAGGTCAACTTTGTGGGAAAATTTAAGCGGTTGTAATATGACAACACAATGATTTATTGATGGGTTAACTACGTGGACACCCCTCAAAGTATACCTTTTTTTTCTCGATCACCTCCTCTACGAATTTTGTCTTCGGCCAGATCTTCTCATTAAAGTTTTTGTTTCCCCTGAACCCCTTTCCGCTAGGCTTTCATCAAGAACCGTTAACCCTTTATTGATTAAACAGCATTCGGAGAGAATGAGACATTGAGCTAAAGCACCGACATGGATACAACGATAAGAATAGTGAATTTGATATGGCTAATCAACTAAGAAAAGTTAAGTATTTAATTGCCCTTGTACATTCCTAACTTTTGTCGTAGTCTTTCTTTGTTAATTTATTTCTTTCGCGTTGTAGGGTTGTTTCTTATTCTTGTCTATTGAGCTTGATTTAGTATGCAGACTGTTAGATGATTGGTGTAATCCAAACCCAACTGGTATAAGTGAGGGCAGCTCTGCTTTGATGATATTGGCACCTGAGTTTTACTAGTATAATTTTAGACGTAATTCCTACCGCTTAATTTTTTTTTTTTTATAAAAAAAGTCACTGCTAGCTGGGCCTAAAACTGTTCCATACGAAGATGGAACTGTGTTGAATTAGTAAGTCTTATTAGGTTATGAATCTGTCTACAGTGAGATGGAAAGACAGATCATAGCCAAACTCAAGCAAAATTGTAACTAACATTGAAGTACTGGTTGTAAATTAGCCAGACTTTTGGCCTAAGATTAGGCAACTATACACAAGCCAAAATTTGGGATAAATTTAAAAGGACAAAATCTGGGAATCGCTAGATAGATAGTTATTAACTTATTATGATGGTGAATGATACGGTCAGCCTAACCCCATGTGCTGTTTTTATGAAGAGAAAAAAAAAAAAAAAAAGATTTTCAATAGAAAAGGTGGTTCATTTTTCATTGGTTGAGAAACGTGAGACGAAGTTGTTTTGTAACTCAGTTCAAATTTCACCGGCCCCTTTCTCCTTTCACCGAGGATCGTTAGAATAGATGAGGATTAATTTCTTGCATAAAAAAAAAGAAAAGAAAAAAAGAACGGTGAGATGATTAAGTTTTCCACAAAAGCAGGTAGCTAATTTGGCTCAAATGTAAAGTCTAAATATTAGCACATGTCACGAAGGAGAAATTAAGGACAATACTGAAAAGTCTGAAAGGCCATTGTCATAATCCCAAATAGTTTGTTAGACAGAGAGAGATCGATCGATGGCTAGTCTGATTGCGTATTGTGTTTGTTTATGTAGGTTTTAAGTGGGTGATGATCGAAGCAAATTAATCCCAGAGTTTAAACTCTTTAATTGAAGCTCTTAAAAGTAATCAATTAAGGTCCTGTTTGGTAATGACATTGAAGAACTTAAAATTAAAATTGCCCTTACTTAGTGATGTCCGGTTTGGAATGACATGAAAGGACCTATCATCAGTCCATGAAAGGGGCCCTCGCTAGTGGACAACGGGATTGATCCCCCAAGATTAATCGAGATGCATACGTATAAGTTGGGTCAGACACTTGATTTGTTTTAACAAGAGCTATCATCCAGAGCCAATCCATGGAAGGGGCCCCCACTGGTGGATTAGTCTCCAAAATTAGTCGAGATGCATGTAAGTTGGTCTGAACGCTTAATGTTGTTTTTGGTTTTTTTAAAAGGAGCTATACATCATCCCCGGGAAAAGAAATTAAACACTACATCTCGTGTGGTAGTTGTTTCTATTTGTCAATTAGCATTTCATGGAGATATAAATTAATGCTAGGATAGTCAACCACCATTTTTCAGGTGAGAAACAACCAAGAAGTCGATAAACCCGATAGTCACCCAAATTCCCCACGTAATACATACAATGTGAACCATGCACGAATGGGCCAACACAACCCTTAAGATAAGCCTTATTATATAGTACACGTAGTAACCAAAGAACACAATCGGTACTAAACCAAGCACACAAGGCAAGATCAAAATGGCTTTCTTTCAGTACTGCATTCTGCTTTTTGTGATCTCTACTTTGATTTTGAAGCAAACCCTTGGGGTGGTTGGAGCTGCAAATGATGACTGGCTTGCACAAGCGGAGTGTCACAGCACTGGGGTCCCCGAAACGTGCATGCAGTGCCTCAACTCCGACCACCGCACCGCAAATGCTGAGAATCCGGCGGGGATCGCCACCATTGTTGTCGGCTGTGTAAATAGCCATACGGACAACCTGGTCCAACAAATGACACAGCTTGCTGCTTCCAATCATGACAAGGTTTTGTGAAGAATTAACATCCAGGATTTTAATCAATTTTAATTCAAACTAATTAGAAAGGCTCTGTTTAGTTCAAAACAATCTCAATGGCCTCTTTGATCAAAACAATCCGTAGAATAGTACTTTTCCTACCCGTTCTTCCATTGCCTTAGCAATATTCTCATGTTATTTGATCTATTGATCGAGTTTCCTGATTCATATACGTACGCTTCAATTGTTTATGGTTAATTTCCGCAATTTTTTCCCTATCAAGTAGATAACTAACAATATATCTACTACAATAATGGAAAACAGGTTTCAGCCACGCCCTTGGAGGAGTGTTGTCAAATGCTCGCTTGCGCAAAGAAAGAAGTAATTGCAGCAGATGAAAAAATACACAAGTGCGACTTTGAGGGCGCTGATAAATCAATGGATAGTGCTTATGCATATGCAGTCCAATGCCATCAAAAGATTGATGAAGCTTGTCAAAAATCCGAAATGGAGATTTCACAGATGGTTGTGAACGAAATGATAGTTCATGAACAACTCTGTGAGGCTGCAATGAGAATTATCGAGCGATGCAAGTGACTAGCTAGCTAGTTACCTAGCTAATTATAACTGGCTTAATAATATGTTTCCTTTTTTTCCTCCATCTCTCGTTCCTTAGTTGGATGAGTGTACTTTAAGTACTACTAAGATGAATGAGATGATGATAAACTAAATAAAAGTATTTAAACCTTCTTCGTTATTACCATTCTCTCAAGTCTGAATATCCAATATTCCAAGCTAGCTTAATTTATATATGATTGTTAAACATTAATCTACTCCATTAGACTACTTAGCCTAGCTAGCTAGTTAGCCAAGCAAATGCAATTCATTTGATGATCTGCAAAAACTGTATAACAGATGATTGACAAGATTAATTACATGTCATAAATAAGCCATGTGTGTTTGGGGTGAATCGATCAATGGATTAATTAAAAGTCTCACTTTTATTCTCCAACCAAATAAAGTGCTTTGGACTGATGATAACTCTAACACAGTAGTGACAGTACTACTTTACAAACAGGGTACGTTTGGCAAATAGACCTCTTTAATTATTTCCCTTATTGTTCAAATCATTCCGGATAGTAATGTCATTTAATAACCTTATACATTTCAAAATGAATCTTTTCTTTCATTGCGGATAAATACTGGACAAGGGTTTTGTAGTGCATTGGTGCACTACGTGAGGTAGTATGCCTTGATTTGCTCTATCAAAATTTCATCATCGAAATCTAAATTGTCAAGTTTATAAAGTTTCTAGGATACTACATTTGCATTAAAAATCAAGTTAATAGGACATTGATATCCACATAATCGAAATGCATTAAAAATCAAGTTAATAGGACATTGGTATTTTAATTTTCATCATTAGTGTAATTTTTTTTTCTTGTAGTCTAACTTTTTAAATGTTAGACTCCTCTTCTCGAGATTAACAATCAATATAAAAGTTTAACATGAATCTAACAGAAATTTAAAAAATACGAAAGTTATACCCAATTAAAAACTTACGAAGAACACACATGACTTATGTGGTCCCATTTGTGGTGCAGTATATGTTTCCCTTTCAATTCATGGCCGTAGGCCCAGATCCAAGTCCAAAAAGGAAAGCCCGATTGGGTTATAAATAAATTGGCGGTAAAGCGCAAACCCAATGTTACATTGTTACGTAGCCGGGTCAGTTTGTCGGCCCGGGCCGGAACTCATATCCAGGTGAAGTGCCCCATTATTAAACTCCCATCATTCATTCTCTCTCTCTCTCTCTCTCTCTCTCTATCTCTCTCAAATTTTGAAGCTGTCTATTCCTTCGAGAGATTTTTGCCGCCTCGTTGATATCTCCCCCAAGTCTTTATCTTTATTAATAATTCCTCTTTATATAATCTATAATATACATACAGACACCACCTGCCTATACTATCTTTATTCACTTACCTATCCGATTCATCATTCAATCCATTTGTTTTTTCTGTTTGATCTGTTTTCCCCAAATCTTGAATTTTTTTTGTTTGAGATGAGAGATTTTTTTCAATCAAAATAGTTTCTATCATACTCTACATTGGAACCAAGGCGATTGGCAGGCTCTGGGTATAGATATCTTGTTAATAACAGAATATAGTAATAGAATTAGGGGGTTCGATTGATGTTGTATGGCTGCACCTATGAACAAGATCGAGAGGGCCCACCAGATGTACAGGGAAGGTCGATACGAGGAGGCCTTAGGGTTCTACACTGAAGCCCTTGCTATGGCCAAGACCAAACCCCAGAAGATCGCTCTCCACAGCAACAGAGCCGCTTGCTTCCTCAAATTGCACCATTTCAATAAGGTCTCTCTCTGTAGCACTTTTTTAAATCTAGTTCGTGTGTTTGTTTCAAGTGGATCTAGAAAGATGTATAGGTTTTTCGGTTAAGCTTTTACAATGGATGCAATTTCGTTTTGGATCGACAACGTGCAGTTGTGCAATTGACTGAGTAGTAATAGTGATTGCCATAATTGAGCTCATATAAGATTGTTTGGAGCAGTGTATGTACGTTTTAAACGATTGAGTATGCAGATTTTTGATATAAACCTCTCCATATTTATACGTATGTGTTATATGGCAAGATGCATATATCATATTGTGGCTACTCCCTACAGCAAATGCAATTAAGATTAATTGGATTCTGTACTGTTTAGGTGGAGACTTCTGTATCAGAATACCGTCTGCTAAATTGGTTTGACAACTACGACTTTTCATGCCTTGGCATGTTTGATGCCGGGATTGTAATCCCGCATTCATGCTACGAGAAAACATGTGGCGTTGCATGTTTCCTAGGATTAGCTAGTCCCACATTTGTCTTGTGGGACTGTGGATAAGACTGGACTACAAGGGGACTATTTGCCCACTTAATAGCCCATGAAAGGGAGTATCAATCATCCGGATTGGGATTATTTCCCTCTTCATCCAATGATAAAAGACGATTCTCCATTCCTTATCACATCCTTTATCCCACCCAAATCAAACATGGTACAACTAATCGTACTACATACAATCCCATATATTATCCCATAGACTCACATGTCCCCTTTATCCCCATCACTAATCCCATCTTTTTCAGTCCTTCCAAAAATAATTCGGTGATCAAACGTGCCCTGTAAGGACTCCGATGAAAGGTTAAATAAATGAACATCATTCAGATGACCAGAATGTATTACTTAGCATATAGGCTTAATTCTCAAATGGAGTGGGATGTCTCAGTCTGACAAAAGTTGGCAGTTCTAGTTTCTACTGAAACCCATAAGTTCAAGGTCGATTGGCTGCTAATTGTCTCTTTGATGTTTGCATGGGCTTTGGGCTTTGGTTTGTTTTGAAACTAGTTAATATTTATGTCTAAGTGCAAAGGAACACGAGGAACCTGACCAACTAAACCAAAGGTAGAGCTCTAGAGAAAATACAGAGAGGGTTGCTATTGCAGTGCTTTGGTATAATGGAGAGGTGACTAATGACATCCTAAAGCTGCATTGGTTGAAATTCCAAGTTGCGAAAGCTGTTTCAGCCCACTGTTCAAACTGCAGCTTTGGTTTTTTGTCTCCTACTTGGCATGGGGTTTGTTACTCTTGTTAACGTATCAAACTAGGTTACTAGTTTGAATTCAATGGCGGCGTAGCTTGAGTAATTGATTCAAAAAGCACAAATACTTTGTGAACATAATCATAAAAAGGAAAAAAAAAAAAAAAAAACGTAGAAGGCGTGTGTTGGTTCGAACTTCAAGATTTGCCATATCGGAAGTCTTGGAAATTCTACCTTTTTGTGGGAGGTTTGAGAGCAGACTATGATTGGTTGAGCAGCTCATTTGAATGGAGCAGTTAGTGAGGGCAAATGACCTTGTCTTTCTTAATAATAGTGCACATTACTATCTAATGATTTATTGCTTAGGAATCACAAAAGAGCACGGTGTACTTTCTTCATTTTATGGAGCACAAAAGGGTTAACATCCTAACTGCAGAGAATATCCTCCACTGCTGCTGATCCATAGACTTGGCTGATATGGCTTTATTAATTCAGTTGTGTTGTCACATTGATGCCATTAAGGCATTATGCTGGAAAATGTTTGCAATTTAGTACTGCTCCTGGTTGAGCCTATAACGTTAGTTTGATACTAGGCTTCAATTACCCCTCCCCCACCCTCTCCACGCTGGTTTGATGTTCTGCACAAGACGGAAAAACATTTGTTGCTTTGTTTGTTCATATCCTAATCTGTATTACTGACTGGACTATTTGTTGCTTCTATTGTAAATTGTTGCTGACATTTTCCCAACAAACCTTAGGCTGCAGAGGAATGTACGTCAGTTCTTGAGCTAGACCACAATCACACCGGAGCATTAATGTTGCGAGCTCAAACTCTGGTCACACTCAAGGAGTACCACTCAGCACTTTTTGATGTCAACAGGCTCATGGAGTTGAATCCATCGTCAGAAGTGTATCGAAACCTTCATGCCCGTTTGAAAACACAAATGGTAATCTCTCCCAAATTCTTTTTATTACAGTTTGAAGATGAATTATATCTCACCCGTGATCCCACCTGTTGATAGTTCTAGTAGCCTGTTCTATATTCTAGTCTGAGTAAGTATAGTTGTGCAGTTACTATGTGGATGACCACTTTGACCTGCTATGCTTGGCGCTTTGGCATCTTCAGCATTTATACTACTCACCCTATATCGTACCTTTATGTTCTCACTATATGTTCATTCCTTCCCCATTGAACTTTTTGCCCCTGGATATGCAAGTTCATCTATTTATAGTGGCTTTTGATACGATAATATGTATTTCAGGTCTTATGATCTACTTTGTCAATAAGAGGAACTATGTATGAACTCTCGTATACATTTCAGATATTTCTGGTCAGCCAGCTTGTAGTCAACTCTTTGGTTTGTTATGCAGAGCATTTCATGTACCAAAATGGGTAGTATGTTGTTAGCCTTGTTTTTAACTTCCCCATTTTACTTCTACATCACCTCAGAGTTATTTTACTTGTTTACCTAGGTATTTGGAAAATAGTTGCGCGCATAATTTTATATTTTTTGAATTTTGGGCTGATGCTTTACTAAAGTTCCAATCATTGACTCTGAATCGTCATTAAGGTGTGTTATTTTCTTTTTCTTTTTTCGATCAAGGAAAGTCACTTGCTCCAATACCTGAAGCTGAGGCAGAGCTTGAAGAAGAGGATGAAGACGATGAAGAGGCAGAACCTCAAGAAGGGGATGAAGACGTTGAAGAGGCAGAACCAACAGAAGATGAAAAAGAAGAAGAAGAAGAAAAAGATTTGGTACATTCAAAAGTGGTAATAGATCAAAACGATGAGCATACCCCTAGTGCTGAAGTTATTTCTCCCCAATTTGAGAGCACCAAGGGATCATCTGAACAGAATTCCGCAGGATGGCAGGCTATTCCAAAACCGAAAGGACACTCACAACTTGACTACTCTAGGTGGGACAGAGTTGACGATGAATCCAGTGAAGATGATGACGATGAAGACGACGATGAGGAGTCTCAACCTCGGTATCGATTCCGTGTGAAGACTGTTGGTGTACTTAAGTGAAAGGAAAATGCACGCATTTAAGGTGTATAAGTTGAGTCTGCTAATCTCAAATCATCTGTGTGAAGTTGTAAGCAGCCTTACCACTGGGCAAATGGATTATGGTTTTCTTTCGGCATCATTGCACATGGATTATGGTTTTGAGAATAGCCACTTTGTGCATATTGCCAAAGGTTAGGTCTGTCTCCAATCCTCCCCCGCCCATACCCCCTATTATTGGGGACTACATGGGTTCTGTTGCTGTATCATTGCAGATGGAAAATGCTGGTTGGCTCAACTGCCCAGTGCCATTATTTGAAGCTTTGGAGCTGTAGAAATTGTCTTGCGCGTGTAGAAGCATGTCGAAGCGGTAAAACGGTTGTCATTTTGATTGCATACAGATAACTCTGGCGCAAGCAAGGCTCAGTTCTTTGCATTGTGATGCTATTAATCTCTTCGGGCTGCCAAAACTACATGGAGATACAGCTGCTAATTGGTACACGAAGGGCTGTGTTTGGAATGTTGGATATGTGGAGGAAAACACGAAGGCAACAGATTCTACTTCTTCATTGAATTTTGTGAAAAAGAATTGGATGGTTTTGGGAGGAGAGAACAATTTGGACTCTACCCCATTGTCTTTCCCCTTCTGGAATTTTTTGGGGGAATTTGTGACGACTGAGGAGGAAAGAAAGGGCTGCCCAATTTATTTAATTGTGTCTGTTGTAAATGATGCCTGCATTAGTGCCTGCTATTAAAAATCCGTAGAGCAGGAGTAAATAACTTATAATCTATGGCTGATTAATCGATTTAGTTTTTTCTTTTTTGATTTTTTAATTAATTGAATTGCGCATTGTTAAATTTTATTCTTTTCTGAAATGTGTATTTGCGTAACACGCTTCTGTTGTTATTTATTTCATGTCACACAAGATATTTGATGGTAAGTATACTTAAACCCAAAAAAGGGTGCTTTTCGAAAACGTTTCTATTTTTATTTGTCATTAAATTTGTGTTTTCTAAAAATGTTTTTTACCCCGGAACGAAAAATTAAAAACGTTTTAGAGGTGTATTTGTTAAACACGCATTTGAACTTAAAATTTCCGTTGTAATCGTGTTTGGCAGGCACGCATTGTTTGTCTTTTTACCACGTACTGTACTGTTTTTTCTTTCTCTTCACTGACTTGTTAGGGTTCCAAGTTCAGTTCAAAATCGTTTCACGGACCCCGATTCCAATTCCAATTCCAACCCCATCCCCAACCCCCCCCTCTCTCTCTCTCTCTCGCTCTCGCTCGACCACTCCGTTCCCTATCTATCGCCGGCGGCGCTTGCTCCGATCAGCCCAGGTATCTCTTTCTCTCTGTTCTTCTCTGTCTCTCTTTCTCTCTCTGGATCTCTCGGTCTGTGCCTCTCTCTCTCTCTCTCTCTCGCTTTCTGTCTCTGTATCTCTCTCTCTCTATGTATCTCTTTCTCGCTGTTTGTATGTATGTGTGCGTTCTTGTACATATATGTACGTTCGGGTATTTATCTACAACTATACGTACTCTGGGCACCCAAATTTTTAGGGTTGAGAGTAATATGTGTGATTAGTTGCAAAATGGTATCAATCTATCTGCATGGATAATGATTGGTGCTCTATTTGAATTTTTTCCCTAAAATTTATAGGGTGACTCGAATTGAATTAGGGAGGGAAATTATACAACATTTTTGACTTTGGAAATAAGTAAGTCCCCAAACTTTTGTTCCTCAATCAGCATCGTAGAATTAGGCTATTAGCACTTGTTCACTTTAGTATCAGTAGTCTCTTTAAGGCATAAGTTCGTAATTTCTTCTTAAGGATTGTATCATTTCCAACAACTAATTAAATCAACCTTGCCTGAACCATTGAAAGAACTGCTTTTTTAAATTTTATTTGGAGATAATGTATCCTTCATACACATTAAGGACGATTGAAATATGTAATATATAGGTAAATAAACATTATACGACATAGCAGAGACAAAGCTATGTCCACCATAATCTAGCTCCCCAGCAGAAGAGAAATAGTCTTAGTCCAAATCGGAATAGTCAGAGACATCATCATCAGAAGCAAATTCCGAATCCTCCTTAATAGATTGTACTGCCTCTCTGGCATTCGGACTATTCCTTTTGGATTCCCTCACAGCTTGGACACACCTTTCATGGCAGTGTATACGCCTTGACAATGTGGTGTTCTCGAGTCGCAGTCTACTGTAAAGGCGGAATATTGTATGGGGATATTGATGTTTGTTGTTGAGGTCGATTTTTAGTGAACTTGCTTTTGGCACCTTTAAAAGATATCGACGACATGCCCATGGCGATTTCGCCACTCAAACAGAGGTGGCCATAACTCATGAACAACCTCCTCTCCTAAATAGGGAGATTGGTTCTAAGACAGCCAAGGGCAATACAAACGTTCAGGTGTTAAAAAATCATTCTCCATTTGAGCTCAATAACAGGCTATTGTCCAACCAAGGGAGGAGATGTTGGTCACGTCTTCCCGGCCCTATTGGAGGCACCCTCCCGGACCACTCCCTGGCCTGCAGGAATACCCTGGGAATAATGTTCTTGGTTTAAGTTCTTTAGTTTGTATGGCTGAGGGGACTTGAATTCAAATTACACTTTAAGATGTGTATACAATGGGGTCTATCCAATAAATTTGTTTAAGTATATGCATAGAGTAAACATATAAAGCTGGGTCCCTTTGGAATGCTGGTAACAACTTACCTTGTACGAGTGATTGAGAACCACATATTAAGTTATTAGGATCTTGTCAAATCACTCTAAGTCTTTTGCTTTGGCAGCTTTAAGCATTTATAAAGCTCTTTGCATTTTACGAGGGATTTGGAAAAATGCTTAAAGATGATAAGGCTTCGTCACTTTCAGAAGCATTGTAAATGGTTAATAAGGGCAATAGAGTCATTTGTTACAGGAACAGTTACAGGTCATGTGCATACATCAATCTTTTGTTAGATTTAATTTACTGGAAAATTGGCATTCTAACTTGTGTTGGAAGTTCAGGCGGCGTATGTATCTATAAATATGGAAGTTAAAATTGGTCGAAGTATAAGGGGGTGTAAGCAGAAGTTCCCCTACAAATACGCAGAAAACCTCAAGACTAAGCTGGACTAATGAAGGCTTATTTAAACCGGATTCCGGTTTGATCCAAGAAAGTGTATTTGAACCGCCCTACTTATTGTCCTTGCATGTTTCCCATAAAGTACATACATATCGATAGTTATAGCGCTATGGCTGGAAAAACCAAACCAAACCAAGCTTTAAGTCCCAATCACTTGGGGTCGGGTACATGAATCCTTTTCCTCCATTGAGCGCTATTGCTGGAAGAAGAGAGTTTCAATTGTTTACTGCTTGGAAACCAGAGTTTTTGTCTCCTAATGCTGTTTGAAAACTAACTCAAGCTTGAGTACTAAAAAGCCCTAGTGGAAAGATCAGAATTATGATTCGGAAGACGACTTAAGTTTCTGGTCGATTATCTTCCCTTCACCGGGGTCTCCTCTTTATTTATTTATTTCTCTCTCTCTCTCTCTCTCTCTCTCTCTCTCTCTCTCTCTCTCTGTACATAGTATACATACATATCATCTAGGCAATCTATTTTTGCATACTTCGGTACCCTGTATTCAAACAAGGTGTGTCACGCTTTCATTTTCATCTTTTGCTCTGATATCGATATCCCGTGCTCTCTCGATTCGGGAACAGATTTTATGTTTTGGTAAAGAATTTGGTATTTTGGAGTTTGGACGAAATATCAGTACATGTGATTTATTGGTTCACTGTGATTTTTCGTTCAGGAAACACTGGCCTAGAAACTTGTAATTGGGGCTTGATTTGTACGCTATAAAGTCTCAAGCTCTAAATTTTGAGTCGTGTGCATCCTGTAAGAGTGATTCTCTGCAACCAGGTTACCTATGCTTAACATGAATTGCTTCAATTCCAGCAGTATTTGGTGTTTTAGAGTTTCCTTAGTTAGCGGGAGGGCTTGGTTCCATTTGCTTATATAGTGATTGTCATGTTTTTACTTGTTTTGCATTTGCTTTTTAGGACTTATGTGGAAAAGTGCTAGGGGATATTTCGAGTGTATTTTCCTGGATTCAGGTCTTGTCATGGATAAGGAGCATTTTGCTCTGAGTTGGTTTTAGACTTTGGATTTTCTTATACTAGTTTTTATGTTGCTATTCTTGTTTGTGCATACTTTTGGAAGTTTTGCAAGGCATTTAGTTCTTGAATACTTGCCAAAAAAAATTGTTTGCTTATAGCCTACTTTCCTCTCCTTTTATGTTAATTCACAGACGGTATGCTACTAGATGATGGTGATATGGATATTTAGTAGTTGAGGCCTCCCATATAAGAACAGAGAAAAGTAAGCAGATCACGCATACTGTACATTTTCTGGAAAGAGATACAGATGGCTAATATGCTACCAGGTGAAGCTTCACATCACGGAATGTATGAAGGTGGGTCTTACAAAATTTCTCAAGAAAAGCCAGAGGATGGTGGCCGTTGGTATTTCTCTAGGAAGGAAATAGAAGATGATTCTCCTTCTAGACTAGATGGCATTGATATGAAGAAGGAGACTTATCTACGAAAGTCATACTGTACATTCTTACAAGATTTAGGCATGAGGCTTAAAGTGTAAGTCCTTGTGCTTCAAATTGATTGGCTTTTGAAAATTTCATATATACTTCCAGATACTGAACTGTTGGAGTTCTATTTCTGGTACGTTTATTCGCTTGATTTAAACAAGCAGTAACAAAGGAGTTATTGCGATAGTTGCATAACTTGCATTAAATGGAACACACCCAAAAGTGGTCATTTAATTTGCAATCTTTACATTGTTTCCAGAAACACACCTTTAATTCACTAACTAATTTGTTAGTGAACCCAGCTTCGCAAAATTTTACTTATGGGTGTAGGAACAGCAACACACATTCAAATTTCAGACTTGATTAGGCCAGGTGTCACAGACTCACAGTTTGCCCTCAGCCTGTGGACTAACCCCCCCCCCCCCCCCCCCCCCCCCCCCGCCGATTTGGTTGTCCCCTATCTCTTACTAAGCCTTCTGGTCAAAGGGGTCTGCACATTTATGGACACATTGCACGACATTGACACACTGGACGAAAATGTAGTTTGGGTAGTTCCTACGGGCATGTTTGATTGTCTGGTTATTTTTAGGGTGGATTGGAAAATATGGGATTAAGGAGACAAGTGAGGTCCACAGGATAATAGATGATGAACACCGGCCTAAAGCCACGAGGACTTCACTGTCAGTTGTATTAGTCGAAACTCAACAACCAAAAGGGAAAGTAGCTTGATACTCAAAAGAAGAGGAATGAATATCGGGGTCAAAGTCAAATGAAAATTGGAATAGAAATCCATTTCACAATCTTGTGCTCAATGAGGTCCTTTCAATCTAATTCATTCAAGATCCTGAGGAAGTAGTTGGGGGCTTTGTTTGCTATGTCCACTGACGCTTTCTTTGCTTATCCTTCTTCATCCTCCTGATCTATATACTATGTTTGGTTAGAGTGAGATAAAGATGATGGTTTTTTTTTGATCGTTGGATGAGGAGGGAGATAATCCGAGGAAGGGGGACTAGCTAATACGTGTGCCTACAAAATGCCTAGACTATGAAAAAGTGACTTGACGGTGTTTACTAAACTCACAGACTTCACAAACCAACTTATTATGGAATGACACGACGGCACAAGACGCTTCAAACTATGAAGAGAGGCATGACCAAAACGACAATGCTGTTGATACGGGGACTCTAATGTCTGAAGGGCAACAGATTGAGGAACAGTCAAGTAATATAGGCCCCTTCGCTCAATGTCCCCACCAATCTTCCTCCTCGTCTTGAAATCTTGAAAAACACAGTCATGAGGAAGAAATGTAACAGAACAATTTAAAGATTTTGTAAGTCGGCTGACAGACATAAGATTAAACAGGAAACGAGGAACATGTAATACAAATGTCAAAGTAAGAGAGGAAGAGACAGTAATTGAACCCAAACCAGTAACAACAGTTGTAGATCCATCAGCTAAGGTAACATAAGATGATCTACGAACTGGCTGTTGATCACAAAGAAAAGCAGGTGTACCAGTCATATGATCTGTAGCTCCCGAGTCACTAACCCAAGGAGAGGAAGAAGAGGAGGCAACAAAAGCAATAGATGGACCAGTCTGAGCGAGCATAGCCGTGGAAGATCCTGTTGCAGTTTGAAATGACAATAAGTGTTGGTACTCATCAGCTGAAATAACCATACTATTGGCAGAAGATTGAGTAAACTGTGTAGTATCCTCAAAGGCAGCGACCTGATGAGCCTGAGGAAAACCATACAACTCATAACATGTGTCCATCCAATGATTTGTCCCCCCACAGTAAGTACACAACTGAGCGCCACGGCCACAACCGCGGCCTCCCCCTATCTTGCCGCCGCCACAATTAAATGTACGATCTTCACGACCACCAATAATAGTATCTGTACAACCACCAGAACCATGGCCACTCACCCTAAAATCTCAGCTACGACCTCTAGACCTGGAATCATGGCCTTGACTAATTGCAAACGCAGAGCTATCAAAAACAACAGAAGTCAAAGCAAAATGGTCAAGAGTCGGTGCATAAATAGACGATGACTGTCGGAGACGACTGAAAACCTCATTGAGAGGAGGTAAGTCACGAGTCCCCAAAATCTGATTACTCAAGGGACGAAAGATCGATAATGCACCGGATAAAAAACGAGTAGCTCGCATACGTTTATGCTGGCGCCACATAACCTGAATATTAGCAGTAAGAGGCTCACAGATATCCAATTCATTACAAATGCGCCGGAACTTAGCATAATAATCCTCAAAAGAATCATCACCCTGAGATATATTAAAGAAAGACTAATGAAAGTCATATGTGCAACGGAGATTGTCTTCACCTGAATATAATTCTTTGGCCTGTGTCCACGCCTCTTTAGCTGCATCACAAAACATCAATGTACCGGCAACTTGTTCTGTCATACTATTCCATAGCTCTGAACGAACACGGGCATCAACTGCTTTCCATACCTGATATGGGAGTCAAGGAGGATCATTAGTCAAATAGGAGTCCTCGGAGTCACCCATATAATACACCTCAACGGCTTTAGCCCAAAAAATGTAATTGCCCCCGTTTAATGGTGTGGAGGTAATAGGGCGCCTATTGCGAGACCGAGAACCACTCGACAAGCTACCACTATCAGTAGAAATAGACCCAGAACCAGTACCAGAATTAGACTTCTGTTTAGACATTGTACCGGTTAATGGAGAAGCACCCAACTAATAAGAACCAACAAGGTCAACTAATTGGAGCAACAACTACCAACAAGTTGCCATCAACAGCATCAAGAACAACTGCAACTTACTACAACCATGAATACCCAACAGATTGTACCTGGGTTGGACATACCAGTCAAGTATACTAACTCCATAGATGAAATAAAATCACCAATAACCAAGTAAGATAAATCGATCATGGTCCAACCCAGATAAACTGAACAAAACAACTCCAAAATATCCAACTTTCATCAACGTTGAATAGAAATCAGACTAGACACAAGCAGAATTGCTCGGAGAACACCGAAATCGCACGAAATCAGAGATCCAGCAGCAGCAGAACACAGAATATGTAACCAAAAGGGTCGCCGGAATTAGGTTAGGGTCGCCGGTGACTGGGCTATGGCAGTTGACATGATTACAGGCATATGGGTGAGGTTTTAGAGGCTAGGGTTTCCAGAAGAACTGTTCACAGCCATGAGATTACTGTGCACGACTGCTAGAGTGATGGGTAAAGCTGTTAGGGTAGGATCTATGATGGGTTAGGGTTTGGCTCTGATACCATGTTGTTTGGGAAGAATAGAGATAGTGTTTAGAGTATATTTCACCCTAACACACATACACATATATTTATATTACTTTGGAGAGTTACATGTACATTAGATTGGCGATGTGGGACAAACCCACTTATTCTACTAACACTTCTAACAGGAATTATTTGTTATGGATGGCTTTGTTGATTTGTTAAATATTGTGGTGGTTTAAGTGTGGGTGACTTGTCCTGGTGGGACTCTTGAGGTGTCTGGAAAGATCGTGTCAGTCAGAGCTTAGGCCACAGGAGACAGTGGAGAGACAAGGCAACCCTACTACCCTAGTGAGAGCGGGAGAGAGAAAACTGGCACTGCTATATCTGAAACCAATGGATATAGTTGGAGATGATATTCGCTGTTGTTTCATGCTGATGTGGTTTGCTAAATCACATGTCCTGTTGATATGGGGCAAGTCGATCTGATCGCTTATCTACATATGAGTTCTTTGGTCAAATGTGTATATAACCGGCGGATTGGCTGATACATGTCCGCGTCAGTAGGAATCAGCCAACACTAATTGGTTCAATCTTCAGAATCCTTACAGAATGGAGCAGCTGAATCTTTAAATCTTACTCTAGCTTTCCCAATCCTAATATTACTAGCATCACTTACTTCATCTGTGTCAACAATGAGTTGGCATATGTAGTCCTAGTTGATGTCATTTTTACCACCGTGACTCTAATAGAAACTAAAATGCTTGAACTTGTAAGAAAATTTGACAATTGCAATGCCACACAAGCATCATTGAAGATAGGTGGTTGTTAGATTAGGTGTTCGTGCTTTGGTTGAGGTCTTCTAGTTTGCAGCTTTCAGTCTTTAACAGGTTCGTACATTTAGCACAGAAGATAATTGCGTTATACTTATATTTGATCTTTAGATCTTTCTATTTTTGACATCGGTATTGTCGCTTAGGATCATAGATCTTGTTATTAACCTCCCCCCCTCTATTGCTTAACGAGGGATGAACTCATAATTTTTCATGCCTCTAATCTTACGTGGCTGTAGGACTTTCTAGTTTTTATCTATAAACACGCGATTTCATATTTAACTGAGCATATTGCTTCGACTGAGCTGAATGGAAGAAAATCTTAAATATATTCACCCCAATTGACTTGGAGGCTTAGTTTGGTCTGGTTTACTGAAAATAAGAGATTGTTGATGTTTCCGATTTCAGGCCTCAGGTAACAATTGCTACTGCAATAATTTTTTGTCACCGTTTCTTCCATCGTCAATCCCATGCAAAGAATGACAGAAGGGTGAGTTACTGATCCTTTGTAGCATTTGAACTCCTATTCTCTTTCCCCTGAGTAGGAATCTTTGCTTAATGATTCTGATTTACTTAGTTGTAAGTTTGACATGACTTGTAGGATACAATCCTTCAAGTGTTGCATTGAGCTGTGTAATTTTACTAGAAATTACCTGGTAAGATTGAACATGGATAAGATGTTCTGGACAATTAAAGCTGGCAAAGTCTTTTCCCCTGCTTCTTTGCATAGATAAGGCTCCAAATGAGTAGGGGACATCAGGTGACTAGCACCCTTGTATGCATAAATGCAGGCAGTTTCTAAGCCGTTAGCCCATGTCGCATGAACTTGGATATGGATACAGACACGGACACGGACGCATGACACGGGATTCCTAAGAAAATGGGGACACAAACACGGCAGGGGACACGGCAAAAGTAGATGAAAAAATAAATTTACTTTATATCAGTGGAGACGCGGTTATATGTATAAGCATGAAGCATCAACATATAGAAACAAGCATCATATATACGTCATATTACACTTTATCCCAAAATATTTAAAGTAATACAAATTTACCATGAAAAAGGTTTTTAAAAAATTCCATATTTAACTCCTTTTGTGTCCCTATAGGCGTCCCTCCCATGTCCTCGCCGTGCCCCCCAACAAAGTTCATTAAATTTTAGGACACACCACGTAGCATGTCCCATACGTATTTTGCCCTGTCACCTGCGTCTCCCTGTGTCAGATAGGGGGTCACGCCGGCCTCTAGAAGTGTCTGTGGTTCATATCCATTAGCCATCTTATGGTATTTAGAGGTGGTGATATGTTAGGCATACTTAGGTAGAGGTGGCATGAGTTTTATATGTCCAAATACGCCGAGTTTGTTGGATTTTATGTTAACATGTATGACATATATTTGGGTGATATTATATTTTACAAAGAAATAATTGCTTTCTTTTTTCACTGATGGAAGTCCTATGCATAGTCATAACTGACTCATAATACTTGTTAGATGCATGTCCAGCACATCCCTTCCATGTGTTGAGCCTGAGTGTCAGGTTTCACATGGGAGTACACGAAGCATATGTGTTGGATGTTTTATGTTGGAGAGTTACAAGGGGAAAGATGGCAATAGTATTGGCAATTTTTTAGCGTACTAATGTGTCGACATGCAATTTTCTGGCAGACATACCATTTTGGCTTTCCCTTCTTTCAACCACCATGTGTTTCTCAGATCTCTCTATTATTGGGCAAGACATTAGCGGACCATTCGAGGAGACTTTTGCGGGTGTATTGCTGTAAATTGGCTTTGGCATGACTTATGGCTACCCATTTGTTGACTTCATGTCATTCCACCATGCATGGTGGAAGGCAGGAGGAGCAGTGGTTAGTGAGCTCTGCTACTGCATGGACACAAATACGTTCATTCCTTCAACCCTGCCTAAGAACCATAGAATGAGAAAAGAGTTGAAAGATACTCTTTTTTCCGACCATGGACTTGGTTACTTCGTATGGCTAAAGCTCTGCCTAAGAACCATAGAATGAGAAAAGAGTTGAAAGATACTCTTTTTTCCGACCGTGGACTTGGTTACTTTGTATGATGAAGTAAAAAGAAGAGAAAAAGAGAAAAGATGTGCTATGAAGAGAGGAGAGAATAAATTATGGCTTTTTTCCATTGTAACTCTTATTTAATTAGGGACCAAGTATCAGATTGCCCTAAACCTAGCATAAGTGACTAAAGAGTTAAGACATTTGTCGGGTGGAGGTAATTGTTCCAGGTTATTTTGGATTGAGTGGATCTCCTAGTGCTAGATTCCTCTGATGTGAACAATTAAATGTTATTGCATTATTGCAATCTGGTTTTGTCTGTATCGGATTTGTGTGACTAATTTGTCGGTTGACCCAAACACATGCTCCTCCTTTTTGATGTGTGAATGGTTGAAGTTTCTCGCTCCATGATTCTCGATTTGGTGCAAGACACCAATAATAACAATTAATTTTTGTGAAGGAAATCATTGAATAAAAATGGTTTTTTGGTGGATGATTAACCTTGGAACCTAACTTCTATATTTCCGTCAGACAATTGCAACGGTTTGCATGTTCCTTGCGGGTAAAGTTGAAGAAACTCCTCGTCCATTGAAGGATGTAATACTCGTTTCTTATGAAATCATTCACAAAAAGGATCCTGCCGCAGTACAGAGGATCAAGCAAAAGGTACGTCATTGTGTGAGTCCTTATGCTACAATCCTCCTTTCGGGTGTCTGTTATTCTGTTCACATATCTCCAGTGAGCTTCTTTGTTTGGTTATGTTTGGTATGTGAGAGGTCTATATTCTACCCAATCTTCTTCAAATGCTTCTAGGGCAACGTTTAATGGGACTGCTAGTAGTATTCGCCACTCCTGTAGATTTTGACATTTCGTTTCCAAATATTTAAGGAGCAATGCCAGTATAATCCTTTGTAGCATTCGCCGTTCAAAAGAAATAGAATAATAATAATAATCTTTTGTAGCATTAATTTTTCGTACTTACTTGTCATATTGACATCAATCATGCAGGAGGTATACGAGCAACAAAAAGAACTAATTTTACTGGGTGAGAGGGTTGTTCTTGCAACTCTTGGTTTTGATCTTAATGTACATCATCCATATAAACCCCTTGTGGAGGCAATAAAGAAATTCAAGGTTGCTCAAAATGCCCTTGCTCAAGTTGCGTGGAATTTTGTCAATGATGGGTATGATGCATATCATTTACTTTCAATAATGGCCATCCATGGGCATTCTTCCTTCTCTTTTTGACTGGGGAAAGCGGCATGCAGGCTGCGGACATCTCTTTGCTTGCAATTTAAGCCCCACCACATTGCAGCAGGTGCAATTTTCCTTGCTGCCAAGTTTCTAAAAGTAAAGCTCCCACATGACGGTGAGAAGGTTTGGTGGCAGGAGTTTGATGTCACCCCACGTCAATTGGAGGGTTGGTTGCTTGCCTTCCTTTGAAAAGCAATTATGCACACCTATAGTGGTGTATTGTTCTATCTTTTGTGAATTGGATAAAATGTCATCTTAGATACATAATTACGTATAGAGCCAAACATCTCCACCATATAGATGCTGATATGGACGGCGTCTCCTTTCTCTTCTTTTAATATTTTGTTTATTGTATTTTTTGGTATTTTACTTTAGATATAAGAAGATAATTTGCATATTTATTGCTTAATTGTGATGATGGATATGGCAGTTAAGATATTTATTCATATTTTCAATAGTTTCTCAAATCTTGGTTATGGTTTTTGAGAAACCAAATCAGATTTTCTAGGTTTTTATTTCCAAAAAGATACACATTATAAAGTTGGGGTTTTAAACTTTAAACTCAGTGATAAAAGGTATATTTGAGCTCAATATATGCATTGATCATGAGTACACCTCTAGACCAACCTTCGGCAAAATCTGCCTCAAGTGGCTGCCACAGGCTCTATTAAATAAGTTATTCACAATCTGTCTTTGAGATAAATGTTTTGAGTTCTGTTCTTTTGCATATATGACGATATGTGATAATTTCTCTTGTTTCTTCGTTACATCCATGTGAGATGTAAGTTTCTGTTTTTGGTAATATTTATATTGTTCTTTCTATATAGCATCCTCTGTATCTGTCGCGATGACGGATACTATGCATCATCTTCATGGAAGTTTGAGAATGACCAAAGAAGATTTTACTGCTATGTGATTTATGATGAGTCCAAAAGTTTCGGGATATTGCATATCTTATTTAGTTTCATTCATTGTGTGCAGAGGTTAGCAATCAAATGTTGGAACTCTATGAACAAAATAGAGTACCACCGCCTTCTCAGACAAGTGAAGCAGAAGGAAGTGCTGGCACCCCAGTTAGTCATCGTCCCCCTTCCAAAGCTCCCACTGGCAATGACGAACATGCACCTATTGATAGTATGGCTCAGAGTGGAGTTACTACTTCAAAACCTGGAACCTTAAAGCCAGCATCATCTCGGCCAGCAGAAGATCATCCACATTCTGATATCCATGGCGGGCATTCGAAACCCACCCAAAATTGGAATAATGACTATGGGAGTAGTGCAGAGGTAAAGAGTGTTTCGGACCAAAAAGGAGATGGTGAGGTCCATGAATCAGAGGAACCGCAATACCAGGAAAACATTGAGGAAGAACAGAACAGATGTGGTGAAGAAGATCAGGCAAGGAATGGTGGGAGAGCAGAAACGAGAGAAGCAGGGGAAATGAAGGACAGATACCATGGCTACAGAGATGGCAGCACAGTTTGTCAGTCACCCCAAGAAGCCATAAAAAAGATAGACAAAGACAAGGTAAAGGCGGCACTAGAGAAACGAAGGAAGGCGCGTGGTGACACAACTAGGAAAACCGATTTGATGGATGAAGATGACCTCATTGAGAGGGAACTGGAAGATGGTATCGAATTGGCCGCGGAGACTGAGAAGGTCAAACAGGAGAGGAGGACAAATTGGTCCAAACCTTCAAAATTACCAGATCATGAGAAAGGGCAGCACTCTCATGGACAAGACTCTCAGAATGTGGAAGAAGGTGAGGTTGCAGCACTTGATGATGTGGGGCATGGGTATCGGTCGCCGAAGCCCAGCAACCGCAAGAGAAAGGCGGGGAGTCCACCTGACCGACCAATAGAGGGGAAACAACGTAGTGATTATGCTCACAGGTCCCACCACCATAGTCACCATGATCTTCCAGACGATAGGAACAGGTTAGCCAGACTTGGTTATACGGAAAGGGATCCAAAAAGGCACGTACAGGAGAACCATGTTTGAAGGGTGCGTAATTAGTACTTTGCTGGAACAATGCGTTTGGTAGTATTTTCAAGTGGTTAATAGCTTTCATATTACCTCAATCTTTGCTTGAGTCGGCGGCTTGACAGGTGATGCAGGTAATGATTTCCTGGACTTGGAGCATGGAGGAGTTTTGCCTAACAATATATTTGCGTTTTGTCAATGTAATATTTATTTTGGGAAAATTTGTATCAAGGAACTAGGGTGATTACAGAGCCCACCAATTTGCGGTATTTTTTAATTTTTTTTTTCCTGTTTTGATCTCTTATAATATTTGGGACGACCATGTCCAATTTGATGACGAGGTCACAGTTTCATTATTCTGAGGAACTTTAATGATGTAAAATGTGGAGGCTTGATTTTGTTTCCAATTGTATGGGCAATAGATGTTGAGTTTGTTGTTCTAAATACGGGTTTGTATCATGTTTGATGTTTGAAAAGTTCATGTCCATTGTATATTTAATCCGAGAGCACGCTCTCGTAGAGAACTTGAAAACACCCTTTCATATATCTTGCGATCTCCACACAAAATTACCCATGCCGGGGGGGACTCCGAGTCCCTGCAGTGAGCTCAAAGAGCTGTAGTTTACAGCCTCCAAAACGACGTCGTTTTGGGGTTTTGGCTAATCCATTATTGAATCAAACTACGTCGTTTGACTTGATGTTTTGGTCAAGATTGTACAAAGATTAAGCCTAATTAAAAATAAGCCTACAATAATGCACTAGATATACACAATAAAGTCTAGGTCAAGACAGTTTAACAGTAACATCTCTAGAACTATCCATTGCCCTCTATAAAAGCAGAAGGGATCTCTTTATACACAATAAAGTCTTCGCCACGCAGTTTCCTAGGGTGTGTGTTGTGTACGTTGTGTGCGCGCGAACCATCATTTGTGAATGATTAGTGTGTTAGCAGGTTAATGATCATTAGGAAATCGAACCACATTGAATCCTTGGGCAATTGCTTAATTGAATGATTCTTCACTAAAGATCAGAATACCTTCAGCAAATACAATTTGGATTGAATTGATTTTTCATGAGCCCATTCAATTTTTATTTTTAAAATTATTGTACTGCAAGGATCATTCGTGCGAGATTCAAAATGGGCCCTGCACAGCTTGCGGTAGCCACCCGTGCAGTGGGCGTATAATTTCTGTTTTTCAGAATGATCTAACAACTACGTCTCATTTTTTTTTAACACGTCATGAGCAACACACTTATTTCACGTTGGGTCTTATATATACTCTTGCGAGTTGCGAGTCTTGCCAGAATATCAAACAGAGAGAGATATGGATGGATGGATGGAGTGATGACGAAGCGTCAGTTGAAGGAGGCGCCTGAGGGAGAAAGTGAGGGAGTGAATCTCGTGTTGCAATGTGTACAACGTGCCTTGCATTGAAGAAAGAATCGCATTGATTAATTATGTGTTTGGACACACAAATACTTTGTGCTGATCTTGCGCTCTCGATCCTAGTATTGCGCTCGCTCGTTTAATCCTCTCGCGAATTTTAGTGGATTTAATATTGGCTCCTGGCGGTTTTTTCCTTTTTTGTTTTGTTTTGCTTGGTGTATTTTGTTTTGTTTATTGTTTTTTTTGTACTTTCGGACCGGTAGTGTCCGTTTTTACAGTACTGTAAATTTTTTTGTTATATATAAATAGAGTTTAATTTTGGTAAAAATAATGTCTTTCAAAGAGAATTCCACACTTGCACTTGTGCCCATGCTTCCCCACGTGAACTATGTGACTTAAAGATCTCGAATAGTAATTTTATCTTGATTAATATGTTTTCTACACCGAATAAAATTACTAATCGAGATCTTTAAGTCACATAATTCGCGTGAGGAAGCACACGCACAAGTGTGGAATTGTTTTTGAAATAAGTACTCCCTCCGTCCCATAATATTTGTCCGGTCCGCGAAACGGAGACTACAAAATAATACATTTCTTTCAAGAAAAAATTCAAATTTTTTTCACAAGTTAAAAGAACTCGTCGAGATTTAGTAAATTGGTGAATTTTTTCCCAACTTTTCTTACAAAAATAGTATTATTTTTACGTCTCCGTTTTGCGGTCCGGACAAATATTATGGGACGGAGGGAGTATTAAATCCACTAAAATCTGCATGAGCGTGCAAGCGCAGTGCTAGAATCGAGAGAGTGAGATGCGACCAATTGTAAATATGGTGAAATTACTTATCTCCATTGGGAATTGGGGATGGTGTCTCCGACGCACTTCCGAGCCGATCGTGTATCTGACGGCTCGAATCTCATCTCAGCAGTGAATGGTTCTCAATCGTTGGTTGCCGAGATAAGATTCGAGCCGTCAGTTACACGATTCGACGGTTTAAAGGTGCGCAGCATGATACTGCGTACACCACGGCACAGCACCAACCTAAAGTCCCTTAACAGGTGTTTACATCCTAAAAGTGCCACCCAATGAAAAAATTCCACGTGGCCCCGAACGGTACGGCGGTTGCATAAAACCTGTCCCAGTCGAGTACCAATTACAGAGGATTGCGGGAGTTAAAAAGAACACTGTTTTATAACAAACGGTGTCGTTTTAGAATAAACCGATGTCGTTTGAGCAATAATTAAACGATGGTTGGGAGGTTATTGGATCTAACCATTAATTTGGACTTTACGATCATCGAACGGTGTTCTCACTGCCCTGTTTTATAACTGAAATTAGATGCAATTGCAGGGAATCATTTTGGAAGGCAAACACGTTGCATTAATTCACGTTGCTTGAAAATAGGAACCACGATCCAGGAAGTGGCCATGAACACCATGATCGAAGCAAGCAGGGGAAGAAGAAATTCTGGAAATATCAGGGTAACCGTTCGAAGACCCCCTCAACCGTTTTATGTGGCCAACGTGGATATCAATCGAAGACGTGGGGGTCGAAGACAAGTTCAACGTCTATAAATAGAAGAAACAAGTGAAGAGAACGGACACACAAAAAAATCCATATCATCTGACAATTCATACAAAATGATTGCTCAGAGATCTATCTTAGATTAGTTTTAGTTTAGAGTAGGGTCTTTTTTGTAAGTTGAAGGCTTATTTGCATGTAAGACTACTTTCGATTAAATTCAAGTTTTCTTATTTCCTTTAAGTTCTTTTCTTACCAAAGAATAGTTGTTTGCAAGTTCGCTTTTGATTAAATTCAGTGTTGTAGACACCCCATTCTGGACTGTCCAGATTAGTCCTTTTACTTCCTTTATGTACCCAATGATGATAAACGGTCAAGAACAGTTCAGAGTCGATGGATGGATTTGAGCTTTGGATGTTGGACCCTCCACCTTCAAAGCCCGCTTTCAAAACCCACTTCAAACCCTTCAAACCTCGAGCCCAATGAGCCTCAGCAAAACCATACCTTGCTTACGCCACCTTCTCGTTGGCGTGCGCCAGGTACTTGCCACGTGTCGATCATCGACCGTTGACTGAGTTTGACCTGGCGCACGGTAGGTCACAGGTGGCGTACGGAGGGTATTGACTGGTCAAATCACCGCTTTTACAGCACGCGACCGAAGCTTTTACGGCTCCGAAGTACAGGGAACAGTGCTCCCAATGATTATCTCCTGCTGGGCCGTCCCTTACTCTCTCCTACACCTAGTCCCATGCATTTAATGCATGGGAGGCTACTCACTCAACCCAACCAGCCCTAACCACCCCTCAACCCAGCTGGCCAGCCCTGGTTTCAGCTCCTCTCTCCACCATAAATACCCCCCCCTTGCATTCATTTGCAAGGGGTTAAGCACATTAACTCTCTAAGTCTACTCTCCTTCCTCTCTCTTGTTCTTGCTCTTTTGTTGCAAGAGTGAGAGATAGAACAGCTTCACACCCCCCTCTCTCCACTGAATCAGTTGTTCATACGGCCTCCATCCTCAACAAAGCTCATCACCATCCTTTCTCTCTTGCACCAAAGGTATACCACCTTTGTGCTGCGTTCTGTTTTCAACCCCTGAGGGGAACCAGAAGGGTTCTGGCTAGTAACTGATACTAGTCCAGGCCCCTCTCTGGTAAAATAAATCAGTCGTGGGAGTCACCACATGGCGCACGCCAGCTACCATTAGCCGTACGCCACCTTTGGCTGTACGTGCACAGCTGGCGTGGGGATCATGTAGGGCTCATTTATTGCTTTATTTCCTTTATGTCATCACCTCACAGCATGCTAAAAACCAGTCTATTGCTTTCTGTATTTTAGAGCTGTTCGGATGTAGCTTTCAATACTTGTACCATTTCTTGCTTTCAAGGCCTCTGGGGTACTTCTGGTCTTGTTCCAGAACCCAGATGATGTAGAGCCAAACACTGGTCAACATACGAACCTGGCGTACGGTCCCTATGGGTGGCGTACGGCACACTTGTTAAAGACCAGTGCCTGGCCCTTATATCACAGCTCAATCTTGGCCTCTTGTTCCTCCCCACTCTGTTTATGGGGTCTGTCTTGCTATTTTTCTGGCTACTCGCCATCCATTATGTCTGTACATGTACATAATCCATATTATAAACTGCGTGGTTTGCCCTGGGTGTGCACTGGTCCCTTCCAGAGCCCAGAGGATTGAGAGTAGGAGCTGTAAGAAATTGGTGTGGTAGTGTACGCCAGCCTGAAGATGGCGTGCGCAGGGTGTGCTGGCGTGTCGTGGCTTGTCCATGGCGTGCCAGTATGTCGCCTGCTCACGTACCCGACGGGCAGCGTACATCATCCCGCTGGGACTTCTGGCAGCGCTTGTTCTCAATCTATGTTCTTACATTTACTTCAATTCAAGCAAGCAAGTCATCATCCATAAACATTTTGTCATATAAACTGCAACTTGTTACAGCTTTAATCCCTATTAACTGTTCCCCCGCCCTAATTGGCTAGAAATGATCAAATGAGAGAAAAATGCAAACATTTTAATAAAATGCCCGAGTAGAGACTGATCTTCGGATTGGGCGAGAGGGGTGCCATAAAACCCTTCCCCTCTCGTAACCTGGCTCCCGAACCTCAGATATCGAAGGTGACGACGGACCTGTCTACGCCTTTTCAAATCAAATCAAACATTTTTTAAATCAAAGCAAAACGTAGCAAACGTTCTCGAGTTCGGTTCCTTGGGTGTTCTTCCGCTAAAACCCGAGTGGCGACTCTGAATCGAAGCGTTTCGCCGCGCTATTTTTCCAAAGGGCCGCCCCCCAAACAAATATCCATTCCAAACCAAAATCGGGCGATTTTCGGGGCGCGTGCCCACAGTGGCGACTCTGCTGGGGATCATTGCATTGATTAATATTTTGGCATTAATACATGAATGAACAATCTTCAAAAGTCTGGCAAAACAGTACGCTCCGCGCTGCTGAAGAACGGAATGGTAACGTAACAGGATCTCAGCATCCGACCAATCCGAACTGGGGCTTTTACTATTGTTCACTTAGGTAGTTTTGTCTAAGTATTGGTCAATAAAAGTGAGCCAAGCTTCAAAAGGCATTTTCAAAACCTTGCGTTTCTCTCTCATTTAAATCATTCTTCGGCACTTCTCCATTTGCATCGATGTTGGATAAGCCCCGTTGAGGTGTTTTGGGTAACCGGCACAGTTTACTGGAGCCCGGGGTCCTCGAATGCCCAACAACCTTGGACGATGATGAGTTGTAATACCGTTCGACCATTGCTTTGCTGCACGCATTGCAGTGGGAGGTATACCGCGGCTTTAGTCAGAGGAACCCCTTTAAGCCAAAACCAGCCTCTACATGCGTACAAAGCACTAGAACCTTTCAACCTAAGACAGGAACCTACAGGGTAGGATTACTTGCATCTAACCCCCATAAACTGTCTACGTGTTACTGCTTTCCCTATCGCATGTCTGTACATACATTCATACCAATCTGCGTAGGAGTATGCTAGGGCGGCTTTTAGGTAGTCTCTTCGAGTCTGTCTCATGCCGATCAGGACGCTGCCTGGACCGATGAAGAGTCGTGCATCTTGATGTTGCGCGTTATCAATTTCCAAAATCCTTGAGTCAGAGAGACTTTGGGAAATCAGGGCTGTTTAAGTCTCTTGTCTAAACCTAGTCGAAGTTTCAAACAAGAAATCAGGAACAGCGAAAAGGATGTCGTGATACCCACACCATCCCAGGTTAAGTGCTAATCACTTACACCATCAAGGCTCCGGCACAAGTGCTGCTTACGCCACTTCGGTTATGGTATCACGCCATCTGCATCGAGTTGTTCCGACCTCCAAAAGTTGAAACTTCGATAAAGGAGTGGTCAAAAGACTTAGGCTATCTTGACATCCCTTAGTGCCCATCGACTCAAACAAGGATACATTGTCGAAAAGAAATCCGAGGATTCTGGCAGCATCCGAACGTCATGAGACAAACTCGTTTCTAGAGTCTAGGAGGACACTGACGATAATGACATGCGCATTGCATTCTTTCAAATTCTTTCAAAAGCTTGCTGCAGGAACGCCACTGAGTTCTCATTTACTTTGCTGTCCAAAGCTCTAGGCCATCACCCTCACCGATCATCAGATCCAAAATGGCAGCACAAACAGAGATGGCTGAACTAAAAAGGGCTGTAGAGGAGCTAGGTCACAAAATGGACAAACAAATGATCATGGTCCAGGGACTGGTTGACCTCATCACCACCATAGCCCCGCAGTCGGATATGGGGCTAATCAAGGAATCCTCTCAAGCCTGCCACGCTCCTGCCGTCGGAAAGTGCTCGAAGGACCTGTTCAAAGACCTGGCTGAGTTTCATGAAGGCAGGACTTACCCGAAGGAGAATGTTGGATCCTTTTTCAAAGCCCATGCTGAAAGGGAGGATATGTGCAATAAAGAAATCAATCCCAAAGGCAAAAGGGTGCATCATGTTCCTCAATCCGATCGTCGGAACCCACCAAGGACCTTCTCTCGCTTCTCCACACCGTTGTCCTCAGTTTATGAGAAGCTCCTCGAAGCTGGCTTCCTCAAACCACTTCTTCCAACTCCTTCACCTCGAACGTTCCCGGCATCTTACGATTCAAGTGCCTATTGTGCTTTCCATCAAATGCCTGGCCATCTCACTGATGCCTGCTACCGCCTTCGACATGCCATTCAAGATCTCATCGACAATGGCATCATTCCAGCTCCACTCCCATCAAAGCCCGATGTCATTTCCAAACCCGTGCCTCAACATGTTAGTCAGATATCTACCAGCTCCACTCAAATCAACCCTATCTCCACCATATTCAATCAATCCAAACCAATCGTATCTCCCCCATCCGAACCCGAGGTTAACCTAATGGCCATAGGTGCAGTCAAGGTCCACACTGCCAGCACCTGGGTTGACAGTGATGAGGAGCCTGCAAAGGAGGAGTTCAAGAGGAAGTTTGATCAATCAAAGGAGAAGACGGACATGCTGTGGTCCTGTAGTCATGAGGACTTTGGGGCTGTTGTTCAAGGAGTTCCTTCAAGTGGGTCGGATTGAAGGAGCTGAAGAATCTGAAGTGCTGTTGCTTGGGCCTGTCATCCTCTAACTCCCACCTCTCTGCAAGGAAGTCAAGGGTAACTATAAAAGTTGCATTTTCAAATCGCGTCTATTTTGCATTGACACTTTCGAGTCTGAGTCTGACACAGTGTCTGTCAAGTCGTCTAAGTCTAGCTCTGAGTTGGAGTTTGTGTCTCTTGGCCCTCCATGTCGTAGCTTCTATCCTCAACTCGAGTCTTTTTATTGTACTTGGCAACCCCGAGGGTTTTATGATATGCATTATCCTGCTTCTAAGTACTTTGCTGGCTTTTAAATAAACTGTGTCGACCCTGACGACGAAGGGATAGATTTCGATGGGATCATCCCCAAGGAAATGTGTTCCCTCGCCGAAAGGGAAGACGAAAGGCATGCTCAGCCTCTAAAAGAAGAAGTAATTTCTAATAAACTTGAAAGATGAGGTAGACCGCTGGAAGCTTCAAATTGTTTCAGCGCTGTCTCCAGAAGAGCGTTGCGCCCGTTCAAACTTGTTCAAAGAATTCAACAACATCTTGGCATTGTCTCACAAAGACACGCTTGGCCTCGATCATGAAATAAAGAAGCATTGAATCCCCTACTACCGGATGCCAAATCAGAAAGCAGAAGCTCAAAAGGCTCCAGGCCTTATACCGTGCAAAGTAGTAACAACAGTGTTCCATCAAGCGAACAATAAAACTGTGCAAAAGTGGCCTGGAGCGAGGCATTTCAAACCGAAGCAGTCAGGACCCTTTCACTATCAAAGTCATTCTATCTGGGGCTACAATCAAAAATCATCGACCTCAAGGGCAATGAATTCAATACTGTGGTCAACATGGATCAATTCAAGTGCTACTTTTCCCTGAGAGAAGCTCGTTGGGTCGAAAACCACAAGGGTGGGCGATTCCAAGCAAAAGTTAGAGCAGCCTGCTAGACCGAAAACCTAAGGAGGCGGTCTAGGCAAAAATAAATAGGTAAAAAGTTGAAAGCTCGCTAGACCGAAGACCTAAGTGGGCGGTACTAGGCAAAAGTTAGAGCGTAAAAAGGAGAGGTAAAATACACGAGTGAACCTTGGCCTGAACTACGTTTTGACCTGATTCCCCAGAAGAGGATACGTAGGCAGTCTCTCTCTTCGAGACTCGGTCATAATCTATCAACTGGATCTCAAGTTTTGGCTTTGGTGCACCACGTTGGCCGCCTGAACTATGTTTTGACAAGTCCTTCCCTGAGGTTCGGTCGCAATCTATCAATTGGATCCAAGGTTTGGTACATCGCCGTAGTCAAGAAGAAAACAAGTTTCATTTGTGCAGAAGGGGGAAAACCTTTCGTCTTTCAATTTTATTTCAAACTACTTCAATTTCAAAGCTGAGCAAAAGTCTTAAAATTTCTAAAGCATCAAAAACAGAACGAAATGCTTGCGAGGCCTAACGGCTCACAGTTTATTCTAAGTTCAGTGAAGTCTGGTAGCCGCAGCGGATTTGTAGTCATGCGCGCTAATCCACAGTTTACGTGCTTTTGTTCAAAGTTATGCACATTGGTCTCAAACCCGTGCGCTTCTTCAATCCAGCAGCAGTCAGAAGCAGCCAGCTACTACTGCCGACTCGTCTTTTTCCGTCTCAAGTTCAAAGCACCTCGAATACCATTCAATGGGCTTTTGCCAAGTTTTGTCATACCGTGCAAATCATGCAGACCTAATGTGACTGCACGGGGGTGTCGGTTTTAGTCCGGGCCTATACGAGTCATCCCTTTGCGTCTTTTGTCCATCTTTGGGACATTTTTCGAGTGTTTTAATCTATTTCCCATTCTGGGGCTGCCTTCTCAATTTTGTTTGTTCGTACAGGTCATTGTACATCTATTTGACCTTACGTAAGCGTCAGTTTCACCTGTCCACTGGACATTTGAATTTTTGGCTCATCAAAGCCCAAGATTTCATTTTTCCGCGAATCTAAGAGTCCGCCTCTTATCCTGGGGCTTCTTCTCTCTTTTCATTCGAGCTAGGCAAGTCTATACATATACGTGTGTCTGTGTGTCGACTCAGCTCACTTGTCAATGCAAATTAGATATTAGTGGTGGGTTTATGCACTCTGTCTCAAAGGAGAGTCAATAAACTGAAAAATGTAACTTTTACATTGCTACCCTAGCTTCTATCTTCTATCCAAGTAGTGGAATCGTGTGAACAACAAGAGTATGTCAGCCCATGGCAAAGCAAAACATATCTATGGGGCACATCTGCCTAAGCATCAAGGAAGGGGCAACCAGGCCCAATGTCGTCACTATGTCAACTGAGGCACACCAGCCCACTCAATGCCCCTCTATTTTGGCACGCAAACCCGAAACTCAAAAGTAGCTGGCAGTGAAGCAAGGAGACTCAGTGGTAGTCCTCAGGCGTCATCGTCCCCTTAGGAGCCGCCGTTAGCTTGCATCTGCATTTTCAATTTGTGCATACAATTGAATACATATCATTGCATATTGTATATCAACTGTTGAAAACAGGAAAAGTCTATCAAGTGCTAAAGCATGCCTGTCCAGTATCGAAAGCAGCAAGTAATCAGGATTTTGGGGGTTCACACCTGGGATCTAGTCTCTATTGGAACTAAAACCGGAGCTGCTGCTTTGGGATAGTGCAATTGCAAAGGGTGATGCCACATGTCGCTCTCCCTATCCATTTCTCCATGACAAATATCAAGCACACAACCTCAACGACGGTCAGCCATATCGTCCCTTCAAATCAATCCAATCAACGACGGTCAGCCATATCGTCCTTCAAATCAATCCAATCAACGACGGTCAGCCATATCGTCCTTCTAATCAATTCAAATCAACGACGGTCAGCCATATCGTCCTTCTCAAATCAACGACGGTCAGCCATATCGTCCTTCAAATCAATCCAATCAACGACGGTCAGCCATATCGTCCTTCTAATCAATTCAAATCAACGACGGTCAGCCATATCGTCCTTCTCAAATCAACGACGGTCAGCCATATCGTCCTTCAAATCAATCCAATCAACGACGGTCAGCCATATCGTCCTTCAAATCAATCCAATCAACGACGGTCAGCCATATCGTCCTTCTAATCAATTCAAATCAACGACGGTCAGCCATATCGTCCTTCTCAAATCAACGACGGTCAGCCATATCGTCCTTCAAATCAATCCAATCAACGACGGTCAGCCATATCGTCCTTCTAATCAATTCAAATCAACGACGGTCAGCCATATCGTCCTTCTCAAATCAACGACGGTCAGCCATATCGTCCTTCAAATCAATCCAATCAACGACGGTCAGCCATATCGTCCTTCAAATCAATCCAATCAACGACGGTCAGCCATATCGTCCTTCTAATCAATTCAAATCAACGACGGTCAGCCATATCGTCCTTCTCAAATCAACGACGGTCAGCCATATCGTCCTTCAAATCAATCCAATCAACGACGGTCAGCCATATCGTCCTTCTCAAATCAACGACGGTCAGTCATATCGTCCTTCTCAATTCAACGACGGCCAGCCATGTCGTCCTCAAAGTCAATTCAATGCAACGACGATCAGAATGTCGTCCACTTCAATCCATCAACGGCGATCAGCCATATCGCCCGCTTCCAACCCTTCACGGCATTCAGAATATCGCCCGCCGTTCAACTCAGCGGCCGCCCATCCAATTAATCACCACAACGGCGGTCTGCCCGTCCAATCAGTCTATAACAACCGTCCGCCCATCCTGATCCATATCTATGTATAGCAAGTGCAACTTCCAACAGTCTTATTGCTCTGTCTCGGATGGTCTTTGATAAGGAGATTGGCTTTGGTTCCCAACAGATGGAATTTAACCTACCTGACACGACCTACCCGTGGCTGTTGAAGTTTCTGTAGGCCGAAGAAGGTTCGATCCCCCAGGGTAATGATTTGTCCGCAACTGATTAATCCCCAGGAGAGTCCGTCTCGGCATTCAATGATGGTCTGCCCATCCCCGTTTCCCAACAAAGTTCAAATCCTCTTTCAATCAAATCAACGATGGTTTAAAGAGTCGTCCTCAGCGATGACCCACCGTCTCCAATCAACGATGGTTCAACGAGTCGTCCTCAGCGATGACCCACCATCTCGAATCAACGATGGTTCAACGAGTCGTCCTCAGCGATGACCCACCGTCTCGAATCAACGATGGTTCAACGAGTCGTCCTCAGCGATGACCCACCGTCTCAAATCAACGATGGTTTAACGAGTCATCCCTTAAAAATGACCCACCGTCACAAGTCAACGATGGTTTAACGAGTCGTCCTCAGCGATGACCCACCGTCTCAAATCAACGATGGTTTAACGAGTCATCCCTTAAAAATGACCCACCGTCACAAGTCAACGATGGTTTAACGAGTCATCCCTTAAAAATGACCCACCGTCACAAGTCAACGATGGTTTAACGAGTCATCCCTTAAAAATGACCCACCGTCACGAATCAACGATGGTTCAACGAGTCGTCCTCAGCGATGACCCACCGTCTCAAATCAACGATGGTTTAACGAGTCATCCCTTAAAAATGACCCACCGTCACAAGTCAACGATGGTTTAACGAGTCATCCCTTAAAAATGACCCACCGTCACGAATCAACGATGGTTCAACGAGTCGTCCTCAGCGATGACCCACCGTCTCAAATCAACGATGGTTTAACGAGTCATCCCTTAAAAATGACCCACCGTCACAAGTCAACGATGGTTTAACGAGTCATCCCTTAAAAATGACCCACCGTCACAAGTCAACGATGGTTTAACGAGTCATCCCTTAAAAATGACCCACCGTCACAAGTCAACGATGGTTTAACGAGTCATCCCTTAAAAATGACCCACCGTCACAAGTCAACGATGGTTTAACGAGTCGTCCCTCAACGATGACCCACCGTCACAAGTCAACGGCGATCAGAACATCGTCCCGTTCAATTCATCAACGCCGGTCAGAACATCGTCCGGTTCAATTCATCAACGGCGACCAGAACATTGTCTTGCTCAATTCGTCAACGACGATCAGAATACCATTCGATAGGTCCGTCCGTCTGCGACTAAGTGTTCCCCAGGAGAGTCTGCCTCGGCCTGCCCTGAACAAATACCTTCCTTTCAGTTTTGCTTCAAATGCATCTTCCAGCAGCCTTATTGCTTTGCCTCGGATGGTCTTTGATAAGGAGATTGGCTCTGATTCCCAACAGATGGAATTTAACCTACCTGACACGACTTACCCGTGGATGTTGGAGTTCTTTGTATCGAGGACGGTTTGGTCCCCATCAACGACGGTCCACCCGTCCAATTTCAAATCAACGACGATCCACCCGTCCAATTTCAAATCAACGACGGTCCACCCGTCCAATTTCAATTCAACGACGGTCCACCCGTCCAATTTCTGCCCTCTGCGGACAGCAATCTTTCTCAAATAATCTGCATGGCTGAGCTCAGCCGACCAGGTTCTTTAAGATTCATGTCTTCTTTATCTTGCTCAGGATAGTCAAGAGTAGGGTGTCTAGACAACCTTTGACGTTACTTGTCTCCACTCAACCAAATGGTGCTCCAAGTGCCGTCAAAGGGGGGCTTCTGTAGACACCCCATTCTGGACTGTCCAGATTAGTCCTTTTACTTCCTTTATGTACCCAATGATGATAAACGGTCAAGAACAGTTCAGAGTCGATGGATGGATTTGAGCTTTGGATGTTGGACCCTCCACCTTCAAAGCCCGCTTTCAAAACCCACTTCAAACCCTTCAAACCTCGAGCCCAATGAGCCTCAGCAAAACCATACCTTGCTTACGCCACCTTCTCGTTGGCGTGCGCCAGGTACTTGCCACGTGTCGATCATCGACCGTTGACTGAGTTTGACCTGGCGCACGGTAGGTCACAGGTGGCGTACGGAGGGTATTGACTGGTCAAATCACCGCTTTTACAGCACGCGACCGAAGCTTTTACGGCTCCGAAGTACAAGGAACAGTGCTCCCAATGATTATCTCCTACTGGGCCGTCCCTTACTCTCTCCTACACATAGTCCCATGCATTTAATGCATGGGAGGCTACTCACTCAACCCAACCAGCCCTAACCACCCCTCAACCCAGCTGGCCAGCCCTGGTTTCAGCTCCTCTCTCCACCATAAATACCCCCCCCTTGCATTCATTTGCAAGGGGTTAAGCACATTAACTCTCTAAGTCTACTCTCCTTCCTCTCTCTTGTTCTTGCTCTTTTGTTGCAAGAGTGAGAGATAGAACAGCTTCACACCCCCCTCTCTCCACTGAATCAGTTGTTCATACGGCCTCCATCCTCAACAAAGCTCATCACCATCCTTTCTCTCTTGCACCAAAGGTATACCACCTTTGTGCTGCGTTCTGTTTTCAACCCCTGAGGGGAACCAGAAGGGTTCTGGCTAGTAACTGATACTAGTCCAGGCCCCTCTCTGGTAAAATAAATCAGTCGTGGGAGTCACCACATGGCGCACGCCAGCTACCATTAGCCGTACGCCACCTTTGGCTGTACGTGCACAGCTGGCGTGGGGATCATGTAGGGCTCATTTATTGCTTTATTTCCTTTATGTCATCACCTCACAGCATGCTAAAAACCAGTCTATTGCTTTCTGTATTTTAGAGCTGTTCGGATGTAGCTTTCAATACTTGTACCATTTCTTGCTTTCAAGGCCTCTGGGGTACTTCTGGTCTTGTTCCAGAACCCAGATGATGTAGAGCCAAACACTGGTCAACATACGAACCTGGCGTACGGTCCCTATGGGTGGCGTACGGCACACTTGTTAAAGACCAGTGCCTGGCCCTTATATCACAGCTCAATCTTGGCCTCTTGTTCCTCCCCACTCTGTTTATGGGGTCTGTCTTGCTATTTTTCTGGCTACTCGCCATCCATTATGTCTGTACATGTACATAATCCATATTATAAACTGCGTGGTTTGCCCTGGGTGTGCACTGGTCCCTTCCAGAGCCCAGAGGATTGAGAGTAGGAGCTGTAAGAAATTGGTGTGGTAGTGTACGCCAGCCTGAAGATGGCGTGCGCAGGGTGTGCTGGCGTGTCGTGGCTTGTCCATGGCGTGCCAGTATGTCGCCTGCTCACGTACCCGACGGGCAGCGTACATCATCCCGCTGGGACTTCTGGCAGCGCTTGTTCTCAATCTATGTTCTTACATTTACTTCAATTCAAGCAAGCAAGTCATCATCCATAAACATTTTGTCATATAAACTGCAACTTGTTACAGCTTTAATCCCTATTAACTGTTCCCCCGCCCTAATTGGCTAGAAATGATCAAATGAGAGAAAAATGCAAACATTTTAATAAAATGCCCGAGTAGAGACTGATCTTCGGATTGGGCGAGAGGGGTGCCATAAAACCCTTCCCCTCTCGTAACCTGGCTCCCGAACCTCAGATATCGAAGGTGACGACGGACCTGTCTACGCCTTTTCAAATCAAATCAAACATTTTTTAAATCAAAGCAAAACGTAGCAAACGTTCTCGAGTTCGGTTCCTTGGGTGTTCTTCCGCTAAAACCCGAGTGGCGACTCTGAATCGAAGCGTTTCGCCGCGCTATTTTTCCAAAGGGCCGCCCCCCAAACAAATATCCATTCCAAACCAAAATCGGGCGATTTTCGGGGCGCGTGCCCACAAGTGTGCTTGCATTTCTTTATTATTCTTGATAGAATCTTAAGAGTGTTTGTATACAAACTTACCTTTGATTAGATTCAGGTTTGTTTGTGTTCAATCATCTTTTCTGGTTTCGAAGCGCGTCAATCTTTTATTTGGTTGATACCTTAAGGAAAAATCCTCTTAGTTGAGGTAATTGAACGGATAACACAATTGCCTGATTGAAATTAGTTATTTCAAATCATTTTGAAAAGAGTAATTTCTTCTTTGAAGTTATTTCTTTTCTGGCACGCCCGCACACAATTATTTGTCGATTGATTTGAGTTAATTCAGCCCAAACAATTTTTGGCACGCCCGGTGGGACCTCGAAGGTGCCAGAATGCCAAGGCTTCGAAAGCAGATAGGGACACCTGTTGGTGGTCAAGTGCCAGAGGAACAAGCTGTGCCAGAACAGGCCACGGAACAGGAAACGCCTATGAATCATGAGTTTCCGCAATTGGCTCCCGAAATGGGAGAGCTTCCTTATGAGGAGCCTTCTTATGAAGAACCTCCTTATGAAGGGCCTCCAAATTTCCAAAAGGGACAAGCCAGTGGTAAAGACCATGATAAAGAGGAAATGTTCAGAGAAATGATGATAGCTTTTCGAGAGATGGCTCAAACTCAAAGAGCCATGATCAAAAGCATAAGAAGTAGGTTGCCCAACTTAGAGGTAACAAGAAACAGTCCAGGGAATATTGGGCTAGAAGATCATGCTAATTCAACTACTCGCCAAAGTCCCTTCGAAGGAAGGCTTGGAGAGGATGTTGGTCAGGATAAGATAAGGTCTAGAAAGGGTAAGGAAAAAATGTATCCAGAGGAAATACCACAATCTTGGTATGAGCCTTTGAAGCCTATAAAGCCTGTCTTCGAAATCCCAGACCAATCTCATGGAATTCCTATAGGGATTCCAAGAAATGCCAGAGACAGGCAAAGCTTTAATCCTCTTTTCGAACCCACACTTGGGGGATGGGAGGATGATGTAGAGCTAGAACGAGGTTATAGACCTGAGATAACGAGGGATAACGCACAGCCTTCTCGTCAAAGTCTCCCAAATACCAAAAATCCCACCACAACGGTTTATGGAAGCCATAGGCATGCTCGGGTGAATACTACGGCCGACCCAATGCAGCAACCCCGGTATGGGAAACTTCCCAGAGAAAACCAAGGGGATTTTAACACCATAAGGGAAACGCATAGAGATGACTTGGTAGAACCAAATCCGCCGGTAGGGAATCAAGAACAAAATTTCCTTGTAGGCAACCCAATACTAAGAGACCAAGTCATGGATCTCATACAAGAAGTTTGTGGGCCTCGAACTCGGGGGGTACAACCTCAAATCTATAGAAAACCATATCCAGAATGGGTTGACACAACATTTCAGATCCCTAGAGAATTTAAAATCCCAGACTTTACTTTGTTTTATGGGGATGGGAGGCAATCTTCTATAGAACATATTGCTAGGTTTTCTGCCCAATGTAAGAACTTGGCTCAGAATGGTTTCATGAAGTTGAAATTGTTCCCAAATTCTTTGTCTGGGCCAGCTTTTGCATGGTACACAAATTTGCCTGCAGAGTCGATAACAAGTTGGTTTCAAATGGAAGAGGCATTTCATGCACAATTCTTTAATGCTGAGCCTGAAGTCTCTATGGCAGACTTGGCTAGGCTAAAGCAGAAACCAGATGAAAAAGTAGCAGATTTCATATCTAGGTTCAAAAGGGCTAAGACCAAGTGCAAACTCCATCTGCCAGAGGCAGAGTTTGTGAGATTAGCACAAGATGGTCTAGAAAGGGAGCTTCGAAAGAGGTTTGATTCTACAGAGTTTAGGGACTTTGCAGATCTAACCTATAAAGTTGCTAGATATGAATCACTGCTAGAGGAAGATATGGATAGGCATAATTCCTCTTATCCAACATACTACAGGGATCCTAACTATGAAATAGATGCTGCTGAAATTATAGAGCACGAACCTTGTGTTTGTGAACCCCTAATTCAAAAGAATGTCTCTCTTGGGCAGAAATTCAAACAAAAGGAGATTACTAAAGTATATTCTTTTGATATATCTAAAGCTGATGAAATCTTTGACTTCTTGTTAAGAAAGAAAATCATTAAGCTGCCTTTGAATGTGAAACTGCCTACAGTGGAAGAAAAGAATGGAAACACCTATTGCAAATGGCATGATTCTTGGTCTCATTCAACTAAATCTTGTAATGTTTTTCGTGACAGGATTCAGGAACAAATCAAGAAAGGAAGGATCAAATTCCCTGAAAAGACTATGGGGATAGATACAGTGCCTTTTCCAAAGGTAGAAGAGGTCAACACCAGTGTGCCCTCCTCACTGGCTCGAACTGTCAAGAAATATTGGCAGGACAAAGAAGCACCAGTGAACATGAATACTGTTCAATATGGAAGGGGCAAGCCATACGATGGCCACCCTCGAGGCATGGGAGTGAGGCCAAGTTTCTATAGGCGAGCCAATGATGGTTTTTCTTTGCAGAAATTCCCAGGTAATAATCACCTGCCTATGCTAGAAGCCTCATTTTTGGAGTGCCTGTGTGTAGGATGCTGTAGACACCCCATTCTGGACTGTCCGGATTAGTCCTTGTTATTTCTGTTGTTGACCCGATGATGATAAACGGTCGAGAACAGTCCAGAATCGATGGATGGATTTGAGCTTTAGATGTTGGATCCTCCACCTTCAAAGCCCGCTTTCAAAGCCCACTTCAAACCCTTCAAATCTCGAGCCCAATGAACCTCAGCAAAGCCGTACCTTGCTTACGCCACCTTCTCGTTGGCGTGCGCCAGGTACTTGCCACGTGTCGATCATCGACCGTTGACTGAGTTTGACCTGGCGCACGGTAGGTCACAGGTGGCGTACGCATGGTCAAGACCGGTCAAATCACTGCTTTTCTGTCACGTGCTCGAAACTTTGCAACCGTCTCAGTACGGCGCAGAGTCCCCTGATCATTGCATTCTGCAGGGGACGTCCCCCTCTCTCTCCTACACAACCCATCACCTAGTCCCATGCATTTAATGCATGGGAGCTCCCTTCTTAACCTAACCAAACCCCTAACCCCAGCTGATCACCCCTGGACTCAGCCTCTCTCCTCTATAAATGCAAGCCCTTGCATTCATTTGCAAGGGTTAACCTCATTAAGAATCCAAGCCAATCTCTCTCTTCTCTCTTGTTCTTTGCTCTCCCATTGAAGGAAAGAGAGTAAGAGGAGTACCTCACACCCCACACCACTGTCCAGTCACTGCACAGCCTCCATCTTCAACCCCCAAAGCTCAATCCATCCTTCCATCTCTTGCAACCAAAGGTATACCACCTTTGTGCTGCCTTCTGTTTTCGATTCCTGAGGGGAACCAGAAAGGTTCTGGCTAGTAACTGATACTAGTACAGACCCCTCTCTGGTAAAATAAATCAGTCGTAGAGGACACACCATGGCGCACGCCAGCTTCATCAAGCCGTACGCCACCTTTGGTAGTATGTGCACTGCTGGCGTGGGGATCATGAAGTGTCCATTTATTGCTTACTTCCTTTCTGTCATCACCTTGAGCATGCTAATAACCAGTTTACTGCTTTCTGTACATTAGAACGGTTTAACTGTAGTATTCAATATCTATGTCTTTCCTGCTTTCAAGGCCTCTGGGGTACTTCTGGTCTTGTTCCAGAGCCCAGATGATGTAAAGCCAAACACTGGTCAACATACGAACCTGGCGTACGGGCCCTATGGGTGGCGTACGGCACGCTTGTTAAAGGCCAGTGCCTGGCCCTCACATCACAGCTCAATCTAGGCCTCTTATTCATCCCCACTCTGTTTATGGGGTTTTCTGTGCTATTTTCATGGCTCTTAGCCATTCCCTACGCCTGTCTGCTTGTAATATGTACCTAAGTTATATTGCTAACTGCGTGGTTTGTCCTGGGTGTGCACTGGTCCATTCCAGAGCCCAGAGGGTTGAGAGTAGGAGCTGTAAGAAATTAATAGGGTAGTGTACGCCAGCCTGAAGGTGGCGTGCGCAGGGTGTGTTGGCGTGCAATGGTTCTGCCATGGCGTGCCAGTACGACTCCTGCTCACGTGCCCGACGAGCAGCGTACATCATCCCGTTGGGCTTCTGGCAGCGCTTGTTCTCAATCTATGCGCTCACATCTACTTTAATTCAAGCAAGCAAATCAGCATCCATAAACATTTTGTCATATAAAATTGCAACGTGTTACAGTATTAATCCCTATTAACTGTTCCCCCGCCCTAACTGGCCAAAAATGATCAAATGAGAGAAAAATGCAAACGTTTTAATAAAATGCCCGAGTAGAGACCGATCTTCGGATTGGGCGAGAGGGGTGCCATAAAACCCTTCCCCTCTCGTAACCTGGCTCCCGAACCTCAGATATCGAAGGTGACGACGGACCAGTCTACGCCTTTTTAAATCAAATCAAACACTTTTCAAATCAAAGTAAAACGTAGCAAACGTTCTCGAGTTCGGTTCCTTGGGTGTTCTTCCGCTAAAACCCGAGTGGCGACTCTGAATCGAAGCGTTTCGCCGCGCTATTTTCCAAATGGGCCGCCTCCCGAACAGTATCCATTCCAAACCAAAATCGGGCGATTTTCCGGGGCGTGTGCCCACAGATGCAGGGCCAACTATTTGGTTTTCAAGGACTTGGATAGAAAGGGCGTGAGTTTCTTCCCAAAAGAAATGGGAATGAAAAGAATGGCTCCAGTTCAAGCAAAGCCAAGTGACAGCAAGTCTTGGTTGGCATCAAAAAGGGACATACCTACTAGCCCTGTTCCAGCTATTCACAGAAGGGAGCTGCCACCTTCGAAGAAGGCCAATATCGGCCAGACATCAAAGGCGCAAGAAGAGGCTAGACAAGAGGAATTCACCTTGGTGAAAGGGGTTCCTGATTGGTTTCTGAAGCAAGTTAAACCTGATTTGTTCCAAGGATACAAAGATTCAAACAGGAATGTGGGCAGAACTTTCAAGCCACCAATTTCGAACTCTGGAAACTGGGTGTTGATTAGGGATCCCAAGTCTCAATTACCACAGATGGTTCCATTGCTCTCAAGAACTCAAAAGAGAAAGCTCCAGAGAAAGTATACGCTCTTCCAGTCAGGAGAATCTTCAACGGGGGAAGAATCAGGCAGACGAGCAAAACCTAATCCAAGGTTCGACAGGGTCGAAAGGGACCCAGAGGAATTTCGAACCCAGTATCACGAGAGGGAGACTTTGGAAAAGGTTGCCTCTGCTATGCTCGAAGAGGATTTTGATCCGCCTTCTCCTAACTCGCTAGCTAGTTATCAGTCTGGTTTGCTCGAGGCCATGGTGGTGGAACAACAGGGGATGGAAGGAACCTTTTCCCCTATGGAGGTATCTACACAAGAATTCGAAAAGAAGGGTGCAGAGAAGACCGAAGCAATTAAACCAATCAAAGAAGTGGCTACAATCCAATTTGGAGATCAGCCAGAAGTACAAGTTAATATGGTTTATCCAAGCTCTATGGATTTCTTCTCAAATGGTCAGACGTTCAAAGATCAAGATACTGCTTGGTCGAACTTGAGCGAGCCAGACATTTCTGAAGAAACTCTGAGTGATAAGGAGTTAAATATCATATGCAAGGAGTTAAATATCATATGCAACGACTGTGACTTGAAAGAAGTATCTCAGATCGAAATGGGTAAGAACTTGGTACGTGAAAATGAGCAGAATCAAGAAGGTTTGGAGGTAAGCTCAAAAGAAAGTGCTTGTTTTGTCTCAGATTCCATGTCCGACGTCGAATACCCCTTGGTAATAGATTTAAATTATGTGGAAATTTCATATCCACTTAAACTACCTACTAATGCAATGAGACAACATTTGCGTCCATTGTATATCACTGCACACTTTGATGGAGTCCCACTTAACAGAATCTTGGTGGATAATGGGGCTGCGGTGAACATTTTGCCTTTCCAAACTTTGAAAAAGTTAGGAAAAGGAAAAGCAAAATTGATTCCAACCAGCACATCCATTGCAGGATTTACCGGGGAAAGCCAACATGCCAGGGGAATCATTTCCATTAGATTGGCAGTAGGTGGAATAGAAACTGATACTGTTTTCTTTGTAGTTGACACATATGCTAAATATAATGCTTTATTGGGAAGGGATTGGATTCATGTTAACGGATGTATTCCTTCCTCTATGCATCAGGAATTAATGATTGTTAAGTATGACAAAGGCAAAGAAGTGGGTGTTGAAGGAGTCAAAGCTGATCCACATCCATTTGGTGCCACGGCAAATTTTGCTGAAGCAGAAATGTACAAATCAGATGTAGTTCCTTTGAGTGAACTACTTCAAGCAGCCACCCACCCAACCAACGAGATGGAATTGGGGGAATTGGCAGAGCTGAAATCGAAGCTGAAACAAGCTGCTGACTATGAATCAGACACCCCAAAAGATGATGCTGCTTGGATGTGAATCCAAGAGAGAGGCTGAAGAAAAAGCCAACTCATTGGCTTTAGTAAAGTATGTTGCTCTGGGGATCGAACAGAAGATCCAAGAAGAGAACATATGGGAAGAGGTTATGCAGAACAATAACCCTCATGTAAAAGAAATCCAACTCACTTCTGAGGAACGGGTTGAATCACAAGATCTGTTGGAAGAAGTAAGGTTGGGAGATGCACAAAACCCAATCCAGTGCTTATTAATAAACAGCTTGAACCTGGTATGAAAGCTGAATTGGTGGCACTATTGAAAGCAAATAAGGAATGCTTTGCATGGAGTTACAAGGAACTACCTGGCTTGGACAGGGGATTGGTGGAGCATAGGTTACCTATCAAGCCACAATTCAAGCCTGTGAAACAACCAACCAGGAAGATGAGTCCAGAAACTATTGCAGGTGTTAAAAAGGAGATGCAGAGGCTTCTAGATGCAGGCTTCATTAGAACGGCCAGGTATGTCGAATGGCTATCTAATATAGTTCCAGTCCCTAAAAAGAATGGAACTATCAGAATCTGTGTTGATTTTCGAAACCTAAATACTGCGACTCCTAAGGATGAATACCCAATGCCTAATGTGGATACACTTGTGGACAGTTCTGCTGGCCATAAGATATTGTCCATTTTAGATGGGCATTCAGGGTACAATCAAATCTGCATAGCAGAAGAAGATGTGCACAAAACAGCATTTGCCTGCCCAGGTAACATTGGCATCTTCGAATGGGTTAAAATGCCATTTGGGCTAAAGAATGCTGGGGCCACATATCAGAGAGCAATGAATACTATTTTTCATGATTTAGTGGGAACTTTTCTAGAATGTTACATAGATGATATCATTGTGAAGTCAAACTCTGATGAGGATCATCTACAACACTTAGAAACGACATTCCAACAAATGAAACGCTATCAGCTAAAGTTAAATCCAGAAAAATGTGTTTTTGGAGTATCAGCTGGGAAGTTTTTAGGGTATCTAGTTCACAGTAAAGGAATACAGGTTGACAAGAACAAAGCTAAGGCCATCATTGAGGCTAAACCACCTTCTTCTAAGAAGGAGTTGCAAAGGTTTCTTGGTCAATTAAATTTCCTTCGAAGATTTGTATCTAATACTGCAGGAAAAACTAAAATTTTCTCTTCTTTGTTGAAACTGAAGGAAGGGGAAGAATTCAAGTGGTCAAAGGAGCATGATGAAGCCTTCGAAGCCATCAAAAGATACTTAGCCAACCCTCCTGTATTGGCGCCTCCCATTGAAGGAAAGCCAGTAAAGTTGTATTTAGCTGCAACACAAGACTCAATAGGTGTTCTGTTGGCTCAAGACAATGAGGATGGCAAGGAAAGAGCAGTTTATTATCTTAGTAGGTTTTTAAACTCTTGTGAATGCAAGTATGCTGCAGTAGAGAAACTATGTTTAGCTTTATTTTATGCTTCTAAGAAACTCAGGCACTATATGTTGCATAGAATAACTTATGTTATTTCTCAAACTGATGTAATTAAGCACATGCTTTCAAAACCAGTGCTTAGTGGGAAGATTGGGAAATGGATAGTGTCTTTAATTGAGTTTTGTCTTGAGTATGTGCCTCAAAAGTCGATAAAAGGCCAAGCATTGGCCAATTTTTTGGCCGATCATCCAAATGAGTATGAGGCACTAAGAACATTGGAAGCTAGTACAGTTGAAATCAGGCCATGGAAATTATGGTTCGATGGATCAAGAACTATTCAGATGGCTGGAGTGGGCATAATTCTGGAATCCCCCCAAGGCTTGAAAACCAAATATGGTTTTAGACTCAGTGAGGGACAATGTTCCAATAACCAGGCAGAATATGAAGCATTGATTATTGGACTAGAAATTTTGCTTAAATTAAGAGTTAATGTTGCTGAAATCTTTGGAGATTCTCAGTTAGTGATTAACCAACTAAATGGACAGTTTAAATGTACCAGTCCAGCGCTGATAACTTATCATCAACATGCTAAGAGGTTGATAGATCAATTTCATATGCTTACTTTAACTTATATTCCTAGGTTCTTTAATGAAGAGGCTGACGAAATAGCTCAAAGAGCGTCTGGCTACAAAGTTTTATCAGAAATTGAAAATGAATTTTGTCAATTAACTTTGAGGAAATCCCTGCCTATGTTACACAATAGGTTGATGGACTTCGAAGTATTAAAAGTCGATGCTTCAACTCATTGAAATGCTGATTGGAGGCAAGCATTGATTGAATATCTAACCAAGCCAGACAGTGTTGCAGACAAGGCAACCAAATTAAAAGCAATGAACTATATAATGTATAATAATGAGCTATTCAAGAGAGGAATGGATGGTCTTCTTTTGAAATGTTTGAGCAAGGTAAATGCATTTAAAGTTATGGCTGAAGTGCATGAAGGAATCTGTGGAGCACATCAAGCTGGCATAAAAATGAGATGGTTAATAAGGAGGTACGGGTATTATTGGCCCACCATCCTCAAAGATTGTATAGATTATGCAAAGGGGTGTCAAGCCTGTCAAAAAACAGGTCCACTCAAGCATTTGCCAGTCACAGATTTGCAATATGTAGTAAAACCATGGCCCTTTAGGGGATGGGCTATGGACATGATTGGGATGATTTATCCTCCTTCATTGGAAAAACATAAATTTATCCTAGTAGCTACTGATTATTTCACAAAATGGGTAGAAGCCCAAGCTTATCAGGAGGTCAAACAAACCCACGTGATAGATTTCATAAAGGGAATCATATACAGGTTTGGGAGTCCTCAAACGATAACAGTAGACAATGGTTCCATATTCGAAGGACGATTGGTGAAGGATTTCGCCACGAACCATGGAATTTCATTGATATATACCAGTACTTATTATGCTCAGTCCAATGGTCAGGCAGAATCAACTAACAAAATTATCAAGAAGGGGATCCAAAAAATGGTGGATCAAAACCCAGAAATTTGGCATGATCTGTTACTTGATGTGTTATGGGCATATAGGAATACAAAAAGGACTAGTACAGGTACCACACCATTTGCATTAACATATGGGCATGACGCTGTGCTACCCATGGAGATCACTGTAAGATCTCAGAGAGTAGCATGTCAAAACGATTTAGACACAGGATCTTATCATCAAGCCATGCATATGGAATTGGAAGATATTGATGAGGCTAGAATAAAAGCCTTAAACCAGATTATGCTACAAAAAGCAAGAATAGCCAGAAGCTATAACAAAAGAGTGGCTCTTCAAAGCTTCGATGAAGGAGATCTCGTATGGAAAGTTATCCTCCCCATCAGAGATAGAAGAATTAGAAAGGATGGATTAGGAAAATGGGCACCAACATGGAATGGGCCTTTTCAAATCCATAGGGTTTTAAAAGGGGGAGCTTATTATTTGAGAAATTTGAATGGTTATGTTCATCGAAGGAAAATAAACGGAAGGCATTTGAAAGCTTATGTTCCTTCCATATGGGAGTCCTTCCACAAGAGCCTTACTGGAAAGCTTGGTTTGAATGATGCTACAGGAAGGAGAAATGGAGAAGATGATCTGTAAGTTTTCGTTCCCCAGAGACCTCTATTTATATTAGTAGATAGTCATTTATGACTCTTTAAGATACGGTAGGTGAGGAGTTGGCACAGTAAGCTTTTGAGCAAGGAAAAGTAGGAATTAGTGTTGATCTTAATTACAGTTGTACTTATCCCAAAATTGAATAAAAAAAAAAGTACAAGCTACGTGAAGTTACAAAAAGGGGCTTATTACATCACGGATGGTGGTTAGTAGCCCTCGAAGAGAATTAGAGTTAGCATCCAAAAGTGAAGTATGGACAGCTTTTCTTCTCTGTTCTTCTCGAAGAGAGGGAATAAGCTGTGGAAGCGTTGACTCATCCTGTAATGCCTCGTCTTCAAGCTCTGGAAAACCATTCGAAACTTCAGCTATCTCTTCCCTGACTTTCTTCATTTCTTCTTGTAACCACTTCATCTTTTTGTCAAGTTCTGAGAGCTTATCCCTTCGGGCTTGATAAAGAGATAGACGAGAAGCAGTTTCAAGTGCTTTGGCCTCCAATTTGTTGGTTTTCTCAATGGTTGTGCCAATGTTCTCAGACAAGAAGTGATTATAAGCAATCAATTCACTGAATTGTTTAAAGTGCTTTTGAAGAGTGAAATTGATTGAAGAAGGGAATCCTTGGGAAAGAGACAAGGCCTGATAGCATACCTCAAAGTGATAAGTTAAACTATGATCAATCAAAGCAGGAAGTCCTAAATGATTTAAAGATTTCAGAAAACTTTTTAGTGTTAGAACTTCTTCCTTTGAAAGAACATGTTTAATTTTAAAAGAAGGTAAGTCAGAAGGCATGGAAGGGCTCAAAAGTTGTTGAAGGCTTTCGAGAGAATTCGAAGAGGAAGGAAGGATGGGTTCAGCAATCTGGTTACAAAATTTGTCCAATTGACTCTTAAAAAGGGATATGTTGAAAACCATTAAGGACAAGTCAATTGGAGCAGAGGAAGATGTGGGATGATCTTCAGGAAAAAGGGCCATGCCTGTTCCCTGCATAAGGATTATAAGTTAGGGTTAAGTAGAATGTAAAACAAGAAAGGAAAGGTATGATTGAGTATCAAGAGTACCTGATCTGAGGAGGAGGTCAAACTGGAGCCTTGATCCTCAGCATTTCTAAGAATATGACTCTTCGAAGCCAAAGTATGGTCCATCCTTAAAGGTCCCTCCCCTGAAACCGATAAGGGAATAAAAGGGAAGTCTCCCTGAAGGATGGGAAGTGGCCCCAAAGTCTTCGGAGGAGCCAAACTGGCCAGTACTTGTGCAAAGGTTGGCTCAGTAAGGAATGACAGCAAAGTGTGCATGTCAATATCCTTTGCAGCAAAGTCTTTCTGTATAGAAAGAGCTTGAACAGGGGACGCCTGTAAAAAACAAAAGAAAGTTAGAGTAAATCCTTTCATAATTCGAAAGGCGAGTATTCAGAAGATACCTTGTGAGGGGCATCTGCTGGCATTTGGATTAAGGGCTCTATCACTTCTTGTTGAGGGCAGGGAACAAGAGCTAGGTCCAACGCCTTAACAGGGGATGCAACTTGAGTCTACAAAGAAGTTAACAGTAAGTCACGAGCAGAGGAGACATATGAGAATGTATGTAGTTTAAACCAACTTACCTCTTTTGGGGAGGAAGGTTTCTTTGGAGAAACAGACCTCTTGGGAGGAGTTGTTTTTCTCACATAGAGGAGGGTCTCCTTCACTTGTCTTGTTTCACCTGGTTCGAGCTCAAGAATCAGAATTACAGTAAAATCCTCTTATTTTTAAGGGAATACTGAATCATAAACGAGGAAAGAATTTACCCCTTGAGACCAGTATCTCTGTGTCACTCTCTGTTTCTTCATCACTGGAAGAAACCTGAGGGTCACGCTTCCTGGTGGTCCTTGTCCTCTTCGAAGCTGAAAGGAAAGGGATAAGAAGGTGACTCGGATAAATGATATGGGGGTTTAAAAGATTAATTGAAGGGAAGGAAACCAACCTGGAGGTGCAGCTGAGGGCTCAAGATAGTGCTTGGTGGGAATTACTTCTGTAGGCTGAGAAGTAATCTTTCTCTTTTTCGAAGCACTTTCTGGAAAAGAAGTGGCACCTGTAGGATGGAATGCAGTTAAGTTTGGTTTCAGCAAAAGAGAAGAGGTGTTCAGAGACAATTACCTCTTTTTTGTGTTACTCTCGTAGATTGCCTTCTTAATGGAGAGGGGGGAACGACCATTGCGAGTGGGGAGGCTTCGACTGGAGTCAATCTTTGTTCAACTTCGCCTCTAGCATTGTCTTCGATCCCTCCAGCCAAACCAAATTCATTGTCGGAGGAGAAGGATGATGAGTTATTTTTTCTTCCATGTCCAAACTCAGACTTCTCAAACCCAATATGGGCTAGAAACTGTTTGAAGGGTTTAATCCCTGAGAGGAAGGAGCAGTTGGAGTACCACCAGTTGTCAAATGCAGGGGTGGTGCGCACTTCAGGTTCCCTGAATTCTTGAGTGACTGTCCTCCTCAATGCATGTCTGGCTTGGGCAAACCCCGTCAGGAATTGGTCAGCCATGATCGGTGATCGTTCAGACATACAGATGTTGGCAAGGCCACAGTAAGGAATGGGTATGCCTTGAACAAAGTCCAGTTGCCTAGCAAATTGTGCAGGGCAATATACCTCTGCATGTGCTATGGACTTGAGGGTATTTGACGAGGAAATGAAGATCTCTCTGCTTGTAAGAATGTTGCCCCATGCTTGGAGAGCTCGAGAGGATTTTCCCTGTCTGTCTGCCAGAATGTCGAACAACCATGTTGGCCCAACAAGAGTAGGGTATGGATTGGGCCACTCCCTATCTGAGGCTAGACCAGCAAAAAAGCAGAGGTAGTACACCAAAGTCTGTGTTGTGCTATCCTCTGGGTGAACGTAGTTGTCACCATGAACATTGGGCGCCTCGACGACGCCAGTAAGGGATGTGGGTGCTTTGAAGGGACCCAACTCAGGAAAGTAAGCATGAAGCCATAGTTGGATAAACCATTGGGGCCCTCCCTGCGAATAGTTCAAACCCTTCTGGTAGAAGTCGAACCCAGCTTTGTAGACGTGGCCCAAGAAATAGGAGGCGAAGTCGAACTCTTCTCCTCTAGCAAGTGCCAGTGCCAATGGAACAAATTCATTCATCACTCTTTTCCCAGAGTGGCAGAAGATGTGTTTGCAGAGGGTGTAGAGAATGTAGGCAAAAAACTCTGTCTCGGTCACTTCTCATACCAATTTCTTTTCCCTGTGATAGAACTGGGAAAAAGCTCCGTTGGTGGCAGTCAAACGAGTAAATCCCTCGGGAGGATGGAACTCCTTGGTAGGGTCGAATTGGGGGCCATACGGAATAAGTCCCAGCATTTGGGTAACATCCAGAACTGTGGGTGCCATCATGCCACAGTTAAAGCGAAAGAAGTTGAAAGATGGGTCCCAAAAGGCCAAGGCGGCCTGAATCAGAGAAGGATTTTGTGGGACCCCCCTTCGAAGGAGGGTAATAATTTTTTTTAAACCCACCTTCTCTAAGTCGTCCGACTTCGCAGCCAACATACGAGTGGTCCATATCTTCCAATCCTTGTCCAATGTGGGCCAGCAGGGGAAGGATTTCTTTGGGAAATTTTGCCAATCGAGGCTCAAACAAGCCCGGATTTCGGCATTCCCCAATCGAGGATAGTAGAGAGAAAGGCTAGCAGGGATTTCTCCTATGAGTTGAGGGCCCAAAATATAAGTACCTTCTTCGCTAGGGTTTGGAATGAAGATCCTGGCATCAAGATAGGGCTCTTCGGTCAGTCCTGGTGTTTGTCCTGACACGAACCGTCTCAAGGCCAAAGAAGGAGTAACATGTTCTCGGGTTGCTGGATTGCTGGAGGAGGCCATTGATTCAGTTTGGGTTTAGCGTTGTTGAGGAGGAAAAGGAGAGAGGGTTTTGTTCTTGAGAGTTTTGAGTTTGAGAAAGTTTGAACGCGTAGAGTGTAAGGGGTGGGTTTTGAATTAATTTCGCTTTTATACTCCTACAGGTGGGCCGGGCCTGTAGTGGGCCCGTACCCCGGGGTCCGCTGGGGTTGGTTTTTTTTTTCTTTTTAGTAGAGTTATTATGGTTAGAATTTCTATTAACAATAAACCCAAGTCCAGCGTGTTGATAAAAAGAGGGGAAATTTCATTGAACAAACCTACTGAATTACAAAATTGAAATTTGCGTATTTACAAAAAAAAGTGGGGCAAAACAAGGGAAATCCTAGTTCCTATGAAAAGAAATACAAATTAGGCCTTCGAAGGTCCTGGGTGCTGAGAGGTTGCCTTTTTATTCTCAAAGTAATGAGGAAAGGACCAAGTAACAAGACTATGGAACTTGTTCCATGCAAACTGGAGGAATTTCAGCTCCATTTTCCTCATGTCTTCTTTGGAGTCTGACTCCAATTTTTTCTCCAGCAGGGGCCTAAAGCGGAGCACCAAAGCTTTGGCTTTCCTTCGAAGCTGAGCTTCCTTTGTTGGACGCTTCATTTGTTGTCTTTTGAAGCGCCTTCGAAGCTTTTTGTCAGCATGGCCTGGCACCACTTCGAAGGACTCAGCAGTGAAGTTATGGATTTGGTCATGCAGCTTCTCAATCCTTTCCTTAGCAAGAGCATAATCTTGAAGGGTTTGATCGAAGCAATACGCAGCGGTATTGGCTTCGAGCCATGACTTGATTACTGGTAAAAAGTCCAGGAAACAGTGGATTTGATAAGAAACCGTAGAGGGGATGGAACATAGCACCAATGTCTCACAAGCCCACTTAAAATTAGTTAGTGGAACTTGTTTTTCCAGGATAGAAATGTCCAGGAAAGAGAAGACTGCCAGGAGTTGTAAAGCTTTACTCTTGTCAGCAGGGTAGATGGAATAACCATATTGCCATTGGAAATGAGGGGTGTTGACGGCAAGGTTATTTACCTCATTGAACCAGTCAGGCTCTTCAGGAAGAGGAGCCAGTTTGTTGGTTTCCTCGAAGTCAGCTGGATAATGTGGAGTTTGGACCTCTGTGAGCCAGAGGGACTGTTGGGTTTGAGCCATGCGTTTGAAGTCGCAGTAAGGAGCGGGCCCCAGGTAATTTTCCTCTTGTTTCAGGAAAGAGGAAAATTTGAGAGAGGAGTAAATGGATTCGAGCATACCCATGTGAACGGTGTCGTTACCACTCAGGGGTAGGAATTGGCTTGCAAACAGAGTTCGAAAGTGATGAAATTTATGAGGTGTAGGATCAGGCTGATCGAACCTGACCAGGATGGTGCCAGTGTTGGTATTAGTAGGGTTTTCTTCCCATGAGCCCCAGTTGGACCCATCGAACGAATTCGAACGGGTTAAAGAGGAGTCCCAACCTGTGGGAGATGGGTTGGGGGTGTGGAATGTTCGATCCGAAAGGATTTTGCTTGCCAACATTCGAGGAGAGTTTGGAGGAGACATTTGAGGAAAAGGGGTTTGGCAATCAAGATTGTCTAAGATAAGATTGATTTCTGGAAGAGAGTCCATAAACGCAAGATTTCTCAGCAAAACCCGAATTCGAAAGGGTTTATGAGGGGTAATGTGATTCATTAAACCCTATCATTAACTGCCATTTATAGGGAAATTATTGTAGCTATCTCTGGGAAGCTCAATAGACGTGCATGGGAATGAAATCCTGACATGCTTCGTGCATCCGAAGTTGTAGGGGTATGGGCAGAGAACGTGTGCCATTAACATTTATTTAGCATAAATAAAATGTTAATGCGGGGGGTGTGTTTACATCCTAAAAGTGCCACCCAATGAAAAAATTCCACGTGGCCCCGAACGGTAACGGCGGTTGCATAAAACCTGTCCCAGTCGAGTACCAATTACAGAGGATTGCGGGAGTTAAAAAGGACACTGTTTTATAACAAACGGTGTCGTTTTAGAATAAACCGATGTCGTTTGAGCAATAATTAAACGATGGTTGGGAGGTTATTGGATCTAACCATTAATTTGGACTTTACGATCATCGACCGGTGTCCTCACTGCCCTGTTTTATAACTGAAATTAGATGCAATTGCAGGGAATCATTTTGGAAGGCAAACACGTTGCATTAATTCACGTTGCTTGAAAATAGGAACCACGATCCAGGAAGTGGCCATGAACACCATGATCGAAGCAAGCAGGGGAAGAAGAAATTCTGGAAATATCAGGGTAACCGTTCGAAGACCCCCTTAAACCGTTTTATGTGGCCAACGTGGATATCAATCGAAGACGTGGGGGTCGAAGACAAGTTCAGCGTCTATAAATAGAAGAAACAAGTGAAGAGAACGGACACACAAAAAAATCCATATCATCTGACAATTCATACAAAATGATTGCTCAGAGATCTATCTTAGATTAGTTTTAGTTTAGAGTAGGGTCTTTTTGTAAGTTGAAGGCTTATTTGCATGTAAGACTACTTTCGATTAAATTCAAGTTTTCTTATTTCCTTTAAGTTCTTTTCTTACCAAAGAATAGTTGTTTGCAAGTTCGCTTTTGATTAAATTCAGTGTGCTTGCATTTCTTTATTATTCTTGATAGAATCTTAAGAGTGTTTGTATACAAACTTACCTTTGATTAGATTCAGGTTTGTTTGTGTTCAATCATCTTTTCTGGTTTCGAAGCGCGTCAATCTTTTATTTGGTTGATACCTTAAGGAAAAATCCTCTTAGTTGAGGTAATCGAACGGATAACACAATTGCCTGATTGAAATTAGTTATTTCAAATCATTTTGAAAAGAGTAATTTCTTCTTTGAAGTTATTTCTTTTCTGGCACGCCCGCACACAATTATTTGTCGATTGATTTGAGTTAATTCAGCCCAAACAACAGGACATCGCACCTCAAGGTCCCAAAGTCGATTCCTATCGGTAGCCAAAAGCCTTATGAGTCGCCAGGGAGAACATGTGGCAAGCAAAGTAGCGCGTTTTCCTTTACTCCACTAGCCGAAAACTTTGTCACTTTTTTTTGATCTTAAATCTTTGTCACGTTGAGTCTCTAAACATTTACAATCATCACTTTTCTCTCTCTCTCTCTCTCTCTCTCTCTCTCTAATTTCTCTTTTAAAAATCAAAGATTCGGAGTACTCTCTCCGTCCCAATTTAATAAGTGTTCTTATAGAATTCGTATAAATTTTTAATTGATTATATTTTACTGTATAATTTATACTATTCTATATAATTTTACAAATATTTTCTTAAAGAACTAATTGAGATGTATCTAACGAGATCTATATTTACTATAAAATTCATCATGTTATCAAAAAAAAAATTATTATCAATTTAAATATATAACTAATTTTTTTCGGTTAGAATAAAATGAAAGACTATTAAATTGGGACAGATGAAGTAGTCGATAATTACTAATGACAAATATGAAATTAGGAGATTCATGGTGTTCAAATTAATTGCAATAGTAATCAATATGATAAACAGAGCAAATTAACAAAAACTAAGAGAGAGGATCTGGATACGAAAATTAGATAATTATTTCTCTCATTTCTCTTTATCTCTCTATTCATTATCTAAAAAAAACTTCTCAAAATTCAAACCAAATAAACTATTTCGAACCTTGAAATTTCAAAATTTATTATTGATAGTTCGACCCCGCTTTAAAAAAATTCTGATTCTGCCCTGGGAGAGAGGATCTGGGTCCGAAAGACAGAGCTCCCCATATTGGTTCACCGTTCTCCACAGTTACAAAAATAGTAGACAAACTGACAGTGATCGGATGGAAATAAATGATGACACGCGTACAAGATGTTATACTGCAAATGTAGATGAAAATTTACCTAAATTAAATAGGATTCAAAGCAATTCCTCCCCCCGCCCCCCCCCCCCCCCCCCCCCCCCCCCCCAAAAAAAAAAAAATTTAGTATGTACATAAATACGTTCATATACATATAAAAAAGTTTTTAGTATTTGTAAACGTTTAGATTTTTACATATACTCTAAGTTTGCGAACCTAATTGAGCCGAATACCGCTCCGTTCATGTTCATACAGGTCTAAAGCTAGAAAGAAAAATGAGAGAAATAATTGTCTATTTTTCGGATCCGTATCCTATCTCTCAATTGACAAGCCTAATCGAGCCGAATACTGCTCTCATATAGGTTTAAAGCTGCAAATAAAATTTTTAGTATGTACATATATACTTTCATACACATGTAAAATGATAAAAATATATACAAAAGTAAGTTTTTAGTAATCGTAAACGTTTAGACTTGTACATATACTCCATGTTTGCGCGCCTAATCGAGCCGAATACTACTACGTTCATGTTCGGCTCACTTATGAAACGAGTCTAAAATTGGGGTTCAAGTTCGGCTCATTTGGTAGACGAATTGAACTTGAAAGAGCCTTTACCAAGTCGAGTTTCGAACAGTTCACGAATAGCTCAGTTGATTTACAGCCCTAGGGGAATGAGCAAATTCAAAACAAACGTTCAACAAAAAAAGGAGTCTCATTATGCATACGTGATCAAAACGTCCAGGTGGTACAAGTACCACAGCCATTTCTTAAAACAAAACAAGATTCAGACTTTCTTGAAACCAAGTACCGTTAGCATCTTCTTCTTAAACATATAGAAGATGGAAAAGGTATTCTCCAAAGACGAACTAAAAAAACTAATCCTAAATGATTCATGAATCACTTGACAAAATGCTTTAGGGAAGCAGAGCTAGCATAAAATAGGCCTGGTTTTTCCATTCCTTCCAGGCATGTAAAACTTCATCTCTTTGACATCGCCGGCCGGCTGTGTGTTTTGTGTTAATTTTTTGTTGAAATTAAGGTGCTTGTAAATATGATTAATTTCTTGAACGTGAATTATAAATCGTGTGCCTTAAGACATTTATTGACTAACAACAGTGAGGAACCTTTGCTAGCAAAATAGCTATACACGAGTTGCTCAATCAAGTCAATTTTGTTCGGAAACAAATTAACAATATGATTTGCTATCTGTGGAGGAGGGAAAAAAACAAACAGATATTGTTTTGACAAGGGGATCAGCAAGCCGACCGGCTGCGTTGTAGAGGCTTGGTAATGTAGATGAAAGGGTAGACAAATCTGTGAACAAAGAATCATAGCTTGTCAAAAAAAAAAAAAAAAATTAAAGAAGCGTACTAAATATATAGAACAGGAATAAAGTCTAGAATGGTAAATGATGGAAAAGGCAAAAGCTGGTTGGAGATATGATCTGTAGTGATCTTATACCCAGGACATCAGCTCAAGAATCACTTCTATAGGCGACATGCAGTAACATGACAATGTTGGGAACTGAAAAAGGACTCTTGTTAATTGGTTGATTACAATTTGTAGTCTAACTTGTTCGGTTTTACGTTATGTTCTTGTTAGAAAACTAATATCACAATCGCAGTCCATATGATGTACAACAGTGAAGATCAAAAGCAACTAGTTATTACTGATTATAAGATACTATGAGTATCGCATAAAAAGTCACTTACTGTTGTAATCAATCCAGTCGATCTCTAGTTAATCATGCGGACTGTAAAGTCAATTGCTGCGCGCATGTCCTTCTAGATCGTCAAACACTACTTTAGCTTAAAGCAGAGGTAATCGTTTGCTTGATTTTTGTTTTGGGAAATTATGCTCTTAAGACTTTTCATGCCCGAGGTTACATGGCAAAAAACCAAGATCGAACGGCATGCGTAAAAGTAAGTGTGAATACCTTTTCCGTATACCAAATAGATAAGAGAGAAGCTAAATGCCTGATGATGATGTTTTTGTGTTGGACACAAGTGGGTACTATGGGTGGGTAAGGTTGCCGGTCTAAATTGGTTGATGGGATTGGAAGGGAAACCAAAGGCACCTGATACCTGGCCGTGACAGTTTGTGCAAATCTCTTTTATCTTAGTTTCCATGTTCTTTTGAGGCAAATATAAAATCTTTCAGTCAGCAGCAGAATCCCCACAGAAGGTATTTCTAAGATAGGGTAGCTGGTACTTTACTTGATAGGTATGGATTTTGAACAAGATACCTTTTCAACCTCCGGAACAAAAGGTTGCCCTTCGATCGAACATTTATGCTTTGATGAAAGTTTTTTTCAAACGTCGGAATTACAGAGGTCTTCAAAAATTTTGCATTTCTAGAAGCTCCAATATTTATATTAGATATAAAAAGCAGTCATTAAGTTATTTTGAAGGTGTTTAAAGTTCTTATGTGTATCTCTTGATCATCGCTCAACTCAATATATATTCTTTTAAGGGCAAATTTCACTCAGACCCCCTGAGGTATCTGACAATGACAGAAAGTATCCCTCAGTTTTCAAAAATGACAGAAACCTCTCTTATTTTACAGTTTGGGTTTCATTTCATTAGTTTCCGTTAGTTCCGTTAGTTAAATGGACGGAAAATGTACGGAAATGTACGGAAAATGAAATCTTCAATTTTATTTAGTTCTACACCTATCTTAGGGCTCTCATTAAAAGTCCTAGAGTTAAAAATTAATTATGATCATTTAGGATAAAATAATTAAAAAAATAAAATCTTTGCACCAATTCAAACGGATTAAAATTTGGAACATTTAAAAATTTTGCTTTTCACTTGATTTTAGAGATTTCAATGAAGAGCAAATACTTAAGTGCTCCAATTTTCAATCTATTTGAATCGGCGCAAAGATCTTATTTTTTTTATTATTTTATCTTAAAGTGCAATAATTAATTTTTGGTTTTAAGATTTTCAATGAGAGCCTTAAGATAGCCGTAAAACTAAATGAAGAGCAGATACTTAAGTGCTCCAATTTTTAATCCGTTTGAATCGGTGCGAAGATTTTATTTTTTAATTATTTTATCCTAAATGATCATAATTAATTTTTAACTCTAGGACTTTTAATGAGAGCCCTAAGATAGGTGTAGAACTAAATAAAATTGAAGATTTCATTTTTCGTACATTTCCGTACATTTTCCGTCCATTTAACTAACAGAACTAACGGAAACTAACGGAATGAAACCCAAACTGTAAAATAAGGGAGGTTTCTGTCATTTTTGAAAACTGAAGGGTACTTTCTGTCATTGTCAGATACCTCAGGGGGTCTGAGTGAAATTTTCCCTTCTTTTAATTGTAGTCATATTTTCTCGTATCTCAATCTCACGTCGCAGTTGAGTTTACGACCCAATTGGGTTTTCTTCATACATTACAATCACAACATATATATAGTGCTTACTACAAAATTCATGCAAACTTGAGTGTGTGCTCTCGTGTGGGTGTGTCTACCTATTAATACTTAAATAGCTGTATTAATTACAGGCAGGCAATGCAACAAGAATGTGATTTTCTGGATTGGGGGAATATGGTGAAGCAGTGAATAGATAGATGGGTTTGCAAGGGAATTGAGAATTGGAAGGGAGATATGTTGTAGTGGTTTTGGTGCTACATATCTTACTACCCCATGTGTTAGATTCTTGGTCTATAGATATAGGTATAGGCCTTTTCGGGTATGGCTTATGGTGTACAGCTTTATAAGAACTGTAATCACATGAGGGCCTCTTCTCTTCTCAACCTTTATCAGGGGATGATTCAGGGTCATTCTAAGCCTCTTGCTCCTAAGTTGCCCCAAACCAAAAGGGGACTTTAATTCTTAACTACTGTATATAATTTAGGGTAAATTGAGTAGAAGGACATAGTATAGGGGTTTATGCCACAATTAGTCTATTTACTTTTTTTCTTGTAGTCTCCAGGACAATTGACACTTAGTCTCTCAAAAATACCCTCCGACGTATCTGTTCATTTTTTGTGTATCTGTTGAAATTTTAATTTTTTTTTATTTTGACCTTTGACTAGCGTTGACCAGCGTCAACTGGTGTATCTGTTCATTTTTGTTGTATCTGTTGATTTTTTATTTTTACCTCTACCATCCAACCACCACTTCTACCACCACCACCACGACGCCACCACCATCGCCACCATGCCGCCACAACCTCCGCTTCCACCACCATTCCATTACCACCATGCCACCACCTCCACCACCACCACCACCACCACCACCCCACCAAACCCTCCATTTTCACCACCACCACGCCGCCACAACCTCCACCACTCAACCACCACTTCCACCACCACCACCACGATGCCACCACCACCGCCACCATGCCACCACAATCTCCACTTCCGCCACCACTTCTACCACGACTCCATCACCACCGCGCCACCACATCCACCTCCACCTCCACCACCACCACCACCACCATGCCACCATAACCTCCACTTTTTTCCTTGTCGTTTCCAAGACAATTGACACTCAGTCTCTCAAAAATACCCTCCGACGTATCTGTTCATTTTTTGTGTATCTGTTGAAAATTTAATTTTTTTTATTTTGACCGTTGACTAGCGTTGACCAACGTCAACTGGTGTATCTGTTCATTTTTGTTGTATCTGTTGATTTTTTATTTTTACCTCTACCACCCAACCACCACTTCTACCACCACCACCACCGCCACTATGCCGCCACAACCTCCGCTTCCACCACCACTCCATTACCACCATGCCGCCACCACCACCACGACGCCGCCACCACCGCCACCATGCCACCACAATATCCACTTCCACCACCACTTCTACCACGACTCCATCACCACCACGCCACCACATCCACCACCACCACCACCACCACCATGCCACTACAACCTCCACTTTCACCACCACCTCTACCACCACTCCATCACCACCATGCCACCACTTCCACCATCACCATTACAACACCACCACCATGATGCCACCACAACCTCCACTTCCACCACCACCATACCACCACTCCATCATCACTACGCCACCACCACCTTCACCACTTCCGCCACCATGCCGCCGCCGCCACCACCATGCCACCACAACCTCCACTTCCATCACCACCTCTACCGACACTCCATCACCACCACTACCACCACTTAACCACCACTTCCACCACCACCACTATGCCGCCGCCGCTGCCACCATGACAACCTCCACTTCCACCACCACTACGCCACCGCCACCACTCTATCACCACGACGCCACCACGTTCACCACCACGACGCCACCACCACCACCATGCCACCAAAACCTTCACTTCCATCCCACCTCTACCACCATTCCTCCACCACAACCATCACCACTTCCACCACACCCCCCTCCCCTCAGCACCTCCATAACCATTCCACCACCACCACCACCACTCCAGTTCTCCAATCATGTCTACCACCACCACCACCTCTCCATCGTTACCGCCACCATCACCACCACAACACAAAACAGATTCAGATACATCAAAACAAATACAATAGATATACCATAACAGATACACCAACAAAAAATAAATAAATACATATATATATATATATATGTATATATCAATAGCAAATATACCAAAACAAATACAAATATACCAACAATATCTGTTGGGGTTTGTTCTAGCTTCTCTCTTGCAAAATTGGAGAGAGAAACATATTTTTTGTTTATTTTGGACGGAGGTTGACGGTACGTAGGAGTTTAATTGATGAGTGTTTTTAATACGTCAAATGTTTATATATGATATTTCGGTAGGGTCAGGTGTTTATGTCTACTACCACCATGACCATATCTACCACCACCACTCCACAACCACCGCCACTGCCATAACAAAGTCTTTTTTTTCTTCTTAAAACAGATACAGATATACGTAATACAGATACACCAAAACAGATATAATAGATATACTGCAACAGATACACCAACACACGGATTAAAAAAAACAGATACGCCAACACAAAACAGATACAGTTGTATCAATAGCAGATGTACCAAAATAGATATAAATATACCAAAATACATACACCAACATAACACAAAACAAATATAGATATACTAATACATCAAAACAGGTACACCAACACAAAACATATACAAATATATTAACATCAGATATGCCAAAATAAATCCACTTTCACCACCACCATTTCTACCACCACAACCTCCACTTAAAAATACAAATATATCAACAACAGATACACAAAAAATGAACAGATATACCGGTAAATATCAACGCCGCTCAACGGTAAAAAAAAAAAAAATCAACAGATACACAAAAAATGAACAGATACACTGGTCAACATAAGTCAACGCTGGTCAACAGTCAAAAAATACAACCTCTACCACCACAACCTCCACTTAAAAATACAAATATATCAACAACAGATATACAAAAAAATAAACAGATATACCGGTCAATGTCAACGCCGCTCAATGGTCAAAAAAATAAAAAAAAACCAACAAATACACAAAAAATGAACAGATACACTGGTCAACGTAAGTCAACGCCGGTCAACAGTCAAAAAAATAAAAAAAAACCAACAGATACACAAAAAATGAACAGATACATTGGTCAACGTAAGTCAACGCCGGTCAACAGTCAAAAAAACAAAAAAAAAAACCAATAGATATACCAAAAGTGAACAGATACACCAGTCAACGCCGGTCAACGGTCAAAATAAAAAAAAAGACATTTTTGTGTTAGCCAAACAAGGCTCTTGTCTCATTAAAGTCAATTTAAATGAAAAGACATTTTTTTGTGTTAGCCAAACAAGGCCCTTGTCTCATTAAAGGCAATTTGGTCTTTTCATGGACCTTAAACTTCAAAATATTTTCATTAATGGACTTTACACATCACTGAAACTTAAGCTGGACTAATTCTGCTTTGACACCTCTTCTTTTGGACTTTAGACCAATTTGTTGTATAATTTATCATGTTTTGCCATTGCCTGGATGCATTAATTAATTATGTACCACAAAACTGAAGGTAGAGCCCATATCATATGTCACAACCAAGAAAAAAATTTCAATGCCTGACGGGTATCACGTGGTGCCTGCTCGCGCATCTGAGCCTTCCATTCCGTGTTTGAACAGCTCAAATTTGGAGAGAGAAAAAGGAGAGAGAGTGTTGGGGTAAGAAGAGAGAGAGAGTTTCAATCCGAACCGTTCAAAAGTGTATCGGACGGCTCGGATGCGCCGAACGGGTACCACCTAGGATATACCCGCTCGGCACTGAAAAATCTCTCCACAACTGGGCTTGGCCTGGCCTTAGAACAAGGTCCAAGAGGCCGCCGCCCAAGACCCCATCTTCAGTGAGAATTTGAAGTAAAAAGAAACTCGCGTTAGAATTATTTGTACCCGGGAATGTCTCATGGCAAAGTCTCGAATACCCTTGTCAGTCATTTTGAGTCTTGAAAACCAATCCCAAATTTTTTTTCGACATAACGCATCTACCTGAATATGTATATTGATCTTATTTGACGAAGAGAAATGCTACATGGTAATCACATCATCTTAGTGAAGTTATGTCAATATCTTTACATAAACTAGGTGAATTTTCTATGATAAGTACACACAAACCATAATACGGAGTATAAATTCAAATACTCCACACAACTTCCACACAATATGTTCAGAGCTGTTTGATGTATGTAGAAACACGTGAACCGAACGCTTTTGGATGCAATTATAGGCCAAATTGTGTTTTAAAATTGTGTTCCGAGCATTTCTCATATTATTTTTGAAAAGAATCTACAGTACATAGCATTAAACAATGCCACTGATTTTTCTGGAAAGGAAATATTGAGTTGACTAAGTGGTGGGGTCAGTGTGGGACAAACAACTTGCCCAAACCCTGTGGAGTGCACATGCTATAAATTTCAAGTCTTTAAAGGGCCAAACACCATAAAAAAACTGAACCCATAAGCAGTACAATACCCCTTCTGATCACAAGATCTTCAACTTGCCTCTAATGGCTTCCTCTGTTCCACAATACCCCTTTGATCACTTCACTTTCTGCAATGAATACTGTGAGTTTCCAACTCCTATCGGCGGCGGCGCAATGTGGGTCGACGAAGAAGGCTCACCCTTCTTTGACAATAATGGAGCACTAGTACTTGTTGATACTATGGTGCCGCCAGAAACTGATGTCACGTCGTCGTTTAATTCAGTGATGCCATTTCCGGAGCAGTTGGGGGTGTCCCCAGACATGGCTGTACCTGTGTTGGCCGAGTTCAATCAGGGGTTAAGTGGCATTATTGCCGGAAGTGGTGAGAGGTTTGAATCATATTCAACCGGTAGTGGTGTATGCTACGTGCAGGATGTGTGCGAGTTTGGAGAGGAATATTGCAATGGTATCGTGCCTGATTATCAGGCTGTTTATCCCTCTTCCAATCACAATTGGGTAATACTTTCTTGGCCTTCCACTTTTTGTTTTTGTGTGTTTAATTCAATTAAAGTTCATTCTGCCATATCATGTCATGCCTTGCCCGGTGTCATGTCATGCCCTACCCATGGATGTGCCACGGAGTGCTTTGCCTTGCCCGTTGACAATTTATTCATACTTTTTCTGATCTGAGCCAAGCGTCAAGATGCATGGAAATTCAATATAGAGCGCTTTACATCAAACTATTGTCAAATATTATTAGTACGTATAACATAAGAAGAAACTTCAATTATAGGGTTGCAATCAAGTTACTCAAGTGCCAATAATGGAGGAACCCAGTTCGAAGGTTGGCAAGTACTCAGTCGAAGAAAGGAAGGGCAGAATTCTCCGATATCTTAGGAAGAGAAATCAAAGGAACTTCAACAAAACTATCAAGGTTCCTCTCTCTCTCTCTCTCTCCTCTCTCTCTCTCTCCAACATATTAAGGCATCTTTTTTATGATAATTGAATATCCGGGTCAGTTTGCGCGCACTTCGACTAATTTCAGAACATTGAAGTTAATGATTTAACAAATCCTCCGGTGGCCCAAAGTTAAAATATCAAGTATCGAAGTCTTTGATACCTTGATAACACGCGGGCGCACATATCACACTTCTGTTCTTTTTTTCCGTAGAAGATATCATTAATTGATTTGCGCTGATGAGTCTCACATGCATTTTCCTTTTGTACAGTATGAATGTCGCAAGACCCTGGCTGATAAGCGGGTCCGAGTTCGCGGAAGATTCGCCAGAAACAATGAGCTGTGCGATGGAGATCATGCAGTACCAATGAAGGAAAAGAACAACAATAACGACGACAACAACAATTTTCACGAAGATGGAGGATTTTACAACGACGACACTGTTAAGGTACTTTTTCACAGTTGGCCCCTGCCCAAAAATCCTACACACGACTCACCAACCGTATTAAATCTTGATATATGTACATAATACAATTACACGATGTTGTGAGTTTTGTAGTGATTTTATCATCTCGCTTTTTGCAGATCAAATATGATGCCGAGGATGATTGGCTACAAGAGGCTATCTCGAGTCTCGTGTATTTAGGCTGAGATATATGTGTAAATTTACGTTTAACTAAGCCGATCCATCCATTGGCAAAATGAGGACGATTCTAAAGAAATTTATTTGTGTAGAATTAGTAGCCATTGTTGGTTTCCAAAGTTTGATAACTCTTTGGAATGCTTCGGATGAGGAAATGAAGAGAACTCCTTTGTAACGCTTGGTGATTCCGAAGTGCACATTTATAGGACGCATGGCTCTAACAATTTCCCGATATTTTTGCATTTAGTTTAAACTTTTATTGTTAGTTTCATGAATTTGAATACTGTACTAATTAATGATACTTTTTCCCATTAACGCCACAAATCAAAACAATAAAAATTGTAAGTACCAAATTCCGGGGTACGTCACTAGCTTCTATTGGCAATTCTCTATGACAAAACACATATTTTATATTGAGTTGTAATTTTGTTATTTTTATAAGTTCGTGAGTCTGTATAGGATTAAAGTGGAAGAAATCATTATTATTTATAATTGAGAGTGAGCGTTCTCGATAAAAATGGAGTCGCGAGACAAATTTTGTTGAAGACGGATCGACCCAGTTATCAATCGGCACCTTCGGACTTTTTTAAAAGAAGAAAAACGTTTAAAAAAAAAAAGAGGGGACCCAATGAAGGGGTCTTATTACAGGGTTTGACCGTAGCCTTTTAACTTTGAAAAGAAAGGGACGGCAAAGATTTCTCCTAGAAGTCATATACTATTGCTTACTAGAGATTAAATTCTTTCTATCGACGGTAGAAATTTACTTTTTTACCATCATTTTTTTTGGTCATATCATATATTTATTGTTGATCTGAACCATTCATTTTGTAAACACCACATAGTAGTGGATCCATACAAAAAATAAATTTCATCAGACATCGATAGGAGTATCAAAAATTGAATTTTATTTTGCAAAATGGATAGTTTATCATTATTATTACTGACAGAAATCAGATCGTCCATTTTATAAACCAAAATTCAAATTTTGTTATATCTATCGAATTCCGATCAAGCTGATTTTTTGCAAGACAATACTATATTGTGGGTCTTAAAATAAGAACGGTTGAGATCACAACAATAGACACTCAGTGAGGCCCATAATAGACATTGGTAAAAAAGTTGGGTTTTACACCCGCAGTGGATAAAATTTATTCTCTTGCGCAATGTGATAAGTAGGAGAAAAGAAGAAAAGGCGGCAGAGGGGAAAAAGAAAACAATGCATGCGCAGTTTTTAAGAGCTATGCCGAAGGGAGTTTTTGGTTAAGTTGATTGGAGGGCTTGTGGACTCTAAGACCGTTGGTGATCAAGATCACTAGGTGCAGTGTACGTGTGACTCAACAGATGATACTTAGAAAGTTGTAAGAATTTATTTCGTTTAGATAGATATATCTATAACTACACAATATTTATAATGATTTGATTACTTTCCGTGATTTTTATCCATTTTGAGGTTTTTCACGTACGATATTTGGGATTAATTGCTTGTGTAGTTTTTGCTAGCAGTATAACTTGGTGATTCACATTCATATTATTAGGATTTTTTTAAGGATTGTTAGGGAACCTGATTTTTCAAAAAATAATCCGTTTAGGAATTAAAGAATTTCGCATAATTAAATAACTTACCATCGTATATTTTAATGAGTGTCTGTGAATTTTTTAAAGAATATGGAACGGTACTACCCAAAAAATAGAAGATTGGTTTCAAACTGAGGGGTTTGATTTTCATAGTTGGCCGTAGAAGGTGGAAAAACAGAAGTACGAATTTGATTTTCAAGGTTTGCCAAGTGGTATTGGCCAGGAACGTCGAGGTCTGTTCTCTCTTAAGGTTAGATCAATTCTCCTTAATTGGCATCAACTTTGGGGTCATCTCACCTCTACGTGTAAAATGGCTGTGAGATTGCTGTAAGGATTGTTCTAAGGCGCACACAAACTGACACAGGACACATTGCATTAAACGTGTACAATGGCTGTGAGATTGCTATAAGGAAAATTTTAATTAAGAAACACGACAGACAGGGGTACTACAGACATAGAGAAGCTGGCATTCCTATGGATGGTTGGGAACTATCTTGGTTAAGGAACAAAGGTAGCTTGGCTTTGTTGATCGAGGAAACAATCAATCCAAAATATATACTATTTGCTACGTTTATTCCCTACTTAGCCGAACAAAGACCACCACCGATGAGCGGCAAAAAACATTGGAGAATATGTTCGTACGTCCGTCGTTGGTTTGACAACAAATGCGAGCCTATCCAGCCACTTTGTGGTCTAAGTCCACAGATTCTACACAATCTCAGAGATTATAGCTAGTACTATTAGATTAGATAGATTTGAAGGTGGCACCCACACGGCCCACCTCATGTTGATCTCTACTCCGGGATGGATCGATACTTTGAGATTTGAAGGTGGCACGCAATGTCACTTGTTGTTCTAATTAGGAGACCTAGCCATATTGATACAAAATATAAATTATAGGATTAAAAATATAACAATTCATATTAGACAGACTATGTTGAGATTTCACGCAAACTAGAGAGACTATTTCTAAAATTTACCCTTTATATTTTTTATTGTGAAGTATGAAAACTATCCCAAAATTAATGGTTCCAGATAGTACAATATACTGCATTTTTGCCGATCAAAAAATATTATGATACTTCTAATACTATGTATTCAGTTTCTAATTAATCGTGTGAATGTTGTTGTGTAAACATTTTTTTTTTTTGGTATCTCGTCCAGTTTATCTTACGTACGTTTCTACTAATCTCTTGGGGGTCAATCCAACTGTCCACAAGCGGGGCACACATTTAAAGCCGGAACAAAGCTTCGTATGGAGTACTACCCCATATAAAAAGTGATAACACCTTGGAGATTTCGAACGTGAGACTTTTGGAGAGAGTAAACTCCTAGCTAAGCCTTGTTTCACAAAAAAAAAAAATACTCGTGAGTCTATTGTAGTCTTGTGTACAGTGTAAACGCAGAGAAGGTTTTGCATTTAGAAGTTGTTAGCAGAGTCAATATGAACATGCTGGAGCAGTGTGGGAAAGAAACCTCACATTGTTTGTTCATTCTTTAGGCATATTTGCTCTTGGGAAAGAGTCTGGATAAGAGGAGTTTGATAGATATAGATAGATAGATAGATAACAGGAGGAAGTCACACAAATTAATGGGTGTTCACAAGCAAGCGTTCTGTCACTCGTAAGAAAGCACTACCATATATATGAAGTGACTCCAACATCGATCCATCCATCCTCTCATTTATTTCCCTGAATTTGTCCCCATCGACGCCCCAGCTACTAGTTGCTCGTGACTTCTAGTTTCAACTGCTCCCTTCATAACGTACGGGTCTTCCAACATAGAGGAGTACGCCATGCTCAAGCACTTCGATGCTCAGCTCGACTTGACTTGTTTAGAGTTCTACATCGATTTCCCCTCTAGTCCACCAACATATATAGAAGGGCCCTGACAGCCCTGCTAACATTAGATTCTAGTGATTTGCAACCTCGATCTACATTTCAACTCAATTAAACACGCACGCACGCGCACACACACACACACATATATATATATATATATATATATGCGTATATATATCTATAAAAATCATAGGCCCTGGAAGGCTGGAACCATTCAAAAACCATTTTGGTCTCACGACCTCGCTCGTTACTATCCCTATTAATTCCAATGCCTAACGAGAAAGTGGATTTGCGATATTTTGTCCTATTCTGGGATTTACTTACATCTCAGGACTAATAAATGAACTAAAATTAATTCTTATCTGTCGTAATCTCAAGGTGATCATAATCTAGTAGGCCCAAATTTAACAGTGTCGATAGGTTCGAAGAATAAATACAAGACTCTATACAAATCTAGAAGTGATGCTTTAAGGGCAGGGGTAAAGCAGTGCTACCTAACTACCTGGTACATCGGACGAGCGCGAGCAATCTGACCTAAAACACCATATGTGCATTGAAAAAACAAAAAGAAGAAAGACTATTTGATTGAATCTAAAGTCCAAAATGCGATCAATCACAGGGATCGGTTCAGGATTTGTCGGCAGTGACTGGCCCATATATAATGCAACAACTAATTGTGACCCACATACTTAATTACTGTGGGATCGAGGCTAGGGATGCATTGGGGGGGCCAGGCCAGGAGATCATATAGGAACAATTAATTAATGCATTGGTTGACCCCTAGCCCACATCATTTTGTGGCAGCAAATCTTACAACATATATATAGTTTCGAACCAATTTATGGTAAATTTCGTGAGAGCAATGATATGCTATTTATAGGTTGCTTTCGGTGGGCCTAGATTAATCTTCAACGCCCACTGTTTTAATTTGCTCTACTACTGATTGCATTAATCTCTCCTACTCAAATATATACTGTGTATGAATGTGAAGTTATATATGGTTGTCGCAAGTATAGAGGCCGTAGGACCAAACAAACAGTAGTTGCTATTTCCTCCCTACTTTATACTCTAGTATGTACTTACTAGTGACACAAAAGGAACACAAATTCACTGTGGTTTTTTTTTATTTTTTTTTTGGGTCAAGACTAGAATAGCGTTAGAGCATGTGTAAGTGGCGAAGCATAGTTCGTGAGCCATTTTGGCACACTGAATACACCTTTTGCTAGCTAGAAGATGCTCATCGTGTACGTGTAAAAATAGAAGTCTCACGGTGCTAAACTTGCTCTTAAAGAATTTTAGTGGAAATTTTCTCATATTACAAGAGAGGGTAAAGTTCACCGATTTATAATTTGGGTGAAATAAGAGTCTTAGCAAACCTCAATGGAGCTTCTCTATAAGAAAAAACTAATAAACTCGTTGATCCAGTTGTCATGGAGTCGCGCATTACTTAAAGGCAAATAGTATTTCAATTCAACAAATAAATATAGTTTTTGTTAATGTTAGAATGTTATAGTGTTACCCGCTCGTGAGTGGGGAGTTTGACTCTCCATAAATTAATTGGGATGCTTGTAATCTAGTTCAGAGACATTGGGTAATCAAAAAAAAGAAGTATAGTATCATGCTTTGGCAAAATGCATGGAGTAGAATTTATACGGCTTCTCAAGCTAGCAAAGAAACCTTTCGCCAGTTGAAATATATACAAACAAATGTCATCAATTTGCTCAACTCGGCTTCAACTGAGATCATCATATCACCTCTATGATTTGATCACTGTTTAGAGGTTCCTACTCCAAGAAAGAACTAGGCCGCAACCACCAGTTAATTACAAGCACACCTTGCTAGAGATCAACAACAAATGTGCCGATTTGCTTTCCAAAAGATATGGCTGAGAGCACCTCTTCCGATCCCCTTTATTTAGTCTGTCTTCAGTACCGTTTTGTACTATTACAGCTCGTTTGGAACAAGCGATTTCAGGAGAAAGGAAAAGGGAAGGAGGGAAAACTCAATCTCTCCTCCGTTTGGATGATCCACAAGGCAAGAGAGGGTGAGGAAGGGTGGGACACGAGAGTCTCATCGTTGCCCCTTTTTGTTTCTCGCCACTTTTGGTGCGATTCCGTGAGAAAGGAGAAGAGACAGGCGACTGGGGAGCGTGAGTGAGAGTAGATCTCACTCGCTCAACTTCTGGCGCGGCTACGCCGGCGTCTTTTCGTCGTCGAACCAGTGGCTGTGCGGTCGCCGGAGAAGAGGGAGGAGAGTTTCAGGTTGCCGGAGAAGAGAGAGGATAGTTCAAGGTCGCCGGAGAGTCACCGGAGAAGAGACCAGTCGCCGGAGATGGAAGTGAGAGTTTGATATCTCACGTGTGTTTGGATGGCTTGGTGAGAAACCACACCCCTCTCTTTTCTCCTCTCACTACTAAGGAAGACCACTCCCCTTTCTTCCCCTTCCTCACCTGAGCAGCCAAAGGAGCTGTTAAAGTTCCAACTCTTGGAAGGCATGAGGGGTACAAGTTACCGCAGAACTACGTACCCGTAATTTTATTTAAGCAATCATTAATTTCCAATTCACCAAAAACACAAAAAAAGCCTTCTTTATGGTAGAGTGAAGAAATCCAATCCAGACCACTGTGCTTCTGTTGGGGAACATGAAAATACCAATCCTGATGGGCCCAAATATATGTTGTCGATAGGAGATGTGCGGCCTGTCATAAGCCCAAGGCTAATTCCGTTTCAATTGAATGATACTACTATCTCTATTATAAAACAGAAAAGTGTGGGGATAAGTTATTGGAACAGCTTAGATTCATTTGATCCAAAGGCTGTAGTGCATCTTTCTATTTCCCGATTAAGTGCTCATAGTTTTCACCTAAATCACACCTCTGCCATCTCCTTCCAACCGAGATGCATAGTGCCATAGGCACGGGCTAATACTAATAATGGAAAGTTATACTAATATATACTACCAAATTATTTTTTGTTAGTGTCAAAACTTCATTTGCACATGATATATAGTGCACTAGAATTTTCGGCATAACAAAAATATTTTAATTTTGTCATTACCATATGATTCTTTAGTTTCGTATTGACATGGTTGGTTTAATTGGTTCAACTACTACCCATTTTCAATAATCCACGTCCAAACACTAATCATCCCCAGAACCAAAACAAACAAACATAGATAAATAAATAAATAAAAATGAAACTGAAACTGCGAGTGGAGGCTAAATAACATCAAGTGCATGTATATATATAAAAACTCATACTAATTTATATGCTCTCGATATATACAATATATATATGGTTGATAATTATAATCAGCATCCCTAGATATATAGGGTTCTCCGGTCCTATGCAGGAGGAGTGAAGGGGAAAAAAGCAGCAGTAGTAAAGTGGCAGACAATCAAGAATTAAAGCTCATGATTGCTAGTAATTGTAAAGGGAAGACACGCTAATTAAGCTGGCAATTTTCTCTCTCCTTTTTTGGTAGCTAGCATGACCATAAAGAATCCCCCATGTTGGCATGATCAACCACCATGTCCATGTTAAAAAAGGACTTGGTCTGAGAAGACGGTGTTATGAGCTTGGAGGAGGGCGACGGCGAGTCATTCTCCGGTGAATTAGTGGCCGGAGGAATAGAAATCGAAGAGAATTCACGCATCCGCATGTGCACAACCTCGGCTTGTGCTAGAGCTAACTGGGTCTGGAGAACGTCGATCTGATGTTGTAATGACGATATTGCCCCTACACAACCGTATACCGGATCGCGTACTCTTGCGTTTGCCTCGTAAACCATGGATTTAACCGCATCGCCCCGTTGGTGAACGGGCAACTCCTGAAAATTGCACAACCTAACCAATTAATAAAGTTTATGAAGGAAAAAAAATAAAAAAGGCATGGTCTTTGAAGACACATCACTTGATGGTGTTTTTTCCACGTTCCAAGTAACATGCTCAATACCTTACACTTTGAAAATTTGTTGGAAAATCCTCGATGGAGAAAGGATATTCTTTACTTCGAACCACAAAGTGGAAATATGTCGCTCATTTGTCGTATAGTGATGAGGACTTCACGTTTATAAAGCTGAATTTTGAAAAATAAATGGTTTTGACAATAACTTGCAGGCTTCTCTTCAATTTTTTATGGTCAAAGAAAACCACCGAAAGAAGATTTCAAAGGTTTGCATCGATAGGTGGGTAAAAGGTTGGTGAAACTACTCATTTTGTGAAGGTTTTTCAAAGCATGCTTCGGCATAACGTGATGATTGAGGATAACGATTTCCAAAATGCTAAGATGACAGACGAAAGTCCATGGATCCGAATTCATATGTGTCTTCGGAATAGATAATCTAAAATCTGTGCATCTCCGTCTATGTTTGTACATTAATATCTAAATAATTTGTCTAAAACCTTGACTAGTGGATGATGCATGTCACAATTAATTACCCTACTTTAAGTAAGGCAGCTATTTTAAATTTCGAAAAAGTCCCATGAAAAATAAAGATACATAGGTTGTCGATTCAGCATTGGATGAAAAAAGAATGAAATACCCAGTTTTCCAAAAAAAAAAAGTGCAAATCTTTTTATCAATTATTCCAATAACTAGAAGGAAAAAAAAAGTTAGATATGTGGTGGTCATAAAGGAGTTAAACCCCTTTTGATGAATGAAATTCAGTCTGAACATATATTGTCTAACTAAAGCTGATTTCAACACTTTCTCTTTCATTTTCAAAGGTAGCATAGATAGTGATTTAGAATGACTGGAACACCACCATTAGGAGAGAATCACTGTAATTACCCCCAGTTATATAGAAAGACGTGAAGTAAATATTTTGATTTTAAAAACAAAGGGTAAATAAACTTTAATAAAGATGTCACCAGTGGGTTTTGGTGAGTTGGGCATGGGACCCTTCTCAACTACCATAACTGACATCATAGTTGAAAATCACTGTTAATTACTTTAATAATCACTCTGCTAATATATTCGTTAATTTTACAAATTATAATATGATATCAGGAGATTCCATCACGCCACGGCCAGTAATTTATTGTGAATCAATAGTCCTACTCACCTAATTAAATTAAAAACCAACAACTTTAATCTACCAATAATTAAAATAAATTTACTTTCCCTTCTTTTAATAATCAAATAAAGTGATGGAGTCAAATCAAGAAGGTCCCCGTGTGTTCCTCCCTGTAATGTGATCTTTGTGTTTCCCTCTCTTTTTTTTGGTAACTCTTAATTTGTTCCACTATATTTTCGGGGGGAAATCCAAAACCCTAAACAGTCATCGGAAAATTTTAGCCGGAATAAATTAATTAAGAGAACACAACCACGCTTAACAAGTAGAGAAAAATGATTAATTAGCTAATTAAGGAAGGTACGTAGATATGATTTGGAATAACATGTGCATTTTGGGTTGTGATCTCTTTGCCGAGCAAAAAAAACATGTGCATTTCGGGAGATTAGTTCAAACTAAGAAAGTATGTATTCTTAATTTCTTGCTCATACATCTCAAACTGGCTAGCTAGAAGCATTCCCGCATTGGTTTGGTGAACAAGCAAGTTGTACGTTCAAGTTGATATCCTAAAAACAACCTCAAATTTGATATGATCCTTGGCTATTAAAAGTTGGTTTTATAATCAACTTATAAAATCGTACAGACAACTAGCACAGCTGCACGAGCCCATGCAATTACACACACAGAGATTGTTAGAGGATATAAAAAGTTACCTCTCTCTTTTAGACTATAATAAGATTATAGATAAGTTGGCTTGTGGTTGAAACTCTAAGATATAAAGACTTGGGCAAATAATAGGTCTTGTGTTCAAATCTTACCGTTTACTTGATAATTGAAGTATGTAAACAAGATTAGCTTGCTTATAGAGGAGAGATTAATTGGCTACATGGTGAGAGGGTTGGCCATATTGACAATATGAATATTATAGGTACTATATATATATATATATACAGAAATCTTCAAGTAAGGACCTTAAAATGAGGACCTTAAATGCGGACCTCCCATTTCTCACCTTTCCCGATCTGTTTTCGATGATCCGAGCCGCTCAATGTGTTCAGAACGTGATTTCAAGGGTACCCGCGAGAAATCGGCAAAAAAAATGACCGGGAAGGGCTTGATATATATATATATATATATATATATATATATATATATCTAACAGCTTAAACTTTAACGGAACCAATTGTCGAGTAAGTTGTGACTTGCACGAAAGGCATAACTTCATAGTGATAAGAGGACTAGTACTAGGCATAGGGTTTGAGCTTAAACTTTAACGGAACCAGTTTGTCGAGTAAGTTGTGACTTGCACGAAAGGCGTAACTTCGTAGTGATAAGAGGACTAGTACTAGGCATAGGGTTTGAAGCGGAGAAAAGACAGAATTACCTGCAACATCTTGTTAACGTTGCTAGCGCCAAACACCTTATGCACACTAGCAAACTTCTGCGGCTCGTCGGCCGGAAAGTAAGGAGCAAACACACAATCGTGAGCACACCTCCGGCGAAGGAGCTTGCATGCAGCGCAAGGGGACGCTGCCCCTTGTTTTCTACTACCAATATTCTCCTTCATTATTTCTATCTATGTATAGTGCAACTACCTCAACACTATCTACCACCCAAAACTAACTAGCCTCACATGATCAAGAGTAGCAAAATTTAGTCAAAGATGGGATATTGGGGGGAAAAAGACAAATGAAGGGTAGCTTAATTGAAGAAATAGGGAAAGGTGGGAATTGATTAGAGAGAGCTAGCTACGGAGAGAGGAAGGGGGGGCTGGAAGGAAAGGGGGGTTTGGTGTTTTATAGTGAGAAAGTAGATATGGCAGGATATCTTTAATGGGTCCTACTAAGTAAGGGCCTTTAGATTTTGCTTATATCACAAAAAAAAACATCCCCCTGCTAGTATCTTTGTCCCACCTCTTTATTTTAATTTTTTTATTTCATTTTATTTTGTGCTTTTTTTTAATTTCTGTACCAATACTGTAGAGGTTGTAAATATACACAAGTACGTACAACCTGCAAAAAAATAAGAACAAGAATTCTCTCTCTCTCTCTCTCTCTCTCTGAGTTTATTTTGTACAACTAGATTTTTCCATCTCTTTTTTATATTTTCCTATAATCTGATTAATTCCTCTTAAAATTCATGACCCGAGCACAATCTTTAACTGCTGTCAAATTTTCTTTAGTTGCCTAATATTTGGTTGACTTTCACGTATTTCAAGCATAACTTAATATTGTTGATCGAATTCATGATTGCATTTACAACGTACTCAATTTTGATGACCGGTAGGTGATTTGCAGTGCAATGAAGAGATGGCACAAATTAAAACCTTTCAGCTCAACTATGATAATTCATGTACATAGATCTTTTTTTCTGGATAGCCAGGTATTTGATCGGGCCAGTATGCATACATCTTGACTTGGTAAACCTCTAGTGAATCAAAATGAGCTGATAGTGCCTGAAAATTAGTTTCAAACATAAAAACTTAAGATGGGGTAAATTTCTAAGTCACAAGTCTTGACCATCAGATCAACATCCGAGAATAATTTCATGCGCATGGATCTTGCTGATCATTCACAACCAAAATCTCTTTGAAAATTCCAAGTGTATCCTACACATGACCGAGGCCACAGCCTTTTTATTGGATGCTCCAATATTGAGGAGGAAACTTGGAAAGTCTTCGAGATTGCCTCTATTACGTGGGACCACCTTGTTCCAGTGAAACCATGTTGCTTTTATCTTGTAATTTTCTATGTTATCATAAATACAGGCAAGCATGGCCAACAAAAGCAGCATATTTTTCGACAAGTCAAAAAGTGTCACTAGGGTGTTGTTTCTTAAAAACGTACTAGCACTACTCCAATTTGGAACTATAATTGGATGTGGGGAGCCATATACATACATCATAATTCCATCAAAGCAAATTAATCATGCTATCATGCCTTTTATATTGGAAGGTGGTGATGATTGAGGATCACCTTCATTGACCTTACAAGGTGCTGGACCCATGGCATCATGATCAGGCGATGGAGAAATTATTTGCTGCTGTTGTTGGGCTAGCTAATTTAGTCGAGTTTGAATTTTCCTGCAAAAATATTAGTATGAATTTTAAGGCGTTTTAAAAAGATTTATATCGTATACATCCAAGTAAAAGTGCATAATATTTTAATATATATTTCCCTCAATTTATATAGCGCAGGAACCAATATTTTAGTTGTGTTTTGTAAAAAAAACAATAAACTAAGGTATGTGCCATCAAACAAGTGGAGCGGTAGTCAAGTAGTAGCAAGGCATCATGTACTCCCATACAATTGAGATGGGTATTGCAAGCCTCACTAAGTACAACTAACAATGCTATCTTTCTCTGACAGAAAAAAAAAAATTACACCCTCCGTCCCTTTTTAAATGTCCCGCTTCGTAACTCCAACTTATTAAGAAAATATCATCATTACACCTTTCACATCAACTTTTACCTCCACTTTTCCTACTTACCCTCCATGGAGACATCATCATTGCACTTTTACTCACTAATTTTTCAAAATAGAATCTACTTTTAGGGGTAAAATGGAAAATGTATCAACTTTTACTCACAAACTTTACAAAATGGACACTTATTAAGGAACAGTTCAAAATGGAATACGGAGCTTTAAAAGGGGAACGGAGGGAGTACATGTCATCAGGTCATTGGTGTAATGGATCAATATTGCTCAACCAATTAATTGGTTTTGGTAAAAATTGGGTAGGCCTACACAATTAAGCATACCATATCAAAAAGTGATAAAGTAAAAATTGGTTAGGCCTATCAAAACTTGGAAGCCAACAAGAAGGAAAGCTGCGCATGAATCAACAATACCATTGGGGGGAATTTTGAAAAGTGGTGGTACTCCAATTTCATCTTTTGGTGGGAAGTTTTTGTACGCAAGAGCTACATTATTGAGGGGTAATTATAGTAATTAAGTGCCTTTCATTAGTGTCGTATTTATTAATTTAATTATTCTTACAAAGATTGATGCAGCGCTTGAGGGGAAATAATCATTATTATGTTATGTCATCACCGACTACCCATTATCCACGATCAAGAAAAGGTGATTAGGGTTATATATATACACATTAGTTTATGAGATTAAGAAAGTGAAAAATGGACTAATAAAGTAGGATAAGAGACTATGCATGGATTTGCTAGCTAGGATAAAAAAGAAACTATCCTGCAGCCTGATTTGCTAGTCAGGATAAAAAAGAAACTATCTTGCTGCCTGATTTGCTAGCTAGGATAAAAGAGAAACACTTCAGCCGGAATAGTTGAACACGTGACATGTCTCATATATCCAGCAGCTGCTAGCTAGGTCTATTGTCCACTATTATTTGGATGTTTTCCAGTTTTAATCTTGGGGGCTTTAGGCATCGAAGCTGAACCATGTATATATGTCATTTTGTTTTTCGTGATTGCTCTATTTTATTGATATTTTCTTAATTTTATGCTTTCTTAATCTATTAAAAGCATCCCTAAGACTTGCAGTTTCATTTGCTGCAGCTGCAACTGTAAACAAACTACAATAATATTCACATGGCGGATATTTTTCTGGTATGACCCATAATTTTTATATTGTGAGTCTTCATTTTTAATTTACAAGGATGCGTATATGGTAATTGGCTAAGCAAATTAATTATACATGCAACTGGGATCGATATTAATTTTTTAAACAACAAACAAGAATTTAATTTATCACATGTATAGATTAGAGGGATTAAAAGGATAAAGAGAAAACGGCATCTCACAATGCGGGAAAAACGTCCCAACGAGATAGACTCCTCACCCCCACAACAATCGCATGCAGAGACGGAGCTAGCTTGCGGCGTATGGGGGCCATGGCCCTCACGTTGTTTCGGTTTTTTTTATTATAAATATTAATATTATTGTTAGTAGTTTTTTTGGTTTGTCGAGAACATCTAGATATTGTATTTTATGTTAAGTGTTACTTAGACATTTAAATCCTCTAAAAAGTGCTCATTTTAGGTCCCAAAACCCAATTTCTCTCTATGTTCTACAATCTCTTATAAATTTTTCCTTCAATTATTAATCTCATTCCTCTTTTAATCTCTCCCCACTTACTATCCAAAAAACCTCCCACAGAACCTCAACCAAACAAACTATTAGATTTCTGAACCTTGATATTTCAAAATCTTGTTGTTCATAATTCGGCCCCCGTATTTACGAAATCCTGGTTCCGTCCCTGATCGCATGCCACTGATCAAGTAATCGACCTAGAATCGAAAAAAACAAAACTACAGATCTGTATTCACTGCCCCTATTACAAAATTGGCAATACAAACCAAGCATTAGGATCACCCATGGCAGCGGATAAGACAACGCCCAATATTTAAGGTATTGCTTCCAATCTCCATAGACATCCACCAATAGTTGCGTGTGAAGTATCAGAAATATATAGAGCGTCAGATGGAGAGGTCAGAAATATATAGAGCGTCAGATGGAGAGGTACGGTAGTAGCAATACCATGAAGCAGTAGTAGCAACGGCAAAGCGAATTCTGTAATGAGTCCTGTGCTCAGGTGTCCTGGCCCGTGTAGACAGTGAAGGACCCGGCTTCTCTACGGTTGGATTGTAGAGAGTCCATGCAGTTGTATCACAGTCGTTCATCGTTGCATTCAATTAATGGTCTAAATTTTAAAAAACTTTTTCCATGAATTTTTTTTTTAATCTCGAGCGTTAAAAACACCAACCGACGATTGCAAACACTCCAACCTCATCTCTACAATCCAAACTTGGACCGCAGACAAGCCTTGTGCAACAATAAACCTTTTCCTGGAAACTTTTCCAGTACCGTATTAGGCCTCAACCGATAATAATTAATTAATTACGTACGTCTATGTGCATGCATGTTTGTGGTTCAGGTTTTGCTATCATCAAGATTCACAAGAAGATCTTGTCCGGAGCAAGTCATATGCATGCACAAACAAAGGATTGATCGATGTGATGTATTTTGAGCTACTATCCACACACGAGAAACAAAAAGGATGATTATAATAATACGTGGAAATATATTTGTCGGTACATCATTTAGCATTAATGTTGATTATTATCAGAAGAGAGCTATAGGGTTAATATACGACCAATAACTGAATGAAAAATTGAAAGATTTGAATTAATTAAGCACTTTGCATTTATTTGATGGATCATATTCTTGGTAACATTTTAAAAATAAAAATGGCTTGGATTATTCGTGTGGGATCCCGAATAATGAAACCGAGGGAGCAATTAATTCCACATCTATGGTCACATGTTTATTTGATTCTATTAAAATCTAAAGAGCATTTTACATTATGAATTATAAAGTATAAATCTGGAACATTAAATCAATTGTGAAAAGTCCACGAGATAACTCAGCCCAACAATTTAACCAATACAAAAAATAAGCCTATCATTTAGAAGAAACAAATAAATAAAGAATGGAGAAACGTACCCCTCCAAGGGAAGAATTAACCTCAAACGCAAGTGGAGAAATTCAACTCCTATATAATCAACCTCATAGTACGATGCAAGGGTCTGACCAACTAAGCTAACTCCAATTGGTTAAATTCCCATTTTATAAGCTTGATTAATCCATTTCTTCGTTTTTTGTGGTAGTGCGAGAGTAGTGGAAGAAAAACGTGCTACTTACAAACCAAGACTAATTAAAGATTACCCTTGAAGAACCAATTTCATTAATTAAGGGGAAACTTTTTCAAGGGCGCCAATTTCTAGTGGGAGGAAATTTGAGGAGACAACACTAATTAATTAACATCATTAATTAATTAATTAAGAGATTCACGATAGAAGACAATAAAACTAACCATATTCCTCTTTGTTCTTATGCTAAATTAAATATACATTATGGTGGAACAGGCTTACGAAATCAAGATTTATTTTGCTTTGAACAACATGAAATCAAGATCATATCTTGCAGTTTATTTCCTTGTCTGCGATCTGGGTTTCTCTATCCAACCACCCAAGATTCTAATTAATGACTAAAGCCGTAGAAATTTTCCCACATATCGTTATCTCTCAATTAAGGTCTTTAATTTCCGTGGTGGTTGTCGCTTTTTTCGTCTTCATCTGGATTATATACATATATATTTTTGATTATCGAAGGGGAAGTAGCTAGAGTCTTGCCATAAAATGTGTTCCCACATGTCTCTCTAGATGCTAGTCTACCTTTCATGTGCGGGGTAGCTATATAATTAAGATTTTTACAGTACCACCTAAGAGGCCGGTGAGAGAAAATATTGGAACTAATTAAAGAATAAAATTAAGATGGCATTTTGCGCTGCTAATTCAATGCACGCACATTTGGATGTATATATGTTGTCTTTGATTGGGTCGTACGTTGCTAGAAGCCTAGACGTGCATTGCACATGTGAAAGAAAGAGAAAATGGATTGCTATCAAGTGGACAATATTGAGTCATCGAGAATCTTTTTTAGTATCATTCTTTTTGCTAATCAAACCGGCCTCTCTTTTTAATTTCCAGTTAATGTCATTGTTTACCAGCTTGAAAAGATTGCGGATAAAACGTCACCAAAAAGAAAAGCGGGCCGAACTTCAAAATGACCACACACTCCCCCCTTTGTGCATGTTAAGATAATGTTTTTCAAATTTATTAAATACTCAAATATAAATTCAGTATTTCGACATATGGACTGTGTTTGAACATTTTCAATAAACAAAAAAGAGGAAAAAAAATTAAACAGTGCTCTCCTTAGAATGCAGAACTGTACAGTCTAGTGATTAGAGTTCAATTAATTACTCCTCAGAGATTTTTAGTCAACTCTCTTAACCTTCGAAGGGCTCTGAGTCCGGGGATCAATCATATGGGCCTGCTCGCGCTCGCCCCAAATCTCATTTGATTCCTCTCCTTCCGCTTAGCCCTTGGAGAAAAGCCCAATGTAGACCAAGAAAAAAAATACTAGAAGACCCAGTAAATGATATTTTCACTTGGGATTTTCAAAACCACCTGCTCTCTCTTATTATTGTTTTCAATAAATTTTCTTTCTACTCACTACTCTCATTTGTATATCTATCGATCTATCTATATCCACTTATTTTCTCCAAAAACTCTCTCAAAACCTGAACCAAGCCACCTCTTTATGTTCTCGTAGTGGCTTGAACTTGAAAAATTAGGTACGTCATATTTTATGTCCCTGTTCGGTTTGGGTTTTGAGAACTCCAAACTTAACCCGCTGAAATTAACTATCTGGGCTTTCTACGACCAGCCCAATTTGACCCTAAAGGAAGAAGAAAAGCCCACTAAATGTTTTTTGTTCTTTCCTCGAGGTGGCTTAAAACAACTATGTGGGCCTTCTTAAATGAAGCCCAATATTACCCAGAAAGAAGGACCAAAGCCCAGAAAATGATCCGTTCCCTCTCGACCTTTCTCCTGTGTTTCGCTGTCTCTCTAGATTTTCTTTCTTGCAAAACAAACACGCACGTACGCACAGTCAACCATGACGGGCAACATGGATTCAGATAAAGAAGAATTCTTGAGGGAATTCGGTGACGATTACGGGTATCCGAATGCTCCAAAGAACATCGACGAAATCCGAGCTACCGAATTCAAGAGATTGGATCATGATGGTCAGCTACTCTTCCTTTTCACTAACCTTTGTCGAGCAAATTTGCTCAAGAAAGTAAAAGAACCTAAATTCGTTATTTTATTGTCCATTTGCAATTTAGCTACCTAAATTCGCTATTTGGCCACCACCGGGTAGACTTGCTCTAAGTTGTCAAAGCGAACAGGTAGCAGAAAAACAAAGATAAACTCATGGCTGCAAGGTAAATATAAAAAACACCCAAAAATTCGAAATGTGTATATAACTCATCAAGTAGGACAGAAAATTTTTGCAATGTAGCTCATACAAGTTTCTGAGTAACTAAAAATAGGATAGCATTTTCCTTTACTCATTTGCTTTTTTTCCGTTCAAGAAAGTATAAGAAACTAGTTTTGTTATATTTTGTCCAAATTATGAGTCATCACAAAGCACAGGAGTGAAAAATTAGGAAAATTTTCACTCTTCATTATGGTTCGTTTTGATCTCAAAGCGAATAGGTAGATGAAAAAAAAAAAACTCATGGCGACAATGTGAAAAACGCTGAAATTGTGTATATAACACATCAAGTGGGACAGTTAGAACTTTTGGAATATAGCTCATACTGGTTTTTGAGTAACTAAAAAGAGCATAGCATGTTCCTTTTCTCATTTGATGTTCTAATTAAGATTTGGATTGCCAGGTCTTGTGTACTTGGATCATGCTGGGACAACTTTGTATTCTGAGACACAAATGGAAGCAATCTTCAAAGGTCTCACCACGAGTGTCTTTGGGAATCCCCGTATCCTTCGCATCATTTTCTGTTTAACCTTTGTGGTACAATTGGTGCTAATGAGAAGTGAACCATGTGGCGTTTGCTTGTATTTGAACCTTGTGAGATTTGCTACATTTTTTTACTTAATAAGTTTGGCAAAATCCAAATGCTGCTCACTATATCAACTTTGTGCGAATTAGTCACCCGTTTATTTTTAAGTGGTTGTTGAATCATTGAGCTCAAAACTAATGGTTCTATTTGACAGTGCGTGGGGAGAACCTAAGACAAACAAAGGAGAACCAAAGTACTGTAAAATTAATATTGTTTTGCCCAAAGCCTCCTAAGTCCAACTTTGATACCAGGTCAAAGAATCTAACTGGAAAGGTATTGAAAGTGAGCAGAGAGGCCCACAAGGTTATATATTTGTTAAGGAGGGTGGCAGGGTGCTAATATGCCCGATGAGGAAGTCTGTAACAATGGCAATCCGTTCTTGATGCCTGATTTCCTGTGCTTAATAAATTTTTTCTTACAAAAAGGAACATTGGTTGCGGTTATTTTACTCTTACAAATTAGGCACCTTTTAGTCGGATATTCATTTGGTGGAAATTATGAGTCCTGACTTCGAACTGACTCAATGAAAGGGGTTTCCTTAATGCTAGAGAAATTTAGATAGCCAAAGTGATTCTAGCTTGGCCACTGCAGAAATTATAAGGGAAACTCGGCAACAGGTATGAATATCATTAGTTTCTCTGTACTGTCAAGTAAATTTTAACACCATCATATAACTGTCTACTGTATGTGTATTGTGAACGTTTGGACCACGTTTGCCAGTGATAGTGCTGAAAGAATCGAAGATAAAAGATAGTGTGTTAATTATTACTGCATACTCACTGGTGTCTAGTTGTATAAAGATCATTGTAATATGTTTTGTGTCTAGCTTGTATGAGCAATTTATATTGGCTTCCTATTTGTCTCGCGGCACAGGTCCTTGATTTCTGTAATGCATCTGCAAGAGATTACAAATGCATATTCACTTCTGGGGCAACTGCTGCCCTAAAACTTGTTGGAGAGGCCTTTCCTTGGAGCAGTCAAAGTACATTCATGTACACAATGGAAAATCATAACAGTGTCCTTGGGATCCGTGAGTATCCTTTTGGCCGTGAAACCGTGCTTGTTGGCCCCAAGTAGCCATGACAGTGAACAACGTAGGTGTACTTTCATGTTACTTTGTTACACATACTGTCCCTACTTGTGATTTATTGAATTTGGTACGATATAAAGAAGGCAACACAGCATGGTCAGCTCTTAGCTAGAGTGCGGTCTATATATATAAACATAATGACATGCTTTCCAAATTCCCACAAACATCAACTATATCATGAGAGAGAGAGAGAGATGCGTCATCGTCGGAAGATCAGGCGATTGAGAATTTTGGCCCGCTGAGTCGCCTTCTCTTCGAATCATCAGGCATCTTCCAGGCCTGATGGTCGAGTTGGAGGCAGCAGAGAGTCGGTTGCGAAATACACTTCCGTTTCATAGTAATGACTATATGGTCCATAACAGACCATTGACTTGTTACTTTTTTTTCCCACTGAAGCAAAAGCTGAAGTTTTTCTGAAATTTTGTCCTTAATAATGCATTAAATGTGTTGACATGGAATGGGCTCTTGAAATAGGCGCCAGCATGGTGGATATATTAAGTTCACGTAGTTGTGATAGCATCATCAAAACGAGTGCAATTTTGTTCACCCTCCTTAAAAGAGGATGAGCATTACCCTCCCTCTTATTGATTGAAATGGTATAGGTCCCACCCGTGCAATACATTTTTTGGTAAGCATGACATCACTTTGTGGTGGGATCCACACCATTAATGTTCACCTTCTTAAGTGGAGGGTGAACAAAACTCAACTCCATCAAAACAAGTGCAATTTTGTTCACCCTCCTTAAAAGAGGGTGAACATTACCCTCCCTCTTATTGGTTGAAATGGTGTAGGTCCCACCCGTGCAATACATTTTTGCCAAGCATGACATCACTCTATTGCAATTTTTTTCCTTTAGTATTTACATGTTTTACAAGTGTGTTACCTGTTGTAATGTTAGAACTCAGGAATATATCAAATTTCATTGAATAGTATACCATCATGCTACTGAATCTTGGACATACATTTGCATCTCTACATATAAATGTTTTCTCTTGTGGATGATGTCTGGTTAGATTTCTCTTTAATACAAATTAAAGACCTTGTGGCTGTCAATGTTGACAACATCTCCCCATCACCAATTACCAGAGAACAAGTATTCTATTCTTAAACGAATAATGTTGTTGCGGACTTGTTTGGCTTAAATTTTTTAAGATATGCCCTCAGTAAAGGAGCTACATCCTTTGCAATAGATATTGAAGAAGCTGCTCATGAAGGTGGAGGATGTAAAAGCCCTGCATCTTCCATCAAGGTTTTACAGCGCCCTACACTGAGGAGAAATGAAGCGACACTCCTGGAAGAAGAGCCTTCAGGTGCCTCTTTAGTTAAACCTGAAACACTAAGCCATCTTTGCAAAAGATCAAGAGAATTTTTTTATCTATTGGCTTTCTTTTTTACCCTTCCTTTATTTTCTTCTCTTTCCCCAATTTTCCTTGTCAGCTTCTTGTTATTGAACTGTATGCTTACAGCAATTCGTGGTCAACATCCACTAACAATAGGGTTGTATTATACAATTGGAATATTCTAATTATCAATCCTTGATGGTTAAAAGACGTGGTATGCTCTTTCTTACATGGGGTTCGATATCATTGGGTATGATCAGAGAAGTTCAGGATTTCTGTATCTGGTTAGTTGAAAGTTTCCTGAGGTCCATCAAGAGAGGTTGATTGTCTTTCTCCATATTGAGTCAAGATTTGGAGTTTTGGTCCATACATGTTTCACTACTTTCATGTTAGGGTTTCTCTAACATAATCAAGGAAATAAAAAGTTGATTGTTCCTGCTGCGGTGATAGCTAAATTATGTAACATTTGGACAGGGTTCCTCGTCCTTTTCGTACTTTATTTAAGTGTTTACTTTGCTTGTTGTAGGGAATGCATACAACTTATTTGCTTTCCCCTCAGAGTGCAACTTCTCAGGTTCGAGATTTAGCCTCCACTTGGTGAATACTGTCAAGGATGATACTGCGAGAGTTTTGGAAGGATCTCCATATTGCAAGTATTTACCTAACCCGTTATTTCACTTAATAATTCATTTCAACACAAGACTCTAACCGTTGACATGTTTTAGACTCCATATATTGTCATTAGAATTATGTATCATGGAATGTCTTTTGTTAAAAAGGTTGCATTTCCAGCATCAGAATTCTCTGGACTTTTTTTCAACGAATACTGACTCTGCTTTCATGAGAATAAAGATCATGAATTTTCTAAGGCGCTGTTAGTTTGCACAGATACTACCAGCCATGGATTGAACTCTTTGAATCGCAATTTCGAACTGCTGAGGCCAATATTGGTTGGACAATAAAACTAACTCATTAACTTAGCTCTATATGGGAGTATGGCCTCTATATATTGAGCAGAAATATGTGTGGACATATTATATCCCTGGAAAAAAGTTTATTCCTTGAGAAATATTTAAGAGAGAGAGAGTACTATATTCAGAACTCAGAAGCATTCTTTCGTTTTCGTAGTGTAGATGATGTCTATATTGAATCTTGTAAAACAGATGTTTAACCTGATGGGTAAATGTAGGGGTCGCTGGATGGTTTTGATTGATGCTGCCAAAGGATGTTCCACGAAACCACCAGACTTATCAATATATCAGGCAGATTTTGTTATCATTTCATTCTACAAGGTACCTGTGTACGACTCTGTAGTGGTCTGGAGCAGAAACTACTAGCTATGTATATCGGTGTGTGATTCTTATATATTTTTTGTTTGCGTAGATATTTGGTTATCCAACTGGTCTTGGAGCTCTCGTTGTTAGAACTGGTAAGCTGCTGATTTGAAAGTTTTATATCCAGTTCCAGATGTATTTACCTCGGTTGTATCAAGTTTATGATTCTTGATTGATGTTCTCTTTCCTTCGCTGTTGGGTTCATTTTTTATTTCTTCTTGCTTAAATTAGTAAAACTATTTTTAAACAAGTCAGTGGTGTCTTTTTATTCTACCCTGGTCTCTTGGAATCTTTATTTTTTGGAAATAGCAGTGATAACGAGGTCAATGGATTGCTTCCTGTTATGTATCCTAGAGAGTGTCTCCTTGTCCAATGCATCTATTGGAACAAGGGCATGCACTCTCCATTCGTCGGGGTGATTTTCTTGTTGCTCATTTTTTCAGTGAAATCTATGATGATCTGACGCATCATGCACCTTTCTTCCCCCCTCACATGTTGATTTGGATAGAATATGTACCCTTTTTGCTGAAGTGTTTGTTTGGTTTTCTGAATGCAATTCTACAGAAGCTGCCAAATTGCTGAAGAAGTCATACTTTAGTGGAGGTTTGTGCTGAGTTCTGTTCACTCTCCTCTGCAATAATGTACGTATTTCTCAGTTTATATTTCTTACCAATCGAAAGGTTTCTAGGCACTGTAGCTGCGTCAATTGCGGACATTGACTTTGTTAAGAGAAGAGAAGGCATTGAAGAGTTTTTTGAGGATGGCACTATATCATTTTTGAGCATAGCATCGCTACACCAAGGGTTTAAAATCCTCAATACTTTGAGCATGTCTGCTATATCCCGGTATGCCATCTTTTTTGCATATTCAATTTGTTATGACATAGCTAGAGATCCCTTCTCTATATGATCTTGTAAAGTGCCTAATTTGGAACACACATAGGTTGAGTCATCTATGTGGATGGATGGGGATATGCTTTATTCTGGGTCAATTTTTTTTAGTCTTTAACATGTTCAAGTTGCATCTTCTCCTAATTGTTGTGCATCTAAACTAGTCATCTTTGTTCAACATGCTAAGAGTTTTTTTTGGATGTGTTCTAGTTCAAGTGGTCATATCCCTGCATTATACCCTTCGAGAATATGAAGTTGGATGTGTTTCCTATTGCGAAGCACGGATACTCTTTTTTAGCCTCCGTATCACGTACCGTACGCATATCGGATACGGATACGCTTGGATACATTCGAGATACGTATCCGATACTTTTTGTTAGAGTTACCTATTTTTAGATTTAATTTTTGGTACCCCGATACGTTTTGGATACGCTTGGATACGTTATGGATACATTTTGGATACACTCGGATACATTTTGGATACATGCGGGGGTAAAAATGTTATTACTTAAAATATATGGGTCAAAACTGCAATTAGGACTTTATATTATTTCCCCCACTTGGACAAGTCGAAAACAGAGAAGAGCGAAAGGCAGCAAAAAGACGACGATATCTCTCACTCGTCTCTCGACAACGATGACGACTGTAAGTGTTTCTCTCTTGTCTCTCTCTTCTTCTTCTCTCTCTCTCATCTCTCTCTCATTGTGTAACAGTATATATATATATGTCTCTCTCTCTCTCTATATATATATATACATATATAGGCATATATATACCCATACAAAATGTATATCTCTCTCATCTCTCTCTCTCTTGTCTGATTTAGGGGGTTTTTTTTTACAGTATAATATGATTTTAGGGGATTTTTTTTTCTGTAACAGTATGATTGGATTCTGCTGGTACTGGTAGTTCTGTTTCCTCATCCTCACAACCTCATGAAGGGGATACAAATAATTTTTGGAAAAATTAATTTTATATTCAACGTATCCCCAACGTATTGTATTCTACTTTTTGGAGAAATCACATATCTGAGTATCCATATTGTATCATATCGTATCCGTATCCCGTATCCGTGCTTCTTAGGTTTCCTCACATAGATACACATATGATAGATGTGAACCACAATGTTGCAGTTGTATGATAGTGGGCAGTAGGTGTGGGGATATCCAGAGATGCGGAAGGTGTGAGCTTAGGGCAACCGTCGAGAAAAAGGGATGGCGGTAGAAATGAGGGCACCTAGTTAGAGGTAGGGGAGAATTAAGATAGCCTCGACCATGAAAACGGAGAAGAAGTTCTCGATCGATGGAGAACTAGAGAAGAAGAACATGTCGAATGCCTTGACTTCTCCTTAATCCTTGTACATAGGGGTTGGAGGAGGAGCGGGATCCAGCTCTTTTAGGGACACGTTGCCTCTCATTGTTGGTTTGTGGTGGTAAGGCCTTATGATATGTATTCCGAGTCATCAAATGTCTCACCCCACTCCAAACCACAACCCCCCCCCCAGTCGGTCAAATGGAGCTGCCTCGTGACCTTGACAAATCCCTTGCTAGCATCCAAGCCACACGTGTCTCTTTTGGAAGTGCCTAGGTCCTGCTCCCAGCCTAGATACCATGGTGATTTTGGACGCGATAAGGAGGCTGTGGGTGAGGACCCCTTTAATATAATATCTTAGCAACAGTTAGTTGGTTTAGCTGAGGTGCCCCAAGCAGAGATGGGTGAGTGGCGACGTTCTAGAGGTAGGAGCACTGCAAAAAAAAGTTGTCATGTTGAGCCAAGGTGGCTTCCTTGTTACGAGTATGTCATGGAGTGAAAGAACCTCATACGCAACATCATACCATAGAGTGAGGTTCACCTTTGAGCAATATCAGAGCTAGAGTAGCTCGGCCGCTCGTGATTTTGGAACTAGGGAAGACTGCTCGCAGCTGGTTATGGAGCCAGGGTGGCCTGCTCGTGGCAATGTGATGTGGATCCCTCGGGGGTGCCACATGCTTATGGCCTTCCTGGTTCCCACACTGATCAAGTAGAGGTTAGCTACGTGTTGAGTTGTATCATAGCTTGGTTGTGCCTGTCAATTGATCTTTTTTTTCGTACAATTAACTGGTAAGACTGGTTCAAGCCATATGTAAAGCTTGACATAAATTGTTTGGTCCATCTGCTAATAGTTGAAGTTTCACTCAAGAGGTTGCCTAATATTATACCAAAGCGTTCAGGTTCAAAGTAGTTTGGGACAAGGGATTTATTTGGTTCCCTTTAAATTTTGCATTTCTGCCTTCGTTTTCTCGTGTGGATGATTCTTCTCTCTGTGTTTGACAAGATGTCGAATGCGAGGGAGATTTTGAGAGCTTGATGTTCATTGCTTGGCTTAGTTCTTCATAGTTTGTCTCATCGTGCAAACCCCATAAATGGACTATAAATGGCCACATCCATGTTGATTTGAGATGCTTCTTTGGCACCAATCTTCTTATTGCTCCTCATTTGTGGGAATGACTATCAACAAATGAAGTATTAGTTTGGTCACTTCTTGCTCTTAATTGAGCGCATAGTCTTGTGGGTTTTTGCTCCTAATGCAGTACAAATCTTAGCATAGTGCCCTTTCCTGCATAAGGAGATGGCTATGGACTCTGGAGGCAAATGATTGTAGAGGCGAAAGAAAATAATTAGATTGTTTGTTGTGTCGAATTTTTTCCCCCAATTTCATAAGTCTCTTTGATATAAAAAAAAAAAAAAAAGAGTTTGTAGATCTCTCTATTCCTCTCCCTTCTTTTCTTTGCCTATGGTAACCTGCTTTATTATGTTTTATGTTTCATGTTGACTATGCATTCTGTCTTGAAGCAATCTTCTGTTCTAACACAAGCATATGTTGTTCAATATCAAGCCATACTGCATCACTTGCCACATACGCAAGGAAGATACTTTCAACGTTGAGGCATGGAAATGGTGGTTATGTCTGCACATTATATGGAAGGCATGAGTCAGAGGTTAGTATTGTAAATAAGTAAAAAGAAGAACGTCTGCCCACATTGTACTAATCTACTTTTCTAGTGTGCTCGAACACTTCAATCTTATTTAATTTTTCTGTAAATTATGGTTTATTGCATCAAATATCCTTCAACAAATGTTTATGTATTCTCACAGCCTTTTGTATTTTCCTCATAGAAGGAGTACAACAATTTCGTTGCTTTTTTGGTACTAGAAAAATCTTATTTAAGTATGGGGTCTCACATTCTCCTATTGGACCGTTAGAACAATACTTTCATTCTAGTATTATAGTAAACATTTCTGGTTTAATCTTTGAAGTTCCTCTGCAAGGAGAACACGACACCATTAAAATTGATTTACATAATTGGACATAGTGAGAAACTACGCTTCTCTAAAGTTAAAAAACCATATACATTCGTAATTTCTTAGTTTAGAATTGCAAAAAGTGTCAGGGTTTGCTTTTAAATATGGGAGCTAGTTGAAAGTGCACTTAGAGAGTGTGTTTATGCCCTGATTAATTTAGATTTTGGGGCTGAAAAGTGCAAAAATACTTTGGTTGTAAACTGTGAGATGTGAACACTATGAGTTCTTCTTGAAAGAAAGGAAAGTCATACAGATGTGCTTAACCCTCGTCCAATGCCTAAATAAATTCATTGGATTCTTTGTCAATATCTAATAAGCTCAACCCATCATGCAACCTGGGCTGCTGGGTTGTTTCGTATGGGCAATAAGCTACTCTATCCTCCAATCCTTACAAGGCCTTCTATTTCCAATCACAGAGTAATAAACCTTTACTTAGTACTCCCTCCGTCCGGATTTAATTGTCCCTAGTTCTATTCTAACCGGCTAAAAAACGGGTTATATCTTAGAATCCATAATGAATTTCCTGTCGAATATGGATCTTGTTTGATAGATCTCGATTAGTTCTATAATACAATATATTCGAAATCACGTAAAACATTTTAAATTGGAAGATATAATTGATTGAAAAATGGTACGAACTCCCAAAAAGGACTATTAAATCCGGACGGAGGGAGTAGTATATTAAGCAAGTTTTGAGCGAGTGTACGTGCTTCGAAAACTTGCGTGGACGACTCCCTCATGTTTGATGCAATGTCTGTAAAGATGGTTTCATTTGAGAATTTTGTTAAACCAGAAGAAGTAGGTGAAAACCGTGAAATCCCAGTTGAATTGCTCCTGGGAGATCGAGGATGCTGTTAACATGACCCTACAGTATCTAACTTAACTTTGCTTGCAATACCATTTATTTTTAAGCCATCACAGATATCGAAAGTATCAGTTACTCTTCGTGATGTTCTTGTAAGATTCTTATGAAGTAATGACTGCAGTATGCCCAGTTTTAGCTAGTTGTTCAACTGGGATGTTGAATTAGTGTTCATTGCTGAGGCATCTAAAATTCTCTGCTAATTTTTTATTATCCTGTTTTAGGTACTATATGATGAACTGGGTCCAATTATTTCATTTAACTTGAAAAGACCAGATGGCTCTTGGTTTGGTTACCGTGAGGTGGAAACGCTGGCTTCTTTATCTGGAATTCAGCTACGGGTAAGATTTGAGAAAGGCTAGTCAGCCTTGTATATCTCTATGTTAGTGGAAATTTTTATTTGTCACCAAATATAGTGCCCAAATTCAGTACCAGCTGCTGCTAAATTTTCTTCGTTGCCGTTTTTACCATTTTGTTCTTGACAGGTTCTCTAGTCATTTATCATTGTTTAGACCATGCAAAATTTAAGTGAATGTGGAATGTTTTAATTCTCCACCGTTTTATGTCATTTTGTTTAATTTGCATAATGATACCTACTTTAATGGTATTCAACAAGCCCGTCTCTTTTACTGCTGCACCCTCCTCACTTGAAGGGAGAGTGAGAGTGTTGTAGAATATGAGTGACAATTTCAGAAATTGATTAATTCCTCATATTTGGTCAGTGGTATATATGTATAGCTCTTGCTGAGTACCTGCAACTGCAAACAGATGACTTATGTTTTTTTTTTTTTTGGGTCAAACGGAAATTCAGATGAATTATGTTTACTTGCATGCAAACTATATTGTTGGTAGTGAATTGCACCTAAAGTTTATGCTGTTAGTAAGATGAGAGAAAATAGATTAAGATGGTTTGGACATGTCTATCATAGATCGATCGATGCGGTAGTTAGGAGGAGTGATATGGTTACAAACTAACAGTAGATCGTAGCACTAAGAGAAAGTGTTGACAAAATTGACTATTGAGGCCCTAGTTTGAAAGGATCTAAGTTTTTGGATATCACGGAACATGAAGCGGCCGATAGAGAACAATGGAGAAAACATGATGCCCTTGATTGGGACTTGAGGCTCAGTTTGGTTTCCGAATAGTCCGTCAAATGTTCTAAAGATCTCGCCCCATCCATCAGGTGAATCCACGCGTGAAGTGATAAACTAATAATCTTTCAGTGTTATGTTCACTTTTTTAAGTGGAGAGGATGGGCATAATTTTATTTTTTTTTAATATTTTCTTGTGTTAATTATTTTTTATTATTCATGTTTGAAAGGTAATGTATTCGTTCTTTCACTTCAAGAGCTTGGTATTCATTATCTCAAGAGAAGAAAAATGAATTCAAGTTATCCACGATTATGGTCGCTAATGCTGGCTTTTTTTATTCCTTTTCTGGTATTTGTGTAGACAGGATGCTTTTGCAATCCTGGAGCTTGTGCAAAATATCTTGGCTTGTCTCATTTGGATCTTCTTTCCAACATTAAGGTACTAATCTGTTTTTCTTATTTCTGCCTCTTTGCGTTTATTTGATTATTCTTCACAAAGCATTGTATAGATTATGTCTATGTCCTTAACCGATATCCTTTTTTTTTTTAACTCAGGCAGGGCATGTTTGCTGGGATGATCATGATATAGTGAACGGGAAACCTACTGGAGCTGTTAGAGTGTCGTTTGGTTATATGTCAACATTTGAAGATGCCAAGGTAAAAGTTTTTCCATGTATCAGTACAATTCCCATTGTTAGAAAAGGCAAAAACTGATATCACCTCAGTTCCCTTTCTTCGATCATTCAAGTAATTGCTAGTTCACTGGTTCTTGTTTTAGTCACACACATCAAAGCAACAATTTTTTTTTACCAAACCAAACCAATTTAAGCCTTGTTCCCATCCAACTGAGGTTGGCTACTTTAAATCTTTTTGGCATTTGGCATTCCATTCTGTCAATGACTCCATGTTCAGTAAGATTTAACAAATTCACATCTTTTATACCAAGCTTCCTATGTCAATTTAGGTCTTCCTCCCTCAAGATTATCAGTAACAGTGATGTTATCAATTTTCTTTTACTATTTCATATTGTGGTCTTCGTCGTATATATCACTAAATTCATCAAACCACCTCAGTCTTTTTGTAAGCAGGAATCATGCTATTAGTCCGTGATTGATTATTTTCCGTGATATATATGCACATTAAGTCTTATCAGACTTCACTTTTTCTCCAATATAAGGGAAAAGTTAATATTTTCTTCTCCTTTTCTCCATTTGGATGCATAACATTTTGTTAAAGCATCCAACTCCAAACCAATTGGCAAAAAGTGAAGAGGCCGCCCAGGCTCATATACTAGTTTTGGAGGAGATAATTAACCAATGTGGGACAAACTCCAACACATTTTGAAAAACAGAATGCTTCGATAGGGGAAATTAACTTTGATGGTATCTGGTGTATCTTCATTGTAATTCTTCTCAACCTAAAGTTCTTCTCTCTCTGTGGATGCAGAAATTGGTAAACTTCATAGGGAGTTCCTTTGCATCATGGCCAACTCAGGCTGAATGCGTATATCCATCAAGAGCAAGGTCCATTTGCTTTCTAGATGAAGGTGATTTTCCATCGCTTTACTCTACTGCTAGCAGAACGCTACTTATTCTCTATCCTCTTAAGATTTTACCTTTTTCCCGGTTACTAGAAGGTAAGATAGCTAGTCTTTTCAACTGCTAAGGTAGCTTCATTTATCACAACAGTTTGGTCCGCTTTTATATGGAGCAGAGTAGATTTTAACAATATATTCAAATTACTAATCCCAATGCTGATTTCTGTTTCCCATAGGGTAATATAGCAATCTGATTGTTCAAACATGATTGCTGAATTTTACATGGGCTATGTTTCCTCATCTTCAACTTAGATGCTTCTTCCGTCTTCACGAAACCATATGAATATCTTTACATGTTACTGTTTTGCTTGTATTGTGAACCCCTTTTCCAGGCACCTGAAGCTGTCATTTCCTGTGTTATTTTTGTTATCCATATCCCTTCTTGGACCTGTCTTTGTTATTGTTTCATTGGGCTATACATGTGTATGATCTCTTACTAACTGTTCGGAGAAGTATTCCATTGACTAAAATAGTGCATGATAGGCATCAACTGTCTGTGATGATAATTACAAGCCAGTAATACTACTTGATTATGGTTTCATCTTTGCTATTTGTAACTTGCAGGCCTTAAAAGATCAACTGCAAAATATTTTCTTCGGTCTGTGACTGTCTACCCAATAAAATCGTGTGCTGGTTTCAGAGTAGACAGCTGGCCTCTAAGCAGCACAGGTAGCTATTTACTGGTAGCACTATTTTGTGAGCTTTTAGGGGAATTCATGTTGTTTCTCAGAATTTTTGCATGAAAATTGAAAAACAAAGGTTAAAACACATGGTAATTTGTAGCATGATGTGATGGTACAACACTAGAGAACCATTTTGTAGGGCAATATCATGTAATTATGTGCAATTATCTTATTTGCCATCCCTAATGATTGAGGCAGTTGCGTTCTTCTACTAGCTACGACAGCATTTCTATTTAGTCTAAACCCCCCTTATACCTTAGCTGCACATTGTTTGTGTATGAGGGCTTTAACAATGGTTTAATCAGCCAGTAGCAGGAGTTGTGAAAATTTACAAAAAGAAGTACAATTACTGTATCTTTGTAAAAGAGAAGCACCATAGTGAAGGAACGACACCTACCTCAGATTGGCCAAAACCCTACGTAAAACAGCTTAACTGAATGAGGTTTGAGGGAAGGCAGCATTGCACTGGATAAATCTATTGAAGGAAGCGAGGTAAAGCCAAAAGCCCGGACCATATGGTGCCCGGATATAGGCAAACATACCCCAAAAAAATGGTGTCGTGAAAGCACAAATAAAAAAGTAAGTAGATGTGTATAAACTTGTGACTAACTTGTTATTACGTTGTCTCTTGAGCAGGCTTGCTACATGATCGGGAATGGCTTCTCAAAAGCCTGAGTGGTGAGATCCTTACACAAAAGAAGGTGCAATATCTGTACATACACGTGCTGTTACATTTCTTGATACATCTCTCCATGCATGAACTTTTAGTCGTTGCACAAGCGGACAAGACCGACAGGTGGAGTGCAAAAATTTCATTTTCTGATAACCCAGGACAGGATTATCTAAATATTACGCCAAAAGGTGTACAATTGTCCAACGGGTAGAATTATTTGACCTTTGAAGGATTATTGTTCACAGAGCATTCCTCAATGCATATGCATATGTCTGAACGGAAATCTCTGCTGCTCCTCATTACTAATCCACTATGGCACTATGTTACTCAAATTATATGCATCTTAAGCCGAGTTTTCCTCTGAGAGATTATCATGTTGTGAACATGTTATTTGCATCGGAGCAGCACAGGGTAAGATTCTTATTGTCGGCAATCTGAGGAGACAGATTCGCATGAATTGGTGTTGTGGATCTTTTTTATACGTGGGAGGTGCTAAAGTGGGAAGAGGAGGATAAAGATGTGCAATTTGGTGCAGTCTTATTAAGGGTCATTTGGTGGTACTGGAATGAAAGGACCTTTGAAGTGGTGAAAGGGTGGTTGTTTAGCTTAAGGATTGAACTTGCGTGGTTTTAGGATGGGTATAACTGTCCTCCAACCACTTTTGGACTTTGTTGGTCCTTCGATTAATTTTGATGCATAGTTGAGTTAAACTCTTCTTAGTGCTTGAGATTTTTACCTCTAAGTACAAAAAAGTTAAACTTAATTCCCATTAAGGAGAGATGAAATACTTAATTACCACTAGGTCCACTCATACAAAAATACATTTACCATTAATGGAAGTGTCACCCTAGGGTTTTAGGGTTTAGGATAACCTAGGGTTTAGGTTTAGGCACTTTTATAGGGGTTTTAGGTTGCACTTTCCTATTATAGGGTTTTAGCAGTTTAGGCACTTTCATAGGGTACCCTAGGGTTTAGGCATTTTTATTGGTACCCTAGGGTTTAGGCACTTTCATAGGGTACCCTAGGGTTTAGGCACTTTTAGGGTTTAGGGTTTTAGGCACTTTCATAGGGTTTCAGTGTTTCACTAATTAGAGACCTGGTGGGAATTACTTTCTATTTTCTGGACACACTCTGATTCCATATGTTTATGAAGTCTTTCCTTTTAAAAATGAGAGATCAGATCAGAGTTAACAGAATTAGCTGATCATGCACCTGGTCGCAATCTTTTAAATGACCTTTGAATGTTTTGTCGAATATCTGAATCTTCAAGTTTGTCAGTGACTCAGTATCATATCTCAGACATGGATACATGAAAGCCGATAGACGTGTCTATACTTCTTAGGTAATGATTGATTTGAGAACGGAATTTACTGCATACATATTGACTATTGAATCTCATTAGGCTTGTCATTTATCATCAGATTTTCTTATACTTAAATGATTTTTGATCTTCCATATCAGTGATATTACGAGGCATTCTTAATCTTATTTTTGACACTTTTTTCTTGGGTTTTGTAGGTTCCAGAAATGTGTCTTATCAGTACATATATTGACCTCAATTTGGGGATACTCTTTGTTGAGTCACCTCGTTGTAAGGTGAAACTGCAGATTCGACTTAGAACAGATTTTTCTACTGCTGGGGGAGATGAATTAGATCTAAATTCCCAGAGGTCTGACCTTAAAAGCTTGTCATACTTTATCTCTTAATATTGTTTGTTGCTTTTCAGATCTATAGCCTTGTCAATTATGTTGGTAAGACGATAGAAAATATGGAGATTCACGGAAATGGACTAGGATTGATTGTTTATTAAAGTCTATCTCGAAATAAGACTCTTTCATCTCCTTTTTACTACTTCTATAAAGATACTTATGTTCTGAAAAGGAATTGCAGTTCAGTTGCAAATTGTCTATGCAATGTTTTTCACAGTATTACATTTCATATACTGACAGTGAATTGAATATTGTGAATCATTTCGCTGGTTTTACCTATGTTTTTCACGTCATACATAGGGCATAGTCATTATATCAACAAGTCAAGTTGCATAATAATCAGTTTTTTTTTTTTTTTGACAGATATGAAGTGCGAGGTTATGATAATGAAGTTAGCATTTGGTTTAGCCATGCTGTTGGCCGACCTTGCAATTTATTAAGATGTTCAGGCTCAAAGAATTCATTCTGTCCAGAGAGGGGCAAAACCAAAGGCATGTGCAGAGATGTGGAGACCAAATTGAATTTTGTCAATGGAGCTCAGTTATTGCTGATCTCTGAGGAAAGTGTATCTGACCTGAACAACAGATTAAGCTCGAGTATGTTGTGATGTACTCCTTTTCTTCTCAAACAGTTTCTAATTTTTTCCTTCTAGCTTAAAGAGGTTTCTTGCCATTTTCATAGGAACCATTCATCCACGAATCATTTTATGAAGTTTTCTTTGTTTGGGCTTTGATTTGATACAATGGCTCGAAGACATCAGTGAGGGCACTGATAGATCTATCCATGGAGAAGAATGAATTTCATAGCTTTGGAATAATCTTCTCCTTTTGTGATTGTTTTTTATTTTCTCTAGTTGGCATTTCGTAGAACTTATAAGTCAGAATTTTCCAAAAATGCATATGGTGATTACAAGTTTAATATTTTTCTCTCTGCTGTTTTCCAACAATAGTCCAGCATTTTAAACAAATTATGGTAAACAATTTTATGTCGGTAGCAGATGTGCAGGAAGGCCTTGGAGGACCACCAATGCAAGTCAATCCGATGAGATTCCGCCCCAACCTTGTCATATCTGGTGGAGCACCCTATGCAGAAGATGAATGGAGAAGTCTTAAAATTGGAAATCAAAATTTTGTGGTAAGTCTTATTCTTCTAGAAATATACAGGTCGAGGTAGACAAAGAAAGTACCAAAAGTTACCTACAGTTTGTAATTACGAATAAGTTGCACCATCACTTATACTCAGCAGTCAGCACACTGATGATTGCCATAAGCTTTGTGACTCATTAAAAACTGCATTTGTTTTTGCCCGTTGCATCCATGTTCCATAGCTTGCTCAAGTTATGTTTGCATTCCGTCTTTGTGGATACATGTGGCAGAGTAAATATTCAAAAGGATAAGTGTTGTGCAATAATGCCTTGGTTGCTCCATTGTCGTTCCTGATTACTCTCTAATCTGTTCATCTTATTTTTTCCTTCTCCTGGCCAATATTGGAGGGAGCAAAAGACTTCAATTTAGAATTTTGGGAAATGGGAATATTCCAATGGTTTCCTTTTGTGCTAGCCTAAACTATAAAGGAACTTGGGGTATGCACAACCAATAAAAGATAAATCAAATTTCACTGCTGATATATGAACAATTTCTTGTACATGCAGTCATTAGGTGGATGCAACCGCTGCCAGATGATCAATTTAAATCCTCAAGAAGGAGAAGTGAGGAGATCAAGGGAACCCTTGGCTACTCTAGCATCATACAGGAGAGTGAAGGTCAGACAAAATTAGCTTACCCGAATTTCATTTCTTTTGGTTGAATGACATCGAATATCTATAGTAATCATGTCATTTCCTTGAATTTAGGGGACAATACTTTTTGGCATTCTTCTGAGATACGATAATAGCAATGAAGTAGGGCAAGATATGGATTCATGGCTTCAGGTGGGACAGGAAGTACATCCAAATACAGACTAGCTGTAAGGATCTACTATGAACTGCATGAAGATTAAGAGAGAAATAATTACTTCATTCACCTCTTGAATTAATCGATCGCTCTATATCTGCGACTACATTACACTGCAGCCTCACCAAAGAAGGGGATATAAACTATACGCAAATCATCAAATACCATAGTGAAGGTCCGGCATATACTTGTGTTCATAATATATGAATCTGTACCCATGAAAATGATACGTAAATCTCTGTTTGCAATCCACTCTGGGTACATGTAACACCAACATGGATATTCGCAGACTTTGCGCATTCTATGTAACATGCAAGAGGAGACTTAGATCTCGACTTTTGTCTCCACACTTAATCTCACATTTTGGTTATATTACAACTAAATTTTGGTCCCTTTCGTAATTTGGGGCTTGACGCAAACCTTGTATGTGTGTATCCCTTATTTGACTTCCGGTTTCAGAGACTTGTTGCGTTATTTGTTTGATTAACTTTAGTCATCAAAGGGGCCCATTTGGTAGGAGCAATAGGGGAAACGTCAATAATTCTACAACGTCTTCATAGTTGGGAAATAGTGTGGGGATACGGAGTTCTTTCCAAAATGAACTGGTGATGTAATTAAATGGCAGGCTTACAGCAAAAATAATTTCGAAAGATATTGACCAAAAAAAGATGATTGAAAGCTACAACACTGATGGTGAGGTCAAAACAATTTTCAACCAGTGGGGTCCTCAATCGTTCACTTTAAATGGCAGGCTTTAGAGCCTTTTCTGGCGATAAAAACGACATTATGTTCAAAGAGTCATTACGAACATGTTTCTTGACCAAGGACTTTGACCTTTTCTTCTCTTCATTATTGGCTTTTGGGGTCCTCTTTGTCATGGTTTATTGACTTGCTGCCTCTCTTGTTATGTAGTCTTTGACATGAGAACGCATGAATCTACTATTTGCGCCCCCATTTTGTTCGCCGTACTAAGTGGTGGTATCATGTGATGAGAATTGCAAATCCTCAAAGCTGAAATCCTGAAACCCTTCCCGGTTGCAACCGTAACTAGATTTGCATTTCTCTGTCTCAATTCGGTGTCTCAACTCTTTTTTTTTTTTTTATCATGTGACGTCGTCACTACTTTAACTTAGATCAGATAGAATGATACGAACTGCACGTCAAGTTTCTCATGCTATCCACATAATTTTAGACCGATATATCTCCACAGTACACGGGATGAGTTTGAGCCACGGAGTTCACTTTTTTTGAGCCACCGATCTGTGCAAGGAAAGCCCAGATGATCTTTGGTCGGCCACTTCTCAAGTTCTTGCTATATTTCTTCTCCTCCCAAACAAAAAATATGACAATTGAATTAGCTCTCAAATGGGCTACATATCTCACAAATATATATAATGTTGTTTATGCCCCAATACTATAATGGTGTAATATTGCATATTGCGGGAAGGGCTGAGCGTTATTTTTCAGATAGTAATATTTTGTTGTAATATCTACCGGGTTATTTTCAAGGACACCCTTTCAACTATTACATTTTGTCAACATGACGCCCTCATGTTCAAAACTCATCAACCTCACCCCCTTATCTATCAAAATCAAGCAACATCACCCCCTCCGTCCAAATCCGTTAACAAATATTAATATTTTGGACGGAAAATAGATAAGTTTAATAGAAAATAAAATTATAAGCCTAAAATGCCCTTTCACATTCTCTCCCCTCGCTCTCTACCCAACCCTACCTTTCCCCCTCAACTCCACCACCATCCCCCCCTTCCCCCATTTTTGTCATCTCTTCTCCTCTCCCACGTTTCTCTCCTCTCCTCTCCTCTCCTGTACACCAACAACACCCACATCTCCTCTCCTCTCCCCTACTCCACACAGCACCCACATCTCAACCCAAACCCAGAAATTTGAATTTTCCACACGCTACATAGGGATCGGAAGTACCGACGATAGAGAAATTGCCACCACCGCCGACCATACTCTACAGGACTCGAGCGTACCTCGCGCTGTTTTGAGCTCTGAGCGCCTCCATACCCAAGCGCCCGTACATACAGTATATATACACAAAGATATATACATACATATGTGTATATATACGGAGAGAGAGAGAGAGAGAGAGAGAGAGAGAGATGAGGGGTGTAAAATTTGGGGGGCGGAGAGGCTGAGCCGGGATGACCAGGCGGCGGAATTCATGATAAACTAGTCTTACAAACGTGCACACCCATACATTACTCTTATCATGCATAGGCTTTTTTTTTTTTTTTTTTTTTGGTGTCTTATCTTTTTTTTTCTTCTAAAAAAGAAAGTAATGCTAGCTAATGATGCCAAAAACTAGAACTTCAATAGAAACTTCCAAATTAATTTCTATGCGATCTCCGGTTAACGCGCATTTTTTGACTTTGACATTAGTGCTATATATTCGCCTTAACACTATACTCAGCATTGCACGAAATGCTAATTAATTTATCTTCTTTTTTTTTCCTTGGTACGATCTAGAAGCAATCAGAATGTATGCTTTTCGTCTCCGTGTTTTACAGTCATCATCATAAGTCTATATCTGCTGCAACAAAGTCATATATGGAAAAGAACACGAATGCATTATAATATGTATATATTTGTAGGACCAAAATCAGAAGATTTATGTTCCAACCCAGTACAAGTTGAGTGTCAAAAATGGGCGACCAGAAATATTAATTAAATTCGTCATTTGGAAACATCCAAAATGGAGGTGAAAAAGAAGGCCCATATAATAGTACTTATCAAATAATGAAAGTAAGAATAAAAGTTGGAATGGAACTTGGAAGTAGTCAAATTGGTGAGTCTTCTAGCTCTTGCTACCAAAGGGCATTCCATTTGGGGGAAAATAATTCAATAATTCGGAAGTATACTCTTTCCTTTCACATAACATGTCGGACTCATACGAGGCCCATATGTAGACCCCAGGGAGGCAGGGAGTATACTGAATAATTACCCCATTTTAGTCCCTTAAAGTTTTTTTTTATTTTATCTGATTCTTGCAGTTTTTTTTTTTTTTGGTTATTCGATAGATGTCTAGCCTACTCCTAAAGTGAAGGGGTACCGCTAAGCGGCATACAGGTGGGGCAAGTTCAAAGGGCATCGACTACCACACCAAGCACTCACGTTCTTGGTGAGACTCAAACCTTGATCACCCTCCATGTAAAAAAAGGTGAGAAAATGTTACTATTGATCTACAAGTCCGTTGGCGACTCTTGCAGTTGAAGAATATAGTTTTTGTAGTTTTTGTTTAGTTTCGATTTCTTACAGGTTGCACCCTTATCTTTTACCAAGGGTACTTTAGGCCCTTCAATTTCAAGTGTAAAAACTAATAATCTCTTACACATAGGGCCCATTCATTTCGCGAAACTAATTAACTGTATAGAGATACATAATTTTACCGGTTGCACACTCACCGAATTAACAGTGCTCGAATTACTAATACCATTTTTTCTTCATGTTGTGTATCCCACATTTTGTGAGATTATGTAACAGATACATGTTTAATCCGATATCTGAATATTTTTCTCACCTTGAATGTATAGTTCAATTTGATACACATATCTGATCAAACAAATTAATGGGTCCAAAAATATAGTTGATTGTCACTTTTTCATTCAAACATCATTAATGGTTTACCAGAATCAACATGTGTTCTGCACATGAGGTTCAAAATTAAAAGAACAGGGACCAAAGTAGAAATTTTATGAAAGTGTGGGCAACAAAATGGAATTTGAGTCAGAGGGGACGCTAATGTCGGCATGTCGCACGAGGCAAGAAAAAGTATCATGTGTCCATAGACTAACGAAACAAGAAAAATATCATGGGCCAGCATCATAAAGTGACAAAATGGTGATATTGCAACTAAACGTACTGTTTGAGTTGATAAAGAAATTTTTGGGTGCTGACTGAATACCATGTGACATTATTCGTCATCCAAATATATTTTGGACAGCCCAGATTTATTCTCTCTCTCTCTCCTCGTTTTTTCTTTCTAAAATCCGGACAATTCAAAACACGTTTTGACCGCTGAGATCACCAACGGGGGTGTGGGTACCCGTCCGGCACCCAAAAACTTCTCCGAGTTGACTGACCCAAATAAAGTGGAGGGACTTAATTGAAACTTCTGTGGAAGTACAAGGGTTGTACGTAGGTGTAATGACTTGTTTATATACATTTCTCTTTCTTTCTGCATGGGTTGTTGACCTTGACGATTCTTTTTTGATAACCGACAAATAACTCAGCAGCTGAGTCACAATTGAATTTAATTGTACAACTCAAACCTCGGGGGAATTTGCGCGGCCACATCAGTCACGGCCCTCCACTTACTATCAAGGTACTCATCCGGTAAAGAATCGAACCCTAACCAGGGATAGTTCTCCCCAAAGTCAGTCATTCGCCCTTACCACTGGGACAACTCCTGGGTGTGTAACCTTGATGATTCTTTGCTATTGACTCACTTATAAAAACCTTTTGTACATACATGTGCGTGTATATATCTAAATACAAATATAAATTAAATTAAATGGCCTTTTGTCCAAATTCTTTTACATCCCCTAAACTTGAATTGGATCGTCAAGAGGTGTGCGGCTGTGGGATACCAGTTTACTCAAAAGTAGGGTCAAGAGAGCGATTGGATTGTCAAAGACTTGGACCCAGTTGTATGTTTGATAATTTCAGAAATAGCTAGCTAGTTGGGTCCATTGTGGTTGCTTCCGCATTGAAGTTAACGAGATTGACTAATTATTTACGGTGGAACCGTGATTCTCTTATTCATGGAGTCACGCGATTTTGATCGTCTGTAAATTCTTTTTCGCAATTTTTTTATTTAAATTCGAACAATCCAAAATCAAAACGAACACATACGATTCATCTCCTTAAACAATTATTTACGGAAGCTCCGTTAAAAAGTATATTCTCGAAGTTGAAATGGGTTTGGAGTCTTCGGACCAACCGCTGCCGCTTGGTCAGTCGCCAAGGCCCCAAACTTCTCTTTGAAATGTTCTATATAAAGTTCTAATATAATTAAGGAGTGGGCAAATGCAATGTTGTGCATTCCATTTCGTACCGGATATAAATTGGTACATAAAAGTTGGTGTTCCGTACCGTTAGCTTCAAATACCGACCTGTATCGATCGTGCCAGCTTGTACTGGACGATACTGGACTTGTATATGGCATACCGGCCGGTACAAAAAAAATTGTGTATTTTTTTCTTTTGCTTAAAAAATGCTTAAATTTTAAGATAATTTAACAAAATTTAGAGTCTATAATATGTTAATCATCTTAATTTGTTACTATTAGGACTAATTTTAATGTATATCAAAGTATTAAATTTTACTTTACACCTCTAATTTAAGGATTTTTTGTTTTTTGTACATATATTATATTAAAATATATAAAATTTAATTATGGTCAATCCGGTTCCTAGATATACACCGGTAACGGTACATACCCTCCCAGTAAGAAAAACGGTACGCTTGCCGGTACGGAATTGATAACTTTAGACAAATGAGCCATTTCGTTTTCTCCTTTTTTATTATTTTTTGACTCAATGAGTTTCGAGAAATTTAGCTGAAAGTAGGTAGGTTCAAAACGAAACACTATTAATACACCCGAACAATTAAACGGGACAAAGTCCAGGACGTGTAAAGGTCTCCCCGTCGCAATCCAACAATTAGTCAGGGAGAGTTATCATGGGTGACTCTCTGTTTTCAAAACGTCTATATTTTTTACCATCAATGTCAACTTCATTTAACCCTCCTTAAATAATGGTGAATATTATCCTCTTTTTTATTGATTAAAATGGTGTGAATCCCACCACAAAGTGATATCATGCTTACCATGCAATATACTTTTTGATAAGCATAACATCACTTTGTGGTGGGGTCCACATCATTTCAACCAATAAAAAGGAGGGTAATGTTCACCCTCTTAAGTGGATGGTGAACAAAACTCAACTTGTAGTCCTAAGTGGTTGGCCTAGTGGTCAATATCTAGGACTTAGGAGTTTGCTCTCTCCTATGGCGGTTTCAGATTCGAAACCTTTTAGGTGCTATTGGCTCATTTGGCCCAGTCCATCCATAGTTTTGTTCTGACGTTAATTGAAACTCCCACAAGTGGACGGTAAAATTGGTCCCTAGGATTAATCAAGGTGAGCGTACACCAGAGTTATAAAAAAAAAAAATACTTCATTTACACTTGGTTTATGTTAGTCAACTAATTCTTCTCACTTCTAACGTGTGAAGGGAGCTCCTAATTAAACTCTCTCTCTCTCTCTCTCTCTCTCTCTCTCTCTCTCTCTCTCTCTCTCTCTCTCTCAATATAGAAGCCATGATAGGGAAACTGACTGAGAGTGTTGAGAGCAAAGCAAAAGAAAGGGCATACTTCTGGTAGCTTTGCCTTTCTTTGGTGCTGGGAATTGTTTACCGTTAGCCGGCCTTTACCACATCTTGGATTTAGTTTTTGCATGGGTAAAAGTACAAAATTCTTTGGTAGTTTTGTGTGTACGTACAAAATTATTATTCATAGCTCTCAAAAAATTATATATATCTTGTAATTTATAATGCTATTTATAATTTTAAAAACTTTATTTAATAAATTTAAATGGAATCTATAAAACGAGATCCATAAAATATTATGCAATAAAAAATATAGATAACTGTTTGAGAGGTGTGAATAATAGTTTTAGACATTTTTTTTTGAATTATAGTTAGAATAGATTTCAATCATTAATTAGTGGAGTTTTAATTATTATTTTTAACCTGGATATATTATTTTTAACCTTGCATAGGTTAGCTTATATGGGAAAATGCATGTAATTGGAATTAGGTGAATAGATTATGGGCAACCAAAGTATAATTTCATCTTGACGAAAAAATGGAGACTCCAAAATGAGAATGCAAAAGCTTCTCCGGAGGTGATTGTGAGATTGTGCTTACATCTTTCACTTTTGAGAATACATTATCCGATAATAATGTATATATTAATTCTTGTCCATGCTATCTAAAATTCACAATTCAAAATGGTAAAATGTGCCATATAAACATGAAAACTCCCCCTTTATCCAACAATATATAACACGGATGCAATGTTAACTTATCGTCGGGATATTATTATATGTCAAATTTTGCTTAGAAAATAACATCTTGTTACTTTATGAGTACATAATTTTGAGATGGCACAGTTGGCACTATGAATATATAGTTAGGAGGCTAGGTATTAGTAAACCTCCAACTGCTTAATTAATCACAAAAAACAAAATGGCTTCAGATCGATGATATGCGTGTACCTGTCATTTTGAAAAATTCTCTAAACTGATCATCTTATTACATTATATATATATATATATATCACGCAAACTGTCACTCATGTCATTCCGAATTATATTAATTTTTCATGAAAATCCATAGACAGCCATTATATAAATCGTTCGTTTTTTCAAAATAAGATATCTTTAAATCTCATACGTAACAATGGTTAGGATCAATAGGATTATATGTATAGTTTGACGAATTTTTCAAGAACTTGGACCAATTGGATGTTGAACCAGCTGTAATAATAAGCTTTGTTTTTTAAATTTCGCCATGTAGCTGGATAACTTTAACGCATATAATCCAACTAGCCGTATCAATGATCGATCTGTTCAATGGCCCTTCAGTATTATTCTATACGTTGAGCCAAGTTGATGAAACAGTGTCGACACCTATTGTGATGATCAAACTTATTAATCCAATTACATCGTAGCTCCAGCTATAAAATAAAATAAAAATCGAAATAAAAAATACAGTAAATCTCATTTTCAAAATACTACTAAAAAAATTCCTACAACTCCAAAAGATAACGTTGGACCTGGACGTAATGTCATCCCATAGGCAAGGGGCAAGGGGTTTGGTGGACCACGCGCGAGTAGTAATTGGATGGGATACACGCTCCAATCAGAGAGGAAAGTCAAAATTGTTGGTCGGAAAGTCAACAGGCCAGTTTTGACAATTTAGATTTGTCGGGGATGGATATGTTCAGCAGGGTTTCACTCAGTCAAGGTCCAACCTTCAAAGTTGTTTAATTGGTCAAAAAAACCACGCGCCCTCTCGAAGGTTTTTTCATTTCTTGTCCTTTGGCTTTGTTTGGAACTTAAGAAAAATGAGAAAAAAAGAAAAAAAAAAAAAAAAAAGGAAAATTAAAATTAAAATTTTTCCCTCCAATTACTTGAATGAGAGAGAAAGATGAGTGAAAATAAAAGAATTCAAATGTTGTGAATAGTAAAATTTCTCTTCCATTTTCCCCCAATTTTCCTCTCCTTTTTTTTTCTCATTTTTCATCACTTTCCCTAAAAATCAAACAAAGCCTGTTGATCTTTGCCTGTCAAGAGGTACATAGTGTACTACTGTACTATTCTAATGTAGCCGTACTATACTAATGTAGCCAAAAGGAATACTTGAGGAGTAATTCTTCTTCGGTGGTCCTGAGACACCATTTAAGTGGTGCTCCAACACCCCTCAACATCACACATTTTTATAGAGTTTATATTATACGTGAAATGGTGAGCTCCACAAATTTTTGCGGTATTGAGGGATGTTAGGATACAGCGAGATGGTGTCCCAAAATTGCCAAATAACTTTTGATACATGAGTGTAAATACTCTACAATGATTACTAAGTTGTACTCCTCCCGTTTCTAAATGAGAACTCACTTTCACTATTACGGAGCTCTTAAAAATATGTGTATATTGTTCAATTTACAATATTTTATATATGCAAATATGGATCAATTATTTGATATATCTTAATTAGTCCCTATTAGGCAAGTTTTCTAAAATTATTTAAAACATCATATATTGTGAGATATAGACGATTTTATAAGGGGCGCATATGTCAAAAAATGACTCTCATTTAAGAAGGAAATTGAATTCTACACTCCATTTTTTGACATTTACACTCTTTTTTTGTCTTCTAACAAAAAAATTACATACACTTTCAACACTAAAATTATAAAAAAAAAAAAGAGTGCAGATGTCAAAAAAGAGCGTGTAGAATTTAATTTCTTTTAAGAATGAAGGGATTAAAAGATACTCCGTATGAAAATTACAGTTTCGTACTTTGAGCAAATTTAACAACTGCAATTGTTTGCATGGAATTCACTCAAATTCCCCCACATTTTGATGTACATAACTAGATGTATACCAAATGGTGTACTCATAGGTTTTTTGAGTTCTATTCAAGGACACATACACCTTTTGCTGGAGTCATTAACCGGGTAGCCCTATGGCGCTATCACATGATGTTCCACGAGCACCCAGTAATTATCGATCTCTTGATGAGTTTTTTTTCCATCTCGTAATTGGGTGTCTGGATTAGTTTGTCCGCACCGAAGTAATTCTTGAATCGAAAATTTGATGGCTGGGTAAATTTTTAGTGAGCACGAATATCTTTTTTGGCTGACGTTAAGAGTGGAATATTCGAGATTGAAGAATAAGCCTCTTACTTAGGCTTCACGTCTTGATGAGAAACTACAATGGTCATCCCGCCCATATGATCAAATAAATAAAGCTCATCAAAATATAACCTCAAGAAGATATGAAAATGACAGTTTTATTTCAAGTTTAAGGACATACATACACCTCTTTCCTCCCATAAAATCAATTAAATAAGTCCATTATGCCTTTGGAGTGAGAGACACAAGGATTTGCAAAGATTCGGCTTGTTCGGAATATTCTCCCTCTGTTAAATTGGCTTGTTTTAAATATTCGTACCAAAATTAAATAAATAAACACTCTTAATTGAGCCGAGAAATGACACGTGTTTAAACTCGGTAGGTTCTCAAACGAAATTCAACTAGCTAGTCCAGCGACAAATAAGTTTTCGACCTCGGCCAGCAGAGCATATATAGAGAGAGAGAATAGTTTCATTATCCTTTCTTTTTATATAGGCACTAGTGTTAGTCCGTGCCTACGGCACTATGCATCTCGGTTGGAAGGAGATGGCAGATGTGTGATTTAGGTGAAAACTATGGGCACTTAATCGGGAAATAGAAAGATGCACTACAGCCTTTGGATCAAATGAATCTAAGCCATTCCAACAACTTGTCCCCACACCCTTCTGTTTTATAATGTAGATAGTTTCATTATCCCTGAAACCAACTCATTTGGAATTAATTTAATTCGATAGGCACACAACTTTATAATTAATCTTGCAAGCCGGCCCCTTTAACCAGACCAAGTATGTATACAAACACTAATATCATGTTACGTTTTTTTATGAGCATATCTTGCTCGGTTGGCGACAACTAATTCATCTCGATCATCGTTTAGCTGTTATATGAATAGCTAGCGATGGATAATTTTATTAATTAAATTTTGGCAAAAAGCAACCGGCTGTAGACATGTCTATATATTAACTATATTTTGGTCATAATTTAAAATGCCAAAGCAAAAGTTTTAAGATAGAGATATGAACGGTCTACAAACTATACATTCTTCTTTATGGAAATATTTCGTAGGGAACAACGTTATTATGAAATTTAAATAATTGCCCTTGCTTTTGAATCTGAAGCAAAGAGTTCTTGTTATTATTGACCGTAGAAAGGAGATTTTCAACTCGATCAAGCAATGTATGGATCATAGAAGAGCTGTACATATACATATGGATGACAATTTCACCCGAATTTGACGGGCATCCGAACTAATTCGTCTCCATGTCAGTGATGTTTTTGAACGTTCCCTCGCCATGGGCTAATTTTTGTTTCTAATTCGAAATGCAAAGCCTAGCCATGTCGGTTTGAGTATGTATAAGGAAGATCCGTACCAACCAAAGAAATGCTTTAAATTTGAGAGTGGATCGGATATCGCAAAATCAATACCAAGTCAATTAGTTGGTAAGATAAGTATGAAAGCACGAGAATGTTTGTAGAGGAACTCACCACTACACCTAAGGGCATGTCTGATTGCAGATTTTGTTTTGGGGAGATTCATAATGAGGTGAGATTAAGATTGGGATTGAGAATGAGGTGAGATTATTAATGAGGGGATGAATCATTTATTCATGTTTGTTTTGCACAGGATTCGATTGTAGGATTGTAAATAACATATTTGTTTTGACTAGGATTAGGATTGGGATTGGGATTGATGTGAGTTTTTACATTGGTTTTGTTCACCCCCCCCCCCCCCCCCCCCCCCCCCCCCCCCGCCCCCCAAAAAAAAAAAAAGAAATGCTTTAAATTTGAGAGTGGATCGGATATCGCAAAATCAATACCAAGTCAATTACTTGGTAAGATAAGTATGAAAGCGCGAGAATGTTTGTAGAGGATCGCACCACTACACCTAAGGGCATGTTTGATTGCAGATTTTGTTTTGGAGAAATTCGTAATGAGGTGGGATTGGGATTGGGATTGAGAATGAGAATGAGGTGAGATTATTAATGAGGGAATGAATTATTTATTCATGTTTGTTTTCCACAGGATTCGATTGTAGGATTGTAAATAACATATTTGTTTTGGCTAGGATTGGGATTGGGATTGATGTGAGTTTTTACATTGGTTTTGTTCAATCCCATGGGATGGGATTCGTAGTAACACAACCCCCCAAACCCACCCACCCCCCCCCCCCCCCCCCCCCCCCCCTCCCCCCCCCCCCCCCCCTCTTCTCCGTAGATTTTGTTTTGGGGAGATTCGTAATGAGGTGGGATTAGGATTGGGATTGAGAATGAGGGGATGAACCATTTATTCATGTTTGTTTTGCACAGGATTCGATTGTAGGATTATAAATAACATATTTGTTTTGGCTAGAATTAGGCCCCGTTCCAGAACACCTTGTTAAAACATAAGTACTTATTTTACACTTTCAAACTCAAAAATTATGTAAATAAAAATTATTTTTTTTATTTTTTTTGCACCGTATAAAAGATCTCGATAAAATCTATCAAACAAGATCCATATTGCTAAGAAAATTATTTGCATAAATATATTATTTTTGAGCTTGAAATTGCCTTCTTAAAAAATAAGTACTTATTTCTAGTTTCGGAACGGGGCCTTAGGATTGGGATTGATGTGAGTTTTTACATTAGTTTTGTTCAATCCCATGGGATGGGATTTGTAGTAACACACACACACACACACACACAGCGCCCCCCCACCACCCCCCCCCCCCCCCCCCCCCCCCCCCCCCGCGCCCGAAATGCTTTAAATTTGAGAGTGGATCGAATATCGCAAAATCAATACCAAGTCAATTAGTTGGTAAGATAAGTAGAGGAATGCACCACTACACCTAAAGGCATGTTTGATTGCAGATTTTGTTTTGGGGAGATTCGTAATGAGGTGGGATTAGGATTGGGATTGAGAATGAGGTGGGATTATTAATGAGCGGATGAATCATTTATTCATGTTTGTTTTGCACAGGATTCGATTGTAAGATTGTAAATAACATATTTGTTTTGGCTAGGATTGAGATTGGGATTGATGTGAGTTTTTACATTGGTTTTGTTCAATCCCATGGGATGGGATTCGTAGTAACACAACAACTAGTCCCACCCATAAAAACCTTATCAAACAAGGTATTAGGAGTCCCATAGGATTATTAATCCAATCCCCCCCTTCCAAACCTCCTATCAAACACGCCTTAAGAGTACAAATTTGCAAGAGAGTCATGCACTTTTTTTTTTCTGGTAAATTTTTTTTATTAATTTTTGAAAATGGAAGAAAGATTAAAGGGAACAAGGGCAAACAAAAAGCTACCCGAGACCAAAAAAAAGACGTTGGCTACAAGTCAACAAAAGAAAAAAAATAACCCCGAAACACCAAACACCTAAGAGGAAAGCAATCCCGAGATTCTTGCACTTTATGGTGACCCGTTCATGATTTTTTTACTATTATTTATTTTATAAGAGAAGAAGACAAGACTAATAGTTACTCCTACTAGGATACTACTAGGTAGCTAGTATTATGAATTACTACTACACAAGAAAGACCATGAAAACATGCAGAGCAACATTTTATAATTGGAGTGTTTGGACTGATTAATTTGCAGAAACCCTAACTATTGCTGACGCTTCATAGTTGGTAAAAATGGGTGAATAGCTAAAATTGCTTCTAAAATCAGAGCCATATTAATATTAGAGAAATGCTTCATATGTACGTGATGTCCTCCTCCTTTTGTCCCCACAATATTTGACCGGTCTATATGTACAGTACGGGATGTTCTCCTAAGATCCCAACACACAAATCTCTCTCTCTCTCTCTCTCTCTGCCGTAATTATCGTATAATATTCATTAAGGTCCTCAATTAACTTGGTGTGAGCAAACTAGCTACCAAAACGACTCTTTCAATTGTTCTAAGATCGCTGGGCCCCATCAAAAGGAGAGAGTCAATGCTCATGCACGACTTGACTCAGGTTAGTAGGTCCCCTCTCTCTCTCTAGAACTATTCATACTATATATATATATGTATGTATCTCCTTCTCCATCCAGCGTACAAGAGAGAGAGAGAGAGAGAGAGAGAGAGAGAGAGGCAGGCATATATGGAAGGTGAAAAGATGAGTACTAGTCGGAGCATGAATAATAATAAGGGTGATGAAGATCGTGAAGACGATGTGCCGCTACCGGGGTTCAGGTTCCATCCGACTGATGAAGAACTTGTTGGGTTCTACTTGCGTCGTAAGATTGAGAAGAGACCCCTTAGTATCGACCTTATCAAACAGGTTGACATCTACAAATACGACCCTTGGGATCTTCCAAGTACGTATATACATACCCTTATTATTAACTACGTACTTCGATCTACTTCTTCACTCTACGTACCTAAAATTACTAAATATGTTTCCAGTTTTAATTTCCAAAATTAGAAACATATACTGTAAGTTAGGTTGTTTGAGGGCTTGCCTCCAGCTTCGGCTGTCTCCTCTCCTCTCCTCTCCTGCCTGCATGTACTTAGTTCGCTAATTCTCTTTTTAACTCTCGCGTTTTCAAGTTAATTAAAAAAACAAATTCTTTTGCCGTTACAAAAAATAAAGGGAAAGAGAAAGGTTAGATTCTGGGAGCGATTAGGTTCTTCGTAAATATTTCCCGATATATCGATCATAAGATCGAGTTAAGCTGAGGCTTATTTGCAAGCTTTTGACTGGAACTTTAAAACTCTATCTAGGCCACTTAATTAATTTGAAGAAGTAAAATGACGAAAAAAATTTAATTTTAGAAATAAATCGACGTTGCTAATTCCAGTTATAAATAAGTTATCACATCGGATCACTATTAGGTTTCCACCGGCCAACTGATGATTCGGGCTGTGCAGTTATATGAAACATGATGAATTTGAAGCATTAAACCATAAGAAGTCAATACACTTTTTCAAAAGAACAAAGAAGTAATCAAGTATGTTGAGAGCCGGCCGGCCAGTTTATTTAATTTTGTTGAATGTTTCTTGGGGAAATATTTAAAACTGTACAACATACATACATACATATACATACATATATCTCATATATGTATATATACACTCATCTCAATATATATCGTTTCCTCCTTCAAACGTTTTGAATTATTATCATAGGTAGGTGATCGATCGACAATTTTTTTTTAACTTGTATAGTAGATTTTATCAGAATCCTATACTTCTTTTTGAAAGTGAAAAAACATTTATGTTGCCTGATGCATAAGCTTATTAATAAGCTCTTGTAGGGATGGCAAAGGGGCGAGTTTTAGTTGAGATTACGCCGGACCCGGGGATCCTACAGGCGGATCCCTGTAGGACACATCACAACTATCCAAATGTGCTTTTAATGGTCCGGATTTAAAAATAAACTCTTCGCTAGAAGAGTTAAACTATTCGCGCGAAGAATTTATTTTAAATCCAGATCGTTAAAAATACTCTTATACGGCTGTGATGTGCACTACTAGAACTGTAGTGTAGGGTTGCACTACAGGGTTTCTGAGTCCATGAGTTTGGTGACTTCTACGTAATCCTCTAATTGGGTATGGGTATTAATGTAATTAAACGCACGTTGGATGGCTCGGAATCCGCCCTACGAGATCCCCAGGTCCCCAAACTCATACCCATATGAATAACTGTAAAACCAAGATAATATCAAACTATACATCTGAAAAAGAAGTAAACACGCAAAACAATTCCGAGCTAGCTAGATCAAGAAAAATAGAAAGAATGGAAGGAGTATATATCTACCTAATGAAGAACGGATACTACGGGGTATGCGTGTTTAGGCATGGAATAATGAAAGCTAAGCTTACCTGATACCCAATTTTATCAGGTGAAAATCCTGATAATACTCGCATCTAAATGACTGGGTCGTCAGTTCATATCCTGTGTATGAGTATAATTGTCGTGATGGGAAGCTAGAAGAGGAGGACAAAAACAACCTTCTCGCTAGGGCCATTTCTGAGTTTTCGGAGGCTCGAAACAAACTTTTGAATTAGGGTCATTTATAGAATACAAACAAACAAAACTATGAAGATAAAATCTAATTTTAAAGAGAAGTATTTCTTACAAGTATTTCAAAAACATAAGTACAAAACACTTAACGATTATTCCGTTAATTCAAGAGGTAGACATCACTCTTCTCACATTTTCAACAACATATACAGTAATTGTTCTATCATAATCAAACGTATCCAAAAGTACTTTTAACGGTTGACCGAGCTAATGCATTCAACTAATTTATGCATAGACATAATTTAAGAGCATATATAATTTGGGGGCCAGCCCCAAAATACAATTATGTTTGAGAGTCCAATGTGTCCGTCCGATCCGGCCACATCCTTGGCGTCCGGCACTACTTCTCGCCTAAAACTTGAGGATATTTGTATGTTCTGCAATTGGCAGATGTATTAGGGTCTACCATAACCTAAAAGGCCATGCAAAACTCTTTAAGTTTATGCCACAGTTATTTGTAGCTCTCTCTCACATGAGTGGACCCCATCCCACATGAGAGAGACGTTACAAATAACGATTACATTAAAAAATTTCTCTTGTTTTTTACTCATATCCCAATTGAATTAAGAATCTCTCTCTCTCTCTCTCTCTCTCTCTCTCTCTCTCTCTCTCTCTCTCTCTCTCTCTCTCTCTCTCTCTCATATGGATATGCTGTTGAAGCTCTAATATTCCTTTGGTATATATGCAGAGGGCACTACTATGGGAGACAAAGAATGGTACTTCTTTTGCAAAAGAGGTAGAAAATACAGAAACAGCATAAGACCAAATAGAGTGACTGGGTCTGGGTTCTGGAAGGCAACAGGCATCGACAGGCCAATCTATTCAGCCAACCAAGAAGGCCGTGAATGCATTGGACTCAAGAAATCACTGGTTTACTATCGCGGGAGTGCCGGAAAGGGGACCAAAACTGATTGGATGATGCATGAGTTTCGCCTTCCCACTGATCACGATGATAAAAGCACCAAACATGTTGATGTCAAAAGCATCGCTCAAGAAGCTGTAAGAATTAAACTATTTACTAATTAATTTATCCTCCTTTCTTAATTTTTTTCATTTTCATTGTTTTTTTGCTTGGGTCTTGCATTAATATTGCCTACCCTTTGTACGTGTGAATCGATCTAATTCATTCCGGATGTGGCCGCATCATCTTATGCTTTTTCTTGTTGCGTTATGCAGGAAGTTTGGACACTATGCAGAATCTTCAAGCGAAACACATCCTACAGAAAGTGCATACCAGATTGGAGAGACCAGCAATCTGCTAAAAGAAGTGTTAATCCAGTGGATGCAAGTTCTAAAACCTGCAGCATGGACTCAAACAGCCACGAAAGTTACATCGACTTCCGATCAGCCCCTCAACTAATTCGACAGAACCATGACCACCATCAGAAGAAGAACAACTTTGTTCATCATCATCTCGGTCACACTAATCAGATGGTTGTAGGACAATTGAGCTCCATAACTAGTCAAGCTCCCTCAGCTGCATCGTACTCGAGCTTCTTTAGTCCTGATGTTAATGAGTTCATCAAGTATGGGGATTGGGGTGAGCTTGGATCGGTTGTAGAGTTTGCTGCTCCTGATCAAGCAATATTCCATATGTGAAATTACTAACAATGCATGGGATTTTAGTGATCGGTTGTAGGTTTCATAAATTCGCAATTTTTATCACCAGACAGTTATTTAATGTGTGCAATTTCTTTGATTATTATGAATTTTAGGAGTTTGAAGATAGTGATCTTTTTTTTAATCAAATACTGGAAATTGTGATACATATGTTTATGTCAGTGTTTTCAAGCTTGGGCTGCAGCTGCGATCCCTCAAATCTAGTTCTTGATATCGGAGCATTGTACGTGTCTCCCTAGTTTCTTAAATTGTTTTACTATACATGGCATGAATTTATAGACAACAAAATATTATAGTACATTTGAATTTTGTTTTGTGTCCAATTAATACTCTTTTACAGACCGTTTATTCTACTGGGTATATGAGCATCAGGTTGAAATTTGTATAATCGTATGCTAGAGGTTTGGTTAAATATTTTACCGGCCGGAATAAATTTATATAATAAATCAGAGCTGTGTTTGAATCACAAAACATAACCAACGCTCCAGATTTATTTCATCCTTCTGCATAAATCAAGACCGTTGCCTTTATTGATGTGTAGTACTCTCTCTCATCACACGCTATCAGCCTCTCTCACGTCTATTGCACGGGGAAAATCGAACGGAAGCAACAGAGAACAATAAACAGATGCAGCAGCAGCTAGCGCCCTCTCTCTCCCTCCCCGTTTCACCTCACTGCCTCATTCTCCACCTCCCTCCTGCCCTTTCTCTTTTATTTCCATCCCTAATTACTGCCTTTCATATATCAAGTACAAAGTGGAGCCTTAATCACTATCGTTTCCAAAAGAGCAAAGTCCATTTTGACCCCGTGTAGTTATCGCCATGTGCGGATGCCCCCCTCATTGTTCAAAATTAAGCACATAACCTACCTGTGGTTTTGAAAATGTGCGGATAGGCCCCCTGCCGTCATGTTTTCCATTCATATTAACGGACAAAGCATTAAAAGACCGATAGACCTCATCATGTCCCTTAATTCTTCTTTTTTTTTTAAATCTTATCACACCATCCCTTATACCAAAAATTAAATCCAAACCGTTGATATTGTAAATTTTGACGAGTACTACATCTATGCCAAAATTCAAGTCAACCAAAAAATAAAAAGCCCATGATCAAATCGATTTTGTAATGAAATTAAAATTTCAAATTTGAATTTATTAAAAATTAGATCACCGAGTTATTAATGCTTGATTAAGATGATTTTTTACAGAGATACTCTATTCTTTATTTAATACATTATGAACGACTCAGATTACATTCTAGAGGCATGTGAGATACACCTCCGTTAATATGAATGGAAAACATGACGGCAGGGGGTCTATTCGCACATTTTCAAAACCACAAGTAGGTTATGTGCTCAGTTTTGAACCATGAAGGGGGAATCCACACATGACGATAACCACAGGGGGTGAAAGTAGACTTTGCTCTTTCCAGAAATGAACCGGTGCATGCCAGTTCAACGTGCTCGAAGTTACGGTATGTTCCATCTCCGAAATTGAATTGAACTGTTGTAGATACAATATGTTTAATCTCCGAAATTGAATTGAATTGAACTGACTGTCATTCCTTTTTTATGCTTCAAAACTGTCAAAATTGAATTGAACTATTTTTTATGCTTCAAGAAACGAAGTTATAGGCATGTTTTCGAGTAGTGCCTTTTACCAATAAGAAGTTATGAGTATATTTTTGGGCAAAAGTTCAAGTGGTAGTCCTCGGGCAAAAGTTTTCAACCGGTTAAGAAACAAACCGGATGTTCCTTAGTTTATTGCACCAAGGTGTTTGTAAGAATGCCTCATCCAATGTGTTCATTAATCTTATTCCTTTTAGTTGCTACTACTTCTGATGTTGGCAGGGTTATTCATCCAAGGTGTAGTTGTTTAGTCATGGCAGGGTAATATACAGTAGTAGTAAGAACTTGCCCTGTAAAACAATTGAGTCAATCTAAAAGAAGCTTATGCCATAGCTGATTTAGGCCATAAGAAATTTAAGAGAAGCTTCAAAACAGATTACACAAAATACCCAAGTGACCGTGACCTCACTTAACAAGTGGATCAATCTAATGGTTATGAGGCTTGGTGTAAACATAAGGAAAGCTCTACGGGCTAGGGTAAAGGAAAAGCAGCCTATGTGTGAACTTTCCTATTTCTAGGCATTTAAAGCCAAGCCATTTGCAAACCACTTGCTAAGTGACATAGTCTTCCGTCCAATATTTTCTTTCCAATCTTGGTTTTGTGATGTTTTTTTTGTTTGTCTTTTCCCTTGCATTGGGCAATGACCAGCAAAGGAAAGCCAACACGTGTCAGCAATGGAGAAAAAGATTCACAGCTATCACCCTTTGACGCATCTTATATCATTCGGCACTTTCCCTTTGCTCATTGTCAGAGTTGAAGGCACAGCTGCATGACCACCACCTGATAGCTCAAAATAGGAGGCTATGTGACATGTATTTCTATGATATGAGTGGGAACCACTTCGTTTGGTTTTCTAGGCGTATTGGCATTTTTACAACATGCCTGCTTAGTTTTATGAGATTGCAATATCTTCACTCTTTAGATTTTGTGTTTTGAAATTGCCGTGCCCGAAGGTTTTACAAATTTTTATGTGCTTCTATGACATGAGTTGGAACCACTTTTGATTTTCTAGACTTCGTAACAAACAACTGCTTTGTGAGACAGAGCAATCTCTTTTTTTAAGTTGCTAAATTAAATGATGTTGCTTGAACTGAACTAATATGGCAGTCCTCCACAACTCATAATGTTGAGGCCCAATGCAAACTACTCTTCTGATGCTCTAACAAAGTGCAAAATTTACTAATTAGGTCTGACCATTACAAACAAATTGCCGAGCATCTCCTGGTTTGCCGAACTAATATGTGTACCGTTTTATATTTTCATTGGTGTTTCGATGGTTTTTATTTTTTCTATTTACCATTTGTTGAACTAGAAGTAGCAAGTGACGGTTTTTGAATCTTAATATATGCCCAGATTTATCCCTTTTCATTGGGCACAAATCACACTACAGCAGAACTTCAGGGTAAACAGGCCAAATTGGCGAGCTTTAGCTTGAGCTTTGGATCAGTAGCTTTGAAAAAACTGTACTAATACTCTGCACATTTTGAAAAAATTAGCATGGTAGCTTTTGCATAAGCTCATTGAGTACGCCAATGGTAACACATAGTTGTTCAAAAAGATCCAAAGCATTCGCTAGTGTTCTATAACTCATTAAGTGTTGGATATCTATATAATAAGATAGGACTGGTTTTGAATCAAAAAGATAACCAAAGGTCCAGATTTATAACCTACATAATTTTTCACCCTCCATTCTGCAATGGCATGCCTGTAAATACTTCACATTTGTTGATTATTTTCTAATCACACATTCCCCATTCAATCTGGTATATTGGTTTCTAAAATGAATGATTTTTTGAGCGATTTTATTAGATTGGTAATTTTTTTATTTTCCCTTATAGCTATACTCTTGATTTACTCCCATTAAGGCATTGTATTCAAAACCACCTATTTAGGCATTAGTTTGTTTTTGATCGGCACCCATTAAGGCATTTTTGAAATGACGAGTAATGGTCTCTAAAATGAATAATTTTTTGAGTGATTTTATTTGATTGGTAATTTTTTTATTTTCCCTTAAAACTATACTCTTGATTTATTCCCATTAAGGCATTAAATTTTTTTTTTTATCAACACCCATTATGGCATTTTTCAAATGAACAGTAAAATCATAACACGGAATCACCGAAAATAAAATTTTATAGACATCGTTCATATGATTTTCATATTCTTCTTCTACTCTCTCTCTCTCTCTCTCTCTCTCTCTCTCTCTCTCGGGAAGTTTTTTTGTTTTTTTGATCAGTCTAGTCTCTCTTGGAAAGTTCAATACCACCAAAATCTACTTCACCGAAATCACCGAAGTGAGTTCTTCCATCATTCTTTCATTATTTTCTATATATTTGCTACCCATTTCCTTTTCATTAAGATTATGATATTTACTTTTTCTTAAGAGTATGGCGTTTACTCCTTTTTTTTTGTTACATATGTTTTCTCTATTATTGAAAAACGCGAAAGAATTATGTGCCGCTCCTTCCGATTCTATTCTTCTTTTATGTGTTTAAAAATTGTAAAGCCTCTTCCGATACTATTCTTCTTTTATGTATTTAAAAATTGTGGAGCCTCTGTTATAAAATTGGATGTCTAGAAAGTCTGAAATCAAAATGACAGAGAAGAGAACGATGAGAGGCATGTTTACAAAAAAAGTTATAAGCAATTGGGGTGTTTACTTGAGGTTAGGGATATTTTTTTTTATGTCTTTTAATATCTACCGGCATAGGAAAAGAAAAAGTGCAAAACTAATTGACACCCTATTCTTTTTCTTTTTTTTTTGAATGGCAACACCCTATTCTTGTTTTCCTTGATAGTTGTCGAAACAATATATTTTTGCATAATTAACACATGGAGTAATTGTAAACCTTTTTTTTTCATTTGTTTAAATTTCGTTTCATTAGAACATGTGTAGTTATTAGCACTCTTTTAAGCGTTACCATATATGCATCAATGAAAATATTATGATGTTAACCAAACACACCACAAACTGGAGCTTTGTGTTTTTTTTTTTGTTGGTTGTTGTCACTCATTTAATATTATAGGTTTCTATATATATCTTTAAAACGTTTTCTGTTGTTATTCTCATGATAATTTTTGACTATTACTCAAATAACTTCTTGGGACTTTAACTAATCATGGACAATCTAAGCGTCTATGGCTATGTGAATTGAACCGCTTCATTTTATACCTTAGTCGTAATAATCAAATGAATTGTTTCCTATGCATTCAGTGAATCCTTTATTTTCTTATGCAGCTCGACGGTAACTTGCAGAAAATGTAAAAACTGTTTACTCAATTACATTACTTGATCTGAATTTATATATTTGATTCATATTTGCTTTGTTTTATTTTTTCAGTACAAAGGTTACATGTCTTCGAGAAAAAAATGTAATTGTGGTGATTCATGATGAGCAAGAAGTTAATCGTATTTTATGCATGGGATATGCTTACCAATGCCATTATTACTTTACTCCCTCTACTGTTAGGCGTCAACAAATTGATAAAAGGAATGTGGTGCCATACAATACATACCTTTCGAGAAAGTATATATAATTCTCATATCAATGTGGAAGTTTGTCCTCGAATAAGATTTGTTAAGTATATCCACAAGTACATATACAAAGGTCATGATCGTACCATGATAGTGTTGAGAGACGAATAAATTAACAAGATCTAGAATTAAGATAACTATTATTAGTCATCATTTTACTTTTACAAGAAGAGATTCTTGCTCTTTAATTATTTTTTTAAGGCTATTATTCATGTTCCTAATTGTATTTTTTTGGATGAAATAGATATGCGTTGGTATAAAAACTCTTCGGATGCAGATAGAGAGACAAATTTTAAGACAATAAGACCTATATTGAACACCCTTTTTTTCCCCTACATTTTTGTATCAGATTTGACTCTATATAAATTTTTAGATTTTTTATGCATGTTAAAATTGGATTCTATGAATGCAATATGGTATTGGTTTTGAATTTTATGGTTTGGATTAATATAGTTCAATGTGTATTCTATCAATACAATTAACTTGGGATTAGGATTATCATTGGTAGTGATGTACACACGGGTAGGGGCTTAACAAATTGCGGAGTGCTGCAGGCATAGGTAATTAGCATATCAAAGTTTTGCAGCAACAAAAACATATTGCATCGAGACTAACATTTTACCTATAGTGTAGCATGTGGTTTGATGAGCTGTACTTGGGTTGGGACTGAGTGTTCAATTGGTTTTAGGCTGAGTATTCATTTCATTTTTGGGCTAGGTGTTCTAAACTACTAGAATTAGGTGTTCATATATATTTTGGTAGGGTATTCAAAGAAAGGCTAATCGAAAAACATTTAAGCAAAAATATTTTTTTGGGTGTTTATGTGACCATTTTTCTTAAGCTATACAGCTGTCTCTATCAATGGATATGTTGCGTTATTATTTGTCGCATAGTTGAATTTGTTGGACAGGGGTTGGTATATTACACACAAGTTTAGTATTAATTTGCATGTGCTGATTGTTTGAGCCGTATATTGCACGTGAGTTTAGTTCTATTTGTTTTCACGTGCTAATTGTTCAAACTGTGCCTTTAGGCACGACTCCGAATCGATGCCCATGCCTAAACTGTGGTACACTCAAATTTTTGACCTACTTGATTATTTTTTGCACATCAATTTGACCTGCGCATATACCATATTTTACTTTGTTCCTACCCATTTTTTTAACATGTCCTCCATTTGCTCATTGTTCGACCCGTAGCTTTAGTTGTCTTCAAAATGTGTTGCGCAAGGAGATCATAAGATTATCAATGCGATTATTGATAGTTCCATGAGACTATATATTCCCCAATTATATAGTTCTTCATTATTAATCTCGTCAAATCAACAGAGTCTAAGTCAATCAAGGCCCCGTTTGATAACAGTGATAGATGGGTGGGATTCGTAAGGAGATGGGATTAAAATTGGAATTGATAATGAGAATGGATTAGTAATAAGAAGGGATTAGTAATGAGTATGGTTTTTTGAGATGAGATTGGATGATAGGATTATTAATATCATGTTTGTTTGGGATGAGATTAGATTGATAGAAGGAATTGATAATAAGAAAAGATTGATAATGTGAATGGGTTGAGATTGGACTATTAATACCATCTCCCCCAGGGTATTTCTAATACCCCCTAATCCTCGGCTTGCTAGTCCATTGAATTTATAGTCCGAACTCATTTTGGGTTACCAAACAAAGTATTGGTAATCCTTTGGGATTGATAGTCCAATCCTAAAGGCTAAGTGGGCTAACAAACGGGGCCTAAATGCGATAGCGTTGTATTACAAAGTTTCAGCGGTGCATTGAATTCTTAGTTTTGCAAATGTACCTTGATAAGCTGTGTTGAGGTATAAACAACATTCTATGGTGTCAAAGAGTTCAGATCATAACAGTCTAGGATTGCTCGAATTGGTTTGGTACTGTTTCCTCCTAGCTCATTGATATTTAGAATAATGATATTACTTCCTCCCTTCCCGTTTAACGGTATCTCATTCTATTTTAATTGGATAAAAAAATGAATTGTATTTATAAATTGATAGCTAGTAATAATTTTTATATATAATATGAATCTTATTTGATAGAGTTCAATTAGTTCTATTAAAAAATATTTTTAAAATCACATAAAACGTTATATATTACAAGATATAAACAGTTAAAAAATAGCATACACAAACTCTAAAAAATGACTATTAAATTGAGATGGAATGAAAGGTTTTTTTTAATTATTTCTCCTATGTTTCTAGCTCCATTTCAAATTGGTTAAAGATCCCGTAATAATGAGTCAATCTCAACCTTTTGATTAGAAAGGAAAGAAGAGACAAGGTAATCATTCCATAATGAATAACTATTATGCTATAGTATAATTGTGCTAAGAGCATCCGCAGTGGTAATAATCAAAATCAATAATCAAAATATGTCACGTCAGTATTTGATTATCTATTTAATCCATATTCAAACTTAACAATCTCTACAACCACATTAGTTATTTTTGCATCTCTAACCAAAAAAAAAAAACCCCACAATACACAATGCACATTTGTCCAATTGCAAACGAGCTCCAATCACGCATCCGACCACACCAAATTATTCGTCTCGATGAGACGATTCTGATGTGCGGTGTTTTTGAGTTATTGAGTTTTGGTTATTGGTACAAGTTGTTAAGTTTGGTTATAGAATTGGTGAAATTTGGTTATTTGCTAAAAAACTTGTAACTTTGCTTATTACAATGTGAAGTATTTTTTGAGCATTGTTGTTAAATTTGCTTATTTACACTCATTTGTTTATTACAATGGGTATGCTCTAAAAGCATCTACAGTGGAATAAGCAAATAATAATAATTAAAACATGCCACATCAAATTTTAATTATTCATTATAGAGGTTGCTAAAGTTAACAATGTCAAGTCACACACTAGTTATTTTTTGTCCATAATCAAAACTAAGCCAGCTATCCTTCCCTCCGAATTATTCACGCATATTTCATCCCCAAAAATTTTTTCGCTATTCCCTCACGTCCCATTCTTTCCAACTGTTTCGTCATTTTGTTTTCGCTCTATTCACGCCTACTATCATTGTTAGCTATTTTGTCCTCTTTCATCATTCAATGGAAACAGAGAATCAAATATAAAAAAGAAAACTGTAATTTGTCGCGCACTTTACTGAAAATATAGAAAAGAAAAAGAAGAGAAAAGATGGGTAACTTAATCCGGCGACGGTGAGTTGGATTTCCGTCGATCGAGAGGGATGACCTTCAATTTGTGGTAAAAAGAGAAAGCAACGGTGAGAATATTAAAGAGGAAAGCAAAGAACCCAGAGGAAAGAGGAGAGAGAAGGCGCGTTGGACGTGCTGCCCAACCAATTAAGACACGTGTGTTGCCCAAGTAGGAGGCCTCCAGATTGTAGTAACTTATGCAAAGGTGGGGTCCACTTAATTTGATTATTGGCAAAATATTGCTAATTTTGATTATTCAAGGGCCAAAATTTGATGAGTTATTAAGATGATCCTAGATTTGGTTATTCCAATATGAGTACTTTTTGATCAAATATTGCTAACTTTAACTTCTTTTTTTTTTTGCTTATTATACTGTGGATACTCTAAGTATTCGATTTCATTATTCAAGCTAAGTTTAAAAACTTAACAATCACGAATCAATTTTCAAGTAGCTTATTTTTTAAACATTATAAGACGAACAATTGCTTATTTGAGCTTAGTTTTAATCAGCGAACACAAAGTCGAATTTAAACAATTTGGTTCGTTTATCAACCCTAGAGAGTGGTTTGTAACACTACGCAACGTAAGAAAAAATGATTTCACACATTGGGCTTTTCATTCAATCAAAACAAATTGTTGGTCTACATAAGAGTCAGCAGTTTGGGAACGGTTGAGTATTTTTGAGCCGGATTATGGGGTATTCAGGGATCGGAATTGTTCATCTCATAGAGCTCGTCGAAAACAAAAATTAGGGTACAAAACCATGCTGATCGTATTTCAATAGCTAATTGAATAAATTTATCTCTACATTTCTTTTAAAAGTGGTTTTCATTTAGTGTGCTAAGTCTATTTTTTCCAACGGAAATGTGAACTAATCAAAATTTGATCATTATGAATTTCCTCACAAGTATGTTTTTGAACGAACTCTATGAGATGAACAATTCTGATCCTTGAATTAGACTCATGATGGGCTCAAAAATACCCAATTGCACAACGTGTTTCCAAACTGTTAAGAGAATCCATCTCCTAAGTTGGAAGGCACCCGTAGACTCCCCTCGAAGAAGAATTTTTCAGTGCGGGATGAGGACGACGTGATTTCCTCTCGGTCTTGATTAAGGGTATCATCGGGCCGGGTCGGTCCAGTCCGTCAAGTCGCTGTCCTAGGCCGCCCAAGGGCCGGGCCGACGGGGCTTTTTTTTTGGCGGGCCGGACAACATACTATAAATTGAAGCCCAAGCCCGGCCCACGGGCTAGCCCAATTGGCTGGCCGGCGGGCCAAAAGCCGGGCGGGCCAACGGGCGGGCTTAAATTTCATTGGGTAAAACTAAACCAAAGGAAAAAAGAAACGGTTTTGTGGGATTTTGGGCTAATAGGCGAGCCCGTTGGCGGGCTTTTGGACGGGTATCACGGGCGGGCTCATGAGCCGGGCCTACGGGCGGGCCGAGTAAAAATTCATAGGCCCGAGCCCACTCATTACAAATTATGGGCTCGGGCTGGATAAATGCCGGACAAGGCGGGGCGGTTCGCGAGCCTTCGGACTAAATAATGACTCTTAGTATGGATGTGCTGAATGGGCTTGGGATATACCACCTAGCACTGAAAAATTTCTCCCCCTCGAATATGCTATCCCCACTCAATGATATTCCACTTATACACGTGGTCGTCACGCAACCGTACAAACAGCTCCAAATCCAATCGTAGAGGAGCGACTACCCGCAGCCAGCAATATACACTAGGGTTTTGCGACCTTATATTCTCTCTCCCTCCAATCTGCTCTCTCACCTCGCCGCCGCCTTCTCCTTCTCTAGCTCCTGTAAGCCTCCTCTCTTATCGCTCTTTACGTGCACATGAGGTTGTGTGTCTATCTGTGTGTGAATTCATATAATTGCTTCAACCATTTCTGCTCCGATCTATCTGTTTTTGCTTCTATCTGGTAGTATTTTGTGTTTCTTCTAATTTGATTTCTTATGGAATCCACTGAACTACGTGTAACTCTTGAATTTTCGTTGCTTTGACTGATGTATTCTCTTTTATTTGACAATCCTGTCTTTGATTGTATTATTACACGTTCTCATGAAGCTATGCACCTTTTGCCGAATAGATCTGTGCAAGATACTTACTGGTGTGACTGATAGGATTCTGCCATGTTTTGCTCCATTTTATTGTAGTTGGTTTTTTAACTTTTGTTTTTGATGTGTTATTCTGCCTTGTTGCGTGCTTTTGCATCCAATTTCATGAAAGTCGGGTCCAGGTTCGATTAGGACTTGCGCTCGATACACTAACGAATCCTGCACCTCAGTTATGGAAATGCTTGGAATTGGCTGCGGAGAATGATGATGCGTAACTCATGGGATCAGTAGGAGTAGCGTAGGACATACCTCCATTCTTCTGGTTCTAGTTTTATTTCTAATTTTTGGTGTTGAAGCTTTTCGTGAATCTTTTTTTCATTTTCAGAAATTTGTATGATCGTAGTAGGCTTTCTGGCATAGTGTTTTTATCTATGACGTGTTTTGTGCACATGCAGCAGCAGTATGCATATCCGCGAACATTATTTGCAAGGATTCGGTTGTCGATTTGTATGGATTATCACCTGTCTTGATATCATTTCTTATATTGCATTTCATGTGTCAGAGCCTGATGTTTATAAGTTGTTACTGTATTGCATTATGTTTTTGTTTAGGAGAAGATAGTTACGGGTTGAATACATGCAAGCATATTATACATATTTTACGAGTATTCAGTAAATTCAGCTCTATATTTCCGTTGATGTGTCTCTGTCTTGATATTGTTTCTAATTTTGCATTTTGTGTCAGAGCCTGATGTTTATTTGTCGTTACTGTATTTGTGTCATGCTAAGCCTTCAAGGAGCTGTTTGTTTCCGATGACGATTATGATTGTTGTGTACTCGTATTAAGGTTTTTTGTTTTTCTTGTGCTCAAGCCGCATTGTCATGTAAGCTAACCTCTTTCAGCTGCTGATAGTTTTTTACCTCCTGGATTGCAGGTGGTCTGGGGTGACCATCTTTCGTTTTAGAACTTTGCTGTTATCGTAGTTCAAAAGTCATCAAGATGGTAAGTTGTTTGTTTCGACTGCTTTTGGTATCAGCTTCTGTTGTCTGAAGTTGCGGATAATTGAGAGTGTTTTAATGGATAAATTCACGTAATATGTGCAGGTGAAGTTCACAGCTGAGGAGCTTCGTGGGATTATGGACAAAAAAGGCAACATTCGTAACATGTCTGTTATTGCACATGTGGATCATGGTATGCATTCTATCTGAGTTTGGAATATCTTGCATTATGGACGCTTTATCGTTTGCTGTGTTTGAGAAGAGTTCCAACTTACCCATGGAAATCTTTTGTCAACGGAGAAACTAATTTTGAATTTTGATCCTATGTGCACTGTTCCCCCAATCATGCATATTAGTGTATCTGTTCTGGGATTAGAGCTGTGGGTGCCACCTCTATTGGGGCAATATTGGTCTGAATTTATAGTCTTGTTCCATTCGTTTTACTATGTAATTTGAAGTGATTGTGCCTTAATGCAAATACATTCTTATGTAACATAACCACACCAGCAAAGAAAAATACCTTGATGAAAAGATAACACTTGACATATATTTGCTTTGGAACACATACTGACACAACTGTTGCTTTGTTATGCCTCCCAGGTAAATCCACACTTACTGATTCTCTTGTGGCTGCTGCTGGAATCATTGCTCAAGAAGTTGCTGGTGATGTCCGGATGACAGATACCCGGGCAGATGAAGCTGAACGCGGCATCACCATCAAGTCTACTGGCATCTCTCTCTACTATGAGATGACTGATGAGTCACTAAAGGCGTACAAAGGAGATCGTGATGGAAATGAGTACCTTATCAATCTAATTGATTCTCCCGGACACGTTGATTTTTCTTCCGAGGTCACAGCTGCCCTCCGCATTACTGATGGTGCGCTTGTGGTGGTTGATTGTGTCGAGGGTGTCTGTGTCCAAACAGAAACTGTTCTCCGACAGGCTTTGGGTGAAAGGATTAGACCGGTGTTAACTGTTAACAAGATGGACAGGTGCTTCCTTGAGCTCCAGGTCGATGGAGAGGAGGCTTACCAGACATTCCAGAGAGTGATTGAAAATGCTAACGTGATCATGGCCACGTATGAGGATCCTCTCCTTGGTGACGTGATGGTGTACCCTGAGAAAGGAACTGTTGCTTTCTCAGCTGGGTTGCACGGCTGGGCTTTCACTCTGACCAACTTTGCTAAGATGTATGCTTCCAAATTTGGTGTCGATGAGTCTAAGATGATGGAGCGGCTATGGGGCGAAAACTTCTTTGATCCTGCCACCAAAAAGTGGACCACCAAGAATACTGGCTCTGCTACTTGCAAGCGTGGATTTGTTCAGTTCTGCTATGAACCCATTAAGCAGATTATTGCCACTTGCATGAATGACCAGAAAGACAAGCTGTGGCCCATGTTGAAGAAGCTGGGCGTCACAATGAAGTCAGAAGAGAAGGAGTTGTTGGGGAAGGCTCTGATGAAGCGTGTCATGCAGACCTGGCTTCCGGCTAGTAGTGCCCTCCTGGAAATGATGATCTTCCATCTCCCTTCTCCTGCCACTGCTCAAAGATATCGTGTCGAGAATTTGTACGAGGGACCCCTTGACGATCAGTACGCAAATGCTATTCGGAACTGTGATCCCGAGGGGCCTCTCATGCTGTACGTGTCCAAGATGATCCCTGCTTCTGACAAGGGAAGGTTCTTTGCCTTTGGCCGTGTGTTCGCCGGGAAAGTGTCGACTGGTATGAAGGTTCGAATCATGGGTCCCAACTATGTCCCCGGAGAGAAGAAGGACTTGTACACTAAGAGTGTGCAAAGAACTGTCATTTGGATGGGAAAGAAGCAAGAAACCGTGGAAGACGTACCTTGTGGGAATACAGTGGCTTTGGTTGGTTTGGACCAGTATATCACTAAGAATGCTACCTTGACGAATGAGAAGGAAGTGGATGCCCACCCAATCCGAGCAATGAAGTTCTCAGTTTCACCCGTCGTCCGTGTGGCTGTTCAGTGCAAGGTTGCATCTGACTTGCCCAAGCTTGTTGAAGGCCTCAAACGTTTGGCTAAATCTGACCCTATGGTGGTCTGTTCTATTGAGGAGTCTGGGGAACACATCATTGCTGGTGCTGGAGAGCTGCACCTTGAGATCTGTCTAAAGGATTTGGTGGACGATTTCATGGGTGGAGCTGAAATTATCAAGTCAGATCCTGTTGTGTCTTTCCGTGAGACGGTTCTTGAGAAGTCGTGTCGCACTGTCATGAGCAAGTCGCCAAACAAGCATAATCGTCTGTACATGGAAGCTAGGCCCTTGGAGGACGGCCTTGCTGAGGCTATTGACGACGGGCGTATTGGCCCCAGGGATGACCCCAAGGTCCGATCTAAAATCTTGGCGGAGGAGTTCGGTTGGGACAAGGATCTTGCGAAAAAGATATGGTGTTTTGGGCCTGACACCACTGGGCCTAACATGGTTGTGGATATGTGCAAGGGAGTTCAATACCTGAATGAAATCAAGGATTCTGTCGTTGCTGGGTTCCAATGGGCGTCGAAAGAAGGGGCACTATCGGAAGAAAACATGAGGGGTATTTGCTTTGAAGTTTGTGATGTGGTTTTGCACGCGGATGCTATTCACAGAGGAGGTGGGCAGGTCATTCCGACTGCCCGGAGGGTCATTTATGCTTCCCAGCTGACTGCCAAGCCCAGACTTTTGGAGCCTGTGTACTTGGTGGAAATCCAAGCGCCAGAACAAGCCCTTGGGGGAATTTACAGTGTTTTGAATCAAAAACGTGGTCATGTGTTTGAGGAAATGCAGAGGCCGGGTACCCCTCTTTACAACATCAAGGCTTACCTTCCTGTTGTAGAGTCTTTTGGTTTCTCTGGCACTTTGAGGGCAGCGACTTCAGGCCAGGCTTTTCCGCAGTGCGTGTTTGATCATTGGGATATGATGATGTCTGATCCTTTGGAATCTGGGTCACAGGCGGCCACCCTTGTGTCGGAGATTCGCAAGAGGAAAGGGTTGAAGGAACAGATGACACCGTTGTCCGATTTCGAGGACAAACTGTAGGCGAGTTTGTCGGATTATTCAAATCAAGCTACAAGTTCAGCTTCTTAATGAGAGAGAATGTTTGGTAAGAGTAATGCAGGACATTGTAATTTTGTTGGTTTTTGTTTTTGATATTCTCATGCTTCAATTGTCTGTGAAGTACATTTGGTTCGTGGGAATTGATTCCCAAGGTCTTATGTTTGCGTCTATTACTTACAACTTCTTGTTTCCTGGAACTATTTGGATCAGTTACGTTTTCAGGATAATGATTTGGTCTTTAGACTCTTGTTGGTTGTGGTTTGAGCCTTTGAGGTGCATTTTTTCCCTGCCATTTTGAATGTAGTTATTAGTTGCAAATGAGCTCCATCTGGATTGATGATTATTTTGTTGCGATGAAATAGGCTGTAGTCATTAAAAGTGTTTTACCAATTTGCTTTTAGATGTGATTCGTCATTCGCGGTGGAAGGTTAGCTTATTATTGCAACTATCTCCCTTTTCTGTATGGAAGGGATCTTTAAATTCAATATATTTGATATTATTTGTGCCGGCTCTTCATCGACTAGTGTTGGAAATGATCTTTCTTCCTGCGAAAATAGAAGCATACTTTTCTGCTTACTTGTATCTATAAGCTTGTGAAATTTTTGCTAAGGGCAGCACTTGGTCATGGACTCATGGACCTGTTAAATATCATGGTATATGGCCCTTTGTGCGTAATCATTATAACTTCAATGAGTTAAATATTACTCATTCCAAATTTTTAAACGTCCACCTTCGCAATTCTAACTTATCAAAGAAATATCACGATTAGCCTATGTTTGGTAAAGTTGCTAATTAGGCTACGTTTGGTAAAGTTGTCAATTTTTTGTTTTTCATTTATGAAAAACAAGAATTTGTTTATTTATTAGAAAATATAAACAAAAAACATGTTTGGTGGCCATAATAGTTTTTGTTTTTTGGGCTGCCAAAAGTGTGTTCAAAATAAAAGAAACCCAATTTTTGTGTTTCTAGAATTTCCGTAAACTAGTAGAATTGATTATGTATTTTGTAAAAAAAAAAACAGTAACATAAACACGTTTATGATGCCTATTTCAAAAAATATCAGGAAAAAAATAACTGAAAATAAAAACTTTTCCAAACAGAACCTTAACGTTTCATGTCAACTTTTACCTCCACTTTCACCTGTTAACTCTTTACCGATTAGCTATTCAAAAAGAAAATAATTGTGCCTATCAACTTTTTAAAATGAACATTTAGGGGGTGTTTTCGATAGTGAAATTTGTAGATTTTTATTTATGGTTGAAAAGTTGTTAGGTGTTTTCGGTAGTGAATAAGTTGTTGAGAAATGTTAAGTTGTTTCCGATAGTAAATAAATTGTAGATGGGTTTTTGAGTAAAGTTACTATAGCAAAAAAAAAATTGTTGACAACTTTTTTCTTAGTGAAAATAAGATGAATACTGAAATTTTTTAATTAATGGAAACGAGATAGTAAAATGTGTTAAGTTTTTAATATTTTTTGTTAATGAAAACACTCCTTGTTAAGGGATAACCTCCTCCCAAGAAGAGTTAATTCTGGGTCGGTCCTAATATTGGATTCCATAGCTCACCAAGTCCTATGGGGTAAAAGTGCAATACTCATTAAGTCTTGTGGATATGATTTTACTTATTTACCCCACTTTAAATAGCAACAATGAACACACCTCATCATTTAGGGTTTCAAATGAATGCAGCCCACCTCTCTCTCTCTCTCTCTCCAGTCAGCCCCACCACCACTGGCTATAAGGGTCATCATTTAGCCTGAAGGTCAGCGACCCGTCCAAAGCCCGTCGGGCTTTTTACCCGGCTTGAGCCCGTAAAACAGGCGGGCTAGCCCGGCCCGTAGTTTGTAATGGGCGGGCTCGGACCTATGAATTTTTACTCGGCCCGGCCCGTGAGCGTGCCCGTGGTACCCGCCCAAAAGCCCGCCAACGGGCCCGCCAATTAGCCCAAAATCCCACAAAACCCTTTCTTTTTTCCCTTGATTTAGTTTTGCCCAAGGAAATTTAAGCCCGTCCGTTGGCCCCGCCCCGCTTTTGGCCCGCCGGCCCGCCAATTGGACTAGCCCGTGGGCCAGGCTTGAGCTTCAATTTATGGTAGGTAGCCCGGCCCGCCAAAAAGAAAAAACCCGATCGGCCCGGCCCGTGGGCGGGCTTGGGCAGTGACTTGGCGGGCTGGGCCGGCCCGGCCCAATGATGACCCTTAACTAGCTACTTCTCTGCAAGTCTCAGCCCCGCCACCGGCCACTCCTCCGCCCGTCTTAGCTCCATCGCTAGCTACTCCTCCTCCGGCCGTTCCACCCCCGACTGTTAATTGTGGTGGTACAGGAAGTCATATGGACCAACTGTTAATTTAGATAGAAATTAACATTGTTAATTATGGTGGAGTGGTGGTATAGGAAGTTATATGGGCCAACTGTTAATTAACACTGTTAATTGTGGTGTGGTGGCGGCGGTGGCGTGATAGTGGTGATTGTGGTGGCAATGGTGGTGGCGGTGTGGTGGTGATGGTGCTGGTGATGGTGGAGTGGTGGTGGTGGCGGTAGTGGTAGCGGCATTGTGGTGGTAGTGTAGGAGGTTGTATGAGTCAATTGTTAATTTAGACAAAAATTAACACTGTTAATTGTGGTGACGACGGCGGTGTGGATGGTGGCCAGTTGGTGGCATGGTGGCGGCAACACGGTGGCGATGTGGTGATGATGGTGGCAACGTGGTGGTGGCGGTGTGGCGGTTATGGTGGTGGTGGCGATGTGGCAGCAACGGTGGGGTGGCGTGGTGGTGGGGATGGTGGTGGGTGAATCATCTATCTCTAATCACTTTTTTTTTACAAGAGGTATTTTTGTTAACAAAATAATAAAAAGAATATATTGGGCTCCAGACTCTTTGGACAGGACTTAATAGGCTATTTCTTCACCCGGACAAGGCCAGCCAAGAAGTTCCTCCTGAGTCCTGATTCTATCAACGCTTTTACCTAAACCGACGCCGGCCACCGACTATTGTTGGAGCCCAACAATGTTTTGGGCTTTTGATCCAATTATGGAGCTGCGAAGCCACGCTCTTACAGCCGTATATTAGTTTTTGGGTCCTAAATCACTCCTAATTTCGCCTATTCCTCTCTCTCAGTGAAACGTATCACTGAGATCTCTCTCTTTCTCTCTCTCTCTCTCTCTCCTCGCCGCCACCTCCTCCTCGTAAGCATCCTCTCTTCTCTATATTTATATGTAGTACATGATTTTTCTTGTACCGATCATTCGTTTTTGCTTGCACCTGGAAGTAATCTTGTGCTTCTTCTTATTTGTTTTCTTGTCAAATTCGCTGAACTGCGTGTATCTCTTGAATTTTCGCTGCTTTGACCGACGGATTCTCTTTTATTGAACTATCCCTTTTTCAATCTGTTTTATTGTTATTCTGCGTCCTCGTGACGCTTTTGCCCTTTTTTTTTTTGTAAGACCTGCTTGAACTACTTTTTCTGTGACCTTGCTATGAGCAAATAATTTCCGTGTGTCGATCTGTAACTAGTACGTCTGATAGAATTCTGCTATATTTTGCTTCATTTATTCGTGGTGTTATTCGAGAACTGGATGTTAGATTTCGGATCGTAGCTGCTTTTTTTTCGTCAAATTTAATGTAATTATGATCCAAGTTTGATTACGGTGGTGTATTTCCTCGATACACCGACTAATCCTGCATTGCTTCTTGTTCAAGTTTTCTTTGTTCTTTTTGTTGTCGAAGCTTTTGTTCTGTATTTTTTTGTTCATTTTCGGAAATTTGCTTGATCTTAGATTGAAAGTAGACTTTCTGGCACGATGTTTCTATCTATGACATATTCTGTGCAAGATGCAGTATCAGTTATGCATATTTTGTATTGCTGTGTTTTTGTTTAGGAGAAGATAGTTACGGGCTGAATACGTGCAAGCATATTCTACATATTTTACGAGTATTCAGTAAATTCAGCTCTATATTTTCGTTGATGTGTCTCCGTCTTGATATCATTTCTAATTTTGCATGTTATGTGTCAGAGCCTGATGTTTGTTTGTGGTTACTGTATTCGCGTCATGCTAAGCCTTCGTCAAGGAGCTGTTTGTTTCCGATGAGGATTATGAAATTATGACATTGTTGTATACTCTTATTATGTTTTTTTTTGTTTTTCTTGTGCTCAAGCCGCATTGTCATGTAAGCTAATCTCTTTCAGCTGCTGATAGTTTTTTACCTCCTGGATTGCAGGTGGTCTGGGGCGATTCATCTTTCGTTTTGGAACTTTGCTTTTGTCGTAGTTAAAAAGACATCAAGATGGTAAGTTGTTTGTTTCGACTGCTTTTGGTATCAGCTTCTGTTGTCTGAAGAAGTGTATAATTGAGAGTGTTTTAATGGATAAATTCGCGTAATATGTGCAGGTGAAGTTCACAGCTGAGGAGCTTCGTGGGATTATGGACAAAAAAGGCAACATTCGTAACATGTCAGTTATTGCACATGTGGATCATGGTAAGCAATCTATCTGAGTTGGGTGTATCTTGCATTATGGAGGCTTTATCGTTTGCAGTGTTTGAGAAGAGTTCACTCTTACCCAGGGAAATCATTTATCAACGGAGAAACTAAATTTGAATTTTGATCCTGTGTGCTCTGTTCCCCCAATCATACATGTTACTGTATTGGTTCCGGGATAGAACTGTGGGTGCCACCTCTATTGGGGCAATATTGGTCTGAATTTATTGTCTTGTTCCTTTTGTTTTATTTAATTTGAAGTTACTGTGCCTTCATGCAAATACATTCTCATGTAACCTCACAACACCAGCAAAGAAAGATACCTTGACGAAAAGAGAACACTTTACATATATTTGCTTTGGTACACATACTGATGCAACTGTTGCTTTTTTATTCCTCCCAGGTAAATCCACACTTACTGATTCTCTTGTGGCTGCTGCTGGAATCATTGCTCAAGAAGTTGCTGGTGATGTCCGGATGACAGATACCCGGGCAGATGAAGCTGAACGCGGCATCACCATCAAGTCTACTGGCATCTCTCTCTACTATGAGATGACTGATGAGTCACTAAAGGCGTACAAAGGAGATCGTGATGGAAATGAGTACCTTATCAATCTAATTGATTCTCCCGGACACGTTGATTTTTCTTCCGAGGTCACAGCTGCCCTCCGCATTACTGATGGTGCGCTTGTGGTGGTTGATTGTGTCGAGGGTGTCTGTGTCCAAACAGAAACTGTTCTCCGACAGGCTTTGGGTGAAAGGATTAGACCGGTGTTAACTGTTAACAAGATGGACAGGTGCTTCCTTGAGCTCCAGGTCGATGGAGAGGAGGCTTACCAGACATTCCAGAGAGTGATTGAAAATGCTAACGTGATCATGGCCACGTATGAGGATCCTCTCCTTGGTGACGTGATGGTGTACCCTGAGAAAGGAACTGTTGCTTTCTCAGCTGGGTTGCACGGCTGGGCTTTCACTCTGACCAACTTTGCTAAGATGTATGCTTCCAAATTTGGTGTCGATGAGTCTAAGATGATGGAGCGGCTATGGGGCGAAAACTTCTTTGATCCTGCCACCAAAAAGTGGACCACCAAGAATACTGGCTCTGCTACTTGCAAGCGTGGATTTGTTCAGTTCTGCTATGAACCCATTAAGCAGATTATTGCCACTTGCATGAATGACCAGAAAGACAAGCTGTGGCCCATGTTGAAGAAGCTGGGCGTCACAATGAAGTCAGAAGAGAAGGAGTTGTTGGGGAAGGCTCTGATGAAGCGTGTCATGCAGACCTGGCTTCCGGCTAGTAGTGCCCTCCTGGAAATGATGATCTTCCATCTCCCGTCTCCTGCCACTGCTCAAAGATATCGTGTCGAGAATTTGTACGAGGGACCCCTTGACGATCAGTATGCGAATGCTATTAGGAACTGTGATCCCGAGGGGCCTCTCATGCTGTACGTGTCCAAGATGATCCCTGCTTCTGACAAGGGAAGGTTCTTTGCCTTTGGCCGTGTGTTCGCCGGGAAAGTGGCGACTGGTATGAAGGTTCGAATCATGGGTCCCAACTATGTCCCCGGAGAGAAGAAGGACTTGTACACTAAGAGTGTGCAAAGAACTGTCATTTGGATGGGAAAGAAGCAAGAAACCGTGGAAGACGTACCGTGTGGGAATACGGTGGCTTTGGTTGGTTTGGACCAGTATATCACTAAGAATGCTACCTTGACGAATGAGAAGGAAGTGGATGCCCACCCAATCCGAGCAATGAAGTTCTCAGTTTCACCTGTCGTCCGTGTGGCTGTTCAGTGCAAGGTTGCCTCTGACTTGCCCAAGCTTGTTGAAGGCCTCAAACGTCTGGCTAAATCTGACCCTATGGTGGTCTGTTCTATTGAGGAGTCTGGGGAACACATCATTGCTGGTGCTGGAGAGCTGCACCTTGAGATCTGTCTAAAGGATTTAGTGGACGATTTCATGGGTGGAGCTGAAATTATCCAGTCAGATCCTGTTGTGTCTTTCCGTGAGACGGTTCTTGAGAAGTCGTGTCGCACTGTCATGAGCAAGTCGCCAAACAAGCATAATCGTCTGTACATGGAAGCTAGGCCCTTGGAGGAGGGCCTTGCTGAGGCTATTGACGACGGGCGTATTGGCCCCAGGGATGACCCCAAGGTCCGATCTAAAATCTTGGCGGAGGAGTTCGGTTGGGACAAGGATCTTGCGAAAAAGATATGGTGTTTTGGGCCGGAAACCACTGGGCCTAACATGGTTGTGGATATGTGTAAGGGAGTTCAATACCTGAATGAAATCAAGGATTCTGTCGTTGCTGGGTTCCAATGGGCGTCGAAAGAAGGGGCACTATCGGAAGAAAACATGAGGGGCATTTGCTTTGAAGTTTGCGATGTGGTTTTGCATGCGGATGCTATTCACAGAGGAGGTGGGCAGGTCATTCCGACTGCCCGGAGGGTCATTTATGCTTCCCAGCTGACCGCCAAGCCCAGACTTTTGGAGCCTGTGTACTTGGTGGAAATCCAAGCGCCAGAACAAGCCCTTGGGGGAATTTACAGTGTTCTGAATCAGAAACGTGGTCATGTGTTTGAGGAAATGCAGAGGCAGGGTACCCCTCTTTACAACATCAAGGCTTACCTTCCTGTTGTAGAGTCGTTTGGTTTCTCTAGCACTTTGAGGGCAGCGACTTCAGGCCAGGCTTTTCCGCAGAGCGTGTTTGATCATTGGGATATGATGATGTCTGATCCTTTGGAATCTGGGTCACAGGCGGCCAACCTTGTGTCGGTTATTCGCAAGAGGAAAGGGTTGAAGGAACAGATGACACCACTGTCCGAGTACGAGGACAAGCTCTAGGCTATAGCTCGTCAGATTATTCAATCTAAGCTACGGAGTACCAGTTTAGGTACTTCATGACAGAGAATGGTCTGATTATCCAATCCAATTTTGTTGGTTTTTGTTTATGAAATTATTATTTTTAGTGGTCTGAGGAGTACATTTGGTTCGTGGGAATTGATTCCCTAGGTCTTACGTAATTGTTTACTGGAACTCTCTCATTTCTCTTTTCATGATAACGTTATGGTTTTTAGAGTGTAATCGGATGTGGTTTGAGCCTTTGAGCTGCATTTGTTCTGGCATTTTGAGTGGTATTTCGTAGTCGCAAATGAGCTGCATCTAATTTGATGATTTATTGTATTTAACGCCCACTTGTTAATCCCGAGGTAATGAATCACTAGCCCAATTAGAAACCGGGCAACACTAGTCTCTTCTTCTTCTTCCTTTTTGTTTTGATCCATGCCAAACAAGGAGTGCTTTTACTTCATGAATTGGAACATTGTGAAAATATGATCCTCAGCCGTTACACTTCACAAACTGGTCTTTAGAGTATCTACAATGAACTAACCAAAACTAAATGGTTGTGGCTAAAAATTAGCAACCTCTCAAAAAAAAAATGCTCACATTTATAAAAACCAGTTTTTTTTTTTTTCCAAAAATGCTCTTTTTTTTTCTTCTTTCAAAAACTGGTATTTGAAAAAGTATTTTTGAAAATTTATTTTTTATTTCTAATTTACTGTTTTATTAGTTTGAAAATTATTTTTAGAAATAACGGGTTTCTCAGTTTACAGTTTTTAGTTTTTTGTAGTCTAAAAAAGTGATATGACAAGTTTTGGTCATTTAATTTTGTCTATGCCATTGTAAACTTCTAAATTGTTAACTTAGATATCCATGGATAAACAAAAGATAATTTAGCAATTTTTGGCTATCCAATTTTAGTTAGGTAATTTTGGATGCTATTAAGTGTTCATAGAAAAGGTCCTAGCTTTGAGTAGATGCAACTTGCTATTCTAATCTAACTTTATTATTAGGACTCCACACATTAATGCTATTTGTGTGAATGAAATTCCATTAGAGTCCGTCCCAACGATTTGGTTCAAATATTAATGTACTCAATAAGGGTAAAGTTCATTCATCATTTTTCTCGTTCCTTGGTAAAAATTTCTTCCATCTTTCTTTTTGAGTGTCTAACTATAAATTTAATTTTTAATGAAAACATCATCATTCTTGCTCTTTGTGGAGACATTATTCTTACCTTTTTATGAGATTCTTTGAAATCTACGAAGGGAAAAATGAAAATGTAGTAAATTTGGAAGCTAGTGAATTATTCAATTTTCGTTCGATGAGCTTGAACCGAAGAGTAGAAATCCCTTGAGCTTAGCTAGCCTCAATGGGTCTCATTCCTTTTCAATCAGCCCAAAGTCCAATCAGAGCCCACTGGACTACTATATCTTAACCGCGACGGAGCAAAGCTCTCTAGTCGGCCCAAATTCATTCATTTCAATCGCTCTCTCTCTCTCTCTCTCTCTCTCTCTCTCTACGGCGACGGTTCTGGCGGCCGCCGACTTGCTACACAGGAAAGGTCAATCTCTCTCTCTCTCTCTCTCTCTCTCTCTCTCTCTCTCTCTCTCACAACTTCTGTTATAGCTATTACACCTACGCACTCACTAGTGACATTTTTTTCTCCCTATATTTATATTAGGTATACAAGCAATCAAATAGCTTTCGGAAAAGAGTGATTGAAGTGAAGTTGGGGTTTCTGGTTCCTAGTACAGATGGGGAATTTGGATGAGAACAGATTCAACAGCGACGAGGCAGAAGAGGCACAGTTGAAGACGACAAAAAAGCACAAGGGAAAGCACGACAAGCCCAAGCCATGGGACGACGACCCCAACATCGACCACTGGAAAATCGACAAGTTCGACCCTTCTTGGAACGAAAGCGGCATGCTTGAAGTCAGCTCTTTCTCTACCCTCTTCCCTCAGTACAGAGGTAAACTAGAACCCCACCTCTCCTTCCTTAAAAATATCACAGGCAGGCCCCGTTTGGGCATGTTTGAATTTCCAATGATGGGTTTTTTTCATTTAGGTTAATGAATAGATAGCTTGTAAGGCTTCAAACGATTCACCAAGCTGTTCACGAGAAACTCGAGACTCGAGTCGTTATGGGCTTGGCTGGACTCGGCTTGCTAGTAAACGAGTCAAGCGAGCTCAAGTTTTAAGCTTGTTTGGTAAACGAGCCGAGCTTGAGTTACTTCTAACTCGGCTTGTTATGGGCTTTGCTCGATTTGGCTCGTTAGTAGATAAGCCAAGCTCGAGCTCAATATTTAAATTTGTTTACTAAAAGAGCCGAGTTCAAGTTACTAGATTCAGCTAGTTATGGGCTTGGCTCGACTCGGCTTGTTAGTAAATGATTCAAGCTCAAGATCAAGTTTTAAGCTCATTTATTTAATGAGCCTAGCTCGAGTTACAAGTAACTCGACTCATTTATAAAAGTTTGACTTGTTTATGGAGGCTTGGCTCATATATAGGGGCTCTTTAGTAAACGAACTGAGTTAGAACATCTCAATAACAAATGAGCAGAGTTTGATTATTTAAACTCGACTCCAGTTTGAGCTAGGCTAGTTTTGAAGGAGCCGAGCTTGAACACTTAAAAGCACGGCTCGGCTCAGCTCGTTTGCAACGCACTTGTGAGTTGTGAGGATTAGAGGTAGAAAATCTAGTCTCTTGCTGCCCCATGGGCGTGTGTATCAAGCTCGTTGTAAATTTTGTGATTTTTGGTTAATAAACCCTTGCATTACCTAAGAAAAGATTAGAGGCAGGAAACAGGAGTACGCACTTTGTGGGGGTGTTATCACTCGTTATTGCTATCTCTAATTCATCATATGAAGTTCCCACGCTGAAGTGGAATTCTTGATTAAGCTTAAGGATTAAGAATCTGAGCTATTCAAATTTCAAAGTGAATAATATTGCCAAACCCATTCATTTGATGTTCAAATCCAATCCAAACAGTCCCTGATTCAACACTTACCTGTTCCGGGTTGATTTGCATCAATCCAGTGATGACAATATGGGAATGTTGGTGATATGACTACACTTAATTGAATTTTCTTCTGAGAAAACTAGGGGCCTGCAAATGTTTGTTATAATGAACTGTAAATAGGCTCGCAGTAGTCAAAAAAATTCCTTCAAGTTTCCTGTTAAACCATGGTGACGCATTCAAAATTTGGTGAGGATGTTGTGTATGAAATGAAATATGGTTCTATTTACATGATTTCTTTTGGAGCATAGGGGGCTGATTGACTATCTATAAATTATGGTCGCTGAGTCGGATCACAGTGTGAGTTACACAAACAAATATTGTGGGGTTTGTTGTTCCACATGTTGCCAACTGAATGAGCATACTGATTGTCATTATTGGGCTCCCGATTTTGGCGAAGCTAAGTTATTTCTTCTTATAACTGAAAAGGGGAAAGAGGGTTGATTAGTCACTTGTTTCAGAGCTACCTCCATTTGATTACATATTTAGACATGCTGCAGGGAAATTTGATGAAAATAGGACCGAATGATTTTGAAATGGTTGCTTGAAACTCTTAGTTTATTATCACCCCCATTGTAATCTAGGTTGGATACAGTGACAAATTAAGTTGTGCACAATCTAGTGTATGTGTATCTACCCCTAGAGGGGGTAGAAAGCTATAGCTGTTTTGATTCGATTTTCACTTTCGTAATTTTTATCACTCATTCTCAGACTTGTGTATCTTTCTTGGTAAAACTTTTTGTAACGTGAGTCGTGACTATCAGTTCCCGTTTTAGTGTTCAATGCCATACCCGTTCCTAATGCTTGGTCCACTATACCATTTTGGGATGTTTCAAAGTGTTTGTCCCTCTTAGAAAGCCAATTGTAATTTGAATGAGTTATGCCTTGTTCCCTTCACTACTCTACTCAAAAAATATTTCTCAACTCAATCATTACTATCATTTCTCTCTCTAACTTTTCAATCATTACTCTCATTTCTCACTCTATCTCTCTCTACTTTTACCTCTCTCTCCAATCATTACTCTCATTTCTCTCTCCACTGATTATCCAAAAACACTACTCAAATTACAAACCAAACAAAGCATTAGAATAAGGGCCAATAAATGAAGTAACCCATTGAGATTTTGCTAAACCAAAAAAAAAAAAAAACCCATTGAGATTTGATTCAAAGTGTACTCATTACATGTCCCCTCAAAGAGTCGAAATTCCTGGAAGAGACTAACAATTAGGAATGTGGAGAGTCTTTGACAGGGAGACTGTCAGAAGGGTAGAGGAAAAGTTTAGAATCTCCATAAAATGCTCCTTTGATACTACAAATCCTCTTGTAATGCAATTATGGGCATTTACTAGATCTATGACTTGGATTTTGTGGGCTTAAATAGCAATGTGAAGTTGTACAGATGTATGTGTCATTGTGTCTATGTAAGCACTCACGTGAAAGTACAAGACTTATTTTAAACTTTAATAAGTGAGAGCCTTTTCCTTGTTCTATGCAGAAAAATACTTGCAAGAAGCTTGGCCTATTGTGAAAAGTGCTCTGAAAGAGTATGGAATTTCAGGTGAACTCAATTTGGTAGGTGCTCATATATGTTTTCGCTTGTGTATATGCTAGTGGAGATTCTTGAAGTAGATGATCATTTTGACTTCTAAATAGTGAAAAAAAACAAGTTGACAAATGGTGGACTTGATAACCTACACGTATGCTTGAATTTGGAGATGGCTGCTTCAAGTCGTTGGGGCAGGTTATCAAACCCAAGGAGATACCAAAACCCTCAAGGATGCTAAATTACAAATTTTTGTTCCACGTGTTACTTGAGCACTTCTGTCCGAAAAATTACTTGATTCTGTTGCCAAAGAACGCAAGTAACTGCTTATATCCCTGTCATCCCAAGAGTCTGAACCCTTTTATGAGATCCAAGGCCTTTAATGTCAATAGAGAGGATGACAAATCACCCAATCAACCTCCGGCAACTGAAAAACTCCGGCAATTGAAAAACTTCCCATTAGGCCATCATTAGAATAAAATAAGATGCGTACTTTCACCCAATCAACCTCCGTCAACTGCGCTTTATATACTTTACTGCTAAATTTGGAGATGGGTTCCTTATGGTTCATATATGGACTCATTCTTTTGGCTCATGCATCAAAATTTTAGGTAATATGATCATTGGGTATGATATACTCCTATTAACTTTGTAATCAGATTAGCTATTTGGCTGGCTGGTTCAAACACTGAAATAACCTGAAAAGTTTATTTGCTGAAACTGTCATGAAGTCTTTACAAATGGATATTTATTCCTGATGGATTTGTATATGGAGAAGAAGAATCTTGCTTCCAAAGTAGTTGGGGCAAGCGTTAAGGGTTTATCAGTTTTTAAAATAAAGTTTGTTGTCTAACATTAAGTACGGAGGTTTACCTTATTGACTTTTTATCGAATGTTTTGTTGCATCTTTTATAGTCAATTTGATTAAGTGTTTGACAATTTGATTAAGTGTTTGCTTTGTCGGTGCTCAGGTTGAGGGATCTATGACTGTCTCAACCACTAGAAAGACGAGGGATCCCTATATTATCGTGAAAGCTCGGGATCTCATTAAACTTTTGTCAAGAAGTGTTCCTGCACCTCAGGTATGTCATTGGCGCTTTTTCCTGGGTTTAGTTTTGTGATAACTTTTTTCCGGGGTAATGCCAATTCAAAAATCTCCTTTTCTTCTTAACATCTGATGATTAAAGAATATATACAGCTTAAGTGATGGGTTTCTCTATTGTTTGTCCCTTCGTCCTTTTGGTTTCTTGAACGACTAACCTTTGTACCTCACTATAGTTGGGACACCTCATCTGTTTTAACCTTTTTCCCTTACAAATGTAGTTGTTTTGTTCCATTTGCTTTTGTGCTCATCCACTTTTTGATGTCGTAGGCGATCAAGATACTGAATGATGAAATGCAGTGCGACATCATCAAGATTGGCAACTTAGTCCGCAATAAGGTGTGTCCTTTAGAGTTCGAATAGTGGCATGTAGTAAAGCATGGTATTTTTTTGAATCCTCATATGACATTACTAAAAAGACAAGGGGTTATTTTGAGTTTTCAGTTTCGTTGCCAACCATAAGGTCTTAGCAGATCTGCAACATGTAGCAGGGGTTAGATATAATTTCAAAGTCTTGAGAAAGCCTTTGATGGTTATAAAATGTTTTTGAGCCATTTCATCTTCGTTATATAATTAAGAGGGGGAAAAAGATGGAAAAAAGAATGCTGTGGAACTGGATGGAACTGGTGAATGTTTCTAATGCTGGAATATTATGCGGGACCTGATATCAAAGTAGCGGAAAGGTGTTGAGAATTATTATCATCTTTTGCAGGAACGATTTGTCAAACGAAGGCAACATCTTGTGGGACCCAACTCATCCACTCTGAAGGTGTGTGAAGTCAGATTCTCCACTCACTGGATTTTTTACCCTTCTGAATCCCGTCCTTTTTTCCCTTCTCCTGATGGAGAAAAATGGCCACAATATGGTGTCGTATTTATGTTGTTAATACCCATGCCATGAAATACTTTGCAATGTGTGAGATTTCTCTCTTTGCTGGACAGCTCACAATTTCCTGTTATGCAGGCGCTGGAGATTTTGACAGGTTGTTATATTCTTGTCCAGGTATATTTCTATGATTGCTATACCCCCTTGAGATGAATATCCATAACTGCAGTTTCACATTACTTTTTTTTTCACTTTCAAAGAAAAAAGAAATAGTACATGTTTTTTCGTGGCTGAATTACATCTTTAATCATCACCAATATGTTTGTCAAATGGTGACTTCATTCCACTTGTGATTGAGTAGGGAAGCACAGTTGCTGCTATGGGTTCATTTAGAGGTTTAAAACAAGCTAGGAAGATAGTGGAGGACTGCATGTTGAATAAAATGCATCCAGTATACCACATCAAGGTGAAGTTGCTGCTGTTTTACTCATATTCAATTCTTGTTTGCTCTTCTGAACTGCTGATGTTTCCTTATAAATTGTAAATAGATCCTCATGTTGAAGAAAGAGCTTGCAAAAGATCCTGCACTTGCAGATGAGAACTGGGACAGGTTTCTTCCGAAGTTCAAAAAGTATGATATATTCTGTTTTGTCCTATTTAGATGCAAATATTATGCAAGAAGCATCTTTTAGTTCATCGGATCTTACATTTTCCATCGCTCGAATATCATTTTCAGGAAAAATGTTAAGCAAAAGAAAGTTAAGAGTAAAGAGAAGAAACCTTATACACCTTTCCCTCCTCCACAACAACCTAGCAAGGTAAGTTGCACTGGTTGCTGGATAGATCTAAATATTAAATTTATTTCCTTACCACCCTCTCTTGGATCATTTCTAATGACTATTTTAGTTGATTGTGTTCATTAGATTTCCCTGAGAATGATATTGCAAATCACGCAAGTATTGACTTGTTTAGTTACAGTTCAGTTTCAAGACCAAGTAAGAATGTACCGAACACAAGAATTAGAAATGACCAGATATGGGTTATTCATCTGTTTGTTAGGTTGTATGCAGTCAAGGAGTTCTAGAGCTATGGCCGCAGACATTAGTTTTCTTCTTTTCTAGTAACAATTTGTAAGGCAATTTTCTATCCTTCCGTCTTTTTATGTGTGAGACATTCATGAGAAGGCGTTTGATAAAACTGAAAGCAGAAAACTGAACATTTTAAGTTGAATAGGCGTTTGATAAAAATATCAATAGCTGAATTAAAACAACTGATACATAGATAAATGATTGTTGGTCATATTATTTGTGATTGTTCTCTTTTAGTTTAAATAATGGATATCATGTGTTTGTGGTGGTGGCGGTGGTGGTGGTGTGGCGGTGGTGGTAGTAGCAGAGGAAGAGTGGTGATGGTTATAACAAAAGTGGTGTGGTGGAAGAATGGCGAGTGGGGACAGTGTTCGTGGGGGTGGAGTGACAGTGGGGGTAGATGGTAGTGCAAGTGATGACGGTGGCGAGTGGAGGATAGTTCTGGTGGTGAAGAAGTAGGGTGAATGTAGCAGCATAACCTGATGGAGGTACAGAGAAATAGTGTTAGTGAGCGCTGGTGGTGGTGTTGGAGAGAAGGCAGCGGAGGTAGTGGTTACACCTTCGGAGCGGTGGTGGTGGTAGTAATTGTAGCAATCATGGAGTGGTGGTGGTAGTGGTGGCAATAGTAGAGTGGGGGTGGTAATGGCGGCAGTGGTGGGAGTGGCAAGTGGCAACAGTGGGCGGTGATAATGGAGTAGTGGTGATGGCGGTTGCATGGTGGTGGTGGTGGTGGCAGTGGTAACTATTACGGTGGCGGTGGTCGTGGAGGAAGGGTGGTACATAAGTATTGACAAATTTGGTCAGAATTAAGTGCCTCCTTAATTTTTGTAACTTTTTAACCATGCATTTTAAAAGGCACTTAAAAAATATAAAGTATGATGAATTTTCATTATCAAACCAACTTTATTACTTTTCACTTTACACATTCAGTATTAAGTGATAAATTGGGTTATCAAACAACCTTACTTGCGGATCCAAAAAAAAAACCTTACTTTGACTCTACTTATAATATTTTTGTTCCAGGGGTTCATTCTCTGCTACAGTTGTTATATTTGATATACCCTCTCGCCTCTCGGTAATAGACATTATCACTTTGTAGATAGTGTTGTAGTAACCTCCGTGACATGTAGTTGTTTGAACTTTGACGCAGTCTAGGAGTTACAACTTGCACTTAAGGGTCTTGGCTTTTTTTTTAAGGCAACCCCTAAGAAGCTGTTCCCCTGTTAGCAAATGTGATACATATCTCTCTGCTGACCCTCTTGTGGGACCTTTCTTGTAATTGCTTTGTGTTATGCAATCTGCAATTTGTTTTTCTCCACATTGGTTCTTAAGGAGAGCAATTTTGTGAATTACATTGCTGAAATGATAAAACCTTGTCTCTCAGTCTGGTTTGGTTAATTCAAACATCTGTGCATGACGTTATTTGATCATTAAAAGTTCTTAAATCTTCTCAGATTGATGTGCAACTGGAAAGTGGTGAATACTTCTTAAGTGATCAAAAGAAGTCAGCAAAGAAGTGGCAGGAAAAGCAGGAGAAACAAACAGAAAAAACAGCTGAAAACAAAAGAAAGAGAGAAGCAGCTTTTGTTCCTCCAAAGGTTTGTTTCGGGAGTTTTGTCCTCTGCGTATTGCTTTCAGTTTTAATCAAGTTCACTTTTTTAACCCAGTCGTGATTGTGCAACCACAGGAACCCATAAGGCAGGATATCGGTACATCAAATGCTGAAAAGAATGATGTGGCCGCCATAGCCATGTCTTTAAAGGTAACAAGATCCAGAGACTTTTAACTTCTCCAGAAAAAGATCTTGTGCTGTGGAGAAGAGTCCATTTAATAGACTTGCGTTGCACGTACATTTTATTTTGTTAATGCTTATATATTTGTGTTGCAGAAAAAGGCTAAAGAGTTTGGAAAGCAGAAATCTATGGAGAACATTGATGCTGAAAAATATATTGCTTCTGGAGACCAGCGTTCGAAAAAAAAAAAATGCAGGCACTATGAGAAATAGGTTTCCTGACTGAGTAGCTCCTGAAACTGTCACACGGCATGGGAGTTAGCCTATTGAGTAGATTCAGGCAAAATTAGGCGTGACCATGATGGTGTCATTGAACTGTTGTTTACGAGGGTTCAAACTTTTCTTTTCCTAGAAAACTCTCTCAGGGCGTCAACCCCGGAAACTGTTGAAGAGATTGTTTTGTATCAAATTATGTCACCAAAGAGTTTCATAATTTTTTTTCTCCCACATTTAAATTAAAGGGATGCTTCTTGACACTTCCTTCAGAAGACTTGCACTGGATTTAGGATTATGCAAGCAATTCTATTTTGGAGGAATGACGATCATTTCCAACAATCTTTCCACGAGGAGTGTGACTAATTATAACCATGTTGGATTCACAGATCAAACTGATCCCTTCCAAGCACAGCTCCGTACAAACAAGGGGCTGAGGAAAACAGGTAACGTTCTAGCTGGAATTCCTAATCTATCTATCTACTCAAGCGGGGGACTGCTTGCCCACTTTACCGACTGATTACTTGATAGGATGAAAATTGGTGAAACACTTTTCCATGACTTTAGCTTTGCAAGATACTACAATTAATACTGTAGTATTTATCAAATACATGATCGTTTGTTACCTTGAGTATTTCAAAGTTGACCATAGCTTGGCTTGTTTGCCCAAATAGCATGCCTGTTCATCACTACAAAATGTATTCGTCAATCCAGACGGATGGAGCTAGCTCCTACTATTGCCTTCATTCAACTGACGGGAAAAGGGGCCACCTCAGAGGCTCAAACCCACACGATCCATTATCCAAGACACTGAAAAACCAAAACCTCAATCTGAAAACAGAGCGTTCCAGAAAGTCATCCATATAATAAGAGAAGCAAACATAAGACCTTGGGAATCAAAGAAGGATCAGGAAGAACTCCTTCCCTCCAAACCCTACGTCACCGCACCAAGAAGCTCAGCCCCCCTTCGCCGCGGCTGTTGCCGACGATATCAACCTCTCCGTTAAGCGTCACCATCCCAATCCTCAAGGACTCCATATTCAAATCCAGGTTTGAAACTCGGGGAAGCGATAATACATAAAACCTGCTGTTGCAGGTGGTATAACTTTCTTCCTTTCTTTTCGTTCTTTCCGTCCCAATCCTCTCTCGGGCCTATCTCTCTAATCTAGTTGGCAATAGCGAGCATTTTGCGGCATGAGTAAAGCCTAACCCATGCCACCTCTACAAATTAATGCGTCAAATCGTTATGAAAGAGATGGAGTAACAATCAACATACCATCCACCCAGGCAAGATATGCACCTGATGGTTAACATGTTCAAACATAGAATAAAGTGCACCTTCCCTCTTCCTATGTGAACTGGATAGTAGTAAGCGAAACTGCCAAACTAGTCGTGGGAGAGAACCGAATATTTAGTGACTATATGCGTTCAATCCTGATCCGATCCCACATATGCATCAAAAACCACAACGAAAAAGGAAAAGAAAATCCAAACACGGCCACATTTAGATATTGAGATTTTTTTTACTTGTAATAACATGAGAAAAGATGTAAACACGAGCTAATTGAACGTTAGCATTGACATTGATTTCTTGCAAGGTCCAATCTAAAAAACAATGATAACTCATACTATTTCCCTAGATGGAATATCAAAATAGCATTAACAACAAAATGCGACGGATCATAACTACCAATAGCACATCCCCCAGTTTAAAGAAAATTAAAAAATAGGACATCCCATTTTTTCTGTCTCTATACTCAAGTGTTATGGTCACAAACTAGAACCATATAGTTGATAAATCAGTGTGGCATGGCAAAACAACAAAGAGGACACAAGTTGCTACTCTCCAACCAGCGAACAATGCAATTACCATGAAATATATGAGAACAAGGCATGCGAATTACCTCCGCTGCAGTCGAAAGAGTCTCCAAGCAAACCCTACACTGTTCAACTTGTAGACATGAATTGTTGTCGAGAATTGTCACCTTCTCCAAAGCTTCAATGGATGACTTGGTGGCAGGAACAAATTTCACTGCTTGCATTGACTCCCTTGTAGCCCTGGCAATCGCATCATGATCATCCATCGTATGACCCGCAATCAGCAAAGCCCTTCTAGCCCTGGCCCTAACATCGGCAAACTCCCGATCCCTCCTAGCCCTGGCCATTTCATCTGAAAACTCCCGATCCCTCCTAGCCCTGGCCATTTCATCTGAAAACTCCCAATCCCTCCTAGCCCTGGCAATCGCCCTGGCCTCACTCCTAATCCGAACATCCACAGCAAAGCGTAGTACTTTCCGATCCACATTCTTAGGATCATTTCACTATTAAATGGGGCAATGAGATTGACTCATCCACCATTGAGTCTGCAACGCTGTCGGAAATATTCACAAGAAGCAGAAAGGCCGCAAAAAATAACCTCATGTCCTCGTTTCCAGATAGAAATTCATCGCAACGGGTAAGGAATGATCTCTGGAATGAGTAAAGCACTTCCACATCATCGTCATGGTTAAGGATTCTCGCGATGATAACTAAACTGTAGCACGACATCAAAGCCAGAGTGATGATATGTTGCCATGTCTTCATTAATGTTGATTCTATCATCTTGGGAAACAGTATAAGAACACATATAATTAGCAGCAGAATCCGTGTTTCTGTATGATAATGATGGTAAATTGATACTAGGATACGTACCTACAATACACACACTTTATTTAAGTGTGTATCGAAGACTTTCTCCTTATTATTAAAATACGAGTATGAAACAAATAAGAATAGTAGTGTTCCCACTTCCCAGCCCACCCCGGTCATGAATCCTTTCCCACCACGGTCATGAATCCTTCTCTTATCTTATCTTAATAGGAAATAAGAATACCAAAGATTATTCAGTGTGGCACCACTACCTAGTGCCCTACGCCTTTTCTTTTTGCTAACTTAGGTGTAAGGGACAGCTTTCGTGTACCTCGCCTGATCTTAGGGGACCATTCCCTCCGTCCAATTGCGGGAATCCCAATTAAAGCCAGAGCAAAAGGGAGCAAAGCTCTATATGGACCGGCTTCAAAAGAGTTGATAGCACATAAGAAGTTTAGTACCTAAGACCTTAAAATGGAGCAAACCTTAAGTCCCGAGTCTTGACCACTAGGTCAAGCCCTTGGGGTTGCCCTAGGCCTTTTCAAAACCATACGTTGTGGTAGAAAAAAGACCTGTGGCACCACATGGCGATGCCCTAAGTGAATGATTTTTCTAATTATTGGAATTCTATTTTTGAAGTGCTAATATGTGAGCTCCTCAATCCCCACAGAGAAAAAAACCCAGAATTTCCATCACCCCCACCTCCATCCTCCGCTATTAATGTTTGGTTTTTGGAGGAAGAGGGAAGGAAATAACAAACCAAAATATTGGATACAAAACAATCTTTCCTATCATTTTTGTTTGTTTACATCTCCTTTCCCATAATTTTTGTTTACATCTCCCTCTTCATTCAAAAAACAAAGCGTAAGTACTAGTGGTATATTTATCTTCAAAAAATTAAGGTACTCACTACTACTATTTATCTTTGAAAAAGGAACAATGAGATGTATTCAATTAAGTGACTAACTATACTGAAAAAGTTACTTCGACTTTGCGATGATAATTGAGTACAATAAAGGTTGTTCTACATTGTAACAAGTTTTGCATTTTAGACGGCACAGTTATACTGTATTTTTTTTTACGTGATTCTATTGTAGGATCACAACAAACCAAGTTGAAATTGAGCAAATAAATTATTCAAGATTAGCTTGAAAACGTAACAGCAAGGTTTAAATTCAAACTTAGATTGTCCATCAGTAGAGGTGATATTAAAAGCGTGTAGTGTGCTATGATTTTTTATAGGAAAAATAATACAGTACTGTAGTGGTATAGAATCAATTCGACTAGCTTGTTTCGAGGTTAAAAGTGGACCGAAATGGGCCAATCCCCGCTGGTTACCGACCCACTTCACCACTTCACAGACCTCAGTGACCCGAAAATGAAACAATGACGATTTCAGAAATTGAAGGCTTTGAAGCATAGTGTAGCAGACTGTAGGGCAGTAGAGACGAAGGCGGAAAGGGGGAGAGAAATCGATATCCAGAAGTTTTGATTTGATCTTTATTCTTGGATTTCCCCTTTCATTTTCAACTGTTCTGACCTTCAAAAGTTGTGCTTTATTGGGAATTCTTGTGCAATTCATGGGGGTTGTTTTCTCTATTTCTATGGCATCGATAAGATTCGTGTGCTTATCTATGGATCAAAGATTCACAATATAGTCATCAGTTAAAAAGTCAGGAAATCATTCTTTGTTGGTCTAAGTAATCCCCCCTTTTGGCCCATGTGAAATCTTGCACTCTACTTGTTCGATAATTGGTCATAGTAAAGTTTAATGTTCTGGCTACAACGACAATGTCTTGGATCACACCCATTTGGAAAATCAAGTTATATGAGGGTCTCAATAATGCACAAGACCGGTGGAGGAAGTAGACCCAAGAAGAAAATCTACTCCAGAGTCCATGAACTTGACAGAGCCATTGATCTTCAAAAGAAACCATCACTAATATTGCAGCTCAAGTCCATCATTCAAGCACAGAAAACCCAGTCTCTCCTCCTCAGAGACCTTGAAAAGGAAGTTGGGTTTGTTCAGAAATGGAATTTCATGGCTGCTATTGAGAAGTACCCTACAATCTTTCATGTTGATGGTGGAAACGGAACACCTCCCACGGTTACGCTGACAAATAAAGCACAAAAGATTGCTGCTGAAGAAATTAACGCTAGGCAGCTAATGGAACCTATTTTGGTTAAGAACCTAAGGAAGTTGCTGATGTTGTCTATTGATTGTCGGCTTCCCCTTGAAACTGTTGAATTTATTCGATCCACTATGGGCTTGCCTTGCGACTTTAAGACGTCTATGATTGCTAGATACCCAGAGTATTTCTCTGTGAAAGATGTTAATGGGAGAGGATATCTTTGGCTAGAAAATTGGGATTCGACTCTTGCGGTAACGGCTAGGGAGGAGAGATTGGCTCGTGAAGGGATTTTGGACTCCATTGAACGAGCAGGAAAGGTTAGAATCTCGAAAGATGGTAACTTTCTGGGTCGTTTTGCTTTTCAGTTGAGTTTTCCTGCCGGTTTTAGACCAAACAAGAGTTATCTTGAAGAAGTCCAGAAGTGGCAGAAAATGGAATTTCCTTCTCCGTTCTTGAACGCGAGGAGATTTGAATCTGCTGATCCGAAGGCTCGAAAAAGAATTGTGGCAGTGCTTCACGAGCTCCTAAGTTTAACCATGGAGAAGAGGATGACAACTGCTCAACTGGAAGCATTTCATTCGGAGTATCGGTTGCCTGCTAGATTGTTGCTGTGCTTAATCAAGCATCATGGTATTTTTTACATCACCAATAAAGGTGCAAAGAGTACTGTTCTCCTTAAAGAGGCTTATGATGGATCAAATTTGATTGACAAATGTCCTCTATTGGTTTTTCAAGATAAGTTTGCTGCACTTACTGGTAGGAGAGATACTTATGGTGTTGGGATGCCTTCTTAAGTTTTGTAAGTGAATCTTTTTTTGATAACCTTTTGTAAGTGAATCTTGAACGTGCCTAAGATGGTTCCCTCCTTCTTGAAGCTTATACATTTATGTATGGGCATTGTCATATCGTATCTTTTATTGAATCGAAAAGATCTTGTTAACAATCATAGATTCATGTTGTCATTCCTGCATTTAGTTCTCTTTTCCATTCTTATCTTTGATGCCTTAACCAGACAAAGAAGTACGCATAGAACAAGTTAGCAACTGATGACTCTACAAGTTCCTAACTGATATATATGTACATATGTACATTTATTTGCTCAAAGGTTTTCAAGAAGGAATATCTGATCTGCAATGAACCCTTTAACTCAGAAACAAATCTTCTTTAAGTACCTATGCAAAAGGCGGCCTAAAAATTTGTGGCAAACATAATCATAGTCCACTCTTATTCCTTCCAGCATAATAATACATCAGACACTTTCTCTTCGGATTTGGCTAGAAAATCTGAGAGCTTCTCAGTCACATGTAGATTGTGATAAGGTTGTAATGTACCTTTCAAACCAGTTTATGCACTTTCTTTGTTATGATGAGATGAAATCTTAGTCTTATGTAATCAACCAAAGTAACTTAAAAAGTATAACCCGTTGTCCCTTCGGTGGCTTCAGTTGGACATCCGATATGGTCTTGGGTGATTCCACCCACAGCATAACCTCACTGTGATGTGTTGGATAATGAACAATTTACCGTGATAACTTGATACTGGCGGGATAGCAATGGTAAGCTTATAATCTTCTCGTGTTTTAGTTTTTCGCTCAAAGAACCTTCTTGATGCGACCAGATGTTGCCCAGGTCATGCTTCCCTTGCGGGAATCTTTGTCAGAGCAGAATAAAATTCTGAAATTTCCCTATACCTGCAAAAAATGACATGTTAGAGAACTGTCAAAGGAATCTTAAACTGTATTTCCCCGGAAGTGTCCATGCCCACACCTGAGTGATTTATCTATTTTCTTCTTTCGAATTGGAGTATTGCTAGCATGTGAGTAGGAGTATTGCTTAAGAATGGAAGGAGGTCCAGCAGCCATTTCCTTCTCTGTACTTGAATGCGAGGAGATTTGAATCTGCTTATCCAAAAGCTCGAAAAAGAATTGTGGCAGTGCTTCACAAGCTCCAAGTTTAACTATGGAGAAGATGCTGACATCTGCTCAACTGGAAGCATTTCATTCGGAGTATCGGTTGCCTGCTAGATTGTTGCTTTGCTTAATCAAGCATCATGGTATTTTTTTACATCACTAATAAAGGTGCAAAGATTACTGTACTCCTTAAAGAGGCTTATGATGGGTCAAATTTGATTTGACAAATGTCCTCTGATTAGATTTTTAAGTGAATATTGATCATTCCTGGAGATGGTTCTGTCGGAGATGGTTCTGCCATCGTAGTCACTCTTGTTTCCTTACAGTTTTTCCATTCATAAGACTCTGTCTATCATTTCGGATTCGACTTGAAATGCTAAAAGGATCTCAGTTACATCATACATGTAGATAGTGATAAGGTTGTGACATACCATCCGACCTAATTTATGTACTTTTTTTGGTGTGACGAGACGAAATCTGAGTCTTTGCAATCAAGCAAAGTAACTTGAAAAGCATAGCCCCTTGTCCCCTTCGGCCAGCTCCAGTTGAAGATCCCAAATGGTTTGGGGTGATCCGCCAGTCGCCCACAGCCTAACACCAGTGTGCCCTCTTTTTTTGTAATTTTTTTTTTTATCAAGCCAGTGTGACCTGTTGGATAATGAAGAATTTACCCTGATTTGTGTTGCAGTAACTTGATGTTTGTGGGATATCAAAGGTGAGCTTATAATGCACTTAATCTTCACGAGTTAGTTTTTCGCTCAAAGAACCTTCTTGATGCAATCAGATGTTGCCCAGGCCATGCGGTAGGAATCCTTGTCAGAACAAAATCAAATACCAAAATTTCCCTCTGCTTTGCAGAAACAACATGTTAGAGAGCTGCCGAATTTTATAACTCTTGGATTGTAGTTCCCAGAAAATGTTAGTGTCCAGACCTGTGTAGAGTGATATGACCTGTATGGAGTGACATGTCTATTTTCTTGTCTGGGATGGGAGTATAGCATAAGCATGTCATGAGGAGTTGGAGTGTTTGTTGAGAATGGGATGTTGTCCAGTAGCCATTTTCCCCAACCTAAGAGATTCTTTTGGCCAGAGATCACTACTGTGAGAGACTAAATTCCTCTGGTATTTGCGTCTGATATGATTTTTGCAATAGCCGGCTTGATTTTAACGTACCAAACCTTTCCGGAGCAACATCTATATTTAACGTACAAAACCTTTCCGGAGCTAAGATCCTTCAGTATCTTTCTATCTGCAAACTTGATTTTCTTTAAAGTTGCATTTGTCTACGACTCTACGTATTATACTTGGTCATTTGGCCCCTCAAATTAGGATCTCATTCTTCTTGCTGTAATTCTCTTATGCTCAGAGCGTTTTATTTTTGGATATCCATAAGCTATTCATCATGTTTCTGGGTTCCCAGATTTTCAAGTATTCAGGCCAACACAACAACTTGCCACCCCAATTACTAGCTTGTGACCGCTGCGATTACTCTGCATGTGGTTATTTGGGTGCAATATTTTGGTACTGCACCATTTGAACTCTATTATGAGACATGACTCCGGCGTAGTAAACCATTTTAGCTAAGTAACTGAAATACTAGAATCTATTGGGGTAAATGCATTCATTTTAATCACATTTGCTTGGACCAATGTAAATTTGGAAGGCTAGATTGGATTGTGACTTCAGTCTTGAGGCGATTGTCTGCCCAATGAGCCGATCGATGAACGGCCTTTCAACCAAGCCCAATGATCCCCAGATTAGATTTCAAGAAGCTCCTTAGAGCAGTTTTTAACTGCTAATCACACGCCGCTAATTTCGAACTGTCCAATATCCCAGGTTCCTATCTGATAGGCTTGTTTTGCATAGTGAGTAGTGAATGAGTTTAGTGTTACAGTGGTATTATGAGCACCGAAATAGAATCTGTATAAACTGCTTTGTTTTCTCATAAGCATGACATTTCTAATTTCCGTGCATTTAGGGAAATTGATAGCATTCTTATGATATGTTTTATCAAATTCAGGATCTGCAATAGATTTGTTTGGACAAATTGTCACAATCTGCTGATACATCACTCTATATCCAACAAAGAGATGCACATGAGGATTCACTCTCCACTAACAAAAGGGACCACAAAAGCTGTGAAGGAAATGTTAGTCGCTCCAACAAGTAATGGACTCTAGCTTCACCAAACCTCTTTATTAGTCACAAGGCCAGAATATATCTTCTTGAATGCTTGTCTCCTTTAGCATCATGAAAAATGCCTTTCTTCCTAAAGTGGGTAATGTCCTTATTTGTTATTTATTTGCAGTTCATTGTCAGAGAGATGTTAGACTGAACATGGAAGAGTTGGCTTTATCTCATGAAGACTCATCTGGGTTGTCATTGTATTAGGTTTCTATAATGTCATAAAAACAGCTCTATTAGGTGGTCGAATAGCACAATCTAGTTTATCATAAAAGACACAGGCTAGCCCCTAATGATACGTAAGTTTTACCAGATTTTCTGTGAAATGTCGTGGATAAGTTTAGCCGGCCATAATGTATTTTATTCGCCAATTAAGTTACTCATTTTATTATATTTGTGTGAGTGCATGTCATGAATCCTGTAGACTGATATAGATAGGCTATAACAATTATCCTATATCCACGTTCTCCCTCCGTCTCAAAAAGATTGCCCTCTACACAAAATGAGAATATAAAAAATATATTTTTATCAAGAAAAATCTATATTTGATAAATTAAAAGAACTAATTGATATTTAGTAATTAGCGACAATTTTTTGAGGGGGTTTTTTTTTTTTTTTTTGACATAAGTGCATTATTTTAAAGTTCTTGTTTTACAAACTGGACAATCTTTTTGGGAAGTAGATAGAATATTTTATTTATATAGACAATCTGTATTCATTACAACACACAATGATATGTTTATTTTAAGGATGCATAATTGTACCATAACATACTCGTTATTGGTTCTTTTCATACAGATTTTCGCATCACTTCTATTTACTATGGTTAATTTATTCAACAATGTAGTTTAAAGAATTCGGGCGCCAAAATCCTTCTTCAGAACAGAATCAAATGATAAGAAGCCAAGCAATGCTTTCTTTTCATCCTATCTTTCTGTAATATTCTTACTCTTCCTCTAACAACTACGGAATGAAACACAAACATCTCCCGTGTACGTAACGCAGTAAGAAAATGATTTCTCCTCATACCGAATATATGAAATCTGCTTCCAAAAAACGAATCAAAAGGCATGGAGCTCATCTATTATATGATGACTTGGTGGGACAAAGCCTAATCGATCTGTGCAATCGCTATACACTGTAAAGCATAAAAAATTAAGGAGTGGGGGAAGAAGAACTTTATTGGGTTATCTACTAAGTATGTGATAGCGGATGGAAGAATAATTAGGACCATTCTGCTCATTATAGTGGGTGTTAATGGGATTGCTTTGGCCATTACTTGGGCCGGAGGAAGGGTAGTTTATTATTGTTCTATGGAACAGATAAGAAATGTGAGGATGCATGGACAGAATCCAATGAAATTACTGTACCATGTTTGCAGACTTGGCGGACTAGATGAATTTTGCATGTTAACATTGCTTGTGCGTTTTTCAATGATTAGGTTTCTAAATCGCGCTATCGGTACACATACTTGCGTTGTTGATACGGCCACATATTGGTTCATGTTGAACAATATCGGCCTATATATGCGTAATTATCACCAAATGTCCAAAATCCCTTCCGTATACAATACACAACGGCCGATATTTTAAAAAATTCTGTAATTGTTTGAGGAACAGAACACACGAACTTTAATAATCATTTTGTTGTTTTTGTAGATATATGTTTATGTATGAAAGGTTTAGGCATAGACAGAGTATATTCATAGAAACTTGGTTATTCTTATTCGGTGTGCCTACTCGTATAATTGGCTCTATTTTGCAGGAGTTAATGTACTCGTCAAATTGTTGTTCTGTAGACTGTAGTATGTATGTAGTTTAATTAGCTCAACCATTAGGCCCCAAATGCCTCCCACGGCATACACACGGCTTCTTCAGAATAAGGTATGATTGGATAAAACATCGTTTTTCTAGATGAAAAGTTGAACAATTTGACACGATATTCAAATGTCTTCCGAATTGTGATTGATTGAATGGTCAAGTAATTTCGATAAGAAAATAAAGGAGGATTGCATATATATATATATATATTGATTTAGACAAGCCAGTATTGCGTATAGACTAGCTAGCCGTAAATTCGTAGGCTTTGTTCATATTTGGAGAAATATAAAACGTGAATCTTCCTGTTGTAATGCCACCAAAACAGACCCGATTGGGTAAACATGAGAAAAAAATATGGAACTACCCCACCCATATACTAATAAAGTCATAGGAGGATCGGACCATTTTCTTTGTCATGATCATGCAACTTGGAACAAAATTTCCAATGGAAAAAACTTATGGACCATCAATGGTGGACCCAAAATTCCTGCATTTTACGCGTTGAATTGTCAACAGCACATGATGGTGCCAAAAAATAAATAAAAATAAATTACTTAAGTGTATAGTGATAGGTGATTCTTTGTTATGTCACTTTCAGCTGAGCTCTCTTAGCTCTCAAGTCATTGTCTATCTTTAGTACTGTTGGAATGTGCTACTTTCAGGAAAGGGGTAATGGGAAAAAAGGAAAGAGAAGATTTGAAAACATAGTACATCCATCTGCTAGTCTTGATAGTGATTATTCTGGCATTGGAATCACTTTTCAAAGTTTTTTTTTTTTTTTTTTTAACTCATAGGGGTGGAGTAGACCAATCCAACAACATCTGATCGAATACTATCTCATCTCATCTATCCACATAGAGCTAGCTAGAGACCAATTCCTCCTGCTACTTGTCATGTGTGGGCACTGCTCTCTCCCTGGCCCACCCCAACCAAAAAACATCAATGATCTTGGTGATTATCTTTTTCCAATGGTGCCAAATGCCAATGTATACATCAAGGAACAATTACCACACTTTTCAGCAAGTTCCCACTAATAATGCACATATATATATATATATATATATATATATAAAGAAAAAAGAGGAACACAATCATACAACCACTTGATTGGTGGGTTTACTCCCCAACATGTTATTCAGGGTTCAATTCTTGGAATCAAATCACAAGAAAGTACTTTTTAGTCTCGGCGCGGATGACCTGTTTTTGATCGAACTGAGGAAGAAATTAGTTGGGGTGCAAATTAATAAGTTGGCCTAGACACCCATTACCGAAAAAAAAACCCACAAGATGGGAGAGTTTGGTTAGAAACCACGAACTCCAAAAACTGCCATTAATGGGATGATCAAGTCTCGATAGTGTAGGCACATGGAATCTGTGATAGTGGGGGAGAAGCTGATGTTTACACTTGACAGCTCCACTTTTTACTCTTTGTGATTCTTTTACTACTATATTTTAGTACTTTTCAGTGCTTCATCAGTAGTGGGAGCTTTTTAGGATTTCAAATTTGCCATAAACAATGTCTTCTATCTTTAGCCTTACTCCACCTATCACACACAGAATCCATATCCATGTAAAGCAGCAGAACCGTGGCCCAAGTCATTGAAATTCTCATTGTGCAAGATATGATTTCAATTGTCACTTGTTAACACTACTCTCTTCTTTTGGGGAGTTTGTGGATTCTTATCTTGACCCCACCATTGCCTTCCCCAAAAGTCGAACACAATGCACTTGCACATTAGAAAGAGAGATATATATGCTAGCTAGGAGGAGGACTCACCACCTAACCGCATCCATTCAAATTAGATTTAGGATCTTACACCAAGACTAAGTATTAGTGGAAAATTTTGTCGGGGAAAAGAAAAGGACAATTAAGAAAATAATAAATCGCTACATTGAATCCCTTACGAACTAATGGGTGTAAACAAATAGCACGTGCTTCCACTAAATTAAATGCGCCGGAAACCCGTATGCCCGATTTATGCAAAGTGGGTATACAAATCTGCATGGATAAATCGATCAAGTTTGAAAATGATCTTCCTGATTTTCGAAGAATGAATAGCAAAGGGTTTGATCAAGAACGAACAAGAAACTAAATTTACTTATCATTTCTCTGTCCTTTCCTTTCCCTTAGAAAAAATATCTCTAAAAATCATGATCCAAACAGTCCTAAAGTTTATCATGTTTCTAGATCTATGACTATATATGGTGGGTGATAATTATCAAATGCTACTATTTGGGAGCCATGCCAACCTAATATGACCAGCTTATTAAAGTTCTTCCAGCACTTGGCATTTTTTCCCCCCTGCTTATGAGATGGTTATTGTGGGGTCAGCTTGAAAAGGTGGACAAATTAGTATGAGAGAAGGAAAGGAAGAAACAAAATCAATTTCTAAGATTGATGGAGTGGAACATGAGTGCCCCCTTTCACAAGGGAAGAAAAAGGTTGGGTCTATCCATCATGGCCCCATCTCTCTTGGATTTGGATTCGTATTCTATGTTTTTGTGATATTCATTCCTCCAACCATCTCCCACCTCAACTGAAACTTTTGGAATATGGATTTATATATCACCAAAGTGGACACACACACCTTTAACACAAAAATGTCTTGAAAAAGGCACAAGCAAGCATGGCCCTAGACATTTAATTTAGGGCTTCCTTTTTCTGTCCTCCAACATAAAATGGCAAATATTAGTTTCGGTGTCTCTGTTGTAATCGTTGGCACATCGCCGACCCAGCGCATGATGTGTACGTGGCCCGGCCATGAATTCAAACACGTCTAAAATCTCTCCTTTTTTTTTTCTTTTGTAATAAAAAAAAATTCAATAACAATCACTCACATGACGGTGGTAAAAGTGAAAATAAAGCAAAGTTAGCATAATGCTTGTCTTACGTCCTTTTATGTCTATTCAAGTTTTTTTTTTGAGAATATATTTCAAAACACAAAGAGTTACTACCTACTATCTCTGCATATATCAAGACTATTCACCGCCTTTAAGTCATGTCTTTATTTAACTTAGGAGACAATCACGACTGAATATTTTATAATTAGCAAAGAAGAAGAAGAAGATAAGGGTTTTGTCAAAAAAAATTAAAGTATATATCTAAATATGACCCACATGACATTGATGTGTGATTCTTTGGGCACCAAAGCAAAAGAAGTCGGGTGGGTTAGTTTATTCACACAACTTTTTCTTTGTATTCAATCAAGGGAGGTGGACATGGGGTTTGTGTGGTGGCCGGTGTTGGTTCGGTTGGTTTTATCTTTTCTATATATGCCAATATAAGTACTATATATACATATAAATGTGTGTTTGGAGTGGTCATGATTTTGATGGGAATTCCAATGAGAAATGCACCACTCAACCAAAACACACCCCCCCCACCCCATGATATGTGTCATTTTCACTATTTTTCTGACGACTACTTAATTCCACCTTTGACAATCCCCATTGTCTCCAAAGAAAGATACCTTAACTTAAACAAAGGTTACTGGAATATCATAATGCAGCCAAAAATAATTTTCAAATCTTACCGGCTGCTATCAATTTAATCAGATTGATTACCGTATGACGTGGGGTCCACTATTATTTTGAGTATGCACTTATCGCAAGCGATCGGTGATGCTTTATTTGGTGTCTTCCACAAACGACTTGCTCAATTACAAACAAATCATCGATCATATGAAAATAATTTTAAAAAAATATATCCTCATGTAAATAACAAGTCCTTCGATTAGGTCAGTTTAGGTTGTGCTTAAGCAATGAATACCTAAACCTTACTTTAATCAAGTAAAACTTTTTAGAGAAAAAGAAGGATTGTCTAGCTAACCCTTTTGTTGACATGTCCAACAATGTTTTTAAATTAATTTTTGCTTAGAGCCCAATCTTAGCACATCGAAACGATCGGCCAAATTAGGAATTGGGTCAATTGTCTTTACTTGCCAATTAAACCTTCAAAGATTCCAATATATATATTGTGTTCACTCTTGAACTCTCTGCAACATGTCTTTAAAAAACAAAGAAGAAGATAGGTTTTTCCTTTGGTCTTTAGTAATTAGCATTGACATATTGTGACTATGACTTCACAATTTATAATTAATATAGCTTTTATAAGATGCTTTGTGACTATTACTTCACAATTAGTTGGTGGATGTTTTAATTTTGGGCCTAATAGTCATTTGATCGAATCGATCACCCTCTATTATTGCTTTGTATGTACCCATCGTTTGATGTGCATATATGACGCACAAAGATGGTGATTTAAAACCATATCATTTGAATAAGTTATCATGAATATCATACGTTAAATATTAGAAGAAACCATGGTCATCGATCTTGTGCTAAATAATTATTTGCATATCCTTCTTTTTCATTGGAGAAAAGTTAGACAAAATTAGAATCTCCATAGCATGTTTGAGGAAAAGATTTAGTTTTCATCCAGGGGAAAAACCTATGCATTTCCCAAAAAAACAAATATAATTAATTTGAACTAGCTAGTTTGACAGGTAGTTCGAAGAGATTAATGCTTTGTTTGGATTGGAGTTTGAAATTTTTTTTGAAAAATAGTAGAGATAATAAGTGGAGAGAGATATAGAGAGAAATGTTAAAAGTAGGGAAAATCTAAGGAGAATTTTTTGAAAAATTCTTTTTGAATTGTGAAAAAAACAAGGCATTAAGTAATTGTCATTCGAGGGGATTATAGCGATTTGTTGTGCAATAAATCAAGAAAAAATAACAATAGATTTCGAAAATGAAGCCAGCGAAGGATCCCACTTCTTTCCTGAGGGGAAAACAGTAGTCACTTTGAATGAGATTTCGTGTTCGGATAAATAAGTCAAAGTGGCTTATTTTTTGTCCTTATTCAAAAAAAATTCGTATCACTTGGCTTATTGTCAATTTTTTGGGGATTATTGCATCCTCATGACGAGAGAAATCTAAAAAGTAAATTTTTTTGACCGAAATCCAATTTTTTTTGAATAAAGACAAAACAATTGGCTTATTGGCTTATTTTTATTTTTTTTGGATTTGTTTGGCTCATTTTTTACGGAAAAGCCAATGGCTTATTTAAAAGAACAAGCCTAAAAGTACCTAAGAAGCACCTTCGAATAGGTCTATTATTACAAGTGAACAAAGTCAAAATCAAAAGAGGAAATAGAATTATCTGCTAGTATTTTAGTGTTCCTTAAATTAAGGCATGTGAAAAGTTGAGTTAAAAGTTATGTGATCCAGGGAATGTGTTTTCATTTACTCATAACTCATTTAAGGGTAATATTGTAACTCCAACAAATATTTTTTAACCGAACCAATATTATTGGTCTTCGAGAAATTATTTGAGATATGCATAAACTGATCCAAACATCTTACATTAAAAAAAGGTCAAGAAGTCTAAGGTTGTCATTGTGCGAGCGATACCCACTCAAAATTTGCCCGTCTTGCAAAATCTAGTTGTGTTTCATTAATTAGCCCCATGACGGGAAATTATAGAAGTTAAGGCTCTTTGGTCCCTTTTGCTGCCTGCCGAGAGTCTAAAGTCTTTATGATCACATTTAGGGGAGGGCCGCTGTTAGCCTCTTCACCTCCTCCTTCTTGCTTTTCATCGAGAAAAAAACAAAATTAAAATCTCCAAGAGGAAGGACCGAGAGAGTAGTAAACAAAACAAACTAGTAGTAAAAAATGAATGGCGAAATTGGAATTCTATTCACATGTTTGGAGGCTATGCTATGCCGGTCATATAAAGGAACAGATGGTCCAGATCTTGTACTTGTAGGGTCCATAAACCACCTAAATGTCTCTTGTTTACAACAACAAATTCAAAGAAATCCGTGGTATTATTTTTTTCCTTTTGGTAACACGAAATACATTGGTGACTAATAAAAGTACACTGTGCTATCGCTGCAACAATAGTTAGAGACGCTAGTAACGAGCGAAGGTCTCATAAGGGCCTAAGGAATAGACCACAGAGTACTGCCCCGCAAACACAAAAATATACCAAAGTCTATGCTATTGTCAAAAGATAAAAACTAACAAAAAGCCTAGAGACGCTGAGGACGAGAGCCAACAGAAGGGGCCTAACTGTGGAATTATTTTTGTTTGTGTTTCCTTGTTATTAAATGCCAACCTTGGGGTTATATAGGTTGTAACGCATGCGTACGCATTGGTTGTGACTGGTGAGAGTGGTGGGGTCCAACTTTTGGTCTCACATGCGTGGTTTAATAAGTGCTAGAAACAAATGTGATCTAATAATATTTTTGGATTCTTTTTCATTTGTATTCCAAAAAATAAAAAATTGTCTTTGTTAATTTCACAGTATTTTTTTTGACTTATTAGTTCGTCTCGACAAGGGTATTAAAATTCAGAAATTGAAGGTCTGTTTTAATTTATTTTTGTCTTTCGTGAATTTTTTTTTGAAATTTTGATCTGAATTTTTATTTTTTAGATTCCTATTTCGAGATGAACTGAAAATTCAAAAAAAATTACGCAAACTAACAAATGCTAATTTTTTCAAGATAAACTGAAACGCCAAAACATAAAATTACACAAAACTATGTAACGCTAATTTTTTCAATAATGACAAAAAGCTACTCCTAATTCTTTTGAATTATTAGACTAAAACACCTACAGTATGTAAATCTTGTTTTAGTGCCACCTAGTTATTAAATGCTAATCGACTTTCAATCAGATCAGTCCGATCACGCGGAGCAATTGTGAAGTACTAAAATAAAAGATTGAATCTGAAATATAAAAAATTCAAGTATCGATTTCTTTTTATACCGATTGAACATAGTCAACGTATTATAATATGTCCTCGCTTTCAGTCTAAGCTTAAATTTTATTTATAATTTTTGCCTATTAGGCTATTACCGACAGTTGCCGCCAATCCCTACTCCCTCCGTCACAGTCACCCTACCCATCTACTAATTAGAAAAAAAATTAAATTGTTTTCCCCACAAGAAGTAATTAAGAGAAAAGAAGCATTGTTTCGTGTCCATTGATGTCACCTAATTGCGAGGACAACAAAAACTGTTGACATAGGAAGAGAATCGTTTCAAAATACACCTACATTGCTCCCTCTTGATCACTTATGTCAAATTATTGCCTTTTTCATTGATGACTTATAAATTTTAACTTATTTTACGCGCACCATGACTAATCTTTAGAGATTAATCTTATCTTGGTTAGAAAATTTCGAACTTGAGTTTTAAGAAAGAATAAATATCTAGTCTCCTGCGTTGACCGTGAAATCCTAGTCTCTATTCCCTCCTAATGTTTCAGGGTCAATTCTCCTTGCCTTGCCAGCAATTATCAAGGTTATCTCACCCTATCCCGCCATGCGTAAGCGTGTGCAACGATTGGGAGGGGCTGTAGAAATTTGATTGAGGTGCGCGCATACTAACCCGGAACATCCTACACTGCCAAATAGAAAAGGGAATATGACGGCCAATGACGTGTTTTAATAATTAATACCTATCAATGACATTTGTTAAGAACAAATGTTCTTAGCATGTCCTTAAAATATATTAATTATCAAAACACATCCTGAGCCGTCATTTTCCCAATAGAAAAGGATGATACATTGCCTCCTAATGTTTCGGGGTCAATTCTCCTTGCCTTGCCAGCAATTATCAAGGCTATCTCACCCTATCCCGCCATGCGTAAGAGTGTGCAACGGTTGAGAGGGGCTGTAGAAATTTGAATGAAGTGCGCGCATACTGGCTCGAAACATGCTGTATTGCCAAATAGAAAAGGATGATACTAATTTGATTCAAAATTTGTAATTGTAACGAGTCGTTCGGGTCGTTACAAAATTGTCAAACAAATTGTTGTGCCCTAAATTAGTTGCAAAATTCTTGTTTTAATTAATTGGCTGAAGGAGTTGGAGACCGATCCCTCACACGCATTGATGATGCAAAACTGCTACCGATTCCAACTTCCAAGAAAGAGATTGATGCAATCGGTCACCATCTCCCTCCCGGATAGGTTTCAAAAAACTTTATTAAAAGTAGTATTTAATGCCTTCCCACCGCAATTGACCTTAACAAAACCCAACTCAAATCACGCAATTAATGATTTTTTGTTTTTGGAGTTGAGGAAAAGTCTGTCGCATTGAACTCGTCTAGCGTCCGCTGTCCAACCTTCTCGTTCCCTCCTACCTCACAAATTACAATGTGACTATTAGGATATATACTATATATGGTAGAAAAATACTGTAGAAGAGTGTGACGTACTACTATTTGATATGCATATTTTCAAATGTTCAATATAATTAACGACATACAACAACACATAAGACTTGTTTATAATCTATTTGAACCGTTTTGCGGAAGATGAATGCTTAAAATTATCGGAATGAGAGAAATGATCGGGGCAAATCCATGAAGACTCATAGTAGACAAACAAAACAAGACGATTCTGTTTCATTTTACAGATTAGAGACAAAGTATTCCCATCAATACATTACTATTCATTAAAATAAACTTCTTTAAGGTTTCTGTAACTAAATTTAACTTTGTTTTGAATCAAGATCTTTGTAGGAGACGATATCGCATGTGAGTCCTCTACTAGCTTCTTTGACAATCCCAATTTTTTTTATGGTTTCGGCATGCACATCATGGTCAGGTATTGGAACCAATTTTTTTTTTTCCGAGTGAAAAGATCATCTCAGTTATATTAATTCCAATAAAAAATTACAACTTATACAACAACGGTGTCGGAACCCAGAAGGAGGGTGGAGAGTCCATGAAATCCAAAATGGTAAGTTTGTTCCTGCTGCAGTGGGCCAGATTGGGACAGAAAGATCGGAGCCGGATAAACTGCACACCCCTTCACTGTTGCTGTTGGAGAGTCTGGAAAACCGTTGCCAAGCGCAAAGGCGGACCCAGGATTTATAATCACTGGGGTCAAGTGATAAAGGATAAACAAATTCAATATTAATACTATACAAAAAAAAAACCTATTTTTATATAATACATAAACAAAAAGCGATTTGTCAATTCATTACACATCATTTCACTTACAATTGACCCAAAGATTTTTATATTTGGTGAGCAAAACAATGAACATAGTACACAAAATAACTGGACCTAAATTTATTATAATTTTTAATTAATAAAACAGGTTCACAATATAAGTTTGTTGAGGTAGTTAGGTCGGATTAATGATATGGCTTAACTTAGTACACAAAATTCAAAGTTCTAAATTAGAATTGACCAACGTAATAAACATTAAACAATCTAATAAATACTTCCTCCCTTCCATTTTATTTGTCCATTTTTTAACACAAAAGACCATTATTGTAGGCGAAATTACCGAAAAAAAGAGATCTGAATGGTTAAAAAAGACCTGGAGCAAGTATATTACTTTTCGGACAAGAACCAAAGTGTAAAATATATATGGGGCAGTTATATTTCCTTTGAGGCAAGAACCAAAGGATATAAATCTATGAGGCAAAAAACAACTGAAATTTCCAAATTTTAATGTATATCCCTGGGGGATTTCCATCTTTAGTGGGGTCAATAGACCACCCTTGCCCAAGGGTAGGTCCGCCCATGGCCAAGCAGACTGGAGTCACAAGCCAAAACCTAGATTTGGTATCCGTCCCTCAAAAATGAAGGAGATGGAGGGAAATCTTCATACACCATTTCTCATCTACCGCGGTGGGAGAGGAGAAAGAAAGGCAGAAGAGGAGGGGGGCTGAGAGAGAGGAAGAAGAAATAGATTAGAGGAGGGAAAGAAGAATCGGAAAGAAGTGGCGGCAGGGTAGAGAAGGGGAGCCCCTCCCCACCTAACACACTCTCTCGGACTCTCCTGACCTTTTTTACAGGCACTAATATTGAATGAATCATATTACTCGTAGTTGACAAAAAATAATTTGACCAAGTATTTTGCCGATGCCCAACCAACAAGATTTTTGACATTAATAATTTACCCATTGAATTCTACAAAATAAACCATTCGAAAGTAAAGAAAGTTAAAGTTAAATATCCTTTTACATCAAGCAAGAATCGCATGAAAAAGTTGTCATCCTCCTCTCCTTAGATTTGATGCACACCAATTCACTGGAGCAAGAGTAAATACAAGGACATCCCCATTAATCTATTTCTTTATGTATATAGTAAATTTTATCAGCAAAATTTACCATATAAACAGTTGGTTTGGAATCATCATGCGGTAATGTACTTGATAGATTGAAAAATAAGTAAAGTGTTTTTAACCCCTATCTATCAATCTATCTATCTATCTATGCCTTGGAATATTATGAGTAGGCTTGAATTCGTAGTAAGGGTCCCCACACACAAATACCGGCATCCATGATGAATGAATCAAACAAAAAGGGTCCCCGTTTCTTGTGGAAGACCGCACCAGCAGCCAGCCAGCCAGCCTACATCACACCGCCAAATAAAGCAATGGAAAATAAACACGCCAAAAAGGCATAGCCACATTATTACTGGGACTACTATCATATCCCCATTCCTCCTCCTCCAGTCCCGCTTTCATTAATTTTGTCTTCGCTCGCTCTGCCAAATTTTAGCACTACCCCCACACCTATTCCCTTCTTTTTAGCTTCATAATCTCTTTCTGACAAGGACGGCTCCACCCATTAACGTGACTCGGACGGGATCTCTCTCTATCTTTCTTTAAGTACAATACCAACCTCACTACACATCCATCCAACCATCACAGACAGAGAGAGAGAGAGAGAGAGAGAGAGATTGAGATATTTCAGGGCTTTACCGCTTACGAGAAAAGGAACAGATGCCTTACGTTTTGTCCTTTTCCCTGTTTTATAATCTCTGTTTTCCAAACCCGACAAAATTAACCACGACAAATTGCAACTCCGGATAACGTACGTAACGATGCGCAAAATACGGTCCAAACAAAAAGAAAAGAAATTTCCTAATTTTTTTAATCTTTGTAATTTTGCTTACCTTTTTCCAACCTCAGTTTTGGCGCGACTTCACAACCACCCCCCACGGGCTGCACACGAGGTTCTCTTTCTTGGAGGAGCAAAAGTTAGCCAACCTCTGCTCACCGTAGCGTTACTTGCGCTTGACCAACGTGTCAGCCTCTGCGCTGCACGTGTCACTTTCACTTGGCCTTGGCCGTTGACTACACGCGCCCAGTAGAACATGGTACTAATCCACCAAACCATGCAAACGAAATTGAAAACCCCCCCTCCTGCTAATCCGCTGCACCAAGAGCTTAATCCTAATGCGTTGCTAAAGTACGCCATAGCCAATCGAAGTACCAAAAAAAAACGAATAAATGGCAGTAATATTGCAGGAAAATTTTTAAAAAAAAAAAAACAAAAAAACAAAGGGCGCTAAACGAAGGCGAATGGTGTTTTTTTTTTCTCGAATTTTTCTACAAAATATACTCGATTTCTTTTCTTTTCTGGATAAAGTTCAAGAGGGCATGATAACGTGCAAACTGGCGTTCTTGACGGCGTTACAGACGGGGCAAGCATGGACCGACGACCCACAAACAGCACAGAGACAGAGATGCCTGCACGGCAACAGCAACACGCACGACTCCTCCTTCCCACACTTCCTGCACAGCCTCTCATTTCCACTCCCACCACCACCGCATTCAACACTCCCCTTGTCCTCGTAATTGCTGCCGCAGCACGACTCCGCGTCGTCCGTCATATCCGCCCGCGCAGGCGGCGCTTCGTCCAACCCGCCGGCGAGGTTCTGCTGCTCGTCGTTGACGTGCGCGAGTACTTGTTCAAGGTTGGTTCTGAGAGCGTTGGCCGTGGCCTCGTTCGACTGGGCCAAGTCTCTCCATATCTGGTTCTCGATAAAAAGCGACTTCACTCTTTCTTCCAGCGCCCAATTCAACTTCCCAATCTTGTCTATCTCTTCTTCCTTGGCTCTCAATCTCTTTACAACTCCTTCCTCCACCGCCGCTATAATCCTCCGAGAATACCTCTTCCGCCTCTCCTCCATCTCCAGTCTCACCTTCTCCGTCTGGTTTGCACACAACCCAAATTCCAATATCAATATACGTAATCAAAAAGAAAATAATAATAATTTAGCAAGAATAGGGCCATAAACGGAGACTTACATGTTGGGCAATGAAGCGATCGATCTCCAACTGCTGTTGATGGATCTGCAACGAGACGTCTTCGCCAAGGAAGGTGAAAGAACTGCATCGATTGTTGCTTTGGTTGTAAATCTGGCCGTTGGGGAAGGAAATCAGTGGATTAATCGAATCTCTCGTGCGTTTTCTAGAAACCGATGGAATGGCGTAGGAAAGACCGCTGTCGGATTTCATGGCCGAGTTATTGTTATACAGCGGGAGCAGAGTCTCTGTCGTCGTCCCAGATAACGGAGGCAATCCGTATCCAATCAGATTGTTGTAGGCATTAATCACGTTGTTTTCTGTTCCGTTCATGATTTCCCTACATACCATTCGAAGTCCAACGTCAGGAAATGTATAACAATATTGGAAAATGAAAACGAAAAAACAAAGAGAGAGAGAGAGACAGTACCTGTTGCCGATGATTTGAGAAGGGAAGATGTTGAGGTGCCGAGCCTCAACAGCCATGAAAAAATGATTTCTTCTTCTTCTTCTTGTTGCTCTTCTCTCTCTCTCTATATATGTATATGTAGAATCGTTACAGAGAGATGATATATATAGGTGTTTTATTCTGTTTCGGGGAAGAGGAGAAAAAGGGAGGAGGGATGAGGAACCGAACAAAAAGCATGCAATAGATGTGGCAAGGGCGTATGGAGGGGTTTATTAAGGGTTTGGTTTAGAGAGAGAAAAAAAAAGAGTCCGTACTTTATTTATCCCATCAAGAAAGAGAAACGATTGTTATATGGAGAGAGAGAGAGAGAGAGAGAGAGAGAGAGAACGACGGAGGAAAGAGAGAGATTTGTTTGGTTGGGGGGTTTTTGTCTATTTTCGAGATTTTTCAGTTACCGGAACGGCCCTCCCTTTTAAGAAATCTTTGACTCCACTCTCCTCAAACCAACAAACAGAGATGCGGTCAGTGCGTTAATTCAGCTTAATTTCAGGGGTTATTCCGGGATATGAGCGACTGTTTTTTTTATCTTTTCGTAAAATTAATTTATGACTCCTAATTTTGAAGATAGAAGTACTGGGAGTATTTAATTGCGTAACTGACACTATGGGCAATCTGCCACGTGGACACATGCCGACTGGCACCTGTCACGTCCGTACACATAATATATCCATCCATAATATAGCCAGCCAGCCACCTTCTATCTCTTCTTTCTATGATTTTACTTAATAATTTTTTATTTATTTTTTACTTTTTTGGTCTTTTTCACATTCAATGCACTTTTTCTTCGTTTTCTGGTGCGGAGGTTAGGACCCCATCACACACCGTAACACGTGTGGGTCCGGAGCCACGCGTGTGGGGCATGGTGTTGTACTGGTGGGGAATGCTCTCCTACTGCATCGGGCTTGTGGGTCCTAGTTCAAGAAATTGAAGGTGGGGTGCGATGGCGTGATGGCCGGTTTGATGGGCAGGGCAGGGCACGGTTGTCAAACACCTCTTGCATGAATAATCTCTCCTTTCCCATGCCATCTCTTCTGCTAGTGCTAGCTTTGTTTCTTTCGCAGCTTCTACATTTTTTGTCGGCATTGATTCCTTCATTTCATTGTGAACCCCCTTTTTCTGTGCAATCAATTTTTGGCTTAACAAAGAAAATTTGGAAACACAAATTCAGAAGTTTACCCTTTCCTTGTGAACCAAATTAGGGATTGGGAGCCAAGCACCTTGTCGAGCCTATCTGAACCGTCTAAAAGTATTTTTAACTGTCCGGATTAAGATATGAACTCTTTCTTAGAAGAGTTTAAGTTTTTAATCCGAATCATTAATTGCTGAGATGAACGGTCTGAATGAGTTTGGCATGGTCCCCGGGTCCCCAAAGTAGATGGTACTAGTACTAGTAGTAATTCTCAAGATTCACGCAGAACAAATTCAAAAACAATTTGATACTCTAGTGATGGATAAAGGATCAGTCACATAATCCTTAAAATATCTTATGTCCTGTTCTTCAATCATATCTCATGGTAGTATTCTTGCAAATTTTAGTACTAAGTTAGAATGTATTTCAAAGACGCTTCACGCTTGCGCTCTAATTCATGTAACGATGAATTATGAGGGGCTTAAGATATTAAAAGGCACCATTGACGAATACAAGGGTAAGTCAAAATTGAAGATATGTATAGTTTTTGTGAAATTGTTCTAATGACTTTTGCTTTGTATTTTTCTTTGCATTTATTTGGGGAGAGAGAGAGAGAGAGAGAGAGAGAGAGAGAGTTTATTGTCATATAAAGGAATCATTCAACGTAATATTTTAAATTTTTTTGTCTGTAACTATTGTAATAAAAAGCTCAGACGCAATAGAAACGACAAGGATAAAAACTAGTATAAGAGAAAATAACAATAGGCCAAATGAAGTCTTATTATTTCCATTGTACAAAAAATAAAAGGAAGTCTTATTCGTGTGGTAGTATTGTAATAGAAATAGAGGAAGATTTAACAAGGACAAGAAGATGAACCAAAATACTACTCCTACCATACTTAACATCAGCTACAATAATTAATCATGGGTTGGATTGGAAGTGAGGCTTTCAAGGCAATCCTCCTCTATTTGCGTGATTAATTACGTCATTAACTCCATATTATTAATTTACTTAATCTTCACATAAATCTGTTTTTAACTTATGCACCGCTTCACAAAAGAGCTAGCTCATTTTGTGGGGACAAGCACAACAAAAATAATAGTAGGGAAGTAAAAGTGACCAACATCTACTCTTTACTTAATTAGCACTAATTAATATCGCCTACTAGGCTTGATCCTACATGTACTTCTTCTTCCCATTTAAGAATGCATAAGTTAGCATTACGATCGAGTAACCTTTGTTTAGGACAACTTAATATACTAATGCTGACAGTTTTTATTGTGGCTTCTTAAAATCATAACCTCCCACTTGCCTAGGTTATTGTTATTTATTTATTTACTTGGTTAATTCCATGTACCGTCCCTAGGTGGGGTTGGATCAGTTTCACATTGCCTTGCCAAGTTTATATATGGATTGTTGGGTTAATTCTCTATTATAAAACAGAAGGGTGTGGGACAAATTTTTAGAACGGCTTAGATTCATTTGATCCAAAAGTTGTAGTGCATCCTCCCACTTCCCGGTTAAATGTGCATGACTTTCACCTAAATCACACAACTGCTATCCCCTTCCAAGTTCCAACAGGGATGCATAGTGCCGTAGGCACGGATTAGCACTAGTACGAGATAAGTTACAAACATACATAAAAAAGATTAGTCAAGAGTCAAGACATCTCAAATTCCGGATATATACATTCAACAATGAGATCATAAAACCAAATCATCGATCATTTGAAGGATCGGAACTTGAGTGCTAGATCAAGTGGATGGGTGCTTGTTCCAAGTTGATATAATCTGATGTCCTCATACTTCCTAGAAGGGAAAATGGAGGATTGTCCTAAGATTTGAAGATACATAATTTGTGTGTGCGAGCAGGAACATGAAAATATTTTTGAAACACATCACAAACTACTAAAATCGACAAGACAAAAATTAAAAGGGCTATAGCGATACGAGAATCGAAAACGAGAGCGCTTGATCCTAAAATGAGGGTAAAAGTGCAAGACATAACATCAAATAAATACATTAATTTAGTAATTAGGCATGCATGCCCGGTACGTGTGACAAGTCACAAGGCATTAAAATGCCAGCCACACTGACTCCGCATTATCCCCGGCCGGGACCTCGATCTTGTTGTTTAGTTTGGTTTTTGCTTTGTACGACCACTCATAATAAAGGGGATACTGTAGTACTACCGCTTGTTGGTTAGTAGTAGTAGTGGTGGTGATTTTGTACGATATAGAAAGCAAAAAATTAGACTGGTCTTCTTTCTGGTACATGTCCCTGATTTCAAGTTGCATGATTTGTTTGTTACATTATGTTCAGTCCATTGGGAGGGGAGAGAGAGAGAGAGAGAGAGAGAGAGAGAGAGAGAGAGAGATTCCTGAGGCATGAGTAAAAAACAGATGAAAGGTAGATGGGTGGATTCTCCAATGAGATCTTTCTAAAACTCCATTATTGATCCCATCAACCCACCCATACGCCACGCCATTTGGTTTTTAACCACCCAGTACGTACCGAAAAATCAAAAGAACGAAAAAGTAAAGTTAAAAAAAGAGAGGAAAAAGTAAGTGAAATGGGTCACAACACACATTGCATTTGGTTCATTTTATGGTTACATCACCAAAGAAAGATATACCTAATTTGTGGAGGGCTTCAAAGATTGTTGATAATGCATGCATTTTGCCATAATTTAATCACTTAATATTGAATAATTAATTATTAGTTATTTGAACTGATAATTAAGTATTACTGTCAATGTGTGAGGGCCCGTTCCGGTTTTTAAAAAAAGAAACTTTTAGAAATTAAAAAAAAGTAATTTCAAGCTAAAAAATTATGTGTTTACGCAAATAGTTTTTCTACAAATATGGATCTTATTTGATAAATCTCAATGAGATCTTTTAAATGGTACAAAAAAAATTAAAAAATTATTTTTTATTTTTATTATATTTGAGTTTAAAGTTATCTTTTTTTTTTTAAAAAAAAAAAAGTTTAAAAAGAAAGCAGGATGACACCTTACTACGCGTACGTAAGGGATCATGCGTTTTTGTTCTTCCTCCTCTTTTAATGGCTATTAAAGCATGCACCCTTGACTTGACTTGACTTGTTGGGGGTATCTCTTTTCAATATTTCTCTATTCTTCCTTTAATATTAAACGTATCCATAAGGTTGTATTTAATTTGCATGTGATCTCTGCACCTATTTTAAATGAATCCCATCCGGAGAGATTTGTCTCTTCCCTCAAACACGGCAAGAACAGAGAGAAGAGTAAGCCTGACAAAATCAAAGATTTGTTCAGCTGTACATGTTTCATGTTTGCAGAGGTGATGGAATATGAGAGAGGGGGAGCCACAATTGACCAGAGTTCGATTCATGCAATCATGTCATAAGCAAGTAATTGTTTTTGTGAATTTTAACAAAAAAACAAAAGAAAGAAAGAAAGAATTGAGATGGGGAGGATGGTTAATTAGAACAAGGGGAGCCCCAACAGCAAAGGCTACAAAGGAAAGGGCACTTTAATTTTTGCCCTCATTCTTCATCCTGTGCGACAAAGTCTTGGGGGGTAGCTATCATTATTTCTTGTAATGGACACATGCCTCACCTTGTGGCCACGACACAAGGACACCCTAAAAAGTGATCAACTCTACGGAGTATTATATGTTAGAGTTGGAGTAGTATATTATATTATAGCCATCACTGCCAAAACTAGACCGTTAAGTTTCCAAGATATTGCCGGGAAGGTAGCTTAGCTTAGCTTAGCTTCTAGGTAGCTGCATTTCAAGGACTTTTTTTGATTGGGCCCCCTCCCCTCCGCTCCCATCTGCCGATCTGCGTTGTGGAGTAATTAAAGTGGTGTTGTTGCCTTTGGGCTCGCTCGTAGATCCACTTTTTCCGATTCGATCCGTTCAATGGACGCCAAGACTGCATCTGCTAGTAATTTATTACTCTCCTATCCTATGGACAAAGCATAGAAGCAAGATCAAATTATTTTACTATCATATAGCGTAGCAAATACTAAAATAAGCTAGGGCAAAACATAAAAGATGTAGAAATGGTCTCCTGCCTCAAATGTGTTTTTTTTTTTTTTTTTTTAGGGGAGGGCTGCTATATATTATTGGAAAAGAAAAGAAAAAAAAATCATGCACCTCCTTCGATAGGGCTGTAAATGAACTGACCCATTCGCGAACTGTTGGAGGCTCGATTCCGCAAGAGCTCATTCGAGTTCGATTCATCTGCTAAACGAACTGAACCTGAACCTCAATTTTAGACTCGTTTCGTAAATGAGCCGAACCTAAGCCTAACGGTATTCGGCTCGGTTAGGCTCGCGAACCTATACTTAAATTTAATTAATAATTCAATAGGGGTTTATTTGTAAATATAAAAAATTTTAAGGTTGTATATATGATTCAATACTTATTTTTCTTCTAAATTTTATATGATCAATGAGAGAGTTTGGATTTGGTTGAGTTTAATGAGCCGAACCAAACCCGAGTCTTAACGAGCTCAATTCGAGCTTAGATTCGGCTCGGCTCGATTCGTTTGAGTTTAACGAGGCAAACTCGAGCCAAGATGTTCAGGTTCGAATCGAACCCGACCCGAATTCGAGCCAGACTAGTACCTTAACGAAACCCAACCGAGCCGAACCCAAGCCTTGAAAAATTTTAACTAGCCGAACTCAAACCAAACTAGTACCTTAACAAACCCGAGCCGAACTTAACAGGGCTCGGCTCTATTCGGTTCTCTTACAGCCCTATCCTTCGATGCTTTTTATGTGGACATACTAGTTGATTTTCTTGTCTTCTGGAGTACGGTAGTGCCCACATGGAGAAATGCAAATGAGTTGCTAGGGCCGACGTAGGCTTTGGCCAATTGTGGTTATGGTCCACCCCTATCTTTGGATATAATACGCATTTATATTAATATTTTTTTTCATATATACAATGTGAAATACTCCGTGTAAGTTTGCTTGTGATTGCAATGTATACGTCATTCTTATTTATATTGACTTTTGATTATACCATTGTGGATGGCTTGTTTTTATCGACATTACATTATCACCACCATCCAATAGCAAATCACCACGGGAGCAGACTAAATTCCAGATGTGTTGTGATTCTTTTTTTTGGAAGACCTTACGTAAAAATTGACAATCATAGTACACAAATTTTCTCTGTCCTAATGTGGCCCCTCTCAAATCCTAGTGCCGTATGATTCAGTATGAATACACATAAGAGGTACTGAAGACACGGTGATGCCATTCAATGACATGCTGATGTGTCATTTTTTGTACTCCGGCATTTATTCCAATCATTAATCCAAGAGCAATAATGGGCTATTCCAAGCCCAGCATGATCCAAAGAGAAGTCTTGCGATCAGATTGGGCTTCACCCAACTTAACAATTTGGGCTTTGAAATGCTGAGCATTCATCTGGTTATGTTTTTTTTTTTTTTTTTGGATAAAGGTCAATTTCATATAACACAAAGTCAGCGCGGTACATGAGAATCTAGTAAAAATTGCAAATTGGGCGGAATACAACCCAAAGAGAAAATACAATTTCTACTAAGGCAATTTGCAACAAGCCAGTGCACAACTTTGTTTTTCTTTCTACAACACCAAACAAATGACCAATTCCTAGAGCTAGCCCAATCTTTGATGTCATCCACTCGTGCTCTAATCTCCCAAGGACTAGAAGAGTTGGGATCCTTGAAGCAATTGATAAGTTCCAAACAGTCAGACTATATGAGAGCCCTTGCCTCAATGGTAATGGCTGAAGTTGCAATCGTTTACCCCATACAGCGGAAATGAGCTGCTCCACCACTATCTCTCGCGATAATGCCAAAGACAGCCAAACTGCAAAAGGATTAATTAAAAGCTCCGTCAATATTAAACTTCACGACAGGGGAGGGAGGAGGGATCGATTGATACAATGATACGAGTAATTCGATCCATAGGCACTTGTGTGTGGCCAGGCACCATCTTCATTTTTTTTTCCTTCGTAGAATGCACTGAAACCTTAACTTTGGTCATGTGTTAGTTATGGTGAAATTCCATAAAGATGACTAGTCGTACTGAGACTAATATTTTTCCATACAACTTAGCTAAGGTTTGGGAGTAGACTGCATGGCGTGCAGTTCGGCTAACGCTGACTTCGTTTCGCGTCCATTTCAATGGTCGCATCCGTTCTCAATGTAGAGCTCATGAAGTACAATCACCTATATTGAATGAAAATCATATCTTCTTCTTTTTACTTTACAACATAGAAGGTATCCCCATTCTCAAACGAGATATATGACACTAATTCACTTATGGCTGGCCATAGAAAACCAACACTCATGGAAAAGCAGTTAGAAGCAACTAAAGAGAGGGACCACTAGACTCGCCCATGAGGCTACCCACATGACTTTACCTCCCAAATGGTTGGCCTACACCCAAGAATCCAACTCACACCTCCAGGGTGGGAGCAACCCCCCTGGCCAGTCGAGATAACCTTCGTTGGGTGAATGAAAATCTTATCAGATCTCATTTTATTTGCTCTTGAAGTTATAATGCAATGTATATGCCCAACTTATTTTGTTTCTATATGGATGTGTTCCGATCAGATATTATTCGTTCTCCAATTGACTTGATCTTTTACGTGATCGGACTTGGCCGGACCATACGACGGGCATTCCGATACCCAAACAGCAGGCAAGCCGTTTCCTGGAGGTTGCATGTACATTTCCTTGTGAGAAATGTGAAAAAGATGTTACACCAGACAACATGTCTTTCGTGGAATTGTACATGATACTGTACTATATTGATTGAAAACGTGTTCCACGAGGAGACTTATTTAAGTGCTTCAATTAGAGCTTGTAGAGTTATACTTCGATACAATTTACAACGACGTCTCGTCACGCTGAAGCAGGAGGCGCTGCCCACTCCCATTTAACGCTGCCGTTTGGCCTCATTAGCCGGGGTCCCCACATGTGCTCTCCTTTTGTTTGTTAAGGTCCGTTTGGAGCAACAAAGCATTAACCATAGTAAAGAAAACTTGTTTCACAATTAGTAACGCATTACCGATATCGGGTTGAACTAACTTTTGTCATAACCCATAATATATATTTTAAGATTAATGAGCGGTTTTAATCATCTTTGTGAGATCCAAAATGAGCCCCACAAAAAAGTCAATAAATCATTAGTCTGAAGTTAAAGTGGCTTTTTCACTCACAATTCCTAACGTCCGACCGATATTAGGTTGAGCTAATATTTTTTAGGAACCCATAAAAAATATTTTAAGAATAATGACCAGCTTGAATCATTTTTACGGGAGCCAAAATGGGCCAAAAATAATAAATCCAATTATTGAATTTAGCAAACAAAAGAAGAGCACAAAACAAGGACCTGAATGATTCAAATAGCTAATTATTCTTAATATATTTTACAGGTTCTTAAAAAAAATTAGTTTAATCCGATATTGGTAGAGTGGTACAATATGTGAAAAAACCACTTAGTTGCAGAGTAATGATTTATTGATTTTTTTTGTGGGGCTCATTTGTCCCCACCAAAATGATTCCAACCGCTCATTATACTTCAAATACTTTTATATGAGTTTCTAAAAACATTAGTTCAGTCTGATATCGGTGGAGTGTTACAATATGTGAAAAAATCACTTAATTTCAGACTAATGATTTATCGATTTGTTGTAGCCCTTATGGGACTCATTTTAGGTCCTACAAAGATGATTCAAACTGCTCATTATTCTTAAAAACTTTTTTATGGTTCCTGAAAAAAAAATTTAGAATCAATATTTTTTTCAGAACCAATCTGATATTGATAGGGTGTTACGAATTTTGAAAACGCCACCTATTTTCCAACTAATGATTATTACTCCCTCAGTCCCGGTTTGTTTGTCCCCTTTTTGACTTTTTGAGAGGGTTTGACCTCTCAAAGAATTGGCTATAATTTTCAATTCGTAATGTTTTTAATATGCAATATGGATCTTGTTTGATAGATCTCAATTAGTTTTATTATACAAAATCTTCAAAATCATAAAAAAATTTATAAAATGTAAGATATAAGTATATTTTTGAAAAACACATATTTCGACAATTGGACAAACAAATTAGGACGGAGGGAATAATTTTTTGTGGGACTCAGTTTGAATTTGACAAAGATAATTCAAACTGCACGGAAGGATATTACGAATTGTACAACAAGTTTTTGTTTGCTTTGTTTATTGTTTGCTCCAAACGGACCTTAACAAACAAAAGGAGAGCACATGCATGTGTGGGCGCCCTTTTAAGGAGGCAAAACGGCTGGCATTAAATAGGGTGGGCGGCGCCTGCTGCTTCATGAGGGCAGTAGAGTAGGCGCCCAACAATTGAGAATTACCCTCGCGAAATTTGTTTGTCCTATTTAGAAAACTTAAAACGACAAGTAATTGATTAATTGTTGTATACATAGAAAAGTTTATCTTTCCAAAAATGCAGTTTAATTAAAATTTCACCTACCTCACGAGGAGAGCTTGAGAACTACCTGAAAAACAAATGTACCCATAGAAAATGTTTCGCCTGCCTCACGAGGGCAGCTTACTTTGGAATTCTTCGAAAAGATAATGGCTAGTAAAACTTTAAATATTACTACAAACTAGGAAGCGGAGCCACCAACCGTTTGACGCTTCAATACCGGCGACCCAAAACCATCGATGAATTTGCGGCTGCAAACAAGAAAGCGGAGCAGCGGCGAACAACAAGCTTTAACAGCAACAATCAGCGCTTTGCATTTCATTTTTTAGTCCTTTTGCACGGTTCCATTCCTAACTAAGTTTAGACACTTGCAAGGCTGTGCAGAAAGTATCTGTGGGCATGATCCGGATTCGTGGCGTGGTAACTACCCACTAGGAAGCATTCAACAACACAACTCCAATTGGAAGAAAGGCTTTCAAATTGTTACTACTACTAACAAAGAAGCAAATTCATGGTTCCAACAATACATTCTCAATCCAACGAACCTAAAAGGGTCCCAACCTAAAAAAGGAATCCACCACCACCTCCCAATGTTACCTGATTCATTCAAAATGAAAATGAATCGACTTCATATCACATCTATCTATCCATGAATTGAAAAACTGACAATCGAAGCACTGAGATATTAAAAAGCTGTGACCCATACGCTTTAAACTATTTTCAATGAAGCTAACTTCTTACGTTGTCGGGTGCGTTTCCGCTAAACTAAATAGACTAAACAGAACAGAACAGAGGAAACTATCGTTGATTGATTTGGGGATTAATTTTCCCTATATGCAATGTAGTTCGCGAGAGCAATCAAGGGAGCCGCCTTGTGTTCATCGAACCCAGAAAGCTGATCCTTGGCCTCCCTATTCAATTCCTCCGCGAAAACTCTGGATTTCTCAATCCCGATTAGCTTCGGATACGTGACCTTATCCGCCACCAAGTCTTTCCCCGCCGTTTTACCCAACTCATCCGACGATTTCGTCACGTCCAGTATGTCATCCACTACCTGAAACAACAGCCCGATGCACGTCGCGAACTTCCTCAGCTTCTCCACCTCCTCGTCCGATCCGCCTCCCAGGATCGCCCCCGCCACCACCGCCCCCTCCAGCAACGCCGCCGTCTTGTGGCGGTGAATGAATTCCAAGTGCTCTAACCCCACATTTTCAGATATCATTCCTTCGGAACTAATATCCACCACTTGACCTCCAACTAACCCCTCCGCTCCGATCGACTTGGCTAACTCCCCGATAACGCGGACGATCTGGTTGGAGGAAACACCATCATCACCAGCAGCAGCTATCGTGGCGATGCGCTCGAAGGCGAAGGCGAGGAGGGCGTCGCCTGCCAAAACGGCGACGTCCTCGCCGAAGACCTTGTGGTTGGTGGGCTTGCCGCGGCGGAGGTCGTCGTTGTCCATGCAGGGCAGGTCGTCGTGCATTAGGGACATGGTGTGGATCATCTCCACGGCGCAGGCCGCCGCCATCGCCGTGGACTCGAGGCCGCCGACGAGCTCGCAGGCTGCGATGCAGAGGATGGGGCGGACGCGCTTGCCGCCGGCGAGGAGGGAGTAGCGCATGGACTCGTGGATCTTGATAGGGTCCCTGAGCGGGACGGCGGCGTCCAGGGATTGGTTCACCGAATTGGCTTTTCGGACCATGTACTCCTTGAAATTGAATTGTGGGTCTTTGACAGCTTTTTCTTCCTCTTGTTGTTTGGTGAGAATTGCAGAGGCGGATAAAGGAGAACAAGAAATGGGTCGTGATGATTTTGGATTTGGATTGTGAAAGGAGAGAGAAAGTGGCAAATTGGATATGGATCTCCTCATACTGGGACTGGGTAGTGAAACCATGGGAAGGGTCTGAACCCAACATGAAATCGCGCTAAGATTCCCAGCACTCATTGTTACTACTAGCTAGGCTAGAAGTATATCCTAATTGGAAGTACAGAGAGCGAATCAAATCAAAGCCGGCAGCAGGAAAATCCCAGTCTACTCACACAACTCAGCTCTCCACCAAGCAAACAAGAAATGCCTGATACCCTACTAGTAATAATTTCCCAAATAAGAAGATACCGTTTCACTCCCGTAATTTTATAGCACTACTACTATCAGAAATTTGGTGACGCTTGTTGCAGTGTGGTTTTGGGCCCTTTTTGGCCATAGGATCTAAATTTTTTAGGGATATAAATTTTTCAACTTAATCCAACGGTCGGAAATGAATAGGAACAGAAGTACGGTGGAATTTAGGTACAGAAGACTTGAGCTCCTCTTAGTTAAGAGTGTAGAAAATCGGACTCCAAACGAGTAATTAATTACTAGTATTTCTGAAGAAGTGGTCCACACTCAGAGACGTGAGTCCCGACGAATCGTTGAAAGAGTCCTTCTACCACCACACTCATTTACAAGAGTCCTTCTACCACCACACTCATTTACACATCCACACTCAGAATAAGGGTAGAGCCCGCACAGACTACACACCCAATGTGTGTGGGGCCACCTTTATTGTGAGTGTGGATATGTAAATGGGTGTATAAATGGGTGTGGTAGTAGAATTATTAGCTACGGAGCAGGTATTACGTGGTGCCTGCTCGGTGCATTCAAACCGTCCATTTTAATGTTGGACGGCTCGAATTTGAAGAGAGAAAGAAGAAAGAGAGTGTGGGGGTGAGGAGAGAGATTGTTTCAATCTGGACAGTCTAATACACTTTTAGACGGCTCAGATGGGGGTGAGGAGAGAGATTGTTTCAATCTGGACAGTCTAATACACTTTTAGACTGCTCAGATGTGTCAGCCCGGGCACCACGTCAACCGGGTGACATGGCACTCACCCGGGACTGAAAAATTTCTCCAATTGATCAATGAGTAAAACTCCAAGTCCTCATTACTAATGAAACCAGATGATATTATTTGGATTGATCAGAAGATGCTCGCCCCGTTCCGCTTTCTCCAAAAAATTTCTTTTTTAAAAAGAAGGTAATTCAAACTCAAATATAACGAAAATGAAAAATAATTTTTTAATTTTTTTTCACCGTTTAAAAGATCTATCAAACAAGATCCATATTACTAGAAAAAATTATTTGCGTAAACACATGATTTTTACCTCGAAATTCACTTTCTTTTTCAAAAACCCACATTTTAAAAAAGTGGAACGGCATCTCAGTCTCAGTTAGAATCCGTTACTTGAATGAAACAAACCCGGATTTGCTGAAACATAGTATTTGATGGAGTAGTATTTTTTATGATACATTCTGTACGTCCAGTAAAACATCAAGTTCTGTTTACCGACCAGACATCACCTAACGAAAACTAATTCTCTCTTGATAAGTTCTTTAAAAAATTAAATTTGTGCGGATTCTATCACCAATCAATACAAATCCGTATCCAGATAAGATTGCCACAGATGAAATTTCGTGAACAAATCCGAATGGAATTGCAACATAAAGTATGAAATTGACATTAATCTGTAAACCAACGACTCATTTGTTTCTCGAAAGAGATGAGAAAAAACATGCTCAACATCAGCTAATTGAATGAATAACCCAGTCCATGGGTGACTTCGGACAGTCTATTTAGCTTTTGAAAATTTCTGTTTGGTATTTGGCCATGATTTTCCACGTACATATCTTATGTACTAGTATTCCCAGATTTATTCCAAATGAAACAGGACATCCCTAGGTAACGTTTTGCCCATATGAACGGAAACATAAAAGCAAAGAGTAAAAACTGCATCACTGTCCGGAATATATTTTCTCCCCATAGTTGACCAATGTCAGAATCCATTCGCTCCATCGCCATAGAAATCTCTAATTCTCTGTATCGTTCCAATATTATCGGATGTCCCATAAGGGACGAAATCTCAAATTCCCCACGGATCACTATCCAAGAAACTTAAGACCAAACAACAGCACACTTCGAAGCCTAGTTCAAGAACGAACAGCTATCGAGAATCAGATTCACTAGTACGCAACAAGGCAGCAGCTATGAGAATTGGGGGAAAGCCCCCCTTTTAATATCTTTTTTAATTCCGTGTGGAAAAAAAAAAGGCACAATCACGAAAAAGGATCGATTAGTTACTTCCATGCTTCTCTATCCAATCTCATGTGTTCCTTCCACAGTTTGGATTATGAAGTTCCTGGGCAAGTAAACTGAACGGCTGGGTACAGTCAATATGCAACATATTTCGAGGTTATCACTCATCACTTCCCTTTTGTTTCATCACTCAAATAGGATATAACTACCCGCACCTCCACAGCTGCTTTTCCTGTGTCGGAACGAAAAAAAGATTTCATACAACAAGACTACCAAGAAGGATTGGTATGTATGTACTGCAGATTTCAACACTAAAAACCGTATTAGCATTCCATCAACAAATTGATAACCCTAACAACCACAGCTATTCAGATCCAATACCAGATCACTCCATTGCATTTCTGATGGAAGAGGGAAGAACACAACAATGTGAAGGGAGAAAGGAAGACAAAACATGTCGACTTTAGATAGGTTAAACAAACACCTCCTCAACAACAGGCACTGAATGTTGTCTATTGAAAGGGGGTTCACTACATATTGACTGCTAATACTAGTAACTCGCAAACAGAGAAGTGCTCCTCAACCACCGAATGTGTCCATTGAAAGGGGGGCTCACTACATATAGAAGCAATTAGCAACCCTCCATTCACCAAAAAAAATTAGCAACTGTCCATCAGGCTTTTGAGTAATGACTGGTCGATGCTTCAGGGAATTTTCAAGTGTAGCCATTTCAAAAGCCATAAACAATCATACGTATCACATTCTTTACGCTTACATTTATTTAAACTCCTCAAAACACAGTTCCCAATTCCTTGCTAACCCCGTTTTGTGTCTACAACTGATCAGAGCTAATCCAGCCCCAATGATCACATTTGCTTTTAGTGCAATCTATCCTCCATGCTAGTTCTAGGTCTGGGAGAATTACTCTTCTTTAGGGGTCATTCCCCAATAGACTTCTCGAAATCTTGTTCAAAGAACCAACCAAGCAAATACAGTCTTTTTTCAGTCAAGCCATCCTGTAATCTTTTGGACCCACCCCGTAAATTTTATCCTAATTCTAGGAGGCAGTGTGCAGTTCTGGATCCAACAGTTCATGGTAACCGAGGAATCACAAAATCAAGGTAACATACATCTTATGTAAATTACATCCCTCTTCAAATCGAGCCCCTTGGGTCTGTCAATGTTATTTGATTGGATTCCCAAAACAACTTTCGAGTGTAGCTAGCAGCCTTACTACTAGGAATCACAAACTAGTGACCAGTAGCCTACTACTACTCATAGTCTCATACATCTTATGAGTAGTGATCTTGATAATTTGCTAAGATTTCCAAAATAACCTTCCATGTAGCCAATAGCCTTACTATTAGGAATCACAAACTAGTGACCAGTAAGTACTAAGTAGCCTACTACTAGGAGCTACATTTCATCCTCGATACTAATAGGAACCACTTCTCATAAATTACAGGTCATGTTAGGCCCATTAGTCTCAACCACCCCTTCTTCTCCGTCCATGTGGTCAGTAGTCTATTTCACATACTAGGAACCACTCTTTTTCCTTCATCAAAATCAATGACTCAATTCCACTTACTTTATCACTAGTAGGAGCTCCGATAAGTCATGCCAATGTTCCATTTGCTTAAACAGCAATCTGCAATCCAACTAATGCAAATAAGACAACACTTTACCACCTACTTTATCTGCTTTTCCCTCTCAACAGAGTTTCATAGAAGCAATACGATGGAAAGGGGGCCCCTATTAGCAAAATACCCCAAACATGCACATCATACCACCAGAGTACAATATATGCTAACAAATCTCACAGCCCAAAAGCCAAATGCCTAACTTTCAGAAATGGCTACCACATCAACACTCCAAAAAAAATGTCAAATAACACAGAATCAACAACAAACCTAGAGCATAATCAAACATAACTTACAGCCCCTTCGGATTGTCAAAAAGGGTGTGATAAGTAATCAATCCACATGAGTAATTGGCAAAAAATCTAACCCTTTCCTTCTGAATATTCTCTTATCAAATCCCTCAATCCAAAGGCACCGCAGAAAACTGGGATATGCATAAACATAAAAGCAGCTGAGAAACATAACGGATTCATGAAAATATAACCAAGTTCAACATTCGAATCACAAACTAAATTCAAAATCCAAGACAAAATTCGCCAAAATATCACGAAGAAACCCTAAACCAGAACGACCATAAAGTTGCCGTCAATACAATTATCAGAAACATAACATAGAGCCGGAATAAACGCGACCTTTTTCAGAATCGGAGCTTGGAAAAGAACCACCGGTTCTTCCCAGTCTTGAACCGCTCCTCGAACCGGGCCTTGGCCTCCTTGGCCGCGGTCACCTTCTTATCCCTCGACTGAAGCGAATCCACGGTGACGACGTCCTTGAGATCCACGTCCAGGGTGTACCGAGTGGGCATGATGTGGTTGTAGTTGACCAGCTTGATAAACGCCTTGACGCGTGACTTCTTGGCCGTCTTTTTTGCGGAGTCCTTTCGGATGACCTTCTTGGGGTACTTGGCGACGCCGACGACAAGGCAGTGGCCGTAGGGACGGTCGCGGGTGCCGTCGTCGAAGGATCGAACGATGACCGCCTTGCGGCCGGCGAAGCGACCCTGGAGGACGATGACCGCCTTGTTTGGCTTCAAGAACTTCACCATTTTCGCCTTTGGAGCTCTCTGATTACGCCGCTCTCTCTCTCACTCGGCGCTCGCAAGTGAATTAGGGTTTCTAGGGGGTTTCGTTTACATATGGTTGGTGAGTGGTAATTGACCTCCGTTGTGAGAATTATTTACGTTATTGCCATTCTATTTTCGTGAATGATTTTCATTTTTAAGGAATGAATAGTCGATTTAAGTTACTCCGTCCTTGCAACGGCTTCGGTCGTCACTCTTCAGATGGCAGCGGAAACGAGTTCAAATTTGTGTGGTGGGTTCATTCGAGAGAGTTTGCTTTGAGAGAGTTTGTTTTGTGTTTATACCTGACCACTACATACTTGGCCACTCCAACCCCCTTCATGAGTGTGGTCAACGGCTCCAACTCCGGTGTCTTGGTTTTAGACGGTTTTTCTTTTTTGTTTTGTTTTATTTGGTGTCTTTGTTTTTTTTGTTTTTTTCTGTACTTTCAAACCGGTAGTGTTCGCTTTTATTGTACTGTATTTTTATTTTGTTTGTTATATATTAATCGAGTTTAATTCTGGTCAAAAAAAATTGCTCCGTCCCAATTTCAATGTCCCCAACGAATTTTCGTGTATTTTCAAACCTCGAAACAAAAATTTTCACATATTATTTTAAAATTTTCTTACACCAAATTAAAATACCCAATGAGTATTTTAATTTGGTGTAAGAAAATAAAAAATACTCTCTCCGTTCCATGTCCAATTGTCGAAATTCGTTTCTTTCAAAAATATAATTATATCTTACATTTTTATAATATTTTTTATGATTTAAAGATTTTGTATAATAAAACGAATTAAAATCTATCGAACAAGATTCGTATTGTTTATTAAAAATATTACAAATTGAAAATTATAAATAATTTTTTTCGAGGTCAAACGCTCTCAAAAAGTCAAAAAAGGAAACAAACAAATCGGGACGAAATGAGTAATCTGTAGAAGTGTATTTTTGGGGAGTTTGAAAATGCACAAAAAAAACTGTAGGAAATATTTAAATTGGAACGGAGTTATTGCCATTTTCTTTTCATGAATGATTTTCATTTTCAAACGAAGAAATTCAATTAGTTGAAAGTTGGGCAAAAGTTTTAGCATATCTCATATATGGGACACTATCTAATGTTAGAACCAAAAACGAATAATTAACAAAGCAATAATCTTTACAAACTTAGAAACATCTTTCAGAACATTATTTGTTACGATATGTTTATGGATCTTCCTTCTTTTTTGAAATTGTTTCAAGCGCTACATATGGTTTTACTAATAGCCTCATTTATAGTACTTTTCAACTAGATGTAATAATAGTACCCACTTGTTAATATCCAATTCGAAGAGATACTCTCTCTCATTAAGGTTGTTGTTATTCATGTGCTTCTTTATGGCATATATTATTTAGCGATAAAGACATATATAAGCTTTTAAAAATTTCTACTTAAAAATAAGTACCGTAAAACTCGATCACAAAATTATTAAATAACGCATAGGAGGGCCCATATCAAATTACATTCCAAATCCGACGATATTTATAGGAGTTCTTGATCCGTTGCCAAACTTTTAGGGACTTTCATGGTATATTTTGATTATTTTCTTTTAATATTAGTAGCATAGTGTCTAAACTTGAAAGGCAAAAATATAAAAAATATTGATTAAAACTGAAAGAAGTGGGTATTTAAGGGTAGGGAATCTAGAGACACGTGGCAATAATCCAAATGTGGTGCAAAAAAGGGACAGAAAAAATGAGGACACACGATCTCAAGCCCCTTTGGATGATGCGGCTATTATACGTAGATTCATCCCCCTTCAGTCTTCTCTCCGTGAACACAAAAATCTCTCTTGGTTCCTGGATGGACATTGTTTTTTGAGCAAATGTTCCAATAATCACTAGTACCCAAAACGGCAATGGAAGCGTGCTCCTTTCTCCTTTCCCACTCCCTCACCGGTGTTTTTTTCGCCGGCAACCGAACTCCCGGCGACATCCGGCTTCTGGGTCGTGGAGAAGTCAATTACTCCCTGAGACGAAGAAATCTTTCAGGGCCTTTGAAAGGCTCCTCTGTGTCTTCTCCTATGGCTCTTGGCTCGGTATGATTCCTGCATCTATTTGCACCCAAACTTGAAGCTATGCCCACTTCTGTTTAAGTTTGAGGGTCTTGCTAATTGCCCACCATTGGTGGATAATATGCATATAATGCCAAATAATTTAGAATTTAAATATAAATCTTACGGAGTTGAACGGTTCGCCTGGTGGTCAAGGCCTGGGGCATAGGGGTTTGCTGGATTTGCTCCCTTCTTATGTCTCAGGTTTGAAACTCTCAAGTGCTATCAACTCCTTTAGGACCAGTCCACACGAAACATTTGCTCTGGCTTAGAACTAGTGTATTATAATGTGATGATATAGTTTTGTACCCACTTGTAGCTCTTCTGTCGAATTTAGGTGATTCCATCGGGTTACTGTTTTAGATCTGTGTGTTGTAAAGATTCATCCAAGCATATGAATTTGGGAATGCAAATAAATTGGGTACTTTTATTTTCGGGATTTGTGGTTGAATATGAGTGCTTGCTGGTGTAACAGTCTGTCTTAACAAACATAAGTCTATTTTCTCGGCTTCTGAATCCAGTCCCAAGTCTTTTGGTAGTTAGCAATGTTGTAGCACTGCAGCAGACCTACACCTTATTTGCCTCTGAAATTTATGCTAGCATCAACTAGATAAGGAATTAATGATTCGCATATGCACTGAAGGCTCGAAGAATCGAAGTGTGCATTTGTTTTTATCAGTTGTTGTTCAGAATTATGCTCCCTTTCGATATTTCATTCCCATGTATAATGATTATATTGTTGGCCTGTGAATAAAACCACTTCGTTGTTTGATTATTGGTTGGTTAATGAAATTAATCTTCAGATTTCCGTATGTAATGTAGTGATACTGGTTATGGCATATGAATTTTGACACGAAGGCCAATAATTTGCAGAATGCAGGTGCGGATACAGATGATATGTATGATGACTTGTTCAAAAAATATGGAAAGGTGGTATACAAAAGAAAAGACCAAAAGTCTCCTACCGCAGAGGTTGATGATGATGCTAAAAGCTTGTCCTGTATGCACATCTCACTTGATTATCTCAATCTTCATGAACATGGATACCCGTTTATTTTCCTCAAGCATTTTTTTTTTGCTTCGTGTTATGTTTCTGCTGATATCTGCTCATTATTCTCCCCATTTGAAATTGTAGTACTAGTCGAGTAGTCTCCAATATTACTTGTCTTAGCTGTTTATATTTTTCTTTTCTTTCCGACAAAGGGGATGGTATTGCTCTCAATACTACCACTATTCATATGCATTTATCTGTTATCAATAGTATAGCAATAGATACTACATCTTTTACGTGTTTCAGTCCAAGTCTAAAGTGATTTTGAACTGCATTTGATGCATGCTAAAAGTAATTCTTCGCTAGAATTCTTCCTTGTTTCCCAATTGTTAGGAGTTGTCCTTGCCAAGTCCCTAGTATCATGGGCCGCTGAAAACCTGATGAAAAGCATGCAAGTCAATTTTGTGAGCACAGAGAGTTGAAAGAGAGGAAGATGAATCTACTTGGGCATGTGGAGTCAATTGCAAATGTTCCAGAAAACATGCCTGATACTTGAAGATCATAACATTTCATTAGCTTCTTATCACTCTGGTCTGCTTTTGTAGGATTCCAGTTTCTGTGTTTTGTGTCTTTTGGTTTGCTTTGTGAACCTTGTGTTATTTTGCTTCTTGTATGTACTTATGTACTGCAATTATGATTGTGTCCTTTAGAAAACGTTTATCTTTTCTAAGGAACTCTGAGACCTTTGTGAATTTGTACTTTAAGAAATAGCCGCATGATTGACCATGTCACTCATAATTGATGGTTTTGTGGCACATGTCTAGTTGCTGTTGCGGCGGCTAAGGTGGCAAGTGACGTAAAGGCTGCAGATATTAAGGTCCTCTTTGTAAAGCCTCTAGTTTACTGGACTCGTTTTTTCATCATTGCTACTGCATTTTCTCGCCCACAGATTGATGCTATTGGGTATAAGCTGCTATTCCAAATCTCTTATCTTTCTTATGATTGGAATGCATACGGTTATTTATATGTCCTTATTTTTAAAAAGACTGACTGTATGTTGTAATGTAGGTCCAAGATAAAAGACCTAGCTGAGGAACAGTACGGAAGAGTTGCTATTGGGGACACAAAACCTAACACCTGGACTTTGTATGACTTCGGTATGTATCTTTGTGTTTGTGGAATACATTAATTAATTAAATTGATTTTGGATTTGGATTTGGATTTGGAAGAGAAGTCCTAGAGTCGTAGTTGACTCTGACCGACCATCAGGCTGATTCCCCTCCATTGACTTTGAACCAAGGTAGGTGGCGTGCTCAGGTTCTGCCTCTTTTTGTGGGGAAAACCCAAGTTTTTCAGTGAGAGTGAAATAAAATGCACTATGATGAACAATGAAGATAAACTTTATACTCACTGAAGAGTGCTTTGTCTCATTTGAAGAGTTTTTTTTTTTTTTAAAAATCAGAACCGTAATTCCACGATTTTGAAGAAAGGTAACAAAGGGAAAGTGAGGGGGCAAATTTTTAACGTCACAAACTTGGACATATAAAGGGGGCTACCAAAACTAGAGAATTGGCCGCATAGATCTGGAAATGGGTATTGTGTTCCTGGAAGTTTTGGCATTCACATTCCTGGTGGACTTTTGATCCTTAATTAACTGTGTATTTCATCTTGAATTCTCATCAATATGAGGAGGAATGGATGCGGAAATAAGTTAAAATGTATGAATCAATGTTTGAGCATTAGCATTTTGTGTCTTCTATGTGTTGCTGACTTGCTGCCACTTCGTGGGGGGTGGGGCATAAGCCTATATCCGCGCATGGATGAAATGGTGACATCCAGTAGGGCAAGTATGGTTTTCTAACTTCGTTAGGTACCGTCGGTTAAGTAGCTGAATGTGCTCTTGCAAAACAATGCAGTAGCCACTTCCAGATGCTGATGGCATCGCATGTGTGAATGGTATTTGTCTTTTTAATGCCCCTTATGTTTATCTTGTACCTTTTACTTTATTAAACGAAGTTCTTAGTTTCGTACTTATTTTGTTGTTGGTGTTGATGATCTTTGATTTGATTCCAGGTGATGTAGTTGTCCACGTTTTCCTTCCTCCAGAACGGGCTTTCTATAACTTGGAGGAATTTTATGCCAATGCAACGCCCATTGACCTGCCTTTTGAAAATCAACCACCTTTCCAAGGCTGAGAAGGCTTCTCAAGTTTGTCGAAGGTTTGAAAGGCTTCAAGTTTAACTGATATGCATAGCCATAACAGTTGCAGAGATCTGAATGTTGTTGATTGGGAATCTCCTTTCTCAGTTTGCGTGCTCAAGATGCTGCTGTGCCATTCATCAGTTATAGAGCAGTAGGGACAGTGGTAGTTGTACAAGCCAAAATGTATTTCTTTCTCTTGTTGTAGCAAATAACTCGAAATGACTTGTAATTTTGTTGCTGCAACTGACACCACTGGTTAAAGGAAGAGGCTCGAGCCGTTAATTGATTCTGAATTGTCTATTATTGGCTGGACAGAGCTCCTCCATTTTCAAATATACTCGCTCGTATGGCCACCATGTGCCGACCCTCAATTCTACTATTACCTGCTCGGGGACTGTTCTTTGAACGTTTTCTTCTTCTTGTTTGGTGAGAATTCCAGGGAAAAGTTTAACTTTTCCGGGGAAGAGTTTGAACGAATTCTGGCCATTTATTACAGCAATGGACGGCTAGAAATTGATTGTGTTTTGTGTTTTACACAACTATTGTGTGTGTAGCACTTTTGTTACAAAAATGCTATGCGCACAACCGTTGTGTTAGTTGTGCGCGTAATTCTGGCCGTCCAGATATATACGTACCTAGCATTTTATAACCAAATCAAACCAAACCGAGCCTTAAGTTCCATCACTTGGGGTCGGCTACATGAATCATTTTCCTCCATTGAATTCTGTCAAGGGCCACTTGTTTAAACAAACCTGCTATACTCATATCGTTATGCACCACAACATCTAATGTCAATTTAGGTCTATTCCTCCCCGTAGCATTGCTACCCAAAGCTATCATATCCGCTCTCTTAACTACTGCATCTCTTGATCTACGGTAGACATGCCTAAATCACCTTAGCTTATTTTCCCTCAACTTCTCTTCTATGGGTGCCACACCTACCATCTCACGAACCGTTTCATTCCTAATCCTGTCTCTTCTAAACTTACCACACATCCACCTCAACATTCTCATTTCCGCTACACTCATCTTGTTCACCGTTGTTTCTTCATATGCCAACATTCTATCCGGTAAAGCATCGCTAGTCTAATGGCAGTTCCATAGAATTTTTCCTTCAATTTTATGGGTACCCTCTTGTCACACAGTACACCAGTAGCGCTCCTTCACTTGAGCCACCCCACTTTGATCTTATGAGGTGGCTCAAGTTCAAGAACAGAATCCATCTTGGCTTGACTTCTCGGAGAGAGCTAACTAAAGCTATGCTCCTTTTGCGTGCTCTGTACACAATACTATAGATCTTAGAGCAGATTGCCTCCTACAACAAGCTCTAAGAACAACGTGCCTGTTAAGTCACTATTAACCTTGTTCTTTCATTATTAGTTATCTCCATTATGTCTAAAGTTTTTCCTTTCCTTGGCAGAAATTTTTACATGTCCAAGGCAGATTTGGTGGATAAGCCAACTACAGTTGCATACTGGAGCTAATGAGAGAGGAGAAGTAAATAAAGATAAAGGCTAGTGCCTGTGGTTTTTTATAATCTATACATAGCTGGAATAAAATGGGGTATTCCTCACGGGCAAGCTACCTCCCTTATGGAGCTGGAAGTCACCTTAAGATAGGACTCGTATTTCCTTCAATAGTAAATATTGCTCGGAGGGGTCCTTGGGAGCAGTTCACTATGTTCACTCACTCTTCTTTTCTTTTTTTTTAATAAATAGAAAAATGCATAGGGACCATAAAGTAATGGCTTATTCAGATCTTGCAATCTCCTCTTATAGGTGTTTATAGTTGCTTAGAAGTCCGTACATGATAGTAATTTGTGTTGTTGACCTTGATCAATTACTGCAAACTTCCATTTTATACATATCATTTACTGGAAGAAACTTCTAGTTCAGAACAAATGACGCAAACACAAAATCTCACAGCGTACAAGAGCAACTAATTTGACTGGCACACATGGTTGGATGTTTGATATTCAGCATGTAACTACCACATTTCGTAAAGTTATGAATGTCCATTGAAAGCAAAAAATAAAATAAAATAAAATAAGGAACAATACTTTCAGTTACAGTTCGCCCGAATGTTGACTTGGCTGCCCAGGGTCGATTAGACTTAGTTCCATATCATGAGTAGCTGTCCAACCAGGTTCATAAGTTTCCAGAAATCCAATCTTTGCCTTGTTAGGCAAATCATGCGGATGAACAAATGGCACTCCTGGTGGCCACCCAATTTCCAACCTTAAGTTGGCACATGGGCTATCAATTGAGCGAATGTGATTCTCACACTCCTTCAGAGCGCAAAACCTCAGTTTTATGCCCTTCTTGTCAGCAATGTCCTGAACCCTCTCCTTTAGAACTCTTTGTGCCTCAAGCCGCAATCTCTTTGAAGGCGGCAGAGGTTTGCATCTTACATTACTTTTCCTCCTCCTCAACAATGGCTTCACAGATCCTGTATGAGCATTTGATCGATCCAAGGACCTGTTATTACAAGCTTCTTACTAAGAGCTACTCAACACGTTACCAAAAACAATAACAAAAACGCCGAGCAATAACAAAAAACGCCGAGGAAAATTGATTCAAACAAATGGAACAACATGTTATTCAAACAAATGAAATGACGATTCAAAAATGCCGAGCAGAAAAAAAAACACGCTACCAAAAACATAAACAAAAAGTAATCTAATAAGGCAATAACAATGGCAGTCTGCCAATTAATCCTTTTGGGGGATGTTGGGGGAGTTTGCCTTGTTACTACTCCCGCACAGCCACAGCCACCACCCCCCCCCCCCCCCCCCCCCCCCCAAAAAAAAAAAAAAACCACACACTGCAAAACAATATAGAATCCTGAAGATTTTCGTCCTCTTATTTGACAGTATTAACAAATGCCTAACATAACTAATTGTGAATGTCTACTTCATGATGTTGAACAGCTGCCCCTACTGTTTTTTTTTTTTTTTTTGTCCCTTCAAATTCTAGTCGATGACAAACTTAAAAGTAAAACAACAGAATAATCAATGCTTTTCATCTTCCACTGAAGATCAACATCTTTCATATCAATTGCCCACATAATGGGAATTCCTACAAAATACAAGAACTAAAAGAATTCTCTTTACCTTCTTGTGCTGCTGGAAAATTGAAACTTGGGAAATTGTGCCGGTTAAAGAGTTGATCAGTTGGGTGTGACCTCTGCATGAAGTCATCTACTGGCACTGGAAGCTGAAATTGAGGTTCAACTCCATGACCAGCAGCTCTCATTTCAGAACAATTAAGACTTGTCATTGCTTTAGGCATAAGTTTGAAGGCCAGAGAACACCGCCCAAACATGTTACCTTGTAGATTACCAATCTCTGTCCTCATCAATGCAGGACTTATATAGCCTGCAGTTGCCTGATACAGTGCAAGTCCAGGACAAACAATGGCTTCTTGGGGACCAAGATCACCATCTACAAGTACCCACCGACCATGAAAGTCTCTTATATATAAGCCTGCCTTATCTGACTTGAGAAGAGATATAAGGCTTTTATCAACTTGATGCTCGTGCTCATGCTCAGAAAACATGACTAACTGGCCATCCTCTTGGGTTGTTAAATTATGGTGCTGAGCTCCCTGAAACGAAGGCCTTGCATGACAGCAAATCGACAGTACTGAAGAAGAAATTTCCCTATTTCTCAAGGGAACATTATCGAGTATTTCAGTAAATGGAGAGCTACGCAGATTCAAATAGAAGCTTATCGCGTCCAGTATGTCTCTAGCAGCTTTCCCTAGCAGCGCAAATATGTCAGACAAACCAGAAGGCGGAAATTCCATTTCATTTTCAGGCTCTGTGGGAGTGAGGCCTGGTCTGAAATCATAAGTTTCTTGCCACAGTTGGGGATCCACATAATAACCAGAGGTCTTGCACCACTCGCGGGAGTCATTTGTTTGAATCGAATCTGCAGAAGGGTATGATGGTCTTTGATGGAAGTATAGACGTGCAGATTCAAGAGAAGCCCTCAAAAGAGCAGCATCTGTCGGACATAGTTGAATGATAGCAGCAGAATATTGAGCCAGTGATTGTGACAAAGTGGAAACAGACAATTTGTACAAATCAGACGGAAGGCCTTCAGAAGGTATCAGATCACTGAGCTTCACACGGGCCAAAGATGGTAGGTCATTGCCTGCCATGGAAGCCCTTTCAATACTTCGATGCTGTTACAAGCAAATTGCTGCATACACCAAGGAAAGATACTTTAATGGCTGCATAGAAGGTGGGAAAAATAGAATTAGTAGCAGGCATTAAAATCAGATGCCTACCAGAAGAATGCGATAGGCAGAGGAAACAAAATAATGTTCTGTTTTGCCAGATGTAGATTTCAAATGCAAGGATTTAGTGTTCGATTTCAACACAACATAAGAGGTTTAGATATTGGGTAGAAGGTAGATTAGAACATGCGTATTTTTGTGATCTTTTTGTAACTACAAGCCTTTTATTTCAAATCACTCCCATTAAATAGTCTTCTCAAATTTACATCATATGATAAAACTCCCCAATCCAATGCTGCGATAAATATGTAAACGGATCCAAATTTGAAATCAACACCCATCCAAACAGAGCGTCAAGAGAGAGAATTTTCCAAGTCATCTCAGGGCATCAAAATTCAAAAAATTCCGTCACGAACTAGATCGAATTCAACCATAGCAGCCGTCAGAAAAAGCACAAAATTCCAAAAATTTGCTAATTTGTATTTCCTTCATTCCCCTTCACATTTTTCTTGTCCGTTATAACCATTTCCAAAATACTTGTCGAAATCAAAATAAGCTATAGCCGAAAAAACACAGAAACTTTTATTTTTGCCAAAAAAGAGTCAGATAAGAACAGAAACAGGTTCGTACATCTGTACATTTCGCAGCATATATCCACGTATGAGCAAGGAGAGGTGACGGACTGACCTTCAGCCTAACTTAACCGCCGACGGAAAATTAACTGATTCTCCTGCTTCCAGAAGGATTGCTAGGGCTTTGTATTGGAGGAAGCAACTCCGATGTTGCAGAGAGAGAGAGAGAGAGAGAGAGAGAGAGAGAGAGAACAAGGAATAGGTAGAAACCCAGAAGACGAGGAAGAAAAACTTCACGGTTGCGCCCTTGCGGGTGTACTTTTTCCGCCCTGGCCAGTCTACTACTAGCAGTAACAATAATTAGGCCTCGTCCCACTGAAATTAGTTTTTTTACGACTTCAGTATTTGTCTCGGAATCTTATGTTGACCTCCGATAAGATTTTGGAATTTGGCCCCCATTCTTCCAAACTTTTCTGTTTAGTATAAGTACTTTTCTCCGATGTTTTTTTTTTTTTTTGGCTTTTGTAGTTATTTATCTAAACCTTTATTATAATTTTTAAAATTAATCATTCATTGAATTTGTTTAGATTAATCAACCCAAAAGCAGGCGAACGTCTTGTAATTATTTAGCTGGGACATGAATGGAAGGTGTTAAAGAGTACTCCTATTTGAGGATACTACTATTTATTAACACTTGAGGGTTATATAACGTGACATTGCACATTGATTAATCGCATATCCTTGACAAAGTGTCAAGTAAATCTAAACGTAAGTTTTCTCCTTTCTTTGTCTATAATTGTTCAGGCTTCGAACTCTGATTTGATGAGCAATTTCCTTTTATTATCAAAGATTGTTCAAACTTTGAATTGATGAGTAAAAATTGAGCATAACGATGATATCATTTGGTAATAATCCCAACCTAAGATGAGAAATTTGACACGTTAAAACTACTTAGGCTTTGTTTGGATCTTAAGGGGGAAAAAAACGGAAAAGAAAGGTAAATGAATTTTTCCCCCCTCCCCAGGTTTGGTTTAGGAAGAAAGTGAAATCACATTTCAAGCACAATGCTTTCCTCTACATTTTCTTCACACTTTTTCATTTTTTTCCCTCCCCAGGTTTGGTTTAGGAAGAAAGTGAAATCACATTACTTACCAAAAAAAAAAGTGAAATCACATTTTGAGCACAGTACAATTTCTTCAAACTTTTCTGCTTATCCATTTTTCTTTCTTGTCCTTTTCTTTGCACAAGTTTCAAACGGACCCTTAATCTCACTTCTTAGTGGAAAAAATTTGTCCCACTGTTAGGTTGGTAACACTACGCAAAGCGAAGACCATAATTCATTTTTTGACACAACAACGAAGTTGTCTGTCAATTTATTTTGATTTTTCCATAAAAATTAGAGGGGTGGCTTATACTTCAAATTTTTCAGAAAGCTTTTTTGGAACTGTAAAGTGATTTTGTTTTCCCGTTCTCATGCTACATTAATAGAAATTTATAGGATTATGCACCTTTCATTAAGAGATCAAAGCTGTTTTAATTATTAGTAGTATATTCCAAAACAACCCTTCTGCCATTGCAAAGCCAAACCTCGACCCGCAAAGTAGTAAAGCAAAAACTTGTTCTCACAGAAAATGAAAATTGCACCGCCTCAACAATGGAAGAAGAGGAAGAAGGCCATCCAGCAAAACCTAGAAAGAAGTCACTCTAACTAATCCAAAAAATATATCAAACGGGTAACAAGTCATAAAACATTTCATTAGCAAATCCATTTCAATGTCTTTCAGCAATAACATCACAAAAAGTTTTTTTTTTTTTTTGATCCGCATCACCAAAAGTTGAAAACACGAGCACATGGTACAGAATCTCAAGTTAGACAACTCAAAAACCAACCATAACATAATTCTCCGGAAAGTCATGGCTACGATCGACAAACAGTAGTTACATAGACAACGCGGTGTAAGTGCAAAGCTTCGTCATTCATAACTCATGGCTTACGAGGCGGTGAGCTGCTGCTGCTGCTTTTGCTAGAGCTTCTCCCTCTCAAGGGCCTATGCAGAAACCACCATTCATTAGAATATTATGAGCAGGAAAACAACAGCAAGTGAATCAATAGTCACTAAACCATAATTTTAACCACAGTAAAAAAACGAACAAACTGCACAAAAACTAGCGCCCTAGTCCTAGGATGTGTCCCAAGTCCAACCTATAAAGTCTAGGAAACAAGAGGTGCTGGGATACTGCCAATTGATCACAGATTTTACTGGTTAAGCACGAGGCTTCCACAGTATAGCAGTCTCCAAACAATATGTCAAATCTCAATATGCATAAAATGACCTGAGCATCAACCTTCATTTCTCTTAGTACATCAGAAAATGCAACAATGGCAAATCTTAACTACTCTACATCTTCTGCAAATCCTACTTTTTTAAAAGGTCATCTAGGTTGCTTAGCAAAAAAAAAGGTCATCTAGGTCGTCCAAACACTCTTGAAACATCACAATTGACGCACTCGAGGTGAATGTGGTTATAGATCTCAGCATCCTCACTTGTAGATACATCACAACTCCAACAATACAAAACACTTTGGTAATTACATACACGCACATATTGGATGCATTTAGTAATATCATTACGATAAACATTGAATTGGCACATTTTACCATCATGCTGCATTCTTGAGGGAATCTGCACCCCCTATAGGTATTTTTCATCTAAACAATTTTATGGTTTCATAGACACAAAGAACCATTCCTGGAGATGAGAGAATACCTTCTAGGACTGCGAGATATCCTTCGTGCTACCTGCCAAAATAAGAAAAGATGAAGCTACATTAGATGGGTGCTCAATAAGGGTAATATCATTCTAAGACATCTTCAGATACCAACCCTGCGTGGACTAGGCGATCCGGAGTATGAGGACGACCTCCCGCGTCTTCCAACTGGTGCTCTACCTCTGTTGTAAACAAATGCAACTACTTAGAAAGGTTAACAACAATAGGTAGATCTAAAGTTCTAAACCACCTTCATTCCAGAATCCTACCCAGACAAGCAACATAGAGACCCCTAACTACAAAGGTACAAAAATATCAGAGCATGACATATACCGTGACCTCAAAAGAGAACTTTTCCTTGTGTTTGTTTTGCATCCAAAATGAGTCCGTATTCAACAAATAATGTCAAAAAAAGGCAAAATTAAATAAAAAAAATTCATATAATTATATCAGCACATTCGTAAGTTACCTCCTTGGAGAGACTGATCTTGAGCCTGACCTCACAGGCCTTCGAATAGGAGAGCGGCTTCGTCTGCGATTAATAGGAGATCTTCTAGGCGGACTTCGAGCTCGTCTGGGAGGGGAACTGCCAGCATAGAAATTCCAGTCACCACTATAGAATCCGAGATAACCACAAGAACTAGAGAATGTTACGGTGCTACCATAACAATGCTACGGTGCTACAATTGAAAGTCAGTATTACCGGCGCCTTGGTGGAATAGGAGATCTTCTACGCACAGGACTGCCACGTATCCTCCGGGGTGAGGCCCTATTTGAAAGGTTAATTAATACAATAGTTACCACTACCAAACAGAAAAATAAAAAGTTGTAGTGCAACAATAGCAAACCTCACTGGTGATCTGTTCCTTCTTGGTGGAGAGGAAGGTGAACGACCTTGCACTGGAGATGCAGGCCTCCTCCTGGGAGGTGTTTCACCTCGGCGGTAAGGAGATTCTCCGCGACGACGAACAGGAGAGTCCACACGACGACGAACAGGAGGAGAGTCCGGATTTCGTCTGGGAGATCCACCTCTTCGTGCGACAGGAGATCTCCTTCGCAAGGGGGATTGAGGCTTGCGAGGGGGAGGAGCTGATAGTATGAATTTGAATAAGTACTACTATGCTGGAAACAACATAACTAATTACTCCACGATAATATTACTACTACCAGGGACATACATTCTCTCGGCCGCTTTGGTCCACCCTTTTCAACATCAGCACCAACAGCATCTATTTTTGGACCATCTTTCTTTGATGCAGCGGCAACCACCTTAGGTGGTGGTGATACTTTCTTCCTCTCGGGTAACGTAAACTTTGCTCGAACAACATTTCCATCAATCTGGGCCTGCATTAAAGAAACATAAAATTTGCAGACATGATTTGCCTAGATAATAGTAAAAGATTGTAATACCACATCTTAATCGAAACCTACCCCATCCATGTATATCTGGGCCTTTTCAGCATCAGCTCTCATCTTGAACTCCACATATCCGTATCCTTTTGAAAGGTTAACCTGCAAACATGAAAATAAATCTATGTCCGTCTTCCAAAAGAAATCTTATTTCTGCTCCATGATCGGGCATGCTATTGAAACCACTTACAGCAGAATCCATTGCCAGCCGCACTTTTACAACATCTCCAAAGTTACCTGCAGAAAAGGAAGAAGCAAAACAAAATCAAAATTGCACCATTTCAAGCTCAAAAATGAATTACTAACTCAGAAGTCAAAACTCGATAGTTAGATATGAGCCAATTTGCCATGCGCTTGAGATTGAAAATCCCCAAAGAATAGTTGAATGTCAAAACTTAATATTCTAATAGCAATCTTCCAACCGCAACACAACTGAGTAAAGAAGTAGCTTCATACATTCTAAGATCTAGACTATGCTGATATACCACAAATTGTGTGTGTTCAACCTTTAGCAGCCCAGCTCATACCAAACAAGATACTCGTTGTGTAAGACCTATTAATACCACTATTCCCTCATCAGTGAAATTTACAATTGTTCGGTACTTGCAAGTTTACAACAGATTATAGTCAAACCCGATTACTTAATGTCATGTCATTATGTCTGCTGGATAACCTCACAAACAGTCATGGTTAAGAATGTGCAATTCAGAATGCCCCTTAATTAGATAGAAATGTCAATGTCGGACTGGCAGTCAATAGTTTCAAACTCACAAGTCATGACTGTAACTACAGGTGGACAAAATGCATGTGCATGTGCATGCGCATATGTCTCTATGTATAAGCACAAAAGGTATGAACATGGACGCACTTTGCTATCGAAGTATTCACTGCATCATCCCCATTCACATTGTTTGTCCACATCATTTAACGTAAAAGGACGAAAATCAACATAAAGAGACCTTAATCTAAGGACATAAACTCGCTGTGTGCGACATAGCTGGAAAATAAATTCTTCCCACAGGCCACTGCAAGCAAGGAATCCCATATACAATTTCTATTGCTAAGATTATACAGTAAATGTGAAGGATTTGTAGAGATTTAAAACTCAGAAAATCATATTGCAGCAGAATAGAAGTACAGAACTTACTGAATATTTCTCTAAGATGGGCTTCATTCACATTCCTGCTGAGCTGGTCAACATGAAGTTCAAGCGACTGGAGTACAGGAGAAGGTTTCCTGAAATAAAGGACAACAATTTGGGTCATAACACAAGTGAAACAGGAGGTTAACTAAAGCACGAATATGGCAAGAAATAACGGCACGGCAAATCATGCCATTCACAATGTAACAAACCCGAAGTACTATTTCTAGAGACCCAAAATGTATTCACTCTGTGAGTCATAAACATAAACCGACGGGATCAATTTAATCAACTGTGGGGAAGTACAACAGGAGGCAGCCTCTTGCTCCATTACAATTCTGGAAAAAAAAAAAATTTGAACAGCATACTCCCTTACAATTGTGAATTAACATATCTCAAAACAAAATGCATCCAGGCTTCCTTTCTGCACATGCGCCCATATGTCAAGCTTTCAATCCCAAACCATTGACGATTATCAGATGTCTAATAAATTATCTCCTCATACACAAAAGGAAATACCGAAATAGTCGAGTTGTTTAACTGTCAGCTTCAAGCTTCGGAATGCCAGCGTATATTCAATAAAGTAGTTAGATACAATTTCCTACATATCAGAATACTTTTCGAGTATTCCAATTCTCACAAAGAATTATTTAGGTTGAAAAGTGTATGTTTCAAAAGGTTACAACTTACAACACTTTCCAAAAATCAACGTGTTATTAGAATAAGGGAATAGAAATTTAAATCCATGGAATTTACTCATGAATGATAACTGATTATAGACACAACCTTACCTTGGGGGAGGAGAAATTTTCTTCGACTGTGGTGGAGGGGAACGACCTCGCTTAGCTCCTTCAACCGGACTGCAGACAACAATCACGATCAAAATGCAGAAAAATTTAATAAAAAATTTAGACTGAAATTAAGGGGAACACGAGGGGGAACACAAAAAATACATTGAAAATGGATAAATCAGGCAAAAAGTAATGCTTCTGCAAAAGAAACGTGCACAGCATTGATTACTATCGCTAAGCAAAAAAGGTATCAAAATCCACAACCTTCTAGTGTGCATCTCATCACAGCAACGATACAACAACTAGAAGAGAGCAATAGCGTGCATCACAAATAACTAAACAGAATGCTACGGCTCATTGTTTTCGTCGGTCATTGCACATACATATTCCTCATTTATCCTGCATGACGTCGACCCCCACCCTACCACAACCAACATACAAATTCCCATAACCATGCAGTCAAGATAAACACACTAGTCACAAAAAATGGACAGCAAAGAATGCACATTTCCAAAGGCCAGTAACTTAAATGGCAACCAATGTTATTATCGGCTCAGTATATGCTGACCAGACAATCTACTTTTAAATCGATACCCAATCAAATAAATTATCAGATGTGTCGATCCAATTCATTGGGAAAACACAAGTAGCTTCATGAACCAAGAAAATCATTGTCTGGAGATGCCAAATTGATAGAGATAAACTCTAATCAATGAACTCTCATTACTGCACATTCTTCACTTTCATGTATAATATGTTAAGGAAATTGATATGTTCTTTTCTTCTAGTAATTAGAGTAACCACATACTCAAATAGTACTCAAATTTGATTATATTTTATGAAACAATTATTGGAATTGAGGAGCAAACTTAACGTTATATACAATTTTAAAGACCAATTTTCTATCTACATCATAACTAGTTTAAATACACATAAATGTCACTAAAAATATACAAAATTTGGGGGTAGAGGGGCTCCACCCCTGCAGGAAACCCATAGGCACTTAAATAACACATTCAGAAGTACAAAAAAAATAAGAAAAGAAATGAACAAAGTTGTGACCTAGGTCATCATTCATATAGAGCACAATGAACACAATGAGCACCAAAAGCCAGCGGTGGAAGAACGAGCCAACAAGGTTCAAGGACAAGATCGAAAACCCATGTGAAAGACGGCTAGAGCTCGCTCTCCATCGGCTTTGGTGGAAAATAGCTCCTAAGAAAACTTCTTATGTGTTGTACTGTAATGGAATTTTGCATTCCAACCTATCTGGGAATCGACTTCTATGTTAGCTAGCGGGTCTCACTTTCCTAAGCAGCTCTATAATATCCTTTCAGGTTTCAACTTTCAACTATGCTAGGAGGGGCTAAAAGATAGGAGTCTCGCGGACAAGTGTTACCAAAACTGCAACGCCACCGCTGCTTACGCTCACTGCCATCCGTTTGGCTGTTGCAACCAACCACAAAACCCTATTGGAAAAATGTTTCCCGAAACAACTAAAACTACAACGCCACCGCTGCTTACGCTCATTGCCATATGTTTGGCAGTTGCAACCAACCACAAAACCCTATTTGTAAAAAAACAATTGCGACAGAAAAACATCTCCTGAAACAAACAGCCTAAAAACTAAGCATACCCTAAACTAGGAAGCTGAAAATAGCCAAAACATTGTGTGTATGTGTGGATACGTATGTATACCTACATATACACGAAATCCAAAACGTTATTACTACAATCACAGAGCTTTCACTTCCCTCTATATGATCCAAAATCTTAACATAATTTCTAGTTGCACTAACGGCCCGCCTGGAACACTATATCAATTATCAAATCACTACTCAGATAACCATACAACGTACAAACGTGCGATATGGATATTGACGTGAGGGACGGACCTTTTTCTCTGGGGAGGGGGGCTACGGCTACGAGAACTGGCGCTGCGAGATACAGAAGAAGAAGACACGGAACGCGAATGAGATCGGGAGCGCGAGCTGGAGCGAGAGTCGGAGCCAGTGGACCTGGACCGGGAGCGAGACGGAGACCGGGAAGAACCTGAACCGGACCCCGACGGAGTAGCCGGACGACCTCGGCCTGGTTTCGCCATGGCTGGTTCACTGTGACCACACACTATAGTTGATTAACGAAACCCTTGGAAAACCCTAGCGAACGAGAGAGAGAGAGAGAGAGAGAGAGAGAATCGATTAACTACGCCAATCAAAAGCATTTAATGGGCCTGTTCGTGCAAATAATGCTTGAGTGGACTGATCAGGCCCAGCCCGATTCGAGGCCTGTGACAAAGTGAGCTCAAACTGGCTAGATACAAAATCCGGACCCCAAAGATATAAAAAAAAAAAAGAAGAAGAAGAAGAAAAAAAGTAGAGGTAATTAAACTTACAAGATTCCAATAATTTATATTAGCTCAATGGATTACGGAATTTTTCGTGACCGGTTTGGAAGCAAATTGGCATGTTCAATTTTACGATTCAAATAGATCAAATTTCGGTTCCGTTTGTTTCAAAGTAAAATGTTTTACCAGATAAAATATTTTTCTGTCTTTTGCACAACCAAACGCCAAAAAATATGAAAAATACCCAAACAAACGGAGCCGAATTCGACATAAGATAGATTATTTTCTTGTCTAATCAATGAATTTGGGCCATTTTCAATAAATCTCACCAAAGTGTTAGACTTAGCTGTCAAGTGGTAGAAAGGGGGAAGTAAGTATGAGAATATGAAAATTCTTGAATTTCTAAATTTAAAACATTCACGATAAGGTGCGATGGTAGTTGAGGTAGGGTTTTTTTTTTTTACAAAATAGAGAAGATTATATAAATAATAGCTCCGTGACATTTACATAACGGGAGTTTCTTTACAAAAATTTTGGACAAAACTAAATTAATCATCTTCACCCCCGACATAGACTTTGAGCCTGAAGCAAACAACGACACTCGGAATTTGCTGTATATTCATATCTAGAATCAGCAATTTCAAAAAAGATTAAGTGTTAGCCAAAGATAAAAGACAACAACTACCCAGATGATCAAATGGACTCCAACCAAGTATAAATGCACCAATAAACTTCCAAAAACTACAGATCTGACAAGCCACCACGAGTTGCCCCGTAAAAAATATCATGTAGTATAGTTGCACTATTGACACGGATATCATTGTGAAATAACATCGTTTTTTAAAGAACTCAATCCATAGAGGAACTAACAACTCTTGAAGAGTAGTGGTTGAATGGTAAAACAAAAAAAGAAAAAAGAAAACTATAATTGTAGGTTTAAATCTTGGTAGGGTGGTTGTAGTACTGGTGGAGGTTGGCAGTGAATGAGGAGGAGGAGGAGTGGTTACGTGTCTCTCCATATCTATATGTTGTTGGTAATATTTCAAGTTGATCATAATAGAAGGCTCACAAGCCGATTGCAGGAAGTTTGAAGTTATTTTAGAGTTTTAGAAGTCTCGAGAAAAAACAAACACGCAAGAAAATTGAAGGCAATTTGACTAAAGGCGCCAGGGGCGCAGCTTAATTGCTCCTAAGGAGCATTAATCTATTGTGGAACGTGTCCAAGGCGCATTTAGTTGCGCTTGAGGCGCGTTGAATCTAAAGATAATGCGCTCGGGGCGCATCCAATTGTGCCTGAGGTGCATTGAATCTGAAGGTAATGTTCCTGGGGTGCATTCAATTGCGCCTGAGGCGCTTACAACCCCACCACCACATTTTTCACTCATCTTCCACCACCACCATCATTTCACCGCCACCACTACATAAACCACCAACAGCACCTCTCCACCCTAAGAACCACCATCATTCACCACAACCACCAATACTATCATCAATTCACTATCTATGCCATCATTACTTTTCCACCACAACGACCACACATTCACCACTACCACCTCCGCCATCATCATTTCACCAACACCATCAATTCACCACCACTATTACCAATTTACCATACCTCCACAGTCCACCACCTAAATCAAGTTAACCACCGGATTTCCACCACCTCCTCTGTAATTTGTACACATTACTGCTACTACCACGATAACACCATAGTAAGCTGAGAATACTCTTAGTTTTCTAATCTACCGCACCATCACCTCAAAACTACGGCCTCCACTGGCATCACATATTATTGCCTTTGAGAGACCGGACATTAGTGAGATGCAGATAGATTGGCCCGGACACCTCTTACAGCTAAACAAACAGAATATAGATACTTCACCCACATCGAGTTGACTTGACGAATTAGCCTAGTGTAAAATCCAAAACACAATGAATGAAAAATGCTCTCTCTGGAATTGTTAAAGCTTCATAAACATGGTTCTTATATTTCCCTAACGGTAAAGGCTACCTCCATCATGGAAGTTCCATGCTTCGTAGTTTATGAAGTTGTACAATGTCAATCCTTTTGGGACATTAAAGCCAAATATTTTCCTATCCAAATGGAAAGAGACTTGCGTATCCCAGTGCAGAAAGGAAGTCACAACACCAAACCACCATACACAAAATCAAAAGTTCTCCTAGCTCCAACCACAACTAAAAACTGATTTAGATTTAGAAATTGTAGTTCAAAACCTAAAGTTTCATGTACTTGTCGAGGGTTCGGACCGCCTTCTCTTGGGTTCATTGTCACCCAACTGCAGAGAAACATAGAGATCCTCATCAGGGTCAGCTCTGAGTGCAGAGAGATTCTCAGATGCCATCCTATCCAGTTTATTGTTCTGGTGAAGCGGAGACCTTCCATTGAAGCTGGGGATAAACTGATGTTCGACACTAGGACCCGCCTTCACCTTATCTTCTGATTCAAACTCAGTTTCGACCGGCGATGAGTTGATATCCAGGACACCAGCTCCATCTTCCAACGGGATATGAGGAATGTGAAGTCCAAGAGGCTCAACTATGTCCTTTGGGAGTATTATATCGGGAGGCGAAGAATCACCGACTGTCGAGCCGACTGCAGTTGCCGAAGCAGCTCTCTGTTCTTGCACTGCCACTGTAAATAACACGAATATACAAATTATCAGCATGAGAGATTAAAGTTACACAAAGCAGAAGGAAAGAAACATTAGTTATCATTTCACTGCTATAGTTCCTCCAGGTCTACTAAGCATGTTCTCTCCCCCTTCATAACTTGGTTATATATTCTAAGATATGGTAAACTAGTAAGTAGACAGTTAACTAAACCAACTAAAATGAAGAGAGTTTCTCAAAATCTAAGCAGCAAGGACAGTTACAGTTTGACACTGACAATCGTCAAATACTCTTGCACAACGTGTCCAACACCTGTTCAAGTGTGTCCTTAATAGTGCTTTTCTAGAACCACACACTCATTGGAAACTTAGGAATGCACATTTCCATCACTTGGTCCTACATGAAGTACGCTAAATTTGGAAAAACTATTTTCGGAACCAACAATAAAACAAAATATGGATTCTTTTAGATTGTGGAATATATATTATTGTTAGTTTACCTAGTTTTAGTTGCATTTTTCCTTATCAGTGTATAAAGCAATCAGTAGATGGCCAAATATCGGGCGCCACGAGGCCCAGGCTCATCAGGTTAAGCCCAACGAAGAGAGGCCCAAGAGCCCAACAAAAAAGGCCCCTGGCCTGCTTGATGTCCAGTTCGGCCCGTTAAACAACAAGCAGGGCAAGGTGTTGGGCAATGGCCTGGTTTGGTAGACGTTGGTGACAGGGTGGGGCCACTGGCACCGAGTGGAATAGCTTGTCCATGTGGCGTCCGCCTACATGTCATTTGGCAGCCATCATGCACGACGTTATTCCCAAAAATGGTTATTGGTGATGTCATGAAAGGCCCCAGCTTAGTACGAGCTTACTTGGAGCCTAAGTACGGTCTCCCTATATAAGGTATAGAATAAGCCCCAGAAAACTGCATTGTTATTATCTTGCTAAAGAAGCTCTGTAACCTTTCTCTCTTGGCATCGGAGTGCCTTCCGGCTGCATACAGCCAGTTCAGCACTAGCAGATGGTTCGATTTGCAAGATTAAGAAGGTCTCAGGGAGAGAGCTCAGATCAGACCCGTCCCATCTAGAAGGTTTAGAGGCAGAACCGGATCACACCCCCACATAATCACAAATGTAACATCTAGATATACGTTAAATCATAAATAAACATGTCTAATGTGTCCTAGGCATGTCATGTCCTGCATTTCTTTGGAAATCAATGGGTTGGCATCCATCCATGTTGCTTTGTATGTCCATGTACGTGTATATTAGAGCTCAAAACCCAGCTGTTGAATGAGTGGAGTCAAGAGTACATTGTTATCACAAGTCAAATTGATATGACCAACATGGACAAGCATGGACAAAAAAGAATGTGCAACACTAGTCCCCTTGAATTACTACTGTAACGGCGCGAATAGAACTGAGAAGTGAACATACAAAGGCAAGGAATCATTGATGACGTATCGCAGCAAATATCAGAGCATAAAGGAACCAAACCTTTAGGGGAAACGAGATACCTTTTAGTGCTTCATTACTTATGATAAGATCAAGTTCAAGTAGGTTGAGTAGGCGCCCAAGATCGACCCCACTTGTCCAATTTTCCGGAGGTTGACCAACTTTCAACTTAAGCCGACCCCTATTAGCAGTTCCACCCCATATGATCCCAATTGGCCTAGGCTTCTCACCATTCCCACCCGTTAGTATGATTAGGCTTCCACTGTCTCCTTCAAGATCAAACGTTTGTTGGTTCTCTCCCACAACCAGAAAATCAGTTAGAAAACATATCCCTTTCTCGTCATTGTACTCGAGGGCATAAGCCAAAACAGTTCCATTTGTCAGCCCAGAACTTCTTCCAACCTTCATCACTTGCTTTCCAACAAGACTATTGATTGGAGACTGCAAGTCTACGATTCTTACATCTCCTATCTCTCCTACACCTTTCACTGATGTTGTTACAGTGGACATGTCAAAATCATCAGCAAAAGGGATGAACGCCCCATCTGCTCTCACAAATGTCTCTGTGAGTGACCAAATTGCAATATAATCAGGATAATGTATATGCAGTGAAAGGTCTAAGAGGCCTAGATCATCAAAAATCTTCAGTGCAGATGTTAAGTAGTAGAGATAGGTATGGAGGAAATGATCAAGGTAAAATGCATCTAGCCCAGATAATGAGTAGGCCATAGAGTCCCAATGAGCATCTTTCTGTCTAGTTGGTTCAGTTATCAAAAGAGTAAATCTTTAGGTGGGACTCGTTTGACCCAGAGTGCAACATGTTTACTGTAGTTAAAACAACTGGGCTACACCAGATGGCAGATGGTTTTTGCACTTGGATATTTAAGTGCACGCACTGGGATAGAACCCTCCAGTTGGAGTCGTGTAAGCACTTAGAAGTTAGAACTGTTAGTAGTTTCCCAACTGCAAAAAAATTACAACCACCCTTAAACTTGTTTCAGGAAGATTTTTCCCTCAACAAGGTTAAGAGAGGCAACGATGAAGAAAGCATTCAAAAACCAAGTCCAACACATAGAAAATATAGGGTTCAAGAGCACAAAATAAAAGCTGACACTAGTCCCCCAGAACTATGAAGTACGGGTATCAGACCAGTTATCTGAAAAACTTTACCTGGATTGATGCCTGCAAAGATCCCATACCAAAGCTCATCTGTGATGAATGAAGTGGCTCTCACCACTGCACCAAGGTATATACCAGGTCCAAGTGTTGGCGGCAATGGATGAAACATTTTCTGATTAGGGTAATCCAAGTTAACTGCAACATGTCGGTTTGTGAGGAAACCAACTTGTCGATTGCCTGTCTGGCTCCTCACTATAGCACCCAAAGTCCCATAGGTCTCCTGACTTGCTACCTAAATAGAATGATTGAAATATGGTCTTATGTATCTAAATATATTACATATGGGACACATAAATAATCTCACTTGAAGAATCATCTCAAGGAAGAAACAAATACAAACAACAAAGGAAGATGGAAATTTTGGCAATTCATAAAACATATAATGAATGTTCCAAGATGCTGCCCTCAAAAAATACTTATCCATCTTAACAAAGGCAGGCTTCCAATACCCTATGATTTCTAACAAGCCAGGATTTTGAACAAGTTACGCAAGCCCAATCTGTTCAAGTGAAAGCACCAAGGAACTTATCATCTTAATCAATGAAGATTTGCAGTTTTTCATTTCAAAATCATTTTATCTATCAGTCTCCTGCAGCATGCACGACCCCGAGGCATTTCTCCACTTTATTCATCACCACTTAATACTTTTGTTGAGATTAATTTCCACGAGATTAGGTTTCATATGCTTTTCCCCATAAATAAATAGTAGACAGAAGTTATCTGCAACAAGAAATGGATCACATGCAGATCTAAGTACAAGCAACTCAGTAATCAGTGGACCAGGGAAATCTTGACAACAGCATGGCAACTTCCCTTGGTTCCAAAACACCTAGCTGAAACTAGGCCATTAGAAATCCCAGCATACGCATGTAGGGGATCCCAGTCATGCTAGGTACGCTAAACTCGTATACTGTACAAGGATTTTATGAGCTCTTTGTTATTCTCGATGTAATAATGAAAGAACTTCACACCAAGAAACTATAACTACAATAAAATGAGAAATGTGCAAGAAATACTAATAAATTAATGGGGACAGAGCGACCACTTAAGAGGTATGAGAACAGAAAACTACAAGTACTTGGGAATACCTGAGACCCTGAACCAACGCATGGGTCACTCCCACGGAGGTCGTCAACAATCTCTGTATATAACTGCTCCTTGGGAGCTGGCTCAGGTGCACCAAAATAGGAGAATTCCACCACATCCACATCGCACCACACACCTCCTGGTCCCTATAGATGTAAAAGTCATCTTAAGCTCAAATCAAATGTTAAACATTTGCCAACCCTAGCAAACAAGATGGTCAAGAAAAAGAGCCACTGCTAAGCTTAAACAACGGTGACTCAATGGATGAGAAAAATAGAAACCAAAAAGGGTTAGAATGTGAGTACATTTTCCCTCACCGGTTAAAATCCCCAGCGACATAAAGGGAAAAAAGGAATCAATAGGGATAGAAGAGTAACCATAAAAATCCTTCCCTCACCTCTAGAGCAGCAGGTAGACACTGGATGGGGCTGAGCCATTGCTTATGAACTTTCCGGGAAACAAAAACTAGAATAGCAGGAGTATCTGTCAGAACACCACGCCGAATACGAAACCCAACAGCTGTGCCAAGACTGTAACATCTCAAAATTTTGCTATGAAATGCCCTAATCGTCAAGAGCTCGAGCAAGGTGGTTGCTTGCTGCCCTTTTGGCTGGCCAAGAGTCTCAGGGAGCACCCCTTTCTGTAGGTTGGCAAAATAATTCGCCCTCTCTTCGGCAGCACCATTTAATCGACTGGAAGTAGGCCAAGAAAAGTAAGCAGCATTGCTCTCAGAATGTTGTGCACCAGACGCATACGGTTGCAGTGTTGGTGGACTTAGTGACGGCAGATTACTGTGGCTACAACAATTTCGTTCGTTATCCAAAGCCGATTCCTCTGATGGGGTTGTACCAGAACCGCGACTCCTCATATTCAACCTTGTCTGCTCCATCTTTATGAATGTTATATAAAGATTTAGACGCTTTACATACCCCTTAAACGTACAAAAACTACAGGAGGTAAGCTTTTATTTGGGTCGTTCTCTTTTCTTACTTGAGACATAACCCCTGCCAAGTTCAACACACCACATTTCAACGTAAGAACGAAGCTCTACATCTACCCATCTTTTAAAAAACAAAAGGAAAGCTAATACTACAATGCCCTTTCAGATATAAAAAAATTCTTATAGCAATACAAAGGTATAATACTAAAACTAGACACAATTAAAATTCAGTAAAACTAGTCGAAAGATGCCACAATGGAGCTAGATTAAGGAGTGAGAAAAGAAAGATAAAAGCTGTAAATTGGAAAAGACCAAGTATGAGAAAGGATTTCTTCACAAAAGAGATACATACAGTACAACTCACATAGTCAACGACATTCCAACGATACAGCTAAAAAAAGTATGCGAGTCTGTCAATTGACAAGCTAACGGAGTAGGTAAAATGATAAGGCTTACTACAATAACCTTATAGTACGTAGGAAATACAACAAGCAGATAATCAAGAGACAAGAGACGGATCAACCAAATCTTTAATTTTTTCGTTCAAAAAAAGAAAACTTCAAGTTTAATTAAACAATCGAAGTTTATTTCGATGGGTACAAAATACAATATCAAAGTGGAACAATTCAAGGTCTAACGAGAACCAGAGTAAAAGACCCGACTGTACAGAACAACCCAGAACAGAAAAGCAGAAACCAAAAAAATTAAATAAAATATAAAATTTGAAGATAAACGCAAAGAAGAACGATAACTACTCTTTCTTTGAAACCCAGGAAGCAAAATTACGATTTTTACTGGAAATGCACTCCATAGTGGCCAGTTCATGCATAAAGCTATCAAACAAAATTGAAGGAGAAAATCAGCAAAGGGACTCACTCATCAATCGCTTGAGCTTATCTCACATCACCCAAGAACCAATTTGAGTAGTAATCTAATTAAAAAAATTTAAGATAGTGAAAGCCACCGCGATGATAAACCCACGAACTGCATAAATGAGGAAAGAGAGTTGAATCGCATGAGAGAAAGAGAGAGTATTTGCTGTAGCTATCCTACGAACGGGCTCACCGTGCTAAGAATGAGCTCTCCTTCTAAGAAGAAGGTTGATGTTCACGTTTTTTAAGGATGATGAACAAAACTCAACTCTTAGCATTTGGGTTTGACGAGACAAATTTGGCACTTTGGTTTTAATGGAGTAGTAATCTTTTTTGGATTACTATCATTAGGAGATCAGTGCGAATTGCTTTGGGTGGGGCCCGAGATAAATCTCTGTTTTTTGAAATTCGAGATTACTGTAATATTTCTCTTTATAGAAAAATCCTAACGACCATTCCTAAAAAAAAAATTACTACTCCAAAATATGAATTGTAAATTTAGTTTTGTGCTAGTATCTACTTCCTCCCCTCCTCATTTGTACACTTGTGTTGTCCCAAAAAAATTGACATGTTTCAAAGTAATGGACAAAATTTGATGAGTTTACTAATTTATCTTTCCCCTTTAAAATTAATTACCAGCAATAAAAAAAGAAAAGGATAGTCTTCTTAAAATCTTAAAAGAGAAAATTAAAATATAACGGGTGCAATAATAATGATAATCTCTTTAGTTGAAATTCATAATGGACCAACAAAATGAGGATGAAGAGAGTATATAATTGATCTCTTAACCATTACTCATTTTTTTATTGCTAAAACTTACAAGAGATGCTAGGGCAGATCAATTTGTCACATCTCAATCATATTTCTCTAACATACATGTGAGTTCTTAATATTTACTTTGAAATTCTTACACATGCATGTGAGAGAGGTGTGGTTGAGGTGTGACACATTAAGGTCTTTAGCATTTTCGAAAAATTAAAGTGCAAATAGGATACCCGTAAATTACGAAGTAGCGTTGCCCTATCACATCACATTACATCAATATCTGTAAGGAATTCCACCCCACCGAGCCTAAGCTAAACCTCATTAAAAACTGCACCCTTCTCTTTTTAGTCCAAGATGTATCCTCCACCGACAAGGTAAAGTTGGATTTTATTGGATTATATCCCCATAAAGGCCATGGTCCATTACAAAACTGGTTTGATAGCCCAAAGACACACCTCTTTAGCCTGATTGAGGCATCCAAGTTAAACGGACTTGAGGCCCATCAAACCAAACCAAGAACGCAACTCTTGGGTGAAGTTCATTTTGAATTCTGAGACCCATTCTTCTCTTTTTGAACCCACTTGAGACCCATTCTTATTCTTCTAGTTTTTTTTTTTGATCCGCTTTTTATTCTTCTAGTTCAAAGCATCAAAGTCATTTTCCCACTGGTTATGGGAGCACCAGTGGTTAATATGTGTGTCTATGTCTAATTTTTCTAGTTCAAAGCATTTTCCCACTGGTTCAAAGCATCAAAGTCATTTTCCCACTGGTTATGGGAGCACCAGTGGTTAATATGTGTGTCTATGTCTAATTTTTTCCGTTTGTTATTTTTATTGACTTTATTTATGCACTTCAATACACAATTAATTAGCTGTTCAAATTATCAAAAATTAACAAACTTACTCTTACTTTTATCACTTTTTGTCACATAACATACAATTGGGGGAAAAAAAAAGTATGACAACCGCAAATGGAGATGTTCTGATACACTTTTGACAATAAACTTTTTTTTTTTTGGTAATGTAAGGTGTTTCGGGCAAACTTGCGTGCACCTCAAACTAATTCTACAGCCCATCCCACAGCCGTTTCACATGCACGCTTACGCGTGAGGGTTAGATGGCCCAAAAAATTATTGGCAAGAAAAATCGAATCTGAGACCTTGATGAAACTTTTGACAATAAATTTGTCAATGAGAAAACGGATCTAGTGAAAAATAGAAACGTCAATAGTAACAAATGGAGCCATATATTTGAGGGATTTTATTAGCACATGAGGATCCAAAAAATCACATAATAGCACAAGAACAACAACAACATTCACATACGTGAAGAACCCAATACATGGACTTGACCAAATTGTTGATCCTTCATAACAACCACAATGAGTTACTAGTAACCAAAGAAAATGACAAGAATTAATAATAATAAAAAACCATCTAATAACCATCTGTCTCCTTGCAGTATTTGCATAAAACTGCGTCGTATCGTGTTTTAGAACACGTAAAGATCAGCCAATTCCTCCAAAGAATCAGAACTGAGGTTAGGATCGGCATTTTCAAGCATCCACAGGAGGTGATCAAAGAGAACAACCTCACATTTCACCGTGATCATATCATCGTCACCCGGGTTTTGCTTCGACTTTTGAATGAGAGCGTTTAGAAGGGGATGATTCAAGTACTTTGAACTAATCACGTACCGCCGTCTTGTTTTCCCAACGAAAACTATTTCACTCTCCTCATCGGCACGACCGGCCCAGAAGTCATTTCTTGTGGAGTTGGACCTCAGGCTGCTGTATGATGAAGTCCTGCCCAACTGCCTTGACAAGGTCTTGCACTTTCTTAGCATCAAATTGAACTTCTTCATGTTAGAGTCAGAGGAGAGAGAGAGAGAGAGAGAGAGAGAGAGAGGGAGTTTTGGAAGGAATGCACAAAGGAAGGTGACAAGTTTAGATGCCTTGATATACACTCAGGTTGTATAGTTTAAAGGAAGACAGAGAGGTGGGTACAGGGTCATTGTTTTCTGGTGCAATTGATTACCCACTTGAAACCGAATGTTTTTCTATATGGGGCCAATTTTTGTTCACATCACACTTATTTGCACATTATATGCACAAATTCTGTGAGTTAAACCTGAGTAATTATTCCGCTAGCGTTTCCGGAGTATCACGTGGTGGTGTCAACGTGGTACTTCCAACCATTTACGTAGCGACAAATTATGTGATAGGAATATTGTAATTCCCTTATGTTGGGTGATTGAAAAATAAGGAGTAACTCACATTATGTGATGACGATCTTTTATTTGCGAGGAGTACTATCTCACATGGTACCCGGGAGTATCCAATAATTGGTTGTTTAACCTGGAGTCTAATCAAATCAACTTAGCTAAGGGAATGTCCCTCATTTATTTGGCCGGTGAGGAACTCTTGGAAGTCTCGGAAATCCTTGCGTACATTAGATTCACCAATTATGCACTCACAAGACTTTTTTTGTTGAAAATGGTCTCACAATACAGCTGGGAATTAATGTTAATGTTACTCACTCTCCTTTTAGGATGTTCCAAAAAATAGATTTGGATTACCGTTTCAATTATTCCTCGTCGCTCAATATTGACTGCAGTAATACAAATATTTAGGAGCTCAAATTGGCTTCAAATAACCAACTGGCCCGGACTAACTCAGTTGACTAGTACTCCTGCATCTCACTAGGAGGTCAGAAACTTGAATCTCCTCACCTACATATGGGTGAGGAGATTCGTTGATATATTCGTATTCTGCTACCAATTACATTCATATCATGGGAGCGGAATAATAGAATTATCATAAAACCCAAAAACGTGTACGATATGCGAAAGCAGGGACAATTGCAATGTAATGCAAAGAACCCCAAGAGCTGGGGGTGTCCTACTAGGAATGGAACCTTGAGAAAACTGTCTTGGCCTGTAATGGTAAGGTGGCAAGGGCCTTGCAATTTCCATGTTCCACATTTTGTCACTGAGCTAATCTCTTCCACATGGTTCCAATAATTTGTTACTGGAGCTTTGGCACTTAATCAAATACTACATTATTAATTTAGTCCGACCGGCCACAGACAAACCGCCCTCTCGTGCGCATGAAAGTGATATACAACAAGAAGAGGGTAAAATAGTACATTACTAATTTAGTCCAACCACAGAAAAACCGTCTCTTGTGCACATGAAAGTGATATACAACAAGACGAGGGTAAATTGCACATCAACGCGCAAAGCTCTCGTAAATTACTAGAGGATTGCTGTTCTGATATTTTCCATTGGAAGGAAACTAGGAACAAATATTTCCAGGATTTTCCTATATGCCAAATATTTCTTGGAAGTAATTTTGCATATTAGAAAGGCTTACTATTTGTATTTTCCACCTAGGAAGGGTCCCCAAGAATAGAAGATGTTGCTAATAGTGAGTACTTTGGAATAATGACGACATGTTTCCCAGCTTAGCTCTGAAGTGAAAACAGCAAAGCATTGTGCTTGCTTAGAAGCCAAAGCATCAACCCATCAAATCAACCAATTGATTAAGAACAGAGCCCCAGAAGAGAAAGACAGTTAGACAAACCCCACCAATTCTTATCCTCTCTCTTCTTCTTATGGGAAAGCAAAACCATCACAAAATGATGCTTAACAGTTTCTGATGGGGACACCTCACCATCAAGCTTTAGTTTAAGATAAAAACTGTTAAAATGAATCGAAAGAAAGGGATAGTTGGGTCAAGTCTGAGAAAACTGCCCAATTTGCAGTTCACTCCAAACCAAATTGCATAGGCTCTTCTTTTGCGGACTAGATAGAGATGCATAGATTGATTGAACTCGCTTATGCCTAACTGATAATGTTTGGCCAAACATCTACTTTGTGGGATTAAGTTGCAAATAATTTGGACCATAAACCATCCCTGTCCCCACAAAACTCCGAAATACTAAGAGACATTCTGAGTCATCTGATACAGATGGTCTTCTAAGCCATCTGAATTGACCCACAACATTTGCATATGACACCAGAAAAGGAATAGAAACTCAATAACCACATATACAACTACTGGACACAAATCCCGAGACAGCTCTCTCAAGGTGTGGGTTCCACCTTCGGAACACATCTATATTCTGGTACGTGCACATTGATCTTGTGTCCGTAACGTTTCTATTTTCTTGGTTTTGGTCTTTTTCTTCGTAAACCTTTGTATTAGAGGTGTGTTAAATCTATGGCTTTGTCAGGTGGGTGACTAGGTGTGCACACTGCACACACAACAGAAGAGGGGGCCTAAGCAGTAGCAAACGAAAATTTAGCACCACAGAAAAATAGGGTTTGCACGTCTCGATGTAAAAATAACCGTCTATAGAATGTATTCAAAATAAATCATAAACTAAAATGAGAAATATGATACAACAATGAGAGATGCATAGGCCACAGATGTGGTCCTGCCTTTACTCTGGCAAAAGATTGCTTATATGTGACGTAACTAACAAGATACACAAAACAACCAAAATTATGACTTCACGTCAAAACAATTGGAAGAAAGTGTAACCCCAGCAAAAGCACTGGCGATCACCTTCAAGAATATCTCACTTACTGGAAGACCTTCATATGAAATGGAGGTACGATGTACAGATCCCAAAAACTGGAGAGCATGATTTGGCAAAATAACTTGGTTCAGCGCCAGATGTTCCTTTGATCAGACATTGAAACGAAATAGCATTACATCCCCTTCTTGTACAACGTAATCTTTCCCCTCCGATCTCAACTGCAAACAGCCAAATAGATAATGCAAATGACCTCGATCTGAAAAGACTCTTAGGTGGTGGTGATTGTTGAGACACTTCAAGTACATATGAGCAGCGTATGCGGGAACGAGTATTACTCAATTACATGGCAACACAGAATTCAAAATGAAAACTAAAACTATCCTTCTTGATTTTCAAAATACTTACCCATACGCACCAAAAAAAAAAAACCAAATAAATGGTTCATTCTCTTCTGCTTATGTAGATACTCTTCTACCAAATACAAGCTCTTCTGATATATTACAAGTGTGTTTTGGGGATAAGTAACAAAACCCTGATGTAACGAGCAAACTTTAACCGGGCCAACAAAGTTCACTTTTTGAACCGATAAACAGTTAAGTTCACTCTGTTGCCTTATGTCGTTAACTTGTACCAAGAGACTCAAAGAAGAGCACAGCAGAACACCAGAAATTTTCTGTTCTTTTCTACAGTTATGGGAATAAGCTTAGATCTCCAATGAAGATTGAATTTCAACTAAAAACTACATGTGGGTCCATCAAATATTGTGGTCAACAGCAAAACATATCCATCATCACTTTCCACAAGCTCGGAATAACTAACAAGTGCAAACGAACTAATAACTCGCCTCCAAATTTTCAGGTGTTATACAAAAGTAATAAATGCTTTTTGAAGCGAAAAAAGCTAAAGAAGAGAGTGAATTTGTACGAGAAACCCCATTTATAAGCAAATATAGATGGGCTAAAAGTAAGGGACCGACTTACCAGCCCTTTCTCCCTTGCAGCTGCAAATGAGCGAGCTGCTACAAAATCATCATAAGCAACCTGGTAAACAAAAGGGAAAATGATGGTCAAGGACGAGTTTTGATAATTAATACCCGCTAAGGACATTTTCAACATTAACAAATGTTCTTAGCTTGTCCTTGGCGGGTATTACTTATCAAAATACGTCCTGGGCCGTCATTTTCCCTAAACAAAAGCATCATATAATCAGTGTGCACCAGGCCAGATATTGAAGGCGGCGTGCATGGGGGTGTGATGGCAATTAGGATGTAGCACCTAATATGGATAAGAAATTGAAACGTCAAAAGCACATGCACAAACAACATAATCGATCAATCTCGAGAGAAAGAGAGAGAGAGAGAGAGAGAGAGAGAGAGAGAGAGAGAGAAACTCTATCGGGATCATTTGGATATATTTTCTAGGTCGAACTGTTACTTTAAGTTCTACTGCATTTCCATGTCTTCTATTCGAGCAGGCTCCATCAACCCATTACTCGACTTGAAATATAAAGTCCATAGATATGAAAGTGCGAGAAAAATGATCAACATTTCTCAAGCTCACCGTCTCAGCTCGAATGAAGCCCTTCTCAAAGTCGGAATGAATAACACCAGCAGCTTGAGGGGCAGTCATTCCTAAGTCAACAAAGAAGATTGTTGTATTAGTAATGGATGGGGTCCAAGAAAAGGTTAATCAATATTGTCGAAGTATTATCAAACTACACATTCTCAGTCAACAAAAAGTTTTGTTAAACCTCCTTCTGGTACTAGTAACAAAGAAAGGGCTACATCTGATTCTAACTAGCAGGATTAGCTACAGTAATAAAGGATGTATTTACGTAAAATAATGAAGTTCAGTTCAAATGAAGAAGCTATACTACTAACCTGTAAGTATAGTCCATGCTTTTGTTTCCTATACCAAAACAATCCAGTAAGAAGTTGAAGGATATCCTGTCAAACAAAATAAATCAATAGAACTCCAATACATTACCTTCTCTCCTGTTGTGAAGTATGTGCGCAGTCCTAAAAGGTCATATGTTGCTCTGATGAGATTTCCAAGACCGCTTTCATTGACACCAAGAGACTTCAAGTATTCTGTTCTTTCTTCCGGCGGTAGTTCAGTAACCTCTGACTCAACCTGCAATGACAAAATATACCTTGAGTTGCCAGGTGGAATGGCTACAGTAAAAATCAAATCTACACAAAGCAAGAAATAGCTAAACAGGCCAATGGCAAAAGCCAGGAAAAAAATGAGAGAGAAAAAAAAAAACTGTAGTATAAGATCACAAATTAACACCCTCGGCCACAAAGTCTTAACCACCATGCCCCTCAGATTCTGACTGTGCATACTCTACCAAATTCAGATCTCTGTCGCTTCTGCTATAAAAGTATATCCAAACCTGTGCTGAAACTGTTACAATCCCAGATTGTAACCCAGATGCAAGATTCATCACTTCCTTGACATGAGGATTGTCTTCAGCCGCAGATACATCAGATTCTGCTACATTTGCAACATAGATGATGGGTTTCATAGTAAGTAAACAAAGATGTCTAACAGCATCTTTCTCAAGATCCGTTAAAGGTACTGATCGTGCAGGTTTTCCATCAAGTAATGCCTGCTGAATTCTATCCAGGGCAGACTTTTCTGCTTCCTCCTGAAATTGAAAATATAGCAGATAAAATGACAAGTAACACAATTCATGCTTTCAGTGGGCTGATGTCAAATAAAAATGGTGAAGCCATTATTCAAACCCTCAAAATTAATTACCTTAACCTTGGATTGTGAATCCTTAGCTTTGCCTTTTTTGAGTCTCTCCATTCTTTTCTCAATCTGCATTTCTTGTAGTTATGCAATTCAGTTTTATCAGATCACATTATGCTATTAATATACAGAGACAAAAAATACCTAGATAAGATCTAGAATAAAGATTTTAATACGTTTTCCATTTCTTCAAGCAAAAAAGTCGTGGGGCCTTAAGGACTCATTTAAGTAAAAGCTAAATGGAGATGCTGGGTGCCAGGGAAGCATGTAAATAAGGTACCAGTTATAAACTAAGCGAAGCACTAAGCCTATCGCACTAATAGCATACCTGATCCATATCCGAGAAGACAAGCTCTAAATTTATGACATCAATATCAGACTTTGGATCAACTTTCCCATTGACATGAACAACATCATTATCCTCAAAACATCGTACAACCTGAAACAGATCAACTTAGTAATGATATCGTACACCCATATATAAAATTTCAGCATTCCACTACACAAAGCTAGAAATAGGTACATAAGGATATAAAAACCTGAAGAATGGAGTCAACTTCACGAATATGCGACAAAAATTTATTACCCAAACCCTGCAATCAAACAGATTCACAGAATTAACATCCATCACATCGCAGCAGCAAAATGCCAAAGAATCCAAAGTATCCAACACTCCATTTGACTGACACCAAGAAACATCAGTGCTAGTAAAAAAACCAAGAATTCCCACCTCCCCTTGACTGGCTCCCTTTACTAGCCCTGCAATATCTACAAACTCTATTGACGCTGGGACAGCACGTTGAGATTTGCTGAGATCCGAAAGCACATGAAGACGGGGATCTGGAACACCAACAATACCTACATTTGGCTCTATAGTACAAAAGGGATAATTAGCAGCCTGGGCCTTCCCATTTTCAACCTGCAAAAAGGATATGGCAAAATATCCATAATAGATAAGCCTAATAAGCAAGCATCACTGCTGAAACTGAAAGAGTGAAAGTAAATGAGGGAATCGCAAGAAAACCGGTGTAATTACAATTTAAAAGGGGGAAATGTTGCAAGAGATGCAAAGGACTTGGGTTGTGCTTGGAAAATAGGGAAATAAGAAATTCTTGCCTGTCTTGTTAAGTTTCTTATTTGGGAGGAAGAAGAACAGTTCAAAGCCAAACAAGTGGGAAATAATTTTCCTTCTCAATTTCATTTTTCTTTGACAAGTTAGGCAAATGTTTTGGTTCTTTCTTCCTTTAAAACCAAACAAGTGGAAGGCACTTTCCTTCAACTTCCATTCATTCTGCAAAACTAAAGAAAGAAAAATAGTGACACTTCCCTTGGAATTTCCCTCACGCTACCTTCCCCTTCCTCCCAACCTTTTTTTTTTTCCCATACACAAATTCCAAAGACAGCCTTCATAGCATGCAAATGGGTTAGTTCTCTACTAAGTTCACCAAGGCCGTGTTTCAAGTGTCACTGGTTACAGCATCATCATAATTAGAGGGGAAATGTGAACTCAGTTCGTTAGTCTCTAGAACTGGTATTTGTCCTAAATCCAAACATGCATAAGATCCGTACAGACTGAAAATAGCAGCAGTGAACTATACATCTTATCACCACATGCAAGAAATAGGCCCTCACACATTCTTTGGCTTCAAATATCTTGGGACAGCACTCTATCATAATACAGTTAATAAGCTAGCAAACTACAGACTTTTCCTACTTACAGATGTAGAAGTTGTGTTTTAGCAATCCTATTATCATCGTGGGTCTAGTCATTCCAACTACCAAAGTTTCATTACTGCTTGCCACATGTATGGATAAAATCTTTTTGGAACTTTCTTAGAATTGTACTGAACTTTTCCTTCTTAAATCTAGTTCGCTATGACAGCCCAGACATCTTATTCTTACTCACCAAACGTGTGCTAAGAAAATCGAGGTTCCTGATGGAATAGGATAGGTAAGAAAGCAACTCTGTTAATTGAAAATTTGCTCCCTATCACTGGCAACTATTATCATAAGTAAGAACGCTACACGGGCAACATTAGCAGATTTCAGCAGGAACTTTACACTCTTACTGTGAATCAACATTCAAGCACATAGGATGCCATAGACAAAGAATGCCATACAATGTTCACAATAGACAATAATAAACGTACACATTAACACAAATACATTAGGCATCAATATCAGGTGACCTAAGCTTAACGGCATTCGGTTCGATTAGGATCGTAAATCTAGAGTACATGTGGAGTATGAAAATTTTATGTATAAACTTGAGTATGTATAAAGTTATATGCTACTTGTATATGTAAACAGTGATATAAGATCATACTGAAAACTTTACAACTTGTACATGTACATACATTTCTTACAATTTAGCATATCTAAGAACTTATTTAGATACATAATCAAAATTTTATTGGCAGCTCCAAACCTATATACGAGCATAAATAACATAACATACACATTAACACAGCATCAGGTGACCTAAGCTAAGCTTTGATAGAATTCGGCTCAATTAGGCTCGAGAACAAGCTCATGCTCGAAGCAAGACTAGAACAAGCTCAGTTCGCCAAGTTGTCATTCAGCTCAAGTTCGCTAAAATTTAACAAAGCTAACATTCTAAAGCTCAGGTCGGTTCGGCTCCTTTGCAGCCATAATCACGTCTGAGACGATTCTAATTCGTTAATAGCATTCACAAATAACAACATACGCAGACAGTTACCGCTGTCTCACACGCACAAACACATATATATACAGATGGGGGGGGGGGGGGGGGGGGGGGGGGGGGGGGGGGGGGGGGGGGGGGGGGGGGGGGGACTCACGACGGCGTTGAAGAGAGTAGACTTTCCGACATTAGGGAGACCAACGATGCCGGCTTTCAAACTCATGCTTATCTTTGTCGAGGAGGATGACATTAAACGCCTGCGGAAACCAATGGATATAGAAGGTTCTGCAACAGTATTCCGGAAGTGGAGAGAGAAGAACGGCGACTTCAATGGAAGAGACACGGCTGGAATTAGGTGATGGCATGCTACCCTCGCCATTTGAGAGAGAGAGAGAGAGAGAGAGAGAGAAGAAGAAGAAGATATGCGGAGGGAGAAAAATTATGTAAAATCGTAAAACCTTAGCCTCGCATCTTGGGGGAGGGTTGTTTTAAAAAAAACTCGCTTTTTCAAGACGCGAATTTAAGTCAAAGTAAACTTCTCATCTTCTAACTGCGATTTATGTTCTGAACGGATTGCAACATTTAAGACCAATTTTGTTTTCCTCTCCGAATTTCTATCAACAATCGAGACCGTTTACTTTTTAGAACTCATTTAGTAAATTAGTCCTAAAAGAAAGTACATTTATTTAACAGCGATCGATTTGTGTTTGTAGCACATTTATGCGACGGAATATTGGAAGAGACAAAGTGTGAAACACCGAAACATAAAACTTTAACCCGCACCTGGAGGGGTTGTTATAAGCTTAACTCGCAACTTAAAATTGCTAGTTAAGTCGAACTTGACCTCTTCTCCTCAACGGATTGCTGCCTTTGACGACCGTTTTGTTGGTCTTTTCAAAAAAATTTAAATGATCAGAACCGTTTACTTTTTAGACTTTGTTGAGTACATAAGTCTCGCAATAAATTATGCCTATCGAATAGCGATTGACGTATGTTTGTTAAACGTTTATGCAGCGAAATATTGAAAAAATTAAAGTGTGAACGAATAGCGATGATGTATGTTTGTAAAACGTTTATGCAGCGAAATATTGAAAAAACTAAAGTGTGAAACAACAAATCATAAAACCTTGACCTCGCATTTTCAACAAGATTTGTTAAAGCTAAACGCGCAATTCAGATCACGAGTTTAAGTCAAAGTCCACCTCCCATCTATAACCTGCGATTTGCTTTCTAAACAGATTGCTACCTTTTTATTCCCGTTTTGTTGGTCTTTCCGAACACCTTTCAACGATCAGGACCATTTAATGTTTAGTGCTCGTTGAGTACATAAATCGTGCATAATATTACACCTATTGGATAGTGATTGACTCATGTTCGTAAAACATTTATGTGGCGGAATATTGGGAAAAATAAAGTGTGAAACACTGAATTAACGCCCTTTTTTACAATATAAATGTGTTCAGCAAACATGTCGAAATCTGTCCGATTTGTATGATTTTGTACATTGTCGATGTTCTCCATAAGGTTTAAAAAGTGAACGGTCCCGATTATCAAAATAGGACCAGGCCCACAAACAAGCCGAAGTAGATAAGCTTTGCTTTGCAAGTTCTTTTTTATGAACCTGGGACTTTGCAAGTTATTCCTCTTCTCTCACAACCCTCTCTCCCCTCCTAAATTCCGACTTTCGTCTATACAGTATCTTCGTATTTGTCTGAATTTCTCTCAACGAAACAAATACCTAAACCCATTAATTCAGATAAAAAGTTAAAAAGAAATGACAAAAACATCAATAAAACTAATTGCATCTTCCGAACACGAGATCGGTTAAGAAGTAAGAACACGAGATCGGTTAAAAGGAACACTCGAATCTTCAAGAAGCGAGTTCAAGTACCAGTCAAACTCATATCGTCAAGACGGGAGTTCAAAGTCTAGAACAGCTTCTCTCGACTGACGATAGCAATTAAGCCTATGTGGATCCGTAATTCATGAGCCCATTTGATAATCGCAACAGACTGCATACTACTACTACAACGACACACCTCGATATCACTCTACATCTATAACAATAATGGTGTCAAATCGGCACAAATGATAACACTGCAATTCTCCTTTTCCCAAAGAAGACAGATGAAGACCTACATCCCCAGAAAAACTAGTCCTTGATAGTAGGGTATGACACTTTCATTTGGTAAACTTAATACAGTCAAGACCAAAATTGATAATCTCGTAGATATAAAGAAACTCATCCAACCTAGAAAAGCATTACACATTTCTGATTCCCAGCAAACCTTTCTTCATTTTCTTATGGATGGGGAGTCTCTTTAATCCGAGTTTAAAGCATACGACCAAAAGAAAAAAGTACAACATAAATCCAACACCTGGTTTCATTCACAACCATTCATCGCTAAATGCTCATCTCCTTCCATCGCCTCGGTGCCTTCTATCACGATCACGACCATCATCTATTTCTCTGCTTCTCTTCTGGTGATAATCCCGTTCCTCCTTACCGTCTTTACGACCCTCGCTTTCTGCACTCTTCTTTTGGTAGCTTGACTCCTCTCTCGTGTCTCGTCTATTATCATCACCATTCAATCTTTTACCACCTTCGTCCTCCTTTCTGTCTCCCCGCCTGTCAATTTCTGAACTTCTCTTTCTATAATCTTGCTCATTCCTCCAATCTCCGCTACTACCACCATCTGCGCTCCTCTTTCTAAAATCCCGGTCATCTCTCCTTCCATCATCTCTACTGGCATGTTTGTCTACATACTTTCCTCTATCCCTTCTATGTTCATGATATCCTAAGTCCCTCCTAGATTGACTAGTTCTGCTTTCATGGTTCCTTTCATGCTCCCTATGTTCTCTACTTCTGTCACGATGCCTATCGCGTGACTTCTCATCTACACTTCGGCTTTCCCCTTTTAGTTTCTCAGTATGGTCTTCACCTACGTGTACGCTACCTCTCTTTTCCCGTTGTGGACTTCTAGCACTGTCCTCATCAAATACCATATCAAACCTCGAATTATCGTCTCCACCACGTTGTCTGTTATCTTCTTTTAAGGCGTATTTAGAAGGTTGGCTTTTGATGGCGGTATCCCCTGTGCAGTCCTTCGCAACGTGATCTGGAGCACCACATTTGAAACATCCTTTTCCTACACAAAAAGGGTTCACAATGTTAGCTGGTTGCATTTATTAAGAGTAGTTCTGATAATGACAATGAATTGCAGTAGTTATTGATTGTGAAGTAACCACGGAACAAAGCCCAGAAGGAAGACCAGAGAATATACACAAATGGACAAACCCCTTTGTTTTCCATTCAAAAAGAGAAACCATACATTTCGACATGATCATTATCATATGTACCTTTGCCACATGAGAAACGTAGCCTTACGTTGGCTACTAAAAGCTGTATAAGAGAATGACAAGGAAACATTGACTTAACAGAATTAAAACTAGATGAAACCTAAGCAAAAGAGAAATGAGATGGTCACGATTTAAATCCATAAGTACCAACCGAAAAGGAAATGCCAATAACTGCAAAACAGATGTCATTAGCCTCAATTAGGTATACAAAAGTATGAGGGCAGATGAGAAGTGCACATTTTGGAAATGCGCTATTTGTCATTCTTTTCATCTTAAAGACAGCACACAAGGCTGTAATGGCACGATCCATAAACAGACTACTTTGTTGAAAGTCGAAACGCATATCAAATAGGTGCATTATTATCCTGGCTACAAAAACTGGAGACTGACAACTACACCAGGCCCCTAATCAATCTGTGTACTGCTCTAGGAGAAAACAAACAGCATTAAACGAAGAACTGTACAAAACACGGTAATAGCTGCCCAGCAACTACTCATTGATTGCATTTTGGACTGGGATCAGCCCATTTTCTTGTGCTGATTGTACTTTGATCTGGGTATTTTAGACCCAGTACGGGTGTTTGGGCTTCAGCCCTTTAGATGGGCTTTGCCCCATATGGGTGTCCCTTGGTTGATTTCATGCTAACCTCGGGTTTGGGTCTCGGGTGGGCATAGGATTGTCCTTAGCGTTGTATTCTCTATTGGGTCTCGGGTTAGGGATGCCATCATCCCTTGCTCCTATTAATCTTTGTAACTCAGAGCTTAATAAAAAAATAAATTGCCTTTCAAAAAAAACTACTCATCGATACAATCTACTAGTATCTCACCTCTAGCCATTTGCCCACGTCTGAATTGGGACCACAATTTTGATACACTTTGACTAAAATCTACGTGTATCCTTCGGTCATCAATTAATGCATTGTCCATCTGCCACGAAGATATGGATGAATCAAGGTAAGCAAACCCAGTTTTGAAACAAGTACGATTAGGCAGGTTGGCAACTAAAAGCAGACAGGATTTAAGAATATAGCTGAATGTTTAAAACATGATAAGCAGCAAATTTCGTTAACCACAAAAGATGATATATAGCTTTTGCTGCCTTTATGACATAACCCTCACTTGCTGTATAAATTATACTAAAAAAACCTACTTCTGCGTTCTAAAATATAAACAATAAGTGGTTATTCGCACCTGGATACACTCAACCCCACAAAGAGAAAACAAGGAGACACAAAACCAAAAAGCTAATGCATCAGTACCTAGGCTCAGAAATAGAAGTTTCACCACACTTATTTCCCAAATAAAACTGCAATCTATCACCCATCGAACATCAACTCACAGTACACATGATCCAATAATGTTTTTTTTTTCCTTTTGGAAGAATGAGAACAGCATATTGTCTACTGTAGAGTAACACTAAATGCCCAGATAGAAACAAAGGGGACATAACAGGACCACTTAAAACTTCAGATAATCTACACAGCAGGAAACCTGGAAAATAATCTGAACTTCAAGAGATTGGAGAGGAGGGTATGAAAACCCTTCCAAATCAGGATCCTGACAGAAGTATCACTAGTTAAAACTACTATACAGGACTCTACATTCACCAAGTAAAACCCCAAGACAGCCATAGCATTACAAGCTCACTGTTTTACACATTTGTCATTAAAGATGCATTTTTAATCTTTACATGCAAACCCAATCGAACTGAAACCTGCATAAACTTATTGGTTGCACGATACACAAGCATGGAATGCCTACAAAAGGTGCTTGGTAAAATAATAGTCCGATGATTCAACATACCTTGAAATATGCTTGTTCACAAGACTCCGTGCTTTCAAATTCTGGCAGAAAAAGAACGGAGGAAAAAAGCAAGCAGTCAGGTTACGCTACACCAACAAAGGAGAAAAAGGCTCAGGTGATCCAAATAGTGCTTAAGACTGTTATTATCTTGCTAAGGTGATGAATGCTAACAGTTGAGTGGAGCCGCTACGAGAAAGAACTATCATTGGGTCAGTATGTACAAATTTAGTACAGTGAGGCTCGGAAGCTTGGTGGTATGCGACAATCTTAAGTGTTTCACATTAACTGAACCCCTACTCCGCCATGTGTGTATTAGCTCTGATGCACCCTCCCCTTGCCAGACAGTTCTAAAGGATAAGATCTCCCCGAGGGAACATGTCATGTAAGCTATTAGAAAATATCGAGTTGATCATGCTATAATTAAGTCAAGATATCCGAATCATCATTGCTAGAAAAAAATCTACATCAATGTCTCCTTTCCTCAGCTCTCCAAAAAGTCAAAGGCCAGGAAGTTGGAACAGACTACTTTTCCACAATGACTCGCAAGCCAACATACTATAGAAAACAATTTCTAACTCTACTAACAGCTTACTTTTCACGATGACTTGCATGCCAACGTACTTTCATATCCATTTTGAAAATTACGGTAAGCTACTGAACTCATATTCAGAGAAACATCACACTGATCACTGTGGGGATCCAAAATAAAGGTGCTGACATTTTGCCTTTCCAACGCACACCTCAAATAAGATATGAAACAAAATTAATCACCAATCGAAAGGGAAAAAGGTAGTAGTGGCCAATTAAAAGTTGGCCTTGAGTTTGATTTGTTAAGCTTCAAGTCAGGGTGAGAGAGAGAGAGAGAGGTTGATAACACTCACCAATGAAAGCATAGCATAAGCTATCTCCAGTCTTATAATCCCTGATAACTTCAGCCCTGACATCATTTATTTGTAATAAGCAATAAATCTCCGACATGGCAATCAAATATAGCAAAAGTCCAAGATTTAAGAAATTACGATGTCACAGTTCCGAAACGTGAAAAGATAGTATGCAAATCCTCATCCTGCATTTAACATTAAACAAGCTGATGAATAAAATGACCTTAAGATAACCAACTGCAGTGAGAACCAGCCATAGAATGAGTATCATAGGCTATACAATAAGCGGCTGATTGGATGGTTAAAACTCTTACTTCAGTAACTGGATTTAGTTTACAGACAAACAGCACATTTTCAGGAGGCTTTATGTCAGCATCTGGAATGTCCCCTATCTGCAAAGCACATACAACTTCAGCAAAACTGTTCAAGTAGGACTACTAAACCAGATATTATGTAATATGCTTACACTCTCGAGTACGACTGCACTGGAATGTGCACCCTTTTCTCGGAGAACCTCCTCAAGTTCCAATACACTTAATTGCTCGTCCATGGGGACCCAATCATCTTCCAGTCGCACATCTTCTTCAACCTGAGCACAACGTAAAACACAGCTCTGAATGATGCAGGAAAACACATTGTAAACAGTAGCATATGCAAAAGAATCGAAAATCAATTACAGACTAATCTGGTAAAAAGTGACCAATTTTATACACATTTCTATTATTCGAATAGATTACAATATTGTGTCCATGTTGACTGATTCAAGTTACATTCCAAAACCTGATTCCTGGACAATCTCATATAAATGAAGCGTTTCTTGATTTGTCTTTTTTCTTTCCCTTCCTTTTCTTAAATCACAGGATTAGGAAGTGCACTGTACAACAATATCCGAGAGTAATGCTAACGAGGAAAAACTGTGTAAAAAACTGGTGGCATCATCCACAATCCACGTCATACTTAATAAAAAATTCAAACTTCAAACTTGCACCACCCTAAAGAAAACATATTTTCTGTTAAGAAAAGAATTTAATACAAGAAAGTTTAATAAGAGTCGCTAAGATAAATCCAGTTGAAACCACCTTTAAACCATCTAACAGAAAAATACAATAAAGATGAAATTGTTCACGTTATGGTTTTCACTTTTGATAGAAAAGTTCTTGTTTCAGAGATTCATAAGAATGAGTCAAAAATTATGCTTCCAAACAAAAAGCACCTTCAAACATACCACAAAAATTCACATCAGTTTCGCATGATCCTTCTGGGAAATTGGGTTGTATTATATATTGTGGGGAAGTTCCGCAGTCGTATTAGCCAGAAATGATTCTTTTTTATTTTCAATTGATTTCAAGCAGCCTGAGAAATGGAGGGGAGAAAGGAATCCTTAGTCGTACATTACCTCATCTTTTGGCTTTCCTTCAGGCGAAGAGTCTGGAATTAACTCAGCTAGCTGTGCAGGATCTTCAAAAGGATCATCTAGTATGTATGTGTGTTTGATTCTGTTAATTGACATAATCATTAGTATGTAGTCAACCAAAACCAGAAATAAGTGTACGTATCATATACAGAGCAAGTGGGAATGAACCGTATGTTTTTGTATGGCCTGCTCTTATCGTCCACATAAGCTTCATTTATCCTCTGGAGTGTTTCAAGCCCTTCTGCTACCTCCCCAAAAACCTATGAAGGTGAAGAATTTCATATCGAAATATCACTCACAAAGTTATAATTCCCAATCAAATAAAAATCCTTAAATTACGGTAACTTCCACTTTTTCATAAAAATACGTGTTTGCAACATCTCTGGCCAGGTCCAAACTAAGGACAAAATGCTAAAAACATCCTTTACTAGCTTAATGAAATGAATATTTAACCAAATACTATGAAGCCTAAGGTTCAGGATGAGGCCTCACAGTGTGCTTCCCATCAAGATAGTCCAGATCGTCACGCAGAGTGATATAGAACTGAAACAGGGAAAAAAAAAAAGGTATTGTGAGCTCACAAACGTGATATATGCCAAATTTAATAGTCCAAGTGCATAACCCCACAAGTAAGATTGATAGTGATACCAATATTCGTGCATAATCCCACGAGTGAGATTTATAACAATATTATATAGGAAAAGGGAACTCTTAACTACAAAATTCTAATAGGTCAGGAAGAAATCAAACCACATCTAGTCAGATACGAAGTTTTATCCAAATCTATAAGGCACAAAATAATAGAGAATATGTGGAAGTTCTCTTATCAGTTTTCAACCCAAAAAAGGAAAAAAAGACCATACCTGAGAAGCATTAAGATTCTCTCCAGCACTAGCCATTGCAACTGTGCCCATCTTAGTGTGTTTTAACTCCAAGCGAATTTCATCCCCAAAAAAGCGAGCCTGGTCACCGTATAAGAACCTGAAGGTGCAAGAGGTCAAAATGAGCATTTCATGTTCACATAAACAAAATCTGACCTAGATCCAAAAAATAGATCAGCTTGATGAGGAACGACACAAAAGAAGAAGAGAGACGTGTCCTAATCAAATCCAACAATCAGAGAAATGTGAAGGTGGTGCTCATTCTTTAAGAAAAGTGGGGGCAAAGAACAACTCTTAAATACCATAGGCTTCTTTTTGTCACATACATTGAGAAGATGTTGCTCAAGGTTTCAATATTGGTTGTGTCTATGTATTTCGTGACATGAAAGAGAGTCAGTCAACCACAATTCTAGATGCCTAACTTTGGTAAGGCAAATAGACAAATAGTTGCTATGTTCTATGAAAATCAACATAAATCCAAGAGAGGGATCGGCCTTGTGTTTAATCCTGACTTTGCAATTCCATAATAAGATTTTCTGTTATACAAACAAAACTTATATATATATATATATATATATATATATATATATCACCCAACAAAAAATTATTTCAATTTTCTGTTAGTTTTTTAGCATTTTCTGTTGCTAGAAACTGATACTAAATTCCAGTTTGGTGCTAGATATTATATTTCACAACTTTGTCACATGTTTTCCGGTTGCATTTGCCCTTGCTACCAAAAGTTCAAGTCATAAGTCCATCCAAGTTTTCAGAGCTATAAACATTCATTTAAACTCAATATACAAACTCCCTTACTTATAAACGGAATCTCCACCAGCCCCTCTTCCGGTAGGATCGCCTGTTTGTGCAGTAAAATCCTTCTGAACCGTGTGAAATAAACAACCATTGTAGTATTTAATCCTGCATCACCAACACGGGAGAAAAGAGGTATGTTACTGATGTAATCTACAGCTACAGATGACATCTAGTGACGATATCTTCTCCAACCACATTACATTGATTGTTTCAAAAGCAGATCAGTTTAATATAAGTTATATTTGAAAAAAGGGCAGAAAAAACAAGTCTAGTATAAGAAAAAAGGCCATCGAAATAACCAATGCGTGGCAAATGAAATACGATAGCATACGTCGAGAGTAGTTCAATGGTTCTTTCGTTTCCTTGTCTGTTGTCTCCATGTTCAAAAAGCACAGATGGTCATCTAAGTAACAAAATCATATAACATACACTAGACATTGACTGAAAAATACTCCAAATTCAGATTCAGAGGAAAATGAGAACCTAAAAAATCACTAGATTTTAGTTTTAAAACGGGATCCCTATCACAATCCCAAATGAAAATGAACTGTGTCTAAACCGACCACCGCATATAAATGAATGACTCTGGGTGAATAAAAAGACAACAAGGGCTTCTCCATCTGCATATTTATTTAGTTACATAGGCAACATCTCGAAATAATCAAAGAGCGGATCTAATATTATAAGTAGGAATGATTACTCCTTTAGTCCTCTTTGTATAATTTATAATGCTATAAATATATACTTATGCCATTAACTACTATGAAACCCCAACAGACAAATTCCAGAACCACACAACTGCCAAACCTTGAAAACATGACAACCCATCTAAGAGTACTACGCCAGTAAAGAAAGTATTGTAATTAACCTCGTAGAGTGCTGATCTATGCCACATTTACATAAATTTCACTAGGCAATACGTGCTTTGGCCGTTAGAGTAGAGGTACATCAGAGATTCAGAGTTATTAATGATGCAAGCCATACAAACAAATAGTCGTTCAACAAAAATAGACAAACACCTGTGGTCGTTTACCTATTAATCCAACTAAGAAGTTGCGGAGCAAACGTCTCTAACCCATAAGTATCCGTTCATAACTAAAACAATTTCAGAGCCAGCCACCGTCTCAAACTTCAAGAAAACTCTGTTGTTAGGTTAATTTTAAAAAATTAATGCCTTGGACTGGTTGAATTGCACATCCCTTAAAATTCCGCATCCGTCCTTGCGCGGTTACCATAGTTCCGAGTGGTGACAGTAATGTAAGAAGAGTGAGACGGTGGACAACTCTATAAGGTGCCTTTTTCTTTGGTAAGCAACTCTGTGAGGTTTTTGGAAGGAAAATTCCCCGTATCTCTTCGTTTTTGCTTTCGTATCAGAATTGTTTGCAGGGGTAGTCTAAAATTCAGAGTCGTACTTTACTTGTATACATCTTGTGTATCGTGTCTAGCATTCCTCGAAACAAACAAGTTTACACACATAGGCGTTACAAAGCGCTCTCTCTAATTTCCACTGCTATATAGAAAACAAACGGAAAGGGATTCAAAGAAAAGGAAGCCAGAGAATCGAATAACCGTGTGTGGATGCTTACTTGCAGAGCTTTAAGAAGTTCTTGGTGGTCAATGGACAGAGATCCGTGTGCAAGTCCACAACGATGTCTCCTAAGCTCGTCACTATCAAAACCGACATTGAGAGAGAGAGAGAGAGAGAGAGAGAGAGCTCTATGAGAGAAAGACGGCCGGTGGATATCTTAAATAGGGCTCTAACAACGGCGGTCCACGAGCCCGTGAGTCGGCGACTTCCTCCGTTCCCGACCGGGTCGGTGATTGGGCTGTATATGTTGGGCTTAGGGCCCTTTCGGTTTTAGAGGGTGAATTACACTGGCTTGCCCTGAGGTTTTCTTTCCATAATAGACTGCCTACTAATGTTACGGAAATGACAGTTCTTCCCCTTCTCTTCTCCCTTCTCACCTCCGCCACCACGGCACACTACACCTCCACTGTGTCACAACCAAGGTTTTTAACATCATTTCGGACATGGTACTGAATTTGTCACCAGAACCGTACGTACCAATATCGGTATGTTACAAGGTATCGTTTTCGAATTTTTCGTTAAAAATAAAAAAATATTATGTACATATAGTTATAACCTTGTTTTTTCTATTACTTTAAGTCGTTAAGTCCTCGTAGACTATTGGAATTTTAAAAAATTCACTTAAAACATTTACTTTTAATAATCAAAATATAGCTTCCATGGCATAAATTGCACTTACAGTGTCCGCTAGTATAATTTTCCTCGTCTATTCTCTTTCCGTCAAAATCAACTGAAACCCCCTTAGTATCTCGATCCCAATCTCTCACCCCCGCCAAATCTCCTCACCCTCGCTCTTTAAAACCACTCGCAAAAACCCTAAACTCCTTCAACCCCGGCCCCTTCAACGTCACCGCCATCATTGGCCCCAACGGCTCAGGCAAGTCCAACCTCATGGACGCCCTCAGCTTCGTCCTCGGCGTCCGCATGGGCCAGCTCAAGGGATCCCAGTTGAAGGACCTGATCTACACCTTCTATGACAGGGAGAAGGAGCAGCGAGGGAGGCGAGCGTTTGTCAGGCTCGTGTACCAGCTGAGCAACGGGGCTTGAATCTTCTTCTGGGTTCTGTTTGCAAATTACCAGACGAAATCTCCGGTAAACCCATCTCGGCCGAGATCGTCCGGATTAGTCGGTACTGACTAGAAAAGCCCGATATTTAGACCACGACGGTATTGAAGGCTTATGGTACCGGAATCTCACAAATTCGGGACACACCGGCCGGTACGGAATGTGATTCACAACCTTGGTCACCACCGCGACCATAGATACACGGTTCTCTTCCTCCCATCCCTGGTCTTCCCCCCTCCCTCGCCAGTGCCAAAATGATCCAACTTTGTAAAGTTGATTGTTGTAAAGTCAATGTTTTCGTCTTGTCATCACTATAATCATCGGTGTCTTTTCACTCTCAAGTGTCGTCACCTATTCTTAAAAGACTCACAGTGTATTAAAAAATGAGTTGTGCAATACATCGTGTAGTATTCGTGTGTATATTCATACACAAATTTTAATTTCTTATTGGATCTAAGACCATTGTATAAAAGGTCAACTGTCATTGAGTGGAATAAAGTGAAAAATATCTTAAGGAATGGCAATACTAGTTGTGCGTTGAGACTCAAAAATGACTTCTCGTTATTAGGAGTTCTAACGACTCTATGGTATCTTCTCAGGCTATTAGAGTGTTTATTATTTTCACATGTAAAATTCTGACTATAGTTTTTAGGTGCCAGCGTCCATCATTTTACATAGGTTTCCTAGGGGAAAAAAAAACACAGACTGTTACTGCAAATATGGTATCGGAACTCCAAAGGTGCAAGGCTTTTAGTTCTTAAGAAAAAACATAAAATGTGCTTTCACGCCTTTAATTCATTAAATTATTATAAACATTAGCAAACAACACGTTGACGCCCCTAAAGTCTTAGAGTTCTGTTTAAGTTGATCCGATACACTTATATTTCCGTTGCGGTTCAACGAGTGTCATAAAAGGAATAAATTACTCAACGATTCATAAATCACTTATTTGTCTCAATTATCTTACAACTCCACCGCAAAAAGTATGTCATAAGAAGATGTTCAAGATCACAACCCCAATTATGAAAAGATAAAGGCTTTATTTGATTGAGAGTTTAGTTTAGTTTAGTTTTGGTAGTGAGTAGAGAGAGAAAGAGGGTAATGATGGGAAATAGGGGTAATGATTGGAGAGAGATAAGAAAGTAATAATTGGAGAAATAGGGTAATGATTGGAAAAAGAAGTAGGGTAATGATTGAAAAACAAAATCAAAATAAAGTTAACAAACGAACATAGCCAAACTCTGTCCTTTAAAATTAATCGAGATATACGCAAACTCCCTTTATTATTACTCCCTCCGTCCTATATTGTTTGGACTTTTTCGATATTCGCATCATTTTTTAAACTCTTATATCTCTAAATTTATGATATTTTTTATAATTTTGAAAACTTTGTATTATAAATCTAATCGAGAACTATCAAACAAGATCCATATTGCACATTGTTGGAGATTCATGTTGGAAGATATAAGTGATTGAAAACTGACACAAATATCGAAAAAGTCCAAATAATATGGGACGGAGGGAGTACCAAATAAAGGTTTTTGAAAGCCACAAAATCAAAATTCAACTCCAAATACAATACACCATCAAATGGACCCCTCCATGAGACCGGCCTTTGGGATATTGCATGACCCCTTTTTTGACACTTAAAAGTTTCTACTAATTGATTGATAAAATACGTTTCGCACCCTCTCTCTCTCTCCCTCCCTCCCTCCCTCCCTCTCTAGAGTCTAGAGACGAATTGCAATCACTCGTCCTTCATATCCAGGGGCCAAGCCGTCTGGGTACATATATTTATCAACGACTCTGCTTCAATCCATCAACCAAATTTTCTTTATTCCCTTACAAATTCCTGCGTCCAATTTAATCCGCATATCTTATCCCCTTCTTCAAAGTATCCACGCAAGCCCTAGAAATTTTCCTCCCGGGTTCTCTCATACTTTATTTCTTTTTTTTCCCTAACTGTAGTTAATCGTTGTTGGGGAGGATTTTGTTGTTCCCTTTGTTGTTCCAGTAGAAGCGTGTAGAAATGGATGGATTTAGTATTCAAGAATCTTCCAACCTTCAAGATATTGACCAGTTCGGCGCGACTTCGAAAGGTTCATTGCGTTTTATCAGTTGATATTTTTCACTATGGGGTTTCAAAAGTGTGATCTGTGTCGCGTTAGTGGATCTGGGTTTCAGTTACATAGTACGAACCTATGCTTCTATTTAATTTGTGTAGGTTTTTTTTACTGTGGTAGATTTGTATAGTTGTTTTGTTCGTTTCCAAATATTACTTTTACATGTTGAAATCAGAAGAGAAGAGTACAAGAAATTATGGTTGCGCCGTGTTCTTTTTTCCGGTTTTGCTATTGTTAGCCCGGTGGGCTGACGATAAGCACGGCAAGAAAAACACGTGTTTCTATGTATTTTTTACACCTTTAATACACATTCATATACTTACTATTGTCGGCCCATTGGGATGATTTTAGAATTTCCTTCTTTTTATTACTATCTTTGTATTTGGTTTTGGACTTGAACTTGATCAATAGAGTTAAGGCAGTTAACTCTATGAGTTAGAGTTATTGACAAACAATCAAGAAGTTAGAGTTATTTAATTTATCCCCTTCATCCATTCACTGAAGTCATGTGAAATTAAACAGTTGCTAAGCTAAAATTTATAAATGATTGGTTGTTTTAACTGTGCTATGCCACTTTTTTTAGGAATCTTTTTGTGGTATTAGTCATTGAAAGGCTTGTCCATGAGATTATTAGTGTAATCTTCCAGAGTACATTCGGGAAGGCAGACAGACGTTCTTGGATAGAATAGCATTTTCCACAGATTGAGTTAGGAATGTTTAATAAGCAACCATGATGCTACACAAATTGTATATACGAGTGTGGAAGGAACGCAATAGTAGACGTAAAACTAACTCGAAATTTGTGAAATGTGCGTCAATTGCTAAATATTTTGGCATTACGACAGGGCTGTGGACAGTGGTTAGCAAGATCCACGTTAAACAAAATGCAAGTTTTGAAGTTATTTGGATAGGTTTGGGTGTTTTCTTTGTTATCAATTGGAATATTGGATTATTATTCCCAAAGCAAGTCTCCAGCACTGATTTAAAAGTATTGACTCTTGTTCCATGATTTTGGGCTATAATGATACATGACTTTTGGATCCGTAGTAATGTAAGCTTTATCGTAATTGACTCTTGTTCCATGATTTTGGGCTTAAATGATACACAAGTGACTTTTGGATCCGTGGTAATGGAAGCTTTATCGTAGTTATGTTCATGTGTTTATGGGTCCAGTTTGTATAATTTTATGCTTTCCGGTTTTCTTTTCTGACATTGTTTGCCCTCACTCCCCAGACACGTAACTGGATGGTTTTTAGATTGACTTGTTCTTCACCATGGATTGGTTTAGTTCTCCAATTTTGTTCCCTTTTGAAATGCAGAAGATACAGTATTCGATGCATCCCAGTATGCATTTTTTGGAAATGATGCTGTTGAAGAAGTTGAGTTGGGGGGACTAGAAGACGAGGAAGATGCGTTTCCGCCAGTTGGGCCTGATGATGAAGGGTATCCTCCATTGGATCGAGAAGAGGTTATTTTATGCTTTATTCTATTGGTTTAGTGTTGAACAGTTTTTTTTTTTTTTGTTTGTTTGTTTGTCTGTGCATGTTTTGTATTACCTAGTTTCCAGATTAAATCCTATTTCTCTGTCTTTGCTTCAAATCTTACATTTTGGTTGGAAATTCTTCATATCCTGTACTACTTTTTTTTTTTTTTTTTTTCGGGAAAAAGCTGAGTACTTTGGGTTCAGTTAAAGTTGGGTGTATGTTTGATACCCATTGAGGATGTCGGTACTGCCCTCTTTCGTTTTGTCCATATTTCACCTTGTGCCTAATTCATAGTTTTTGCGACTAAATGTCATCTTTCTCTTCCTTTGTAGGGTGCGGTTTTTGGATCCTTATCTGAAATCGATGATCTTGCCACCACATTTTCAAAGGTTGGTTTCCATGAACTTTGGAGTTCTCTTGCACGAATTTCTTGGGATAATTGGTAAATTTGTACCTTCCATTGGAGAATTGTACTTTGTTTTGCACAGTATCCTTATTGTGGAAGATATTAGAAAGCAATTGACACCTTTCAAATTTTGGAGGACGGGGGAAGCTTCTAGTTCCGTATCGTATAGAAAACCGATGCCTTATTATGGTATTTTTTGCTGGTGTCATTAATATGTTTTGGCCTTGTAGAATCACTTTTCTTTCTTCCTGGTTTTGTTTTTCTGCTTTCTTTAGTCATTGTCAGGTTGCAAAATATGCACCCTATATGTAAGATCAATATGCATAGTTAGTATTCACATATAACTGGTGAAATCCCAAGAAGAGTGGTTCTAGATGTGCAATAATAACAAAGCCTTGTCAATATGAAGCCTTATTGTGTATGTCATGTTGGTGACAAGAGTGTAAAGGCTGTACAGGTAACTAGTGCATATGAACCTCTGAAAACTTCATTTATATTGGGTGTTGCGTACTGGTACCAACCACAAAATTGTTTATTTGAGTTTAGAAGTAATTTTGTTTGTTTTTTATCAGTACATTGTCTGTTTCTTTTTTCTATACTTATGAGATACTGAGCTTATACTATTCTTGGGGCGTCGCAGTATTATTGTGACTAGAATATACCATCTCTTGCTCTTATTTTCTCGTTCTTCGGTCCCGTGCCAGCATACGGGCAACTTGCTGCACTCACCTAATCTTTGGTGATCAAATTCCATCGTCCACTCTCGGGGGCCCAATCAAAGCCGAAGCCCCGTATGGATTGGCCTCATGAGAGTTGATAGCACCTTGGAGTTTTCGAATCTGAGGCCTGAGAGGGAATAAGTTTTCTAGGGAGCTGTTTACTTTTGCAGCTCTGCTTTGGTGGGATAGTTTATAGCTATGTCCATTCTAAAGGAAAATGAGAACCAACCTTATTTGATAGGGGCCCAACTTCTATGATATCTGAGTTACCATTATTATGTTTCTTGTTCTTTGTTTATTATGTTACTGTATTCCTGCTTCTTGATTTCTTTGTTCATTTTGGTTTCTCCTCAGCTAAAGAAGATTGATAATGGACCAAGAAGTGCAGGAGTTATTGATGATAGAGGCTCCAGAGAAAGTAAGTGCATCTTTCACAAAGTTTTCCATGTAATAGCATTAATACATTATTTGAATTTAAGATTGCACTTGTTCAAACAAAAACATTGTTATTACTTAGTGTAGTATACTGTTTACAGTAGGGAGCTGTTGGGTCCTTGTCCCAACCTTTTTTTGTCACCTTTCTGACCGTAGGCCTAAATATTGAATGCTTGGTTAAAAGTCGAAGCCACAGGTAGGAAAGTTGGCAATAGTGTGGCAATAGTTGCAGTAGGGACTTGTCTTAGGTTTGATCCAGCCGTATTATCTTTAGTGGGTTAGGCCTAACCCCCCTGACTTATTTTTTTGAACATTTTGGCGATGACATGCCTTTGTTTAAAGTGCTCATCGACGCCTACTCACGTTGAGTCAAACTCTTAACTGCCATCATTTAAAAAATAATTATTCAGAATTTCTTGGTTTCTGGAATTTTCATACTCCCTCTGTCCCATTTCATTTGCCCATGTTTCCATTTTGAGCTGTCCCAAATGTTTGCTTCATTTCTATAAATATCCACCAAACCAGGGGCAAAACTCCCAATGTTTGCATCGAAGTAAATACTCGAGTTTAATTGTGGGGTAGTTGCGGATGTTTAAACTTTTGACTTTAACTCCTTAAAAAGTTGGATTCTCCATAACAAGCAAACAAATTACTAAATTAGGACGGATGGAGTAGCATATTTTCTGGTGTATAGACCTACATCAGAACAAGATTTCCTGGCGCATCTCTTTAATGGCTAGTACTTTATGTATCCTTACAGGACGTTGTGTACTTTCTGATGCCTGAACCTGCATTTAGCCAAATCATCCCTTCATGTGGATAAATGCTAAATATCGACCATGTTGTCTGACTTGATCCCATCCTCTGTCACGACCAGAAACCAGAAGAAGTGAACATTGGGGTTGTGCTGAGAAAAACAAGAAGGAAGAAATCAATTGCCCTGGTCTCTGTCTCTGTGTGTGTGTGTGGGGGGGGGGGGGGGGGGGGGGGGGGGGGGGGTGTTGATTGTACTTGGCGTTCTCTGTATTGTAGCCAAGGAAAAGCCTAGTTGGCGACTCAGAGGATATAGGATGTTGTGGTTGAGGGGATTATTGGCTAATTGTATGACAATATCTATTTCCAAATGATTTCCGCGGTGCATGTCGATATGTATTGTGTATGAGCCCTTTATCATGATGTTCATTGTTCTTATCTGTTTCAATGAACTACATTAAATTGGACTTTTGATCAATCTTCAGTTGGTTGTAGTTTAACAGCTAAATGTTAGTTTAACAGCTAAATGTTCCTTAATCCTTATAGGTTCCTCTGCCGCTGAATGGGTACGAGAAGCAGGTTTCCCCAACTGGTTTGATCAGCAAACACTTGATTCAGATGGCACTGAGGAAGGTATAACACAGTTATCACAACCATATTCTTCTTCTGCTCGTATTCCGGAATCAACATCTTTGTATCGAACATCTTCCTACCCCGAGCAGCAACACCAGCAGCAACACCAACACCAGCATTTTTCCAGTGAACCAATTCTTGTACCGAAATCTGCATATACTTCTTATCCTCTTCCTGGAGGTGTATCTCAACAAGCTTCGCCAAATTATCATTCACGCCACCCTCATATGCCCCATCATCCTGGTGGGCCCCAGATGCCGATGCCTTCATCCAACCTCTCTCCCTTTTCTAACCCTCAGCTTCAGTTGTCTGCCTTACCTCCTGGCGCACAATTTGGTGGAAATTTGCCCCAGTATAAATCTCCAGGTCTCTCTGTTAATGGGCGACCACAGAACCAATGGGTCAATCAAACGCATTTATTTCCTGGAGACCGTTCCAATCTGGTGAACAATTTGTCACCGCAGCAATTCCCTCACCAAAATGGTTTAATGCCACCAGGCCCACCACAGTTAATGCCTCAGCCGCAAGCACATCAACACAGATTGCATCATCCATCTCAACCATCATACGGTCATCTGTCAGGGCTTCCATCTCAACTATTTAATTCCCATCTTTCTCCATCCCCCAAGTAAACAAGCTGGAAGCAGTTCTTGGGTTGGGTCATTTGAGAGATCAAAGCCCTAAATTTCAAACAGGTAGACAGATCTTCCGGTACTCTCAACAGGGCTTTGATACCCGTAGCTTTGGGTGGCCACAGTTCAGATCCAAGTATATGACATCGGATGAAATTGAGAATATTGTTAGAATGCAGCTTGCGGCAACGCATAGTAACGATCCATATGTAGACGATTATTACCACCAGGCTGGTCTTGCAAAAAAGTCTTCTGGCGCAAAGTTGAGACACCATTTCTGCCCAACCCAACTAAGGGATCTTCCTCCCGGAGCTCGTAGTAACACTGAGCCACATGCTTTTCTCCAAATCGATGCTCTTGGGAGAGTTTCATTTCCTTCTATCCGTAGGCCGCGGCCACTTCTTGAGGTGGACCCGCCAAATTCATCTGCTGCTGGGTGCACTGACCAAAATCCATCTGAGAAACCCTTGGAACAAGAGCCAATGCTCGCTGCTAGAGTAGCTATAGAGGATGGCCTCTGTCTTCTCCTTGATGTGGACGATATTGACCGCCTCCTACAGTTCAACCAGCTACAAGATGGTGGAGCTCAGCTGAAAAGGCGGCGACAGGCCCTGCTCGAGGGGCTGGCGGCGTCTCTTCAACTGGTTGATCCACTTGGCACTAATGGCCAAACTGTTAATTTATCTCCTAAGGATGATCTGGTATTTTTACGACTAGTCTCTCTTCCCAAAGGCCGGAAGCTTCTCTCAAAGTACCTTCAACTTCTTCTTCCCAATGGTGAGCTAATTCGAGTAGTCTCCATGGCAATTTTCCGTCATTTGAGGTTCTTGTTTGGTGTTCTTCCTACTGATCCACAAGTAGCTGAAACAACCCTTAACCTCACAAAAACGATATCTTCTTGCATTTGTGGGATGGAGCTTAAGTCACTAGCTGCCTGTCTTGCATCTGTGGTTTGTTCGTCAGAGCACCCTCCACTCCGCCCCATTGGAAGCTCTCTTGGAGATGGGGCTTCTGTCATCGTGAAATCTGTTCTTGAGAGGGCAACCGAACTCCTAACTGATCCTCATGGGACTGAAACCTGTAGTGTGCCCAATCGGAACTTTTGGCAGGCCTCTTTTGATGAATTCTTTGGGCTTCTGACCAAGTACTGTTTCAACAAGTACGATACTATTATGCAGTCATCAGTTGTGCAGTCCTCGCCTGACCTAGGTGTTATTGGGGCAGATGTAGCTAGAGCTATCAATAAGGAGATGCCTGTGGAGCTCTTACGTGCAAGCCTTCCTCATACTGATGACCAACAGCGAAAGCTCCTATTCGAATTTTCACAACGCTCCATGCCTGTTTTAGGATCTAATGGTCATGCCGGAGGGAGTGGCGGCACATGAGTGCTGCTTTTTTTTTCAACAAGAAGGGAAACGACTCGTGAAGCATGTGAAAAGGATATCTGATGGCCGATGATATTCTGGAGTACTGGTCCACACATTGTCTTCATCGGAATAAGTTGTGGACATACACGGAGTTGGAAGCATTTTAGCATTTTAGATTTACATGGTTACTCTTTGGCGAAACTTCGAAAGCATTCTGTGTCTATTTGTGTGTGCTGGAACTTTGCTGTTAGTGTTATCCTAGTTTTTTCAAAGTAGAGAGCTTATTTTAATGCTCTGTTGTGGATTTCTGGATAGTCGTGAGGAAGTAGGGGTTCAGAATGAATGTACAGTGTCCATTTCGAAGGAAGGTTCCCCATGTTCCTCGGCTATAGTTTCATTGAGCTGGCGGGGAGTAGAAGTGTTTTGTTTTTACGTTTATTAGATAGTTTTTTTTAATCTAGTTATGCCGGAATACACTCTTGGAATGTGGAAATGCTGGTACCGTTTGTGGCTCTTCGAAAATTTTCTGTTCATGGATGGTAGACTATTTTTGTACTAATATGAAAGTAATTCTAAATTGAACTGGCAGTGCCAATCATTATGGGTGCCTTGCTAAGTCTGGAGTGCTGGTGGTAGTAGCGTCTTACCTGCTTTGTCTCATGGTGCAACTCACCTGCTTTGTCTCATGGTGCAACTCAGATTGATTAATACTACTGTTCAAATTTTTCCTGTGGGAACTAATTTCCCATCACCTAAGTGTAATGAACTACGTGAATCTAGACATACAAACTAGTATTACTGTTGTGCCTGCAAAATCAACCGATTTCTTGCACAACAGGTGAACGGACAAATTTTCTTTTCCCTGAGTACCACTAGCTTCGAACAATTGCAAATTGCATGTTTTGTCCGGACAGGCCATAGCACATTTCACACTAGGATCAGAAGCCATATTCAATTTGCCCAGCTGAGGTAGAGCTGCTTGAGAAATTATCAAACATCATTACCTTATCATCAAAATGTCATAACTACTTAAAATGGAAATTGTTGTATCAAAAAAAGAAAAATGACTCAAGTGTGCATGAAGGTTCTGAAGACATCCATGCCTGGATCTACTGTCGTACACCGCACAGTTCAATATGAAAGGGGGAAATGGGCAGGCCCTGCTGAGTTAAAAGGACACTTTCAGCAAAACCAACCAAGAAACAGCCTGCCAACCTGCAATTACCAAAGGTGGGGAATATATTGCATATCCTTTTTAACTCAAGGCAAGGCACACTTGAGCAAAATATGTCCAAATGATTACAACTCACATTCATCAACAGCAATCAAGTTGAGCTCAAATTAACGGATAACATAACTAACACAAGATCCAAAAGTCATTCAGTTGTAGATAGAAAATACGAATACAAGAAATAAGTGAACTCAGGAGCGTTCAATCTTAAAACTCTTAGCGATGCTACAAAACCCAAACTAGATGTAGAAACTGCACTGGCAATGCAAGCTTCCCTTCAAATTCTCCATCACCTCCAGCACAACCTGCGTCAACAGTGATCAAAGCATTTCAGGAGAAGCACCCACGTTGTCAAAAAGTGCCGTCTACTTGGATCTCTGTCTCATCTTTCGGCGCTTCCTCTTCAACCTCCTCATACGCTTCTTCTTCCACTGCAAGATATGAGTAACCAATTGTTAGGTTTCAGTCAAACACAACTCAAACGGTCAGAAAACCGGCTCTGTGATCAATGGATAATGCATTTGTTCTGCCCATAGAAAGGGAAAGTCTAATAACACAGCACATTACAATACAATTTAATTACCGCACGCTCATGCTACATTATTCTATTGGTGAACGGGTTTTGACAAAAGAATTGCAACACAGTTAGTCACCAATGATTGGAAGCCATATAGGCAGGATGTGTAGTGGGACATGTTGTCTTAGTAGACTTTTCCAAAACCTGAGGTGTGGGGGTGTGGGGGGGGGGGGGGTAACCAGACTTGGGGAACACTCTCATTTCATGCATACCCATGCCTTCAACTAAGCAGGAAGATTTTTAGCTGTGAAGGCTTATAGGTATGTTGATGTATACTTTAATATATATATATATATATATATATATATAGCATGATGCATTTCAAAACTTCTGACTCTCTAAAAAGTGGAAATCTTTTGCTTCGGAGAATCACCCCACAAAGTAGATGACCAAGCTGATATTGAAGAAAACCCTTCTTTTGAGTACATTTTCAACATCGAACACCAAAAACGAGCCACGCAAGCTTGAAATGGAAAGTGATCTGGAAACTGAAAAAAAAAAAACAATAGGAGTCCTACTAAAAGTACCATTTGCACAAATACTTTGAAAAACCTCAGATTATACTAATTGTTTCTGGTAATCTTTCCCCTTATAATTCAAACACACAAGCCCTATATAACTCCAGCGCACATATTGTTCGCAATCGGCCATCACATAGCGAATCGAAATCAATACAAATCAAACGACAAACATAACATCAGTAATCGCCTTTATTTCTCTAAACACATAATCTCATCACAAATAGCATAAGCGATAAGATCGGGAAATGGAAATCAGCTGAGGTTTCTAGCAAATTAACAGCAAAACGAAGATGCAGTAATCGAACAAACACACACAAATCGATTCGACTACAACAGAATCGTTAAAAAGAAAAGGACCAAACGGCGCTAACCTTAGCCCTCATGGTGACGGGGAGCTTTCTTCAACTTTGTATTATGAGTAGAAACCCTTCAGATGAAAACGTGGTATTGTGATGGTGAGAGACGGCAGAGGGAAGCTCATTTGCTATATATATACGTCTAGGGCTAGGGTTTACAAATTTTAAGCCCTAATTAGCGCGGGCCTTTGGGACAAACTGGGCCGACACCTTTTTTATTCCAGCCCATAACTACTAAAGTTTTGGTTTGGGCCAGCCTGTGTTCTTTTGTTTTCATTTTTCTCGGCCCCCAAAATATGTCTTTTCCCAAGTAAATTCATCGTTAAAATCCTATGAACTTTTTCAAATAAATATGGAGGTGTGAAATAGAATTTTCTTTTGTTTGATACTCCTTCCATCCCAAATTTCTTGTCCACTTTCACAATTCTGGATTTTCCATTTTTTTTATTATTTTCATCTTTAATGTTTTTCATATGTGAGATGGATCTTTTAGTTGACAGATGTTTAATTATTATAATAAAAAAATTCGAAATCATAAAAAACTTCATCGATTGGAAAAATATGATAATTTAAAAATGGCATGCATGCCGGAAAATGAACAAGAAATTTGAGACAGAGGGAGTAAATTCGACGATTGGATCCATAAAACTAATAGAGAAGAGGGAAAAAATGAAAAATAACAATAGAACTATTTACATGTAACCAAGGGTCATCATTGGGCCGGGGCTGGCCTAATCCGCCAAGTCATTACCCAAGCCTGCCCGTGGGCTGAGCTAAGCGAGTTTTTTTTTCTTTTTGCGGGTCGGGCTGTGTTTCTTAAGTTGAAGCCCAAGCCCACCAAAGAGTTGGCCCAATTGCCGGGCTGGAGGGGCCAAAGTTTGGTGGGCTCACGGGCTGGGCCTCACAAAAAAAAAAGTACATTATATTAGCACGATAAAATATATCTATATATATATATATAATATTAGCACCCCACACTCAATACAGTCATACACATTATATATTGTATATATATATGTGTGTGTATATATATATTATAGCATTGGGAGCATAAAAAAAAACTCCCTCCGCCAACAAGGCTTCTACAACTAACCATAAATGCATAGAGTACCCCATGCACCTCTCTAGTCTTTTAAGACCAGACTTTTGTTTCTCTTTCTCCATAAGTAAGCTTCTTCTTTTCTTTATTTGCTTAGTGGAGCATAATAAATTAGTATAGTTTGTGGTAGTGGAGTAAACTGGAGCATAATAAATTAGTATAATGGGCGAATCTTGCGGGCGGGTCAAGCAAAAATACTTAGGCCCAAACCCACCCATTGGACAAGCTCGGGCCGGGTAAAAACTCGACAGGCTTCAGGCGGGCCTCGGGCCTTCGGGCTAAATGATCACCATTAAATGTAACTAAGTCTAGAGTTTGATGAATGAAAAGTGATTTTCTTATGCTAAGGTTAGTTGGAAAGACTGTATAAAATAATGAAGTAGTTTCCTATCATTTCATTTAGGATTAAAAGTGTACAATTAGATACTTACCTCAGGCCTAGTTTGATAATCTCTCATTCGTTTGCAGATGAGCAATTAAGATGATTTGGTAAATTCAACCGGCTGATTTGCTTTTTCTTTTTTTTCTCATCACTCAAAACAGTAAGTAAATATGCAAATAAGCTAAAGAATAATCCAATAAAAGAAATTTATTTAAATATTTATTATTTAGCCGACCCCAAGTGATTGGGACGCAATACTCGGTTTGGTTTGGTTTACTCACTTAAAATTCTTAAAGTAAATATATGAGTAAACAAAGTAACTTGCCCAATAAGACTCAATATTTGTCTAATGTACACGGCTGCATATGAATTGAGCTTCTCGCGAGCAGCTCGTGTCACGGTTCATTAAGCTTGGCTTGCAAAACCTCGATTCATTTTTTAGGCTAGATTCGTTTAAAGAGGCTCTTTAAGGAAATTAGTCATGCTTTGTTCGTTAAGGGACACAAGCCAAGCTCAAATTTTTAGATTGTTTAGTAAACGAGCCAAACTAGAACACTATAAAGCTCAATTTAGCTCGTTTGCACCCCTACTTGTCCTCCATTTAGGACCACAAGCCCATTCGAATACAGTTGCATTGGGCGCTGCCCGGGTTCGACACCACCCTAACCCACACGTTCTCTTTAAAAAATTGGGGAAAAAATTTCCACGGTTCCCACTAGATTGCACGTTTGGGACAACAATGCATCAGTTACTACCACAAGCATCAAACAAGTGCAGATCAGAATGGAATTTCTTTTGGGACAACTATGCATCACTTAGTACAACAAGCATCAAACAAGTGCAATTTGCAAGTTTTGTCCCGCCAAGCAATTGCACAATTTACACTAAGTCAAATGCAATTTGCCCAGCTGAAGTAGAGCTGCTTGACAGCTTGAGAAATTATCAACCATTACCTTATCATCAAAAGATCATAACCAGTTACAATGGAAATTGTGTATCCAGAGCCATTCAATTCAATGTGTGGATCTCATATACACATTGCAGGACTCAAGTGCTAGATCGGAAAAAGAGACTCAAGTGCATGAAAGTTCTTAACAGATCCATGCAAGGATCTACTACATCTGCTCACTTCCAATATGAAAGGGGAAACAAGCAGGCCGTGCTGAGTTATAGAACACTTTCAACAAAAAAAACTAAGAAACAGCCTGCCAATCTGCAATTATCAAGAAAGTTGGGAAGATACTGCGTATCCTACTGGAGAAAATATGTCCAAATGGTTACCACTCACATTCATCAAAAGAAATCAAGATAGAGTTCAAATTAAAGTATCTAACACAAAAAGTCATCCAGTCGAAGATAGAAAATAGTACGGTTACAATAAATAAGTTAACTTATTAGTGTTCAATATTAAACTCTTAGCGATCCAACAAAACCCAACCTAGATTTAGAAACTGCACTAGACAATGCAAGCTTCCCCTTCAAATTCCCCACCACCTCCAGCACAACCCATGTCGACAGCAGTGAAAACATTTCAGGAGAAGCATCTGACATTTTTGAAATGCGGCGTCTACTTGGATCTCTGTCTCATCTTTCGGCGCTTCCTCTTCAGCCTCCTCATACGCTTCTTCTTCCACTGCAAGAAATGAGTAGCCAATTGTTAGGTTTCAGTCAAATACAACTCAAACAATATGAATAACAATGGTTAATGCGTTTGTTCTGCCCATAAAAACTTAACTCACGAAAAGGGAAAGCCTAATATCACAACACATTAAACAACAATTTATCCAACATGCCTATGTGACATTAATTGGTAAATGGGTTCAAACAAAAGAATTGGGCACCTATTAACACAAACATTTGCAAAAATACTTTGAACAATAATTGAATGCCGCACAACATGTTGTGTAACTTCTTGTTTAAATGTTGGCTTAGTAGACTTCCCCTGAAAAGACTGGGCACCTATTAACACTACCATTTGCAAAATACTTCGGACAACCTCGGATCATCATTGTTACTATTTAACAATTCAAGCTCACTAGCTCTCTACTATTCCATCGCACGTATCGTTCATGATCGGCTATCACAAAGACACTAACAATAATTGCCTATATTTACTATAAACATATAATCCCATCACAAAAGCGTTAACGATATGATCGGGAAGAAAATAGCAGCTGAGGTTCTTATTCAAATAAGAGCAAAACCAATGATTTAACCTTGCAGTAATCGAACAAACACAATCAAATCGATTCGACTGCAAGATTCCAAAAAAAGAAAAAGAAAAAGAAAAAGATTCGACTGAAAGAAAATCGTAGAAAATACACGGTGAAATGACACTAACCTTAGCCCTCATCGTGACACGGAGCTTTCTTCAACGTCCTCTCTCTTGACCGTCGCTGTGCGCAGGAAATGCTTCGGACGAAACGTGATCTTTTGTGAGAATCGGCGGAGGGGAGCTCATTTGCTGTACATATAGGTCTAGGGCTTGCAAGCTTGAAGCCCTGATTTGCGCGACAAACTGGGCCGATACGTTTAGTTTGGGCCTGCCTGTGCTCTTTTGTTTTCTTTCTTTCTTCTTTTCCCAAAATATGTCTTTTGCCAAGTAAATTCAAACATTATTTTTTGATGACTCATATGTTCGGGCTGACTTACGAGCATCTAATTTAAGGTTGGCAGACCAATTCCCCGTTCACGTATGGGGGCTTTTAGTTAAGGCCTACTCTCTCCGTTCTAAAATGAGCGTCTTTTTGGGGACTCCGTGCCATTTTTAAATGCTTATATCTTTTGATTTATGAAGTTTTATGCGATTTTGAAAACTTTGTTTAATAGAACTAATTATAATCTATCAAACAAGATTCATATTGCACATTGTTTGACATTTACATTAAAAGATATAAACAATTGAAAATAATACGCTTCCCCAGAAAGGATACTCTTTTTGGAATGGAGGGAGTATAACTTAAGATTTGTTTATTCACCATTATAATACTGAGGATTCTTTAAAAATAAATATGAAGGTGCAAAATATTTTTCTTCACATTGCTTGGTGTCCAGAGTCTTTCCCACGACATTATTACTCCGTATTAGTGATGTCAGACGGAACTCCAGAGGATCGCCACTCCGATTCGAGTGACGGCCCCAGCGTCCTCGTTCTCGCCTCCCCAAAGCCTCCGACCGTGGCGGCGGAATCCGATGCCGACGCGTCCACGACGGCATACGATGCGCCTAGACCCGACGCCACCACTGCTCCCGCCGATGACGACGATGCGGTCAGCGTTAGCAATTCGTCTTCTGTGGTGGCCAGGGGCCTCTCTTCTATGATCTCTTCCGTGATTAGGGATTTCGACGCCAGAGCTGAAGAAACGGGTCGAAGCCAAGATCAGCTCTCTTTCGCCATTGATCGTCTTACTCGAGGTATAATGCAGCCTTTGTTAGTTTGGTTATTTGTTGGACTGTGCTTGTACTGAAGCACGTTGAGGTTTATGCTGAGTCGCGTATTGGAGAGTATTTCTGTGGTCCTAGATCATATTGGCCGGAAATTGAGTGTTTTTTTTTTTTTAATTAAACTGAGCTTGTGTTTTTTTTTTTTTGCGTATACATGTGTGTGAGTGTGTCAACTTCATTTACTCCAATTATGAAAAAAAAAATTGAATGTTTTTCCTTGGGGGTGTTCCCTTGACCAACAAGTTGTGGATTACTCCTTATCCATTTTTTTTTTTCGGTTTGGTACTTTTGCACCAAACTTATGACTTTTACACAAGCATTTTTGGAAATATCCAAGAAAAAGTCCAAAAAAACTTCCTCCCATCAAGATGAACCAATATTACATGAAATTTTGGCACAAAACTATTAATGAACGCGAAAAAATTTGAATAACACCAAAATGTGGTTAGTGGAAACACCCAATTTTATGGGAGTACATAGAGAAACCAGTCGGGGTGTGTGTTTACTTTTATGCCAACCCTGTGATTTGATTACTTCATTATTGCACAATGCCATAAGGCAATTAACTTGACGATAAAAAATATTGTATTGTTGCATTATGCCAGGGATTATTTATTGTTGAGCTCATACGATAGGGAAAATTTCAGTCTGTCAAAATCAAGATTTACGCATGAATTTACTGGTTGAACAATTTAATAGCATTTTTTTAAAACAATGTTAGTTTCTGTCTCACACTCTGTTGGATAAGCTGGCATAAAATTGTAGCATAAGCTTGTGGGAAAAAGAAATTTTCTTGAAAATTCTGGAACAATCCTCTTTGACATGATTAAGGGAGCAAAGGGAAAACTCCTCCTCCTCCTCCTCTGTTATTTGATGCTATTGAAAAAACAATGAAAAGGTACTTCCCCCTGGTTTGATATATGCCGGTCCCCTTTCTACTAGTACAATGCTACAAATGAATGTTTCATAATGGGGTATTCACCTGTTAATGTCGATGTGTAAAAATGAGAATGGATGTATGTAGTCTTCTTATTGTTTTTTTGCCTTGGGTAATACTACATATCTGTTAATATAGTTTTTTTAATCTTGTTCGGTATCATGATGTACTGTGGCAGAGCTTGACCAACTGTTAGAAGATGCACCCGTGCCATTCATTATGCAGCACGCAGTCAAGATTTCCTTAGTTAGAAAGCGAGTTTCATCGCTAAACACGCTTTTGAAATCAATTCAACGGCGTTTGGATAATGTTGATCGAATGTTGTCTGTGGGCTTGCTGCAAGGTATTTATCTCCGTATTTTCTGTGTATTCTATTCCACAGTTTGTTCATTATATATGAAGGTTATTTCAAATGTTGGATCTCCTTTTTTCCCCTCATGGTGTTGTTGTTAGTTTTTTTATTTTTTTGGGACAAAAGCATCAAAACAACTATTGATTAACGTCTTGGAAGTAGCATAGCAAGTGTGGAGCTACAAATTTTATGAACCGGTTCGAACTACAAGTATCAAGAAGTATAGAGATGATGACAATTAATTAGCTTCTACGTTCAAACCGCCAATTTGTCTGTTTGAAACCGTTTTATTAGTTTAAAGACCTGTTTCTATGGTGATAAAACCTATTCAGAAGAATGAGAGACACAGACCTCACCTTCTAGACCTTGCAAACAACTATAGCAAATGTTTGTGCTTGAGGGTGTTATTTTTATAGAGGAACAGGATCCTCTCCAATCTTCGTTTTGGACAGGATGGTCCTGTTCAACCCCTTTTAGGGCTCTTCCAGGCCCATTTGATTAATCGGAAACATTTACTCTTTGGAACTCGTCAGGAAAATTGCTGTCGTCTCTCGATCTTGGTGTTGACAAGTCTTGTTTTCATCATTTGAGTACTTAATTCCTTGTTTCAGCTTAAATGTTCGCATCTTATTGACTTAAATGTTCTTCACAGATAAAGGAGCTACAGAAAATGTGAGACCAAATTAGAATGAGTATGTATTAGAGGTACTTTTTGTTCTTTGACTATCTAGATCCACATGTTACTGACTTACTGCAAGTGGTGATGAATTTTCTGACCTAACAATATCTTTTAGTTTCCCAATTATGCATTCATTAAATTTGCTTTTTCAGATTCCAGAATGTTTTGTGTTTTGTGTCTAAAAAGGATCATCTAGAGGTTAACATGAGAAAGACTTCAATATGCTTGATTTCCGAGCTCCAAAGTATCTCATATTTGGTTTGTTTTTGTTGTTTGATGAAATTACTCGGTCATGAGTATGCCAAAATTATCTGCACCACTACCGCCCGAAAAGTCGGGCTGGTACAAATTTTTTTATTGGTCAGGCCTGTACAATTAGCTCCCTAGATTGTGGCATTCTGGTTTCTTAGACTATTATATGTGACAGGAAGTTTAAGTTCTTAAGATTAAATTAACCAAGTGAGTGTTCAGATTGCCCTTTGAATGTCTGTAGAGCACTCCGAAGTGCAAAGATCATGGGCTTTTTTGTCCCTAGACTCCCTATGTGACAGCAGCTTCAAACAAGCAATTCAAAAAAAGAAAAAGAAGCCAACAGTTTGTTTTTAGCGAAAGAAGCTACAAAAGCCAAGTGATTATACCAATCCCATTAATCAACTTTCTTTTAAGCAAATAGGCTAAACATTCTATGACGTAAGTGTTGAGCAATAGGTCTGTTGCAACTTTTTCAGTGGTCTTGGGCCATGTTGTGGTGCCTCAACACTTTCCTCTAGCACATGCCCAATGAATTCCTCTATTACTTACGCTGGCTATGTGGTTCCATTTCCTTCCATCAATTATATTTGTAGACGTATAATTTAGGCAATTTTAAACTAATCATATCCTTTTTATTACCTCAACCTTTATTATCCTTGGTCTTCCTATGATATTTCTTAATTTGTGAACCCCACCCTCCCTGTGGATGCAATCACTCCTTACAGGTACAATAATTGGTCTAGGATGCCAATGTTCATATCATGTCAAACAGCCTTCCGTTAATTTTTTTGTCAATTGGTGTTTAATGAAGGAAGCATGGTAATATGTACAAAAATTGAATTAGGTCTCTAAGCTTGCCTTCTCTAATGTCATTTGGCTTTGATTTGGTTTGGCAGCAAAACATGTACAGGGGGCCACTGTTTCAGTGGTATTTTGAAAGTAGCCACTTTGTGCATATTGCTAAACGTTAGGTCTGTCTCCAATCCTTCCCCGGCCATACCCCCAATGATTAGAGACTATATGGGTTATGTTGTTGGTTGTGGTGTTTATTTCCATCATATTCCTCATGGTTTCTTTTGTTATTCCTTGCATTGTCATGCATCCGTCTCTACATCTCAGCTATATTAGTTGCCTGAACATGTTTTTATTAACTGCCTAGGAGCCTACCATTTGGGTAGAAATAAGTATTTGAAAAAATCTTTTTCGTTTGCAAATTTAAACGGGCTAGTCATAATTCTTTGGAAATGGATCAACCTTTCAGGTTAGTCGACCAAGATGGAGACACGAGATGTTTCATCACTAACAAATCTATGGAGTGCAATTTTTTTCAAGGCCAGAAGACTCTGTGTTTAGCCTTTGAACTCTGAAGGCAAGAAGTTAGTTTTCCATTTTTAGAACATGGAAGATGGGCCTGGAACCATTTGAAATGGTTGCATCGTTGCATTTTAACTGCAAATCTCTTAAATTGGTTGTTTATACAAGAAATCGAAGATTATGGAGACGGATTGTAGATTGTTCATTGATTGTACATGAACCTGATAACCAATATGAGATTTGGTATCCAAGCTAGGTGTGAAGAATCAATATATGCCATCTTTTCTTTACTGTGCAATACGAAAGGGCACTGTTAACAGTGTCAAATGTTCATCTATTTGAATATATCATGTTGAGGCCTGGAGGAAACAATCTCATCTTGCAGAGATCTAATTTTCCCCACATTTTTGTGGATATGGTCTGAATCTTGTATCATTGGCTTAGTTGTAGCTTCATATTTTATCATCTATGGTTGTAACTTTTGTAGAGGTACTTTAACCCCACGCCCATCGCGAAAGAGGGGGAGAAGAAAAGAGGAATTGACCTCTAGCAGTAATTTTTAGTCCTCCATTTCCTAATGCATGATTGTCTGTAGCTGTTCCAGGAATTGTACCAACAGTACGTAACGGATAACGATATTACAACTTGGTTGATGTGGATCACTTGTGTGATGGCCTAAATACTAATACCAGCTGCACACAACGGAATGTATGATGGGGGCTGATCAAACGGAACGGCTGATTGTAATGGAAGACCCCTTACAGCAGGTTGGGAGCTCCCTTATTTCAGGTATGGTTGGAGCTTCAGCTTCTTGTAAAATGGACCATCTTGATGCTTAATCTTCTGTTTGTTTTCAATTACATTGTACCGGTAAAAAGATTGGTTGCATACTGTATAACTTTTTGGTCCAGTACGGGCTGTACTGCTGCCTTATGATTACAGAGCTGTGGAGACATTCCTCGAGGGAAGAGAAAATGAATTTCATCTTTTTCATTTCCCTATTATTATCTTCTCTTTTACAATATTATATTATATAATATTTTTCTTCTTACATCCCTACGAGGTTGTTAACTCTTTTTTGGGAGTAAGTACGAGGTTGTTTACTTGTTATACTGGTTTCGTGCGCTTCCAAAACTTATTTAAGATGGGCTAGATACTAAAAACTTACGTGAGTATTCGCTAATTTTTGAGCTTCTTTACAGTTTTACAGTTATGTGCATTTTTAGCTGTGCTCTGTCCCGGAGGTGGTTGAACAACTAGGTACTGAACCTTTTGGCAACTTTGGCGGTCTTGAAAGCTCTCTCAACTCGCAGTGCCTTAATTGCCACACCGAGTTGGTAGATATTTGCAGCTGACTAGACTTCTATTGCCTGTGTCCTACAATCCTTGTTTGTCCACACGGTCCAACGTACCAGGAGTCTAACTAACAATAAGCAATCAATAGCCATGTCCCATATTTGCAAACCACCCCTAGCTAGGTACAGATTGCGTCATTCTATGTTCTACCTCTATATAAAGACATCAACCAGTTTGCTTTCCTTCATCACTATCCAAATTTACCCTCTTTGCTTTTTCCTTTGTTTCTCAGTATCCTTCGATAACTTCCTTGTCCTTCATTCTGCTCGACAATGGCTTCCAGCGGTTACCTTTACGTACTTACCTTTGCACTTCTCTGCATTGCAAGCACTGAAAGGTGCGATGCTGCTCGTTATCTTTTGGCCACACCGACTCCTATCATACCTGTTGAGGCCATACCATCTCTGCCAAAACTGCCACCATTTCCCAAATTCACCTTACCAGTGACCCCGTCCTTCCCAACCATTCCCACCTTCCCTCTCACGCCACCTTCAAAGAAGTAAGCCATGAAACTAGGTAACACGGGGAAGTTCAGTTTATATATTGTGGCCGTAGGAGTTCACCAATAATCCTTTTCTGGTGTGCAATGGTGTGTGGCGTTGTGCACTGGTTGTGTGTGCTAATATATGTATTTGGAGTTTCATTTGATGTACCTATTGCTCTGCGTGGCTTGATGTTGAAGTGTGTTTATTTGATATACCTATTGCTATGTTGTAGTGTGTTTATCCTGGTATTTATAAAGTGACTTTATGTTATCAATGAGTACTGTAGTTTTCCATATTTATTACTCCATTATTTGCATAAAACAAATCACACTAAAATAAAATAAAAAATCTGTGTCTGGTTTGGTGTTATGAGTTTTGTTGTTTGGCAGCCAACTCTTCAGGCGTTAAAATTCCAAAATTCTAAAAAACCCATAAACAAATTTTTCTAACTCCAATTTGGCCACAGAGCCGGTCTTGAGCTAAAGATTGAGATGCGATCGCTTTAGGCCCCCAAAAATTTACGAATTTTAGTGTCCTCATACTTTGGTACCCTTTATAGTAGTTTAAAAAAAAAACTATCGTTTTCTTTGCTTTAAGCTCCTGAAAAAGTATGGGTGTGCCCTGTACTTGGCCATACAGGATTGATGAACAGGCTTTGTCACAGTATCATGGAATATAAGAGGGATAAATAATAATTAAATATCAGATGTGATTTTATGTAATTGAGTGGGATTATAAGCAGAAAAAATCTAGATTAGTGGTGAGAGGAGGAGGAGAGAATTCGTATCTAGGCTTAGAGCTGTTGTTAGATATCCCTTCCCCCTTGTGAAATGATTGCATAATAATGAACTTTTTTGGTAAACTGTGGATAAATTTATATTTACCTTTTTTTCTTCGACAAGTACTTCAATTTTGTAAAGCTCCAACCAAAGTTTAAGAGCATGTACACCAGAATAGCAAAATGAAGATTTGTAGCCATTTTACCTATTAACACACCAAAACACAGGTTGCAGTAGCTTAGCTAACCCCTTTGGTACTTTTCCTTTCTGAAAAAACTTTGGTATAAATACCGAACAAACTATTCATCGGTATCCCTTTGTTTTGAGTATTTAACTCTCTCTCTCTCTCCCCCCTACAATTGAATAATATTTTATATAGTATTTTATAAAGATATAGATGATAATATAGGGTTGAGAGAGATTCGAGTAGGTAAAGTGAAAAATGCGAACTGTTGGGTAGATAAAATACCTATTGCTCGGTTTACATGCTCTAAATATCACATGAGCATTCTCCAAATAAACGACTAAAAACCTCCAAAATACAAGGACGAAAATCAATGATAACCAAAGCTCTTTCGCTATTAACCGGAGAAAAAAAAAGAACAAAAGCCTTTGTGTCATTGGACTTTTCTTGAATGGAAATTATCTTCCTTGATTTAAAAAAGAAACTAAAAACAAAGCCTTCACAAAATATATGGCCATATACGCTGTCTCAAGTCCAACCCTACCAGCACAAACAATAACTGGCAAATGCATTAGAAATTTTTTTTCCAATACCTGTACCTCTAACATAGTCTATATAAAATGTTTAAAGAACGTTGCACAACAAAGTGGCTGTAGTTTAGTGGTAAGAATTCCACGTTGTGGCCGTGGAGACCTGGGCTCGAATCCCAGCAGCCACATTCATAGTAAAACTTTTGCTCCTCATTTTTGAGGAGCCTTTAATGGGCCTGATCCGCCTGGACAAGTTAAAGCTTTGTGGGCCAAATTAACGTAGTCATATCAGGTGGACCTTAATCTTGGCCCATCTATTTAGGGTCTGAACCCTAATGTTTCTTCTTTATATACCAGTACCACCCCCACCTCCTCCTTCAAAGCTCCCAATCGAAATCCCCCCTCTTCCTTCGAAGCACCCAGAAATACGCTCTCTCTCTCTCTCTCTCTCTCTCTCTCTCTCTCTCTCAACAGGGCGCATGGAATCGAACATGATGAGTACTGTTGTCGCCCCAGTCTTACAAGCATCTCTCTAGATGCTTGATGGTGATAGACACTTTTATCTTACTATCTGATTCGCATTCCATTTGTCCTTTTAATTGATTTTCCTCAAATTGCAGCGATTTTTATTTGTTTCCAATGTTTTTTCTACGTTGTTCTTACTTTATTAGGAGAGGCGTGATGATGATTTACCCATTCTATTCTGTAAGTAATGGATGATGAAACAAACATGCACTACCATCTGATCTCTCCTTCATATATTTTTTTTTACCCTTTTCCAATACTCATAATCATAGTTAGTTTACAATAATATTTGTATTAATGTTTTGGTATTATGTCATCACTGTGCAATCTGGGATGAATGTTAATTGTGCTGATATTTCGGTGATTAATGCATAAATAAATTCACCATCTTTCGGCTGAGATTGCAATGTGAACGAAGTAATGAAACCAATAGTTATTTTTTTAAAATTTTTTTTATTGCTAATCAAAGACAAATTAGCAAATATTTGTGAATATGGTTTTTATCTTTAGTTGTCTGCCCATGGTATCTGATGCCCTGCCACATATATATTTGGCTGGGCATCTCGTTTAACGGGCGGAAAACAAAAAGTGTTTTCTAAAACAGTAATTGCGACACAGTTTGCTTTTATTCCTTGAATATATAAGCATATTGTTACTGTAACGCTGTTTACAATTTCTATTTCTATTGAGTTTTGTGTGTGTTTGTCTGTTTGAATAAAACTGAAGTATCTTGGTTCTTTTGCGTTTGGGAAATGATGCGAAGATACGAACATATTATCAGAGGCTCTTGCTGTGCTGATAATTTGTATTTGCACGTCAGTCTGATCCCAAACTCTTGGAGAACTTGTAATCATACACGGCACGGCCAAACATTAAAGCTTAGTCAAGCGCTTGTTAGTTTATAATCATATAAGGTATAAAGCTGGTTAGTATAACCTCAAAAACTTGCTTTAAATCATACTAATTCACACACAGCACAACCATAAAATGCTTGCGAATGTGCTTATTTCACTCTGCAACAAAAACAAAGTAAAACACTTTATTTTAGACAAACGTATGAAAAAATTGGACCACCCTATTGACAAGCATGTTTTTGTCTGGATTCAGAAAGCGAATTGGCTCCCTTTCTTGAGTTCTGGTAAGTGTAAGATAATAAGGGTAAGGTTCTTTGTACCTATGGTGGTGTAGCGGGCCGAGTTCAACTATGACTCAACTGGGGGCCACCTCTGCTCCACTGCCACCGCCAGCTGTCACACGTGGCAGCAAACCCACTCCACCGGGGCTCGGCCTTGGCCGAGGCACGCTGATCGTCGGTTCTGCCTTTACCTCACGTCCGGCGACGGAGAAGATTGTGTCGTGCTCGGCCACCATTTGGGGGCAGCCCCGTAGACGATGTTTGCCTAGCCCGAATTCCCTTCGGGCTCGGCTACCCTTCAAGCCCGACAACCGCCATGGTCTTCCGAGCTCGGCCTGAGCCAAGGCATAGCAGTCGTCGGCTTTGCCTATGCCTCGTGTCCGGCGACGGAGAAGATTGCGTCTTGCTCGGCCACCATTTGGGGGCGGCCCCGTGGATGATGTTTGCCTAGCCTGAATTCCCTTCGGGCTCGGCTACCCTTCAAGCTCGGCAACCGCCATGGTCTTCCGAGCTCAGCCTGAGCCAAGGCATACTAGTCGTCGGCTTTGCCTATGCCTCGTGTCCGGCGACGGAGAAGTTTGTGTCGTGCTCGGCCACCATTTGGGGGCGGCCCAGTGGATGATGTTTGCCTAGCCCGAATTCCCTTTGGGCTCGGCTACCCTTCAAGCTCGGCAACCGCCATGGTCTTCCGAGCTCGGCCTGAGCCAAGGCATACCAGTCGTCGGCTTTGCCTATGCCTCGCGTCCGGCGACGGAGAAGATTGTGTCGTGCTCGGCCACCATTTGGGGGCGGCCCCGTAGACGATGTTTGCCTAGCCCGAATTTCCTTTGGGCTCGGCTATCCTTCAAGCTCGGCAACTGCCATGGTCTTCCGAGCTCGGCCACCTACGCAGCCACGCGCCCACCCACGCGCCCACCCACGTGCTATAAGATAATCATGAGCGCACATGGGCCATGCCAGCTCACCCCCAAAAAACGGTTACCAGATGTGTTCGGTGACATCACGGCGACGTCGCCTGACCCGCGCAAGGCACGTGCCCGTGCTTGGAGAAGGCTAAATAAATACCAAAGGATAGCGCCTCTGGGAAGGTATGCCCTCACAAACACGAATACTCACTAAAAACCCTAGTTTCTTCCCTCTCTCTGCACATACTCATCCTCTCGTCGGAGGGCATTGCCGGGCAACCCCCGGCCAGGTCTTAGTCGTGCGTTCATTGTGCAGGCTAGGCGGAGAAGGCTAGGCGACCACTGAACCAGCGGAGGAAGGAGACGGAATGAGGATCACGGGCCGCACAGGTGGTGTAAAGATTTGAAGACTAAGGTTGTTCCAGAAGTGGTTTGTGGCTGATTGACGGTTCCAAATTGATTGGTTTAAAGTTGGAAATACTGAAGACAAAGGATGATCCAGGTTACTGTGGGTTCAGCGGCTGATTGTGGGTTGCAGTGATGGATTTGAAGGTCGTAAGACACAATTGAGAGGCCCTTATGAGGAGGATTGTTACCGTAATCTTTACTTTTCTCAAGTACCAGTTTGTACTTAAATTTCTGAATCTTTGTATCTTATCAGTTATGACATTGGCCTTAAGTTGAGCTCTGGCAGTTGTGCTTTCTTAGTGAACTTAGGAGTATGCAAATTTATTCTAACGTTATTTTCTGTTGTTTGTTTCCTCTTGTTTTTGCTCTCTTTTTAAACTCTTTGTGTCGTAGCCGCCGATCTTGGGTGTACTTCACAGTTCGCACTCTTAATAGTCCGCTACAAGAAATGGAGCTTTTTACATGGGTAAATTCCCTTGCTAAAAGCCAACCCCGGTTGTAGAACTTTATTGGTTGAAGGGGAAAATTTGAATAGTTTTTACTTGTTGCGATGGGAAGGTTGCCATAGCAAGAAACGCTTGCCTTTGTTCATAACTGTCGCAAGTAGTGACCATTAGCATTGGGAAATGGGAATAACCGTTAGCAAAAACTTTGACGCAAAAAAGCTCTATCCTTTAGAATGTTGTAGCCAGCCAATGATCTGAAAACCCTCACCACCAAGTTCAGCTTAATTTTTGGAACAGTTCTACACACACAGAAAAATGTGCACAGATTGTGCACAGATTTTTTTGTGGGGCCCATCATGGGTTCCACACAAATCATCCGAACCGTTCATTAAATGTAAAACATTTTTTCAAGGGCCCCCGTAAAAAATAAGCTCAATCCAATACTTATAGGTGTTTCATCCAACCATCTAACTTTTCATTCAGATTTTCGGATAATGAAAAGTTATATGGTTGGATCGAATATCTATAGGTATCGGATTGAATTTATTTTTTACAGAGACCCTTGAAAAAATATTTTACATTTAATGAACGGCTCGGATGATTTGTGTGGGACCCTTAGTGGGCCCCACAACAAAATCGATTGTGCACAGATCTGCTGTGTGGGCGGACTTTCTGCAATTTTTGTATGTATTTAGCAATTAAATCTAATGCGATTTACAAAATTTATCCTTGCCCATTCACACTGACACAGCTAATATGTGTGTGGGTAGCACCTTATCAGCAAGTAAATTAAGGCTCCGTTCCAGAACTCATAATAAGAACTTATTTTTTAAGAAAACAATTTCAAGCTCAAAAATATAGGGTTTAATGAAATCTTAAAATATGTAATATGAATCATACGATGCAAAAAAAATCAAAAAATTATTTTTCATTTACATTATTTTTGAGTTTGAAAATGTGAAATAAGTACTTATTTTTTAGGAAGGTTTTCTAGAACGGAGCCTAAGTGCACTAGTGAGATGGCTTCATGACGGTGGTACTATAAGTTTCGGTTTTGGTTTTACCAATAGCTGAACCAAGTCGCATGGACTTGGGGTGGCTGTGTTGTGGACTGTTCTATAGCACTTTAGGGCAGCATTCCTGCCGTTCAAAAAGTATTTTCAACGGTCTTAGAGACTACTTGAACTGTCCGATTGACCCTTCCATTTAAGCTTTTTAATGGTGAAATGAAAAAAAAAAAAAAAACACTAAAGGAGAGGCAGGGAAAAAGAAAGAAGAGCGTCCTATAATGCCACATAAAGAAGAATTAGGACACAAGATAGGATAGCCTAGCTAGCCGAGGAATGACAAAAACAAAGAACCTAGCTACTAGAGGAAGTCCAGAGAAATCCTCACTCACCTGGTGGGTGATTTTGATAACCTAGCGGGCCTTTTATTTGGTAGGAATCATTAAGCTACCATCTTCCAAATCGGGCGAAGCACTGACATCCAAAATTTATGCTAAACCAAAATCTTGGGCTTTCATTCCTCAATCTTAGAGTCCATCACTCTTAATAAAGTTGGAACATTATCCTTGTCTCCAGAAAGGTAAACATGCTACTATTAAAATCCTTGAATCTCTCATTGATCACCGACTGGTGTGCACCATTCAATTCTAAATCCTATGGTTAACTAGTGTTAAGAGTTTCTATAAATCTAGATCATCTACTACCAACGACTAGGATCAATTTCCAAACACTTACTTATCTAAAAGGATTGATTTTGGACTGATTTTATTTGTTATGGAAGCAGAACTTTAATTGATATATATGGTAATCGGAAAATTGTCTAAGCTCCCCGAAGTAGTGGTGTATTGGGCCATCCCATGGTATGTTCGTGTAAGGTTTAGAGCCCATTGAAAATCTTAGAGCCCATTTGGCCTAAATTGTTGTGTGTTTTATCATTGTCTTTTGCTTATTTTCTCTTAATCTTTACTAGATTCGGGTCAATTTTTTTTTTTTTTGCATCACATTGTTCATCTTGACAAGAAGATTTGAAAAAGTATAAAGATACAGACTAATGTTAAAGAAGTACGCTAGCGCCAAATAAAGATCAAAAACTAAAAAACATATCTAAAAGTTCCTTTTCAAAAATTAATTTCGTACAAACTCATCCTTCTCTGCTGTTAAACTCATTTAATTTAAAAATTTTTTTTTTGGTCAAAATGAAAACCGTTATAGTAGTACTCCACAATGTTTGATTCCAAAATTTTGGGATAACAAGATTTTACATAGTGAGATAGGGGATATATACCCGCTACACTGGATACCTTCGCTAATTTTGGAGGGAAACTACTTATTATACTCCCGTATTATTGTTAAGAGTGGTCCCAAAAAAGCAATTTATGATTGATAATCACTTAATGATTGGATTATTCAATCACTAAACTTTAATTTCTTTTGTAGCTAAATAGCACGCCAGCCGCCGATCAACAGCGGTTACTGTCGCGCCTTCCCTTCGGAAATGTCAGCCGTCGGAAACTACTCATGCGAGACAGCAGCGCAAACCCTAGAATGGATTCACGCCATAATTGACTTCCTCAAGCCTTTCAGCTTCTTCTCAGATGCTCTTGTCGTCAATTTCTTCAAGGATAGACTTTGGGAAGCTGTCGACAAGGAGTGGATGGATTGCCTACGGAATGAACCCGTCGAATATCTTCTTCAGATTCCTTCCGGTGTTGTCCAGGTTTCTTAATTTTTCTTCTTCAGATTTCCGCCTTTTGGAATTTGTTTTTGTTTTTCGTACTGCCTATATAATCCACTGTACATTTCTCGATAAAGGTTCCTGATAACAGTGGCGGAGTTAGAATGTTTGTTCATTGGCGCAAATTTTACGTTCTCGAGTGGTCACTTCTCGGCAAGCGGTGTGGTAGCCAAGTGTTAGGTGCCTCCCATGCATTTGACTGCCGACAACTAACAATTCCGACTTTCGCTGAGAAAAAAAGAAAAAAAGGGGTCACTTCTCGGGTAAAATGGTACGAGGCCAGGCACATGCAATGCGTGTGAGCTGTGCAAGTCTTTTAAAATAGGGACAAATAATTTTGGCTTTTTCGTAGATCATTTGTAATGCCATATTACCCTTTCAAAACAATAAATAATGGAGTACTAAAATGAAAAACCAAGGGGTGGAGAGAAGCTTGAAAGTGACCTGAGATGGTGGAAGGTGGGTGATTTGGAGAATGCAGGCATTTTCCCTTTTAATTGATTTGCAGAAGTTGGTGGAGATACAGCGAGCCAAAGGAGAAGAGACGGTTACAGAATTTTGGAAGAAGTGGAAACTGAAGTTGGGACTTTGGAGGAGTTGGTTTGAACGTGGATTGAAGGTGAAGTGGGTTAATTGTCCTTTCTGACCCTGTGCAGCATTTTTGTCAAGTAAATTGTTTAGGGTTGTTAGTTTTGAGAATTAGGGAAGTATGCACTATCTCTTAGACAACACCGAAAGGGGTAGCCCCTTTACGTAATAGAATAGTTTTGTAGACGGTACACAATCTTTCGTATATGAAAGAACAATAATGGTGGAACTACAGTCGACAGTGTAATCAAGAGTTCAATACACAGTACATGCTCCTCCAAGGGTACTTCAAACAAGAAATTTTATTGGCCAAATTTGGACTAAGATAAGAAATAGACAATGAGAGGGGGGAGTGGAGGAAAATAAAGTGTAAACACAGAGAGAAGTATAAATGTAATGATAGAAATATGATCATCTTCTCTTCTTTTTTTTTCCCACACTAAACCATCTCATTTTTACTTCAATCAAGGTTTTGCAATGGATGAATAACGTTCTCCTAAACTGTTAGGTCTGATACGCGTAAATTGTTGTCTTGGTCTTGAGATGACTTTTTTTTTTCTTTCTTTTTTATCAATGGTAGTGTTAGCTTATTGCTGAACTTTTTCTTTCTTTTCCAATGTTGTTTGTCGTAGGATTACTGGCCCGCTTCCCTCAAGAAATTTATCCTTACCTCAAGGTCTCTTGCATTTCCTCGTGAACAGGCAGATCTGCAGAAGGTGCTCTTCCTTTAATTTTGTACTCATGTTAGCTGGTACTCGTATATTCAAATAACACTTTCCTTTTGTTTTTTATCGAGAGTGTGTTGTAGAAACATTTCGTAGGTCTATATTATGTTGTTTTTGTCACAGAAAGGTCCTCGAATATCACTGAAGTTGAAGTAAATTGTCAACCAAATTAGCTTTGTTATATACAGTGAATGGACACACAGAGTTCTCATGACCAATCTAGAGGACTCTATTCTAGGTCCTGATTTCAGAGGGCATTTTTTGTTTGTTATTTGATTCATTTTAATTCTTGTATTTGCAGTTATTTGGGCTTTCAAAATATGTGTGAGTGGCGTTTTTGGTTTCTTGCAGGTGTTACCAGGTCTGCACCTGAGATCACTTAACAATGTTATTGCCCAGGGCATGAATCAGAAGAAAAAACATGAAGTATGTGTCCAATTTCTTTAGTTTCTAAGTTGCATTCCTCCTTTTGCCAATCTTTTTGTGGAAATCTTTGTTTTTCGACATGTCTGTCATGATGATCCAATTGATTCTACTCAGATTGTTAATATCTGCTAAGTGTGAATACAAGATCTGTTTGAATAATTGCAACCATTCTCTCCACAACACACTTTTCCTTTTGAAAAAGATTGATTAGAAAGGTCTTTGAAATGGCTGATTCTGGTAATCAGTTGGGTACGTGATAATATAGGGGCTGTTTGTTGGGACAGAACTATGGAGGCCATATGTATGAGATATTGCATTGGGATCGATTGTTATTTCAGGTGTTAAGAGATCTTTCCCAGAGCAAGTTTCAAAAACCTGAAAATATTTTTCCCAAGCTTGAATGTGCTATTAACAAGACAATTGCTTCCCTCCCTTAGCCATATATCACTGTGGAAGTTGTACGTTTATCCCTTTCAGCCAGACCATAGGATTTATAAAGTGATCTTTTGTGCTTGTCTCCCGGTAAAAATAGGTATTTCTATGGTCCATGAGTTCTCTGGAAATTGGTTTTTGGTAAGTATGAGGGTTCTGGAAGTCTAATTAGAGTGGGTGCATTACTTTTGTGGGAGCAGATCGAAGCGCTGGCTGCCATTATCAGTTCGATTGCAAGGAGTGTTGGAGCTGGTACAGTAGTCGATGTTGGTGCTGGTCAGGTGCATCTTTATCTTCTCCTTCTGCCTAACTTTGCTGCTTTAGAGCTTACTTCTTTGAATTGGCTCAGATACATTTATTTAGGATCTTTCTAATAAGGACAACCAATAGTTTTTAATTGACTGTCATCTTTCGCCAGAGTACTGTGGGGGTATAACAAGCATAAGGATATGCAATATGTATTGGATACCTGTCCCCTAATTAGAATCTTGTATCATCTAACGTTCATTTTGTTGAATTCATTGGGAAAAATCATTTCTTTACCAATTTGCACCTATATTTAGTTCATTTGTATTTTGTTCTTTTAGGGTTATCTTGCGCAAGTGCTTTGTTTCGAGTACCAGCTTTCCGTAATTGCAATAGATGCTTGTTCTCATCATGGAAGGATTACAGATGCTCGTGCTGAACGAATCAAAAAATATTATGCTGCCAAGATGTGTAAATCTCGGTATGGGGTTGATTTAAGTAGAGTACAAGACGCTGTAGCAGTAGTTTTTTTTAATCTTTGCTTTTGGGAGGGATTCCAAAGTACTTCAAAATTTACCTTCTTCAAGGTTATTGGCAGCGCAATTCTTTATGCCACATGCTGACCACATAACATTTTTTTGAAACCTGAATTATGATGGTTTTTCTAGCAGTTAGATTTTGAAATCACATGCTGGAGAGGTTGCACTCCGGTGATCTAAGCTAAAATGACAAATTTGTCCCTTTTAATTATATTGCTCGCCCCATCTGAAAAAGTATATGATGCCTGAATAGGCAACTATCTCTAGTGTTCTCAGTATTTCTAGTGAGACCATTCTTAATTTGTGTTACACTTTTTGACTTTATTTATTCTTTTGCTAGATTGGAAGTCACAAAATTGACCATGCCAAAGACAGTCACATGTCATATCCTGTCCGCTGACATGTTGAAAGTATTGAGTTACTCCTTGCAGCGAAAAGATGATAGTAAGCAATCAAACCTCATTGACCAAGTTGCAATTGAACATACTCATGGGACGTTTGAGGGAAAAGTTCCTCCACCTCCTGAAGGTGGCAAATGTCCGTTGCTTCTTGCTGGACTTCATGCCTGTGGAGACCTGTCGGTAAGCATGCTAAGGTGAGCAGTGAGCACTGACACATCACTGGTGGTTGTTTAAAATTTATGCTAGTAATATGTGCTCTACATCACCTTACCTAGTAGATGGATGTGCAAGGACTTTTGTGGAGTGCGAAGAGGTTAAAGCAGTGGTCAGCATTGGTTGTTGTTACAACTTGCTGTCTGAGGGAGGAACTGAAAGTGTTGCTTCTCAGTGTGGATTTCCCATGAGTAAAGGTGTTAATGATGCTGGTTTCTTACTAGGAAAAAGTTCTCGTGATCTTGCCTGTCAGGTATGTGTAAATTGTAAAACATGCCTGCTTTCCTGATTAGTATGTCTTTCCAGCAAGCTTCAGTTGCTTTCATGTAAGAAAAAGACTCAAGTGTGATTTCATCACCTGTCAGCCTAACTTAGCTATCAAAAAGTAAGTGGTCTTGATATGTCTGGGTTCTCTGCGACTCAGGGTAATTAAGGGAAGACTGTTGTAAAGTGCTCAAAGTACTTGTGATCCAAATTTGGTTCCCGGTCCTGCTTATTATCTATGGGCAACCATTTGACTATGAGGGAACTTATCTAATAGTCTTTATGGCTACAATTTACAACTTTACCAGTAACTATATTTTTTGTTTTCAGAGTGCAGAGAGATGGAGTAGTCTTGGGAAAGATGCTGGTTTTCATAATTTTGAGTTGCATGCTTTCCGCGCTGCCTTTCAGATGGTGTTCACCACTATACTTCTTCTTTTTTCTTTCCCTGATGCTACTTATTTTATTAAGCTCCACTAATCAGTTATTCAGTATTTTGAAGGTTCTCTTCCGCTATTATCCGGAAATTTTGACTACTAATCCTACAATAGGGCGCCAAGGGAAAGCTTTCCGACGCCAACAGAATCAGAGGATCCTGGAGTCTCATCTGCAACATGAAAGCACAGGCTGCCCTAATTCCTTATCTAGGGAAAGCTCTATGAAGAAAAGAAATTGTCCTACCATGATGTCCTCTGAAGCAGGACCAGACAACAACAAAGGTGGTTCAGTTTACTTTTTTTTATCTGATCTTGAAGTGGAACTTGTGTGAGGCAAACTTACTGCTGGGTAGAATAAGCAGCCTGCAACGGGACTAGGCTCAGTTTTGGTTTATACCAGCATTTGTTTTGATTGGACCAGTTAGCTGCTTAGCTCCTAGATGCACTGTACCACTTGCTGTCAGCTGATTATTCATGCTTCATTCTACAGGGGCTTATGACGTCGATACTTGCATTGATACTCTTGAATATTGTGGCACTGCTGATTTGGTGGGCTCAGCCTGGGGCAATGATGGCTCATCTCACGTTTCGTCTTCTAATCAGACTGCCAAATGTGGCGAGGTTAAGCCTATTGACAAAATTTCACTTTTTGAGAAATTCAGTCGGTCTGGACTTCGTCGCCTTGGTCTTTCTTGTTCAAACGAAATTGATTTTGCTGGATTATGGAAGGAAACTGAACCTTTTTCTGTAAGTTATTCTCATATCATTAGCCATTTCTTTTCCCTTATGTTAGATATATGTAGTTACTTCACTTGCATAGGAAACAGAAAAAAATTTGTACCGTTCATATCCTTTTTTTCTGGACTAGATAACGATACAAGCTCCAGGGTTAAATTTATGAGATCTATGTTGTTGATTGATCTAAGAAAATGGTTATTGCGATGCATATGTGTTGCAGTGACTTTATTCGAAAACGTGATTGTGACATCTATAGGGACAAGAAGTCCAAGGATTAATTTATTAGTGACTTTGTATCCAATTGGCTGAATTTTGGCATCTTTGAGATAGTTGAGTGGGTAAAAGCTATGCATGGGCTTCCTAGGTAGAAATGTATTGGCAGATGCAATAGGGTGTTAGTTTATGCCAAAGTAGGTGATTAGGTAACAGAATATTGTTGAGTATAGAATTTAAGATACACGAAGAATGTACATGGACTTGGCCTTGCACAGTTGAAGTTTGAACATGTAAGCCTGCGATGCTATTTTCAGGCAGTTTGCTGGTTTGCATGGGCTTTCCTTTACTTTTGTTGTTAGCATCTGTGGAAGTCTAGATTTATTAGTAATGATCAGTCTCGATCATTATGTTATACTATGTTTGGTAGTTGCTTTTACATGGGGATGACAACCTAGCAATTTGGCTGAAGTTGTGCTATTTTTTTCTTATAATTGCTGACAAGAGTGACAATTTGATGCAGGAACTTATTGGGCCGTATTGGTCTCTTCGGGCTGCACTGGGTCCTGTTTTTGAAACAATTGTTCTGCTCGACAGATTATTGTTTCTCCAGGAACAAGACAAATTTCTGGAAGCATACATTTTGCCCATTTTTGATCCTGTGTTATCACCAAGGAATGTAGCTTTGATTGCAAAGAAATTTTGATAGAATCTTTGTAATGTTAGATATTTTTGAAATGTTGTTTAATTTATAACTCGAATGGGCTTATACTTTACCACATGTAAGATATTTTTGAAACTGGAAACGCTGGTTTAGTTTAGTTTTTGGAGACAGTAAGCAAGTTGACGTTCTGAAATAACTTACTGTGGTAAACAAGCTGCATTTCATCGTCATTGCACTGTGACACTACAGCTCTTACTGTTGCTATTCAAATACATATTGAAATGTTCAGTGATTTCTATGATGGGTTGCTGGAGTCATTCATACGGTGCTCGAACCAAATCTGATCTTCATCACTATTTTTTTTTCAAGAAGAAAAGAAAATCTTGGCCTGTTTACTGAATTGTAAAAGGCTTTGGTTTGAAGCTACCCGTTTGGGAAAATCATATCATTAGAATATTACTTAAACCTCTTCAGGCAAGATTTATCTTGGATTCTTGGTTTGTTTTTCTATTTTGTTAGTGTTTGAGAAAGGCAAGACCACTCAAAGCCCATTGGTGTAAGTTATTGGATCGCATAACGCAAAGTCAAAGTGGGGAGCTTTTTATTTCATTCATATTTCTTGGTAACTATGGTCCATTAAACTATGAGGTAGTCCGTCTTGCATCCATTTATGACCTCTTCTTTCTAGGGTTTTGTATATTGACAATTGACAATAGTCTGGACTCTGGATACACTAAACATTATTCTGAAGTGTTGCTCCTCTATTTACGCAGGTATTGCCATTTTGGGAGTCATATAATGTATATATAGGATCACAGTTGTTTTTGTAAATACTGAATGTGTGTGTGTCAAGTTCATACGAAACCTCAAGGGCTATTTGACTGTGTGTTTTCACCTATTTTTGGCCAAAATTAGAAAAAGAATAGAAGAATGGCCTTGGAGTTAGTTTCAGTCCTTGAGAAGCCTTACAAATCGGTCACCTACAGAATTGGACCAGTTTGAATGCAAAATGGCCAATTGGAGTATGAAGCAAGGAATAAGGCCACGTGGCACTCATGCATTGGTCTATCTCAAGCCTGGATCGGAGACAACACAAGCAGCTGAAGGCCTGGAAATTTATGCCTATAAATACCAGAATTGAAGCCTTGGCAAAGGTCTACGACCAACAAGCCCACGGCTTATCCAAATTACATTGCAATTATCTTTACATTTCCAGCAAATGTCTTTATCTTTCATCACACTAGCCATGCCTAGTTGATATTTTATTTCTTGTACCAACTTCGTTAAACCGTTAATGAAGTTCTTTTAATTTCATCGTATCTTGTTTCTTTTTCTTTCCATTTTCTAACGACGGTTAAGAAATTTTTAAGTCCTTTTCGTTAAGGTAAATCACGAACCACCTCACGGTTTTACCCTTAGGTCGTGCACTTTTGTTCTATTAGAAGTCAGATTGAGGCTTGCAGGCCTTGATACAAATTTGAACAGCAATCCAGTCCTGGCACGCCAGCGATTCCAAGCCAATTTGGTTAGACACTTTTCGTGGAGAAACACTGTGGCTGACATCATTGTTAGCATGCTGGAATGAGAAAAGTCTTGTTTGTATTGAGACTGCTACCTATCATCTTGACCCATTCCCAAATTATTCTTTACTTCCGTGGGCTTAAAAATAAAAATCAATATCATCTTGGTACTTCTTCCAAATATTTTCAAGAACCATTAGAAAAATCAGAAGGATTAGAATTTCACATGTTAACGATTACTTCAATAGATTGTAATGTAGTCGATTTCTGGGAGAATTTTGTGGCCACAGAGATTCGCAGTGAGCTTAGAAGAACAGTCAAGAGTTGGTCCTATGGAAGCCCCTCTCATTGCCGTCACTGGAATTTCACACGACTTGATATCATTGAAGCAGATAGCCGGTGTTGTCGGCTTTGTGACAAATTGCTACAACTTGAGACGGAGCACGTGTCCAGCGTTGAATAATATTTGTCATTTTGCACAGGTGCAAGGTGCCCCTACCTGTAGTGGGGAAGGAACCATTTTGTTGGTTTAGAGCATGATATTTTTTTTTAATTATGAAACATACCCATCACAGAAAAGCAAAAAACCCTTCAGGATTTTTATTCAAAGTATTTGGTGCAAAAAACAAAAGGCCTCTCTGTTTCCCACAACTCAGATGTGTTGTTTCTTTGGGAGGTAAGTCAAAAGTTTTTACCACTGTTTATAGAATTTTACATACATTTGCGGCAGTTGCTGCCCAGAGCTTTCGTTTTCGTTGTTGTGTTGGATGATAGCGGCCTCATTCTTATCAAAATTAACAGGTGGCATTTTATTTTTGACTAATTGCGCTCCTCTTGCAATCTTGCTTTGAATTAGTCTAGAAAAACTGTACCCAATCATTACTGCAACTGATCTTTCATTGTCATCTTCTTTTCTTCCTTTTTTTTCACCCTCTTTTGGCGGATGGACGACAAATTCTTGCAGCTTGAGTGGGTTAGAAGGAATAACCCATGTTTCGATTCGAATCTCTGTTTTTCTAGTTATATGGTATTTTGAATCTCTCTTCTGACACAAGTATCTCGTAGGGAAAGACTACAATATATCTCTTTTTTTTAAGTGTGTATCACGTGCACTCTCGAAATATTATGAATTATAGAGAGAATGTTACGAACTATATTGCTATAAAAAGTTACGAATCGTATAAAGGTTACGAGATATACCAAAATATTATGAATCATAATGAAAATGTTACGAATCGTATTGCTGAAAGGTATGAATTCTAGAACAAAAGTTACGAAACATACTAAAATATTATGAATGAACTGTAAAATTGGTAAATATGGTACATCTTTTTAAGGGATGTGTATTGTAGACTTTCCCAAGTATCTTGGATCACTTTCTGTCTCTTCCATGTTACTCCATTCATCTGGATTTAATAGTCTTTTTTTAGAGTTCGTGCTATTTTTCAATCGATTATATCTTTCAATTTATAATGTTTACGTGATTTTGACAATATTGTATTATAGAACTAATCAGGATTTATTAAACAAGATCCATATTCGATATGAAATTTATTACGGATTCAAAGATATAACCTATTTTTAAGCTGGTTAGAATAGAACTTGAGACAATGGACGGAGGGAGAACAAAATGTGCATAATTTTTCTAATGGGGATATTTTGCTCTAATGGGAATATATTCTGATGCAGGAGTTAGGCAAATCACAACCACATTGACTGTTTACTGGTCGAAAAAGGCTCTACGATAGTGGGTAGTGGGTAATGGGTATCTCTCTCTCTCTCGTTTATTATCTCCAGATTTCCGAAACTTCAAATTAGTTGACTAATATTGAAAATTTGACTAGTAGCCCAGCTTTATCCTGAAATTCTTTTCCCACAAATCATGGAATAGAAAACATTGCTTGCCCAAACTTGCTTCTGATATGTTCCGGCGAAGAGGGGATCAGGTTGACATCTCGAAGTTCTAAGATCGCCTCGACTGGCTCAAAACCGTCTACAGCCGGGACCTTATTCAAATCCAGCCGCGACGCCGCGCTATATATGTTCCGGCGACCAGGGGATCAAGTTGCATAGTCCGGAGTCAAGAGGTTGGAGAACAAGGTCCGATCCTGGAGTTGATTTGGAGAAGGGAAGGTGGGTTGTCTAATCCGACACCGCCAGTGGTTTTCTTTTTTCTTTCTAACTTTCTGATGTGATGTCCCGCTTATGGGTGTTTAGTTTCTTCGGGGGTCTTCCTAACCATTTTGGGTGTAGTGTGTTTTTCTTTTTTTTGATGTTGGTGGTGTGAATTTTATGTGATGTATTGGAGCCTATCCACCTGGTTGGCTATTCTCTCCTTGTCCAAGGAAGAATATTCCCTTTGATATACTCTCTTGGTTATAAATGGAATTTCTAAACTTTTGGCAAAAAAGAAACTTGCTTCTGATATGGAATGAAAAGAGCATCCCTTAACCATCATATCCTTGAGAGTTTTGTTGATATGTATGATAGACCTTATAATGGGATTACGAATTCCGGGATTTTTATTGCTTTGAACAATCTATTGAGAATATTCCTAGAGGTGTGCTCTCCCGAGGGTTTTGCAGAAGGAAATTGATTTTAACACTCTAAAAATTGCTGATGGAATGGCTCGAAAACATTGTCGTTTTGTGTATCAATATAGTTCAATTTTGGAGCTACTCCATCAATTTTTAGAGTGCCAAAATCACAATACTTCGTAGATAATCATATGCTGCATGTCAGCATCGAATACTGTTGGCCCACTCTTGACTGCTCTTTGTTCTTCTAGTGCACTCCCACTTGAATTTATTTTTCCACTTCTCCATCTGATCTCTCTACTCTCTCTCTCTCTCTCTCTCTCTCTCGTTTGTCTGCAACTCACGTTACCTTTGCATACCTTACACACCAGTGAAGATAATTGGACAAAGGAAAAATTAAATCGGAAGACCATTTTTTGTTGGTTTCCAGTGCCTTGGGCGTGGCGTCTGAACTTCGACGCTGACAAGTTTTAATGTTTTATATCCATTAGTAAACTCTTGGAAAATAAGCCATGAGAGTAGCATGAAGGATTTTCAACGTACTTTTGGTATACTCTCCTCTCCTCTCCTTGTCTCCTGAATTTTCGAATCCGTATGTTTTCACTTCGAAAAGTGATATGGGTCTCAATTCTATATCTCCAAATCATATCATATACGTTCTCTATCTAATACTAATGCTTCTAGTTTCTATAATTTGGGCGAAATTCCCTCCGATGGATCCCCGGGAACTGTATTTATTGGGAAGAACAACGCTACCGACACTAAATGGTTTACAAACTGAGTATTATTACAAAAGGAAAGAGAAAAGCCCAGCCCAGCTTAATTAGCCTGAATGGATGTGAGCCCATCGCAAGGTGGATATCCATCAAATCTCCCAACAGGGTCACTTGATCTGTACACAACATGGAGCCTATGGTTGAACAAGGCTAGAACTCTAGTTCGGCAAATTAATTATTCTTTCACATAAGTGTGTGGGTCCCACTTCCATAAGTATGTGGACCCATACTGTACATTTTTGTAAGAGAATTGAGCATTGTTCCTAGACCATAAAATAATCTCTCCTCTAATTCTAGGAGATGACTTAGCCGAACCGTTACAGGGCCCACTAGATCCCATCTGGATGATTTGAACAACTCAATTTTGTAGGTCTTTTATTTATTTATTATTTATTTTTTATATCCTAGGTCTTTATTTGTTGATCCTACCGTAAACTTCTTGAAATTGATTAACGGTTTTAACATTTCACTTTTTTCTCAAAATATCAGTCAATTTACTATGGATGTCTAGAAAAACTCATGAATGTCTACCTATCGGGATTGGTAAAATGGACGGCCTGGACCATTAAAATGGAATAACTGATGAGCTCAGGGGACTGGATCATTTAGTCTAATCCTCTGAGGAAAGCCGGGTCCTAGATGGTTTTCATGAAATTAATTTATATCACTGTCCATATTTTGGAGTGGGTTGCGTAATGATTGTGTTACAAAATTTCTGCGTTGAACCCATAACTGGTCCATTTTTCCTAAAAACACAAGCAAGGTATGGAATGGTGGGTAAGGAATAAAAGGATCTCCTTATGGGTGGGAGAGACGTGAGAATAAATTGTTTTCAAGGTGGCACAAAGAGGATCTAGAGGCACCGCTTCCGATAGAGTTCATACACTTTAGTGATGAACTATACAAAAATATAGGACGAATAAGAGCGTTGAAACACCACGTGCCATTGGCCTAAGACGAGCAGGTAAATTTTGGGTTACAGGGTTTTACGTAGTTCCAAAACGGCCAAGTCCAAAAAGTAGAGCCTTCAAGAGGAAGAGCGGTGCGTCATGAGACAGTGGAAGTGGGGTCTAATAGAAATATCTTGAATATGCTCTCTGTTTTTGTGATTGGGCAGAGAGGAGAAGTTAAGTGTGCCACCTCCATCTGAGGAATAAATTCCAAAAGAGGTGGAAAGAAAGAAAAGCAACGACCTGTGACTATCTCAATCACTGTACCCGTCATCTGGTTGGCAGTTATTGGTGAGCCCACGTCATCTTGACACGTGGAAATTATCCTCTCTCTCTCCTAGTTTTTTTTTTTTTAATCCGTCTCTCTCTCCTAGTTCAAACTTCATTATACCCACTTCCCCATTCTACCACACGAAATTATTAGTTTGACTTAATTAACCCCTTGTTATTTATTTTTATTTATTTATTGGAATTGTTTTTTATTTTTAAATATAGATTCTTAAACAGACTTGCCCACTTTCCTTTGTTTATAAATATTGTACATGTATATAACACAAAACAATTTGGGTTTCTTGGTTGAGGATCTCTCATTCTCACTAAACCTTTCTCTCTCTCTCTCTCTCTCTCTTTTCTGTCTTCTCTCTCTAGAAATGAGCAATCTGAGCATGGTGGAGGCAAAGTTGCCTCCAGGGTTTAGGTTTCATCCACGAGATGAAGAGCTGATATGTGATTACTTGATGAAGAAGGTGACATGCTGTGAGTGCCCTCTCTTGATTGAAGTTGACCTCAACAAGAGTGAACCTTGGGATATTCCTCGTGAGTTTTGCTCCTTCCAACACCCTCTAACTACAATGATATGAATATATACATAGATAGATACACATTTATATGCAAATATTGATATCAAACACACCACCTCCACGGTTCCACCACCACGCCATCATCATGTCTAAGAATTACTTTCTCTCTTCTAGAATGATTTGTGTTGTTGTCTCTTTAATACAGTAATTGAGAATGCAAGATTCTATGACCATCGGTATAGCTGTTTCAAGTACTAAGCATGAGAGAGAGAGAGAGAGAGAGAGAGAGAGAGGTTAGAATTTTCCTACTCACAAAATATGATAGTGATATTCTTCTAATTTTCCTACTCACAAAATATGATGGTGATATTTTTCTCTTGACGCTCTGGAATAGGTGATACCTTGATGGCAACGGAATTGTGTACGAATGAAATCAATAATAATCTTCATTTACCTTAGCTAGCAGATTTAGGTCTATGATTAGTACATGGCTCATGAAAATTGTATTCTTACGGATAAAAAACCATCATATCTTTCTTGTGACAAATTAGTTGTACGTCCCTAATTGACGAGTATAGGGACAATTTTTGTTTAGAATAGGGACAGTTTTTGTTTAGAATAGGGACAGTTGCCAAGAGGCCTTTGGCGCAACGGCATCAGGCATGCACTTAGGTTCCAAGAGGAAGGAGGTTAGGAGTTCGACTCTTCTTCTAAGGTTCTAATCTAATTATTCTAACAAAAATTGACTTTAGCCAACAAAACAAAATAGTGTAAGGACAGCTACGTTTCAACATATCAAAAATTGTATGAATAGTTTATCTTGCATTATGTAAGTAGACATCCGCACACATTTATCTCATATTTCGTTTCTTTGGAAATCTGTTAATAACTTGTTCGTTCCTTTATTTAACCCAGTTGAATGCCTTGGATAACTTGAAAATCATTATAAATCATATATATGGGTTTTTTCAAATTGTAGTTCTCAGTCTGTTGAAGTCTTTGCATTGTTCCATATTTTGATTGTTCTTAGTGGATAGTACTTAGTGGCATATACTATTTCTCATTCAATTCAGGCGTCCAAATTTCTCATTCATACCTTTTTCTAATAAATTGACACTCTTGGCGTTGTCCTCCATAAAGATGGTGAAAGCAATTGTGAATACGCTATGCACTCAAAAATCATATACTCTTAAGCCTTCCAACTAATGTCAACAGTACGCGTGTACACTTTAGTTCATTCCGAATTAAATGGACTTTTTCTTCTAATTTCACCTAATCACATGGCTTAATTGGCTTGTCAACCTCTCATATTTCTCCCTTTTTACGTTTGAGTAATTCATTTTTCAATCTTGTTTTCAAAAACTAACAGTGTGTGGAAATTTCAGCTAGCTGCAATTTTCAACATCACATATCACATAACAGGGATATAAACCTATCAATTTGTCACCTAGCCAATTGCAGTTAATCCCTTCAATAATTTTGCATTACAGCACAAAAATTGACATGCACTTCTCCCTTGCATCATAATTGGAAATTTGGTAAGTGGTCATGGACAGAATTGCTCCATCACCACTAATCCACAACGTTCTTGGCCAAGTGTTAGTTATCGACAGGTCCTTTAGACCCTTGCAACGTGTCCGGTTTGATACTGACATCACCTGATTCTTTTCCTTTTCTCTTAATTATTTTCTGAATCTCATGTTTATCTTCAGTACTGAATTTCCAAAAAGAAAAACAATATGGACAGCATAAGAAGCAAATCCAATACCATTTGCTTCATTCAAAGGAAGAATTATGTTAAGCATTTTCCATATGCTCTTGTTTATATGATGCCACCTTCATGTTCTTAATTGGATATAGATTCGGACATCAACTCTAACACATCTCTCTCTCTCTCTCTTTTTTTTTTTTTTTTCCCTTTCTTAGAAACAGCTTGTGTGGGAGGGAAAGAATGGTACTTTTACAGCCAGCGTGACCGGAAATATGCAACTGGATTGCGAACAAACAGGGCCACAGTATCTGGGTACTGGAAGGCCACGGGGAAGGACAGACCCGTCCTACGCAGGGGCACCCTAGTTGGTATGAGGAAAACCCTTGTGTTCTACCAAGGGAGGGCGCCCAAAGGAAGGAAATCCGAATGGGTCATGCACGAATTCCGGCTTGAAGGTCCCCTAGGCCCTCCTAAAACTTTTTCCGTCAAGGTTTTCTTCTCCCCACTCTTTTCTCTTCTTCGCTATTCATTTTTTCCTCTTTCATTGTGTAAATTGCTAGTATCTCTTTAAGCATGGATTTTATTTCCGAATTGCCTATAAATCTATAGCTAGAGCCGCGCGCACGCAGTTTTCAGTTGAAAACGCCTGAGTTGATAGAATTGTCTCTTTGTGCAAGTGTTATTTGTCAAATGGTTTTAGGCCATACTGTTGCAAAGTCAGTGACTTATTTGGTTTGTCCTTTCCCATGTGGTCCTGAGCTAGTGTGCCCATACTGTATATGTGCCTAATTTGATTGGCAGAGAAAAATAACACCATTGTAACCAATCGAAATTCTTTGTCTAATTTTGACGTGTTGATCACGACAAACAGGGTGAATTAAAAATCATGATGGGAGATGACATATGAGAAAGAGAAGTAATATAATGCTCAAGGACTAGGTTGGTTTTCTTTCTTTTTTGGTAAAAGTCTATACCGACAAGTACTAAATAAAAAAACTACTACTGAAGTTTCCAAAAATATATCTTGATTGGCACAATTTGATTCGCGCACACGAGTAACTTCTTGTGAAAAACCAAACCTACTCCCTTGAATTTGATGTGGTACATGATATGACAGTATGTGCGTGCGGAGCTGGAAATTCGAGTGTTTGTGCAAACAAATTAATTAAATCTAACCTGTTGGAATTATTTGATACACAACTTTTGTGACCATGCACCCTTTTGTCTTTTTAATTTGTTTGTTTGTTTCTTTGATCATTGTTGTGATTTTTCTGAATTAGTCTGTGGATGAACAACAGGAAGATTGGGTATTATGTAGAGTGTTTTACAAGAACAGAGAATTAGTTCCAGCAGCCAAACAAAGCATGGTAAGCAGCAGCAGCTATGATGACACAATTAGCTCTTCATCTCTCCCACCACTAATGGATTCCTACATCACCTTTGACCAAACTCACGCCAATATTCCAAATCATGAGTATGAGCAAGTGCCCTGCTTCTCCATTTTCACTCAAAACCACCAAATCAACCACCCAACTTTATCTCACATCACCCACATGGATCCAAATATTTCCACCAAAATTACCACACCCACCACCTTTGGAGCCATACCACCTGGTCTCATGGGCTCATACTTAGACCCCTTTCCCTGTGACAAGAAAGTCGTAAAAGCTGTCCTAAATCACCTCACCCAAATGGACATGAGCAGCCCTAACATGAAGGGGTCACCAAGCTTTGGGGAAGGAAGCTCAGAGAGCTTCTTGTCTGATGTGGGTATGCCTCATATGTGGAACCATTATTGATTTTGAGGTTTGGATCGAGTTTGTGTACTTTTTTTTCCCGCCATCAAGTTGTAGAAATTATTGTGAGTTACATTTGTGGCTTTTCTCTGATAGAATGATGTTATGTACATATTTTTTCCTACGTTGGAAAGCTTATTAGAACGTGTGTAATTTACTTGATTTGATTGGTTTGGAGGACGGTTTTTTTCACATGTGTGAAGAACTGTAAGGTATAGAGCATTCTCTAGAACATATTATAAGTTGTTCAACAGTAGTTATTTAATTCCTCCATTGGCGGCTGTATACGGTAAAATGAAAACAAATTCTCAGCTTTTGAATGTAATTACTCCCTCCGTCCCATAATGAATGTCTGGTCCGCAAAACAAGGACTCAAAAATAATACAATTATTGCAAAAAACTCGAATTTGTTTTCAACAATTCACTAAATATCGATAAGTTCTTTAAATTTATGAAAAAAATTGAATTTTTTCTTGAAAGGATTGCATTATTTTTGAGTTTTAGTTTTGCGGACCGGACAAATATTTTGGAACGGAGGGAGTATATACTTGTGCAGCAAATATGACAAAATATGACGCACATATTATCTTATGCGACGCAGTCATGCATCATTTAACTGCAAGAGGAGATGATTGATTCCACAGGGAAATTAAGTGTCAAAATTTTCAAGAATTCTTTGAATTACAAACATGTACTGTATAATTTTAAACATTATGTTCAGAAAAACTAATCTTCTTCTTTTGATCAGCCGCATTAGTTATCCAATGGAATATACTCATTCTATGGATTGTGTTTGTTTTCACCATCAACTTAGTCAATCAAATTCCGCGTAGAGTGCGGATAAAAAGAAAAAAAAAATACTCTGGGTAGAAAATAATGGCGGTACGAAATTCAACCTTTGACCTTGCCATTCTTTCATTTTCCAATCACCTGAATCTTGCATTGTTTTCTATTTTGGAAGGATTTTAAAAACAAAAACAGTAGTACAATAAAATTGTAGAGAGAAGCTTTGGGTCTTGTGGACTTTTTTAAACTTCAAGGTCTATCATATAGGCCATAAAACTTATGCTAATTACCAAGGCGTTCACACTTCACAGCGTCATGTCTAAATATTTAATCCTTTTTTTTTTTTGGCTCAGCAAATTTTTAATCCAGTTGCAATTATTAAGGTGCTATTGTTTAATTTTATGCAAGTTGCACACTAAATTGCAATTAAAGAAGACTTTGACATACGACGGGTTATAACAGTGACAGTGCGCTGTTCAAAAAAAAAAAGAAAAAAAGACAGTGACAGTGCATTATTGTAATGGCAGTGGGCCAATGTGACAATTCTCGATAAACTCCTGCCAAAATCTGTGAATCAAACATCAAAACGTCGTTTTGTTCTTATTTCTATTTTTGTTTAGAAAACCTCAAAATTGTAATCGTTTCGTTTTCCAACACAATATAATAGAAACACTCTTCATAATTGTCATAAGTTGTGTCACCAACAAAAAAAAGTTGGTTCTTTTACTTTGAAAATGAGTTTTCGGCTCCCTCTCCTATTTGTGGTGATTTTTTCTCTAAATCTGACGACTGTCTTCACATCACTTATTTTCAAGATAAGCTCGCGATGGTTGTATTCTTTGTTCGTAACTTTTAAATAAAAACAAGCATGTTCCTTGTTCTAATTTTTATTCAAAAAGATACTAACTGATAGCATTGCCGAACAAAACACTTGAGATTAGAAAGGAACCGGTTATGGTAATTGAAAACATTTGAAAAGCAAAAAAAACTTTTGTTTGGTAATTGATGAAGTCATTTGGAGCATCTTTTTCGTGCTTGGAATTCCACCTATTTCTTCCATTAATTTTATGGAGTAATTAAATCAAAAGAGAGGAATTGCGTAATGATAGGTTAATGCCAAACAGAACGCAACAGGGGATGATTAGTCTGCCATTTTGACAAGTTCTGACTATCACTTTCAAGTTTCAATTTTTTTTTTTTTCAAAAGAAAGAAGATATCCAGACGATGAACTGCAGAAGTTGTAATTAAAGAAATAATACCCTAAATCTATGTGAGATCATCGCAGAGATTTGCTGATTTAATTTCACTAATAATGCGGTGATAGACTTTCTTTTCTTTTTCTAGATTAGGAAGTGTCAAATATTTTTTTTTGTATCTTTTTATCATACAGGTTGTGGGTCCATGCGATACACGAGGAGTTATTTTATAATTTTCGTCCATACGAAATTGAATTCAGGTGATTCTAAGAGAAACCTCAATATCATATTTCAAGTGGTAAAATAAAAAATAACTTGTCGTACCTATTATATAATGTTTGGTGGTATACTTTATTTATTAAATTGTCATAATTTGAATTTTTAATCAAACTACCCCTTGTTAATTTTCAGTTAAGTTTGATGATTATCTTTCGGTGATTGACTTTTATACTTAAACCTTAGTCTTAGTTTTGTTTGTCCGTTCATTGATTTCTAGATGGATTTTCCATAATATATTCTTTGTTGGCTTTTTTTTCCCCCTTGAGGAAAAAAATACAGAGAGAGAGAGAGAGAGAGAGAGAGAGAGAACATTGTTATACTATATGGCGATTGATCTGACTTGGAATGAATAAGACAAAAAAACCAATATCAAAAATCAATTCTTGTCTGGAAAAAAAAAAGAGTAAAATCAAACATGTTCTCTAGCTACGAGCAAAATTATTGAGTTTTACATGGTTCATTAAATATGAGAATGCATATTTGTGTTCACTCATTTATGTGCTTCCAATTGGAAGGGAAAAAAAAGAAGATAAACACTTCGAGTACAAAATTCCAATAATATCGTATAAATGACTCCAATTAATAATCGCTTATCCGTGCATTGAACCTCATAGGTATGAGGTCCATTGCTTGTTTCCACTAGTACGCAAGAGTGGAAATTAATATAGTCGAGCAAGAATATTTCTCGAAACATTATTGTGTTGGATAACGTGAAAAAACATTGTTGCGTACGTGTTATTCAAATTCCTTTTGTTACAATCCAGAGCTGACATGCAGAAAACGATACAGTGATATCATGTGATTTTCTATGTGATAACGTGATAGTTTCTAATACTGCGTCCCTGAATTGCCAAAGCTTTTGGAGAAATTGATCTACTTTTTGATCTTCAAAACTAAATTAACCAAAATGTAGTTATGATGATGCAATCAATTATCTCATAATTAAGAGATTATGTAGCCAAAGAAAGTCTTATTGTTTTGCCTTTTCCCACACGAGTGGTAGCGACTGAAAGCTTTGCTAACCAAACAACAGTGACATTATTACTATAATAATAATACTAATCTTGATCATTTATCTAATAATTAAAGCCAGCATATGGTACAAATGACAACCATAAAAGAAAGAAATTAGGTTAGTCTTGGAGCCAAAAAGTCTAGCTATCTTGGCTAGTTTTCCAATTATATACTATAATCTCATGTGTAGAGTATCGATTCCCCGAAAGCAACATATCACCCAACTCCGATGGTATCAAATTGGCAAATTCAAAGGTTGAAGGCTTCAAGGAATACTAGTGTCATGAATTCACTATCTTATCTCATTCTGTTTAACATAATAAATATATCGACCGCTAATTCACGGGAAAAAGTCAGCAAAATCTCAAAAATATTTTGATGTTAAATTTTTTTTTCTGGGTCTACAGTATAATTGTCTTTCGACCAATGAATCCAATTTAGCCAACACGCCATCTACGTTGCATTTGAACTTGTCGTCGAGTTGTTAATCGAAGATATGTCATGGAATCAAACTGCATACTCCACTGCTTTCGCGGGCCTTGTCCGTTCCTCTTGGTTTCATCTTATTAGATAAGTAAAAATACTGACATGTTGGGATATGAATAAGTCTTGAAGCTGGCTCTGACAATTATATTTTAGAAGGTCAATATGTTTTTAGAGCAAACAGGCTTGTATTATCAGATAGATAGACACACAGGGGTTGTCCACTCCACTTATGGTCCCAAAGTCGAGGTTTGAAAAACCCAATTTCACTTTGTGGATGGTGGCTTCTCTTCACGGCAGATAATTTTATTGGCTTTTGGTAAATTAGACGCCAAACATCTTTGGCCTCTGTGTCCTGATACTATCTTTTTGGTAAATTGATTTCTTTTGAGAAAACAAACCCAAACCAAACAACCTAAGCCATGACAACCATAACCAGTCAGAGACAATCCTGAGCTGCATCAATAGACGAAACAAACCAAAACTACCTAAACAGAACTGAGCTAGAGACGAAGCCAACTCAAGGACCAAAGATCCTGAAAGAGGCCCACCAATCTAGCTATCAGTCTTCTTAACATTTCTCCAAGAGCTTAGGGGAGCTCTAATGTCTTCTTCAGTCAGTCCAATCATGGTTCTTCCGTTCAAGGTTTTATGCTGCAGCCTGCAATGCCCTGAACTTCCACTCCCTCGACTCGTGTACTATACTAAAGTGCCTAAGATGATTTAACGACAGTTTGCATGATAAAAAGCCTATAATTAGGAGATGTTTGCTTAAGCCAAATAGATAAATTAAGAAAGAAGGAACTTTTGAGGAAAAGTTCCTAGTGTTGAGATATATTCGATTTTGTAAAGGTATATAAATGACTAGTGTTCCAGAAGGGTGCATGGTTCGAGCCAACATGACGATGTATACTCGTTTAGTTGGTGGGCGCATGTTTGTTGTTTTGGTTACAACTAACGCACCCTGTTGCCCTTCTAGTCCTAGAACCCCATCATGTTCGATGGCAAGACCTCTTCTCGATGTTACCATCGGGTTCCTCTCGATTTGACTCAGAGTCGAGATTGAATAACCACCCGTTTAGACCATGGACATCCCACTTAGCCATTGTTTCATCTTCAACCCCTCCTCTGCATTTTCTGACAACAAGATACCTTATTGACGAATGTGTCACAGGATCGGACTGGTCTGGTTGACCAAAGAACTTCAACTTCTCAGAAAGAACAAAGGTTGTTAATATGTTGTGTATTTCTGATTTAATTTTGAGTAGATACGCAGGAGTACATCTTATTATAACATGATTATTTGCTCCTCCTCTTATTTAAAGTTTATCATTGATTTATTTCCAAGTCATTCCGCGAATTTCCGTCATCGGTTTGTTCACCAGTTGTCCGAATGTAATTGTATGAGCAATTAACTAGCAAATGCACTGTTTTTTTTTAGCACAATTCTTGGAATATATGTCTACCCTTATGATGTATGAGCATAACGGTACATAAACAACAGAGGTTTGTTCTTCTATTTGTGATTCTCGCATTTCGTCGGTTATCAAAAACTGTACTATTCTCGAAATGAAATGTGAACAGTATGGACTCAAATTGTTTTCATCATATCAAGAAGCAGAGAAGAGGGATTGCATAATTCAAAATAGAGGACCACATAAACACACGTTCGCTACATTGCTCACTTCGTTCGACCACAATCAAACATGGCATTCACACTCCTATTTGCATTTCCAACACTGAATTTCCTCTAAAAATTGATACCAAGTTCACTGTTTCACTAGCTGAAGTAAGCCAAAAAAAATAATCGGATCTCAAGTGAAGTGACCAAGTGTGGCCTCCACAAAACCAACTTCAGTTGCAGGAGTCCGATCACGCATAGTGCCATATAATTCATTTGGCTTCATACGCTATCGAATTTCGCCCATCGATACCCAAGCACACTATTCCTACTCGTTGCTGTGAGCCCTAGGATGCAAATCAGGCCGAACTATCCTCATTGTCGAGTTAATTCAATCATTTAAAATATATCATCTTAAAAGGGGGAAAAAAAGCCATGCTTTAATGTATATTTTGTCCAAGCTGTAACGTGTATTTTCTCTCTTTTCATAAACTTCCCTGACACAAAATGGGATGAAAAACGAAAGGAGATAATGAAAATAAACAAGTAGAAGTGAGCTAGAGTCGTCCTTATGACAATTTTAACAGGATGATGCCCTGAAATGCTACAGAGTTTACATTGTTTCTTAAATGGAATGGAGTCTCGTGCAAGAAAAAATTCATTGGAGTCGCTATATGGAGTAGATGACAGGTGAAAGGAGGTCTTTCTTTGAGGATTGCTTTCTGATTTAGGCATTAGAAGTTGAGTTTGACAACTACCTAGTACTAGAATATGCACGCAGCACGCTAAGTTTTATGAGCTATATGCATGCCGAACATTTTGCCCCTCAAAGCTTTGGAAAGGCCAATAACCACCTTGTCCATTCACCCCCCAACCCTTCCCTCCCCTGGTTGATCAATTGTTCAATCCTTTGATCTCAATCACGTGCATTATAGAAGGTTTTCAAGATACATTGGTTTTCTCTACTGCACTGAAACAGACCTAGACCTCCTACGTGACGACTTTGAGTTATTTGTCTTTTCCCCCAAGCGAATTTACTTCAAGCGTCCGCCCCAAATCCTTTTTCCATTTTGTTTCAATTTCCTCCCCATTACTTAGTACTTAAGAGTGTAGTGCCCTAAGGGCGCTATCGTTGAGTTTTCTAATATGAGCATCACATTTTGAGTAGGACTTAACATATGAGTGACATGTCCAAATCATCCACTGGTAGCAACTATGGATAGGTGTGTTCCCTTCAATGTGCTCAAAATGTTCCATAATGCTTGGCCATCGATTTGGACAGGAGGAACCTAAAGAATTTTGAACAATAGCTCAAATTCGAATAACTTCGTAAGTTTACCAACCCTAATTTTCATCATTGCAAATTCATTCCTCCATTCACGTAATGAGCAATGAAAGAAAACACATGTCTGTGCACAAATAAATCCAAAAACGTCCGATGCACATGGTTCCCACATAGTAAACATGAAACTCATGTGCATCGGACGATTCCAAATACATCTATGTTTGAATCTTTGCACGAACATTTATGTCCCTAGCATTTTTGTCACGTAATTAATTGCTTGCCCATGAAGAGGTATGTTTTTTCAGCCTTCTCCCCTGGCCCGTCAGCAAAGCCCAACTAGGGCCTGCCGACATTAGCCCAATTATAGTCAAGTACTTGAAGCCCAAGATCGGACCCATGTTCTCAAGACCTTTCCTATTTCCCAGCCATACAGCCCAGACCCGAACTTAGTGGGCCTTCAACCTGGCCATCCAACCCGGCCCACTAAGTTCTCCATCCGAAGCGTCGTGCTCCTTACGCTTCTCGCCTGGTGGTGGCTGTATCTACTGTACTTTCACTTCTCCACTTCCGTCGCACCTCTCTCTCTCTCTAGAAATAGGAATTTGAAACATACACAATACAGTATGGATATGGTGTCCCCTGTGAAACCAAAACTCGTTGCGTCCAAATTGTTCCCACCTCTTTTCTCGCCTTACTCCCCACTACAGTGTCCAGCAACCTCTGCTAGTACCCGTTTGAAATCAAATTCGGCGCTTAAACGAATTTGGGCTCGGTCCGAGCCCGACGGCAAAGTCAATGGCGTTCTCTCTGGTGATTTCGACCCCCGTTTCATTGACCGGGTACGTCACAGATATATTGATATATAGTTGGAAAAAATTAATCTTTGGATTTCAATTTGCCAATATCTCCATGTTTCTATCCGATTGTTAAGGAAAAACTGAGTAGAATTGTGTCTTTGTTTTTCATTTGGGTAGATGTTTAGTGTTTGAGTGGGAAAGCAAGTGTCTTTTGCTCGATGCATTGCTAATTTGACTTGCGCTCTTTCTTTACGTTTGTTCACTGGTTTATTGCAGCTGTAATAATAGAAAGGCATTACTAACGAGTATATTTATTATTTTAAGGTCCTCATTTCTTGGCCTGTTTGGAACTTGTGGAATGAGAGAAGAGAAGAGAAAAGAAGTAATGAAGGAAAGTGCGAGGAAATATGGAGAAAATTTTTCTGTTCAGAAATAGAATAGTTTGTAAATTTATCCTCTTCTTCTTCTAAAACTGAACGAGGGTAGAGAAATTTCCAATTTTCCTTCTCTTCCCCTCTTTTATTCAATTCCCAAACAAACCCAAGTCTGGCATATAAAGCTCGTATGTGCATCATTTTGCACAAGGACGTTAGCTGACCCTCGCACAGAACTACTAATGGAAGCATTAGAGAGTTTGCTTATGTCACTAGTGATAAGTTGTGGTATTTATCTCGAACTGAGGTTCATTAGCTATTTGTTTATATCTTTGGGTATTCATTGATGAAAACATTATTAACATGTATCTGCAGAACTGGGTTAATGATTCTCGAAGTAGAAATCTAGGATAACTATGATTGAGGTAAATTCTTTTATCATTTTACAGGTCAAGATGGCTTGCCTATCTATGGGTACGAAATCAATAAAAGAAACAAAAAATGGGCCTTCACTTCGCTATGTTCTTGAATTTCCTTCACAAATTGGTGAGGCTCATGCAAAGCTTTTTGTTTAACTCTTGTAGGATCGGTCCGATTTCTGAGTGGACAAATACCCTTAAGAGAATAGATGTGCCGGAGAGGTTGTAATAGCCATGGAAAGGGATGAAAGGAGTAATCTAGAAGGGTGAAGAAGAAGAGCAGGGGTGAACAGAGAGGGTAGGCAGTGGAGACCCAAACCCAGAGATCCCAAAGGAGAAAGACAATAGAGCCTCTGAAAGAGGATCAAACCTCCTTTAAAATCAGTGCTCACCAACTTTCTCTCTCTAGGAACTGTTCACAAGCTCAATCGCTTCTGTGTTCTGCTTTGAGGTTCAATGAAGAAACGTTCATTTTTATAGCCCACACGAGCTAATGCTCGGGCACCAAGTGGCGCGCTGATAAAATGACACGTGTCCCTTCTGTCCCCCCTGACCGCCGAGGTGTCGCTACCCTCGCGATGATCGCGAGTATGACGGTATGCGTATCCTCTTATTCGCGGAGATCCTCTTCTTCTTTTACAGCCACCAAGCCACTAGATCCCCTTCCTTCCCGTAGGGCAAAGTCGTGACCTACTCGGTCGCGCCAGTACCACTTGCCAAGCCTCAAGGGGCCCCTCGGGTCCTGCCTAAAGGCCGGAGCAGACATAAGAGTCTGGGCAATTTCCCTGGTGCCTTGGTTAAACCGCGTTATCGTCTCCATTAGACTGGGACCGCGCCAAGTGTCCACCGGAATAAATATAACTCTCTCCTTAAGGGAGGAATTTGAGCTCGCGACCCTTGCATGGGCGCTGCAAAGCTATGGGTAGCGCGAGGCTCCCACGCGCAAGGCCACGTGTCGCGCGACTGAGGTGCCACGTGGCGAGCTAGGGTTCGTTGGTCAAATCGTCAACCCCGCGAGGACGAGTACACGTGTCAGCTGCTTATTGGATAGTCAAACAGTCAACGGTCGCGCCTATTGACCTTTCCTACAACTCTTTTTTGTGAGGGTTTAGGACAAGAAAGGAAAAAATTTATAATATGATAGGTCAGTTGTCCTTGAAGGTTTTTCTGGTTTCATCATTCCAATCCACGTTGCTTATAGTTAAGAGTATTTTCCTTTCTAGTTTATTTATCTGGGAGTCGAGGAAGTGCGACCCAACCCTTGATCAATTCCTTGACATGTTAGATATTTTGGTGTTTAGAGCTGTCAATAGGTAGTTCCTTTTATTGACTGGTCATTTTGGTGTAGTCGGATTTTTGGCCTTTTTGTTTCTCGTTTTTTCTGTACATTGCTGGCATCCCCTTGATTGATGCCTTTTCAATAAATTGATCACTTATCAGAAAAAGATAATTCCAATCCACATTGAGGATAGGAAGTAAATGGATTAGATTCAATAAGATTCTTCTGTCCGGATCTTTAACACCTGCGTAGCACTTGTACTTTTTCTTGAGAAAGCTGTTTCTCTAACCATCTTGTATGATCTGGTATTCTGGTCTGTTCGTACTTCAGTATGTTTTTTATATTATTCTTTCGCCACTTCTCCTGTTTCTGATCATTAGTTTCGATTTTGCGATTTGGTAATATGAGCTTCAGCCTTTGATATCTATACAGTAATTCTATATGTGATGCAGGACAGATTTGGAATAGGGCTAAGTATGATCAAACACGAGAGAAAATGGCTGTTTTTTTTGGGGCTGTGAACAGTAGACGTGAACAGTATTTTGTAAGGAGAGAAGGGTAAGAGAAGGATAGATCTAGGCCTCACACCTAGGTTACCAAAGGCATCACACCTTAGGCCTCTTTAGCATCACACCAAAGAATGAGATTGCATCACACAATCAGTAAAGCTTAAAGCTAATTTTTCATTCATTCAATCATCATTCAAGCTCTTGAGATTACATGACTTATATAGACTCCATAACACTTGAATGCAAATAACTACCCCAATTCCCAATACGTCTAGGTAGAATGAAAGAGTGAATGCTGATAACCATTCCTATTCCCTAGATGGATGGATAGGATGAATGTGTTACATAATGGTAGAATGCATTAATTATGTGGTCAAACTCCTCTAAATGAAAAGACACAAGGCACATGAAAAGTCACAGCCTTTAATGTTCCAGCCAATGCCTAATTAATATCCCAGGTAGGGCCCACACCATCCAACATATGCCAAATTAATGCTTGGGCCTTAGAACGATCCAATCCACGTTTTTTATAGCCTTTTATCGGGTGCTGCCATTTTCCATCAACTCTCCCCGGCTTGAGAGAACTCGACCCCGACGAGTTAAAAGCATGGAACCGTTCATGAAGGTCTGGGTTGAGGCGGTGAAATTCCTCTTCAGTAATCCAAGTACAATCTGAAAGTGAACGCCCCTTCCACTTAACGAGATACTTTTGATAACCTCCCTGTCGAGTCGAAACAATTTGATGATCAACCACATCTTCGATTTCATCCTCAAAACGTTTGGATGCCGGGAGAGATGCCACAGGGTCAGCCCGGTTACTATCCTCAACATGCCCAGAATATCGAGTCAGATCCTCAATATTGAACACGTTACTTATGCCCATATCGTCAGGTAATTCAAGCACATAAGTGTTAGAGCTGATTTTCTTGAGAACTTTAAATGGACCAGCACTCTTTGAATGAAGTTTCTTATAAACCCCTTTAGGATACCGTTCTGGTTTGACTTGAACCATAACCATGTCGCCTTCATCAAATTCAGCGAACCTCCTTCTCAAATCAGCATGTTGTTTGTAGCTCTCATTGCTTATGGCAATCTTGCGCCGCACATCATCGTGGATATCACGGATGTGTTGACTAAAAGCTTCAGCTTCAGCACTTGGGCGAGCTTGAATAGGTAGAGGAATCAAATCTATTGGTTTCCTAGGAAGCAAACCTGTGACAACTTCAAAAGGGCTGCGACCTGTAGATCTATTTACAGAGCTGTTGTATGCAAATTCAGCCATGGGAAGCACCTGATCCCAGCTGCCAACATGGTCGCCCACAAGGCAGCGAAGTAGATTACCCAAACTGCGGTTAACAACCTCCGTTTGACCATCAGTTTGCAGATGAAAAGCTGAAGAAAATTTCAGCTTTGTGTTCAGCAACTTCCACAGTGTTCGCCAAAAGTAACTCACAAACTTCGAATCACGGTCAGAGACCATGGTCTTTGGCAATCCATGAAGTCTAACAACTTCTTGGAAGAAGAGCTTAGCAACGTGGACAGCATCTGATGTCTTTGAACAAGGAATGAAGTGTGCCATTTTGGAGAAGCGATCCACAACCACAAAAATAGAGTCATGTTCCCGAAGGGTTTTTGGTAATCCAAGGACAAAATCCATACTTAAATCCTGCCAAGGCTCATGGGGCACAGATAGCGGAGTGTACAAACCTGTATTCTTCTTTCTTCCCTTTGAAAGTTGGCAAGTACGGCATTGCGAAACAATCCTGCCCACATCTCGCTTCAGCTTTGGCCAATAAAAACGATCTTCAGCCATTGCAATTGTCTTATCTCTTCCAAAATGACCTGCTGCCCCTCCGGAATGCAATTCCCAAATCATTTCTTTACGGAGTGATGTGTCGGGTAAGCAAAGTCGAGTTCCCTTGAAGATGAAACCATCATGCAAAGAAAAATCACCATATCCTCCCTGCTTTCCAGCCAGCAACTGAGCATGTATAGAGCTGAAATCCTTACAAGAAGGATAGTCTCTCTTGAGCAAATCAAAACCCACCACCTGTATAGCCATGGAAGAGAGAACATACACCACTCGGCTAAGGGCATCAGCAACCTTATTCTCTGAACCAGCCTTATGTTTGATAACAAAAGAATATTCCTGCAGAAATGAAACCCATTTACCATGCCGATGACTCAGCTTCTTTTGAGAGTTGATGTACTTGAGTGCTCCATGGTCGGAAAACAACACAAACTCCTTAAAAAGAAGATAGTGTCGCCAATGGCGAAGTGCTTGAATCACTGCATAAAATTCTTTGTCATAGGTGGAATACTTTTGTTTGGCTTCATTGAGTTTTTCACTAAAATAAGCAACTGGGTGCCCTTCTTGACTAAGAACACCTCCAATCCCAACATGTGATGCATCACACGCCACTTCAAATACCTTTGAGAAGTCAGGAAGACGTAGAACAGGAGCCTTAGACATCATTTTTTTTATGTCTTCGAAAGCTTTTGTTGCTGGCTTGGTCCAAACGAACTGTCCTCCTTTCATACAGTTAGTGATAGGTGCCATTACCGTGCTGAAATTCCTGATAAATCGACGATAAAAAGTTGCCAACCCATGAAAACTGCGTACTTCATGCAAGGAGCTGGGAATTAGCCACTCTAGGATAGCTCTCACTTTACTTGGGTCAACCTCCACCCCTTTAGAGGACACAATGAAGCCCAAAAATACAACCCATGGACTCATGAAAGAACACTTCTTTAAGTTCATGTAGAGTTTCTCTTGACGGAGAAGCCTCATAACTTGTTGAAGATGAAAGATATGTTCCTCCTTGGTTTTGCTATATATTAGAATATCATCGAAATAAACAACCAGGAAGTGACCAATGAAAGGCTGTAATACCTGCGTCATAAAGCGCATGAATGTACTTGGGGCATTTGTAAGACCAAATGGCATGACTAGCCACTCATAGAGGCCATCCTTGGTCTTGAAAGCTGTCTTCCATTCATCTCCTGGCCTTATGCGTAGTTGATGGTAGCCACTTTTCAAATCAATCTTTGAGAATATACAAGAACCAGCCAGCATGTCCAACATATCGTCAAGCCTTGGGATAGGGAACCGGTACTTGATTGTAATCTTGTTTATAGCACGGCTATCTATGCACATGCGCCAACTGCCATCTTTCTTTGGCGTGAGCAAAGCTGGAACAGCACAAGGGCTTAAACTCTCACGAATAAACCCCTTGGACAGAAGCTCATCTACCTGTCTTTTAAGCTCTGCATGTTCACTTGGATTCATGCGATAGGCTGGAAGATTAGGCAATTGCGATCCTGGAATGAGATCTATTGCATGCTGGACATTGCGCATGGGAGGTAATTCATTTGGGAGCTCTTTAGGTGCAACATCAGAAAAATGGGACAGCAACTCAGCCACTTCTGATGGTAATTCAGAGGCTGTTGCAGCAGCTGATTCTGATACTTCTTTTACCACCACGGCATATATAACTCCCAGTTCCATACTCTCTATTTGAAAACACTTCTTTGTGAGAATGTGGAGAGATTTAGGCTTATTTTCAGCAACATCCTTTGGCTTCTTTTCCTTGTATTTTTCCATTTCAGCTGTATTCATTGGCTTCAAAACGATCTCCTTGTTCTTGAATGAGAAAGCATATGTGTTCTCTTTCCCAAGCACATCTCTATCATAAAGCCATGGTCTCCCAAGAAGGATATGTGTGACATTCATGGGAATTACATCACACCAAATAGAATCACTATAAGAACCATAAGAGAAAGAAACTAGGCAGCGCTGAGTTACCGGAATGGAAGTGTTGTCGATCCAAGCTACCTTATACGGATGAGGATGTGGTTGAACAGGAAGCTTAAGACGCTCCACTGTGGCAGCAGATACAACATTCATGCAACTCCCACCATCAATAATAAGCTTTCGGGCTTGGTTTCCACAGCGGACCAGCATCTGAAATATAGAAGTACGCCTCCAGTCCTCCTTTTCAACTTTAGGTGCTGTAAGGATACGTCTAACAACAGAGATCAATGAATTGTCCACCTCCTCTTCTTCTAAGTCATCTGTATTTAGAACCCCCACGTCAAAAGAATCATCATTGTCATCATTATGTTGTTGGTCAAATTCAGCTTCTTGTTCCATTCCCATGTGTAAGTTTCTCTTCGGGCATTGATAGGCCATATGACCAGTTTCACCACATTTAAAGCACCTGTTGTCCTTTCCTCCCCCTTTGTTGGCTGCATGATTCTTGCCTTTTGGATCAGCCGTATTGGCTGAAGTTTGCTTAGAAACACTTGGCCGGAAACGACTTGCATCATTGTACCCTTTAGCTGCAGTTTCCCGAACTTGAGACCCAAACTTTTTAGGAGTTGGGTATTTCAAATACTCCTCCATATCCAAAGCAACCTGGAAGGCATGTTCGAGACTGTACAAGGGTTGGCGAAGCAGCTCCCTCCTTATGTCTGGCCTCAAACCAGCCTTGAATCGGGCAAGAGTTTGACTTGAATCTTCTGTCACTTGACTCCTCATCTTCAGCTCATCAAATTTCTGCATATATTCAGCCACTGACATGTTGTTTTGCTTTAACTCGATGAGTTGTTCACACAACTTCTCATGGTAATTTGATGGCATGTACTTTTCCCTCAACTTAGCCTTCATCTCTTGCCAAGTACCAATTGGTGGTTGCCCCAACCTCCGAATATCACCTTCAACACCCATCCACCAGATTTTAGCTAATCCCACAAGCTTCATCTTAGCAAATCTCACTCGCCGATCGTCAGCCATATCATACCAGTCAAAGTACTTCTCAATAGAAGCAAGCCAATCATGAAACAAAGTAGGATTGACCTTACCTTCAAAATCTGGAACCTCCATTTTAATCTTCTTAGTGATATCTCCGGCTGCATCATAGGTCTCATGTTGGTTCCTTTGTAACAAATCATGGGTCCAGTCAGACATGGAATTTTGTCGCATTCCTTGACCTTGGCCAGCCCTAAATTGCTGACTTCGAAGGGAATCTGCACGCTGTTCTTCTGTGTGCTCACCTTGGTTCTCACCATTTTCATTAGGATTGTTATTCCCGGAGTTTTCACCTTGTTCGCCTCCTCGTTCACCATCATTAGGTTGAGTTCTTTGGCCTTCCAAAGTGCTGATGCGCAGATTATTATTATCCAATTGCTCCACAAGTTTTAACAGAATCTCATCACGCTGGAAATCAGTTAATCTTCCTCTAAACGGCCTTCCGGATCGTGTAGACATGATGCTACACTCGCTCTGATACCAAGATTGATGCAGGACAGATTTGGAATAGGGCTAAGTATGATCAAACACGAGAGAAAATGGCTGTTTTTTTTTGGGGCTGTGAACAGTAGACGTGAACAGTATTTTGTAAGGAGAGAAGGGTAAGAGAAGGATAGATCTAGGCCTCACACCTAGGTTACCAAAGGCATCACACCTAAGGCCTCTTTAGCATCACACCAAAGAATGAGATTGCATCACACAATCAGTAAAGCTTAAAGCTAATTTTTCATTCATTCAATCATCATTCAAGCTCTTGAGATTACATGACTTATATAGACTCCATAACACTTGAATGCAAATAACTACCCCAATTCCCAATACGTCTAGGTAGAATGAAAGAGTGAATGCTGATAACCATTCCTATTCCCTAGATGGATGGATAGGATGAATGTGTTACATAATGGTAGAATGCATTAATTATGTGGTCAAACTCCTCTAAATGAAAAGACACAAGGCACATGAAAAGTTACAGCCTTTAATGTTCCAGCCAATGCCTAATTAATATCCCAGGTAGGGCCCACACCATCCAACATATGCCAAATTAATGCTTGGGCCTTAGAACGATCCAATCCACGTTTTTTATAGCCTTTTATCGGGTGCTGCCATTTTCCATCAATATGATACCTTAGTTGTAGTACTCTGTTTTCTTCATGGTCCATGTGCCTTGTTCTTGCTGCAAACAGGTATTACCTTGGGTGCCCCATGAACCTCAAATCATCTGTTGGATGGTCAATGAGATACCGATTTGTATAACCAAACCAACTGCTAACATTTGACTCAAAAACTGCGCTGCTTATAGTTATATCTGGGCATCTTTAGGCCCTTTACTCCTTTTTCGTGATGTATTTGTTTGATCTGGGCATTGTAAGGCCTTTAGGAGTTCGGGCTTACGCCCTCGGGTGTTGTAGGGCTTGGCCCTCCTCAGGTGTTTTGTCCAACCTTTGGTTGGATTCCCCTCCCTTCTCCTCCCACTTGATGTACCCTATCAAGTTTCTTAATAATATTTTGCCGTTTCAAAAAAAAAAAACTTTGACTCAAAAACTGACAAAACCTTTTTTATTCCAGCAAAAAGCATTGGAAGCAGCAATGAATGACATAAATAATGCATTCGGAAAAGGAAGTGTTACAAGATTGGGTAGTGCTGGTGGAGCTCTGGTGTATGTGCTTTTCTTTCATGTCGTGTGTTTGTGTTATTTTTCCCCCATTTTTTGTAATTCAGAATATGTAGTGCTTGTGTTAATGTGTGCAATGTATTGCCTTTGCCTTTTCTCCTTCCTTAGAATTATCCATTACCCCACTTGAGTGTTAAGAAGGAAGAAGTTAAAAATAATGCAAGTAATTGGTACACAGATTGGTCCTGTCATTGATATAGGTTCTAACTTCTACCAAGCATATGTGGTGCAATGCAACTTTTGTCTTCCTTGTAGGTTTATGAGATTTTGTATATTGCAGAGAAACTTTTCCAAGTGGCTGTTTGACATTAGACTTTGCCCTAGGTGGTGGTCTTCCAAAAGGGAGAATTGTAGAGGTATTATCCTTTCGCCTGCATAATATTTCTTTTGGGAGAACATGTCTTAAAATGTTTTGTATAGATTACCTTTGATGATTGCTCATATGTTCCAGTGTGAAATAATAAGCTCTGTAAATGATTATTAGGTTTTGATCCATAACGTATACTACATAGTTTTGTCAGTGTGACTGACGTGCTAATAGTGAAACATGGAGGATGCACGAACACTTCTATGAAGTTCCATATCCGTTTTCAGACTCAATTGGACACCTATACTTGTTAGATATGCCATCGCCTGTTCTTTTAATAAATATCTTAGAACTGTACAAACTCGAGAGACTTGGGGGACATACTTGCTCATTGCCTAGACATGTAAATCACATCAGTTTGAAGAAAAATAACTTCGGAGACAATGATCTGAATCAAAACATATGAATATATGCTGTTAATTTCTTTTGTTAGCTTTATATTGTTAGGAATTATATAATGCAGCCCTTTCAAATTTTTTGTGAATAGAGTTTCATTTGTTAGATGTTACTTATTTGGACTTCTTATTTATTACATTCTCCGTTTGTAAAATGTTGAGAACAAAGATACAGTAAAATATAACCGTATTTGTAACGTAAATTGAAGAATTTATAAAGATCTCTGAGATCTTGTGCAGCATAAATCAACTCTGTTGGACATTTTCCCTTATTTATATTCTCATATATGGTCGTAATGTCATCTGGTCAACATTTTGTGCTCTGAATGCTGAACTGCTTAGCTGTGCATATTATCTCATCAAGTAAGACTTTTAATTTCTCAAAAGATCTGAAAGGGTGTGTGACTTTGTTTTTCAGATATATGGGCCCGAAAGTAGTGGAAAGACCACCCTAGCACTCCATGCAATCGCAGAAGTGCAGGTGCTGTACCTCTATAGGTTTATTTACATTTTTTATCCATGTCTATAACAACGCACATCTTACGAGACACCTTATCTGCTTTGAGACCAAGATTCTGCTTTGATTATGTAGAGCGCTGGAGGTTACGCCATGCTTGTTGATGCAGAACATGCTTTTGACCCTGCATATTCTAAGGCGTTGGGAGTAGATGTTGAAAATTTGATTGTCTGCCAACCTGATAATGGGGAGATGGCACTGGAGAGTAATAGCTCTTTCCCTTGTCTACTTCATTCTGTTTGAGACTTTGAGTAATGATTTGGCGACTAAAGTAACATCACCTCCATCCCTTAGTCCATTTGGGATTTCCAATTTTTTAAGGGGACATGCATTGGTTCATGTCTTCTAAGGAAGTTGGATTTGACTTCCAACATTGCCCCTTAATCCCAGTAATCATTTACGAGGGACAGTTTTGGAAATCTATAAGCATGTGACTTTTCAGATAGAGACTTATACTTTGGAATATCCCCAAATGGAATAGAAGGCTAACAATAAGGGATGCAAGGAGTATGAATATGATATCATAATCCTCTTGCTTATCAAAAAAAATAGCAAATATACATAAATTTCTTGCAAGATTTAGATTTAGGTGGGTTAATAAAACTGTTTGTTCCTTCAGTCGCAGATCGTATGTGCAGATCTGGTGCTATTGATCTCATCTGTGTTGATTCTGTCTCAGCTCTTACTCCGCGAGCTGAGATTGAAGTTAGTTCCATTCTTTGACATTCATGGATGGTTTCAGTCATTTTCATTGTTAGAGATAGACGAGAGTAACAATGCCTGACACAACCCTGTTTATGTTGTACATAGGGGGAAATTGGAATGCCACAGATGGGTTTGCAAGCACGTCTTATGAGCCAGGCTCTGCGTAAAATGTCTGGAAATGCCTCCAAAGCTGGATGTACTCTTATTTTTCTGAATCAAATAAGGCACAAGGTACTTTTGATTAATTTGGGATAGAGTGCTCTTGGTGGACTGTACTAGGGGCAATTGCATGTGGATGGTAATAATTTATACTAACCCTGGGATGCTGTAACCTAGTTGGCTTGGGTAAATTTTCTATTTTCTATGTTTATTATGCGTAATTTTGTCTGGTGTTCACTATGCATAAATGACTTCTCATCCATAGACCAATTGTCTTGCTCCTTTGTTCTTAGATTGGTGTTTTTTATGGAAATCCTGAAGTCACCAGTGGAGGAATTGCTTTGAAGTTCTTCGCATCGGTTCGTCTTGAAATACGCGCTACAGGGAAGATAAAGTTCGTAAGCACAAAACCAGCTCAATTGGATACTAAGTTATATTTGGACTTCAACATATAAATCTTGTGGACACTGCTCATTATTTAGGAAAGGAGATGAAGACATTGGGCTTAAAGTACGTGTGAGAGTTCAAAAGAGTAAGGTAAGTGAAACTAAACATAGTGTGGGCCGAAATTTAATCTATCCCTCATAAAACAAACTGATTGTGGATGGTTTCATCTCACATAAATAGAATTGTTTCTTTTGATTTTTACCATTCTTGTAAACTTTCGATTTTATTATATCTTATTATGATCCCGCTTGCCTCTTGAACTTCCTTCCTTCAAAAACACGACATGTTAAGTAGCAAGTGCAAATTTGATGTAGCTGCCTTGAATGGCTAGGAGCCCAATGATTCTTCAAAATAGTGGAAAGCTGGAAGATATTCAACAATACAAATTTAGATGAAAGAATACAGAGAAGAAAACATCAGGATCACAGTAGAAATTCCATCAGATACCAGGATACCACTTATTAGGCATTCCCTAGTTTTAACATGATAGTTTCATTTTGTTTTGCAATAATTAAATTGTTGTAGATAATGACTAACAATGCTTCTGGATATCTTCATTATCAGTAGAAATTGAAGATATAGTGCTATCATCATTTTATACCAATTAGTGAATAACTTTCAAATTGTTGAAAATAGCCTATTAACTCTTCATCCATGTTCAGGAATTACTGCTGCTGGATTTCGGCCTAGTGGTTGACCGCTGAAGGCTTAATGATATTTTTAAATTTCGTGACTAATAATAGACATTGAGATAGCTTATTCTTATATTTTCTGGTATAGTTAAAGCCAAAGGTTTGATGTTTTAGATTTATTCACTCAGGATCACCTTTTTTTCTATAGCTTAGGGCTTGGACACCGCATATGTAGTAGTATTTTACTCACCATATTTGCATGTTTCATTTAACTTTTGATGATTCTCCAATATAAGTTGTTGTCAGTAAAAACGTGTAGTTGCAATCTCTCTATGGGTCCTCTGTTCCTTGCTCAAGACAAGTGGTGTCAATGTTCAGGTGTCAAGGCCATACAAGCAAGCTGAAATGGAAATTGTGTTTGGCGAGGGAGTGAGCAAACTGGTTTGAATTGCACTACTTACTCTCTTCTTTATTTACAATGGTCTAATCCGTACATTTCACGTTCTTATATTTGATTTGATATGCAGGGTTGCATCTTGGATTGTGCTGAAATGATGGATGTAGTATTAAAGAAGGGTTCCTGGTACAGCTATGGAGATCATAGGTTTGTCTTCTGAACTTTCCATTTGCATAGCGAAGTATGTGTTTTCTGTCGCTAGGTTTTCGTAATTTGCATATGGAGGTCTAATTTGGATTTTAATACGTTACTACCCAATTAATTAGCTTCTGTGGGATTTCAAATTTTAGTCTTGCAACTGCAATAGTAGGGTTCATTTGGTTATATTCTTGGTCGTTTCTTCGTCCTGAATTGTTTTCTTATGGGGGGGGGGGGGGGGGGGGGGTTTCATTTAATTGATGGCTATAAACCTATGCAATTGACATGTCGTATGTTACAAGTTGGTATAGATCATTTGATGCACAACACTAGAGACTAGTTTCATGCATAGGTTCTGCAACTAACCCTTTTTTTTTTTGTAAGTCAAACAAGGCCAAGGGCCATACCCTTGCAAGCCAAAACAAAGCTAGTTACTAACTAGCTGAAACCATTACAAACATAGAAAGAAAACACCAAGTAAGTCGTCTAACTATGAGAAAACAGTGGGTAGAATTTGCTAGAGGCAAAGCAACCGATTCTCATCTGACTTTTTCACTCCTTTCCAAGAGATCAAGCATGCTCTCAAGTCTGTCTTGATCTTGGTAATAAGGTCCCTCGGATTGATCCTTTGCTTTCTGAAGACCCCACAATTTCTCTCACACCAGATGCCATAAACCACAGCAGCCAAGGAGAGCTTCAAAACTGAATGCTTGAAACTGGAACCACCACAATGCTGAGTCATCCAATTTACTTCTCCAAGAAGGCCAAGGCCAGCCCTATAAATCCCATTCTCATGCAAAAAATAAGTCCAGATTCTCTCTGAGTATCCACAATGAAAGAAGAGATGGTCATGTGTTTCTTGCTCAATACCACATAGCACACATCCATCATCAGTGGTAACACGCATGAAGCTTATCTGTGGTAGCAAACGACCCAGCAAAGAAAGCCACTCAATTATGGCCCATCTGGGTACATAATGAGAGCACCAAATGACCTTATGCCAAAACAATTGTCCCACCAAAGGAATGTGTTTTGGCCATTACCCACAACACATTTAATCCATGGATGGACTAAGCTTCTGAGATTGAGAATTTTCCTGACAGTGAAGCATTTTGGGGAACCTTCATAGTCCAAAAACAAGCAGACTTGATTAGATAAGTGTGAACCCACTTAACCTGTAAGGTGTCAGCTTTTTGACATATAGCCTAATGTGTTTCACCATGGCTGCCCTATTCCATTCTTCAAGCAGTCTAAACCCAAGGCTTCTTTCATTCCTAGGCTTACAAACTGATTGCCATTTAACTTTTGCACCTGAGGTTCTCATGTCTAAACCTCTCCAAAAGAAAGCTTTAAGAGAACTCTCAACTTTTGCCAAAATTTTAAAAGGGAGTATGAAGGTGGAACTCCAGTATACTTGAATGCCAAATAACACAGCATTGATGAGCTGTGCTCTACCACCATAAGACAGCAGCTTGCTAGACCAAGATTGCACCCTCTTCAAGATTTTTTCCACCAGCACATGACAATCCTGAGCCCTTAGTCTGGTAGGAATGAGGGGGACACTAAGATACTTAACAGGGAGAAAACCCTCAGGAATGGCGAGAATACACTGCAGACCATCTTTAGTATGTTGATCAACCCCAGCAAACACAATTGAACTCTTCTGAAGGTTAGGTTGCAACCCAGCAAACTTATGGAAATCATTCAACACATCTTTTACCTGTGGAAGGAGTTGGCATCTGCACCACAGCGTATGAAAAGATCATCTGCAAAGATGAGATGGCTGATGTTTAAATCCCTGCATCTGGGATGGAAGGTGGAGGCCAAGTGAGAAGTTCTGAAATTAAACCTAGCAGTGAGAGCTTCCATGATCAGCAAAAACAAATATGGAGAGCGGTATCTCCTTGCCTAAGCCCTCTCTTGCCAGGAAAGAAACCCACCAACTACCATTAAGCACTACTGAGAAGATAGCTGTGGTAACACACTGTTTGACCCAGCTAGTGAAGAGCATTGGAAACTCCATAATCTCCATAATTTCAAACAAGAAATCCCAAGAGAATATTGCTCACACACTGTTTGACTAATATGCTTTCATCGGGTCTAATTTCATTGCACATGTAGGGATTCCCTCGTTTAAATGGTAATTTTTAACCAACTCTTGCATCAAGAGAATAATGTCCCTAATTGATCTGCCCTTCACAAAATCAGATTGGGAGGGAGTTGAGTGACTGCTTAAATGTGGAAGGATGGACTGCAGCTTATTAGCCAGAATCTTGCTCACACATTTAAAAGTTACATTACAGCAGGCAATGGGCCTGTAGTCCTTGATGGTAGGAGGAGAGTTGGATTTTGGCACAAGGGTAATGGCAGTGGAATTCCACTGCCTGCTCAGCTCTCTAGTAAGAAAGAATTGGTTTATAACTTGGACCCAGTTGTCTTGGAAAAAAGCAGAGTTAAACCCCATCAGGCCCTGGGCTTTTATCCCTTTTTATAGAAGCAAGGGAAGATTTTGATCTCCTCCAAAGTCACAACACTGACTGAGACAACAGCTCCTCAGGAACTTTCATGATGCTAGTAATACCCAGATCCCTCCTGGCATCATTACTGACCTCAAATGTTGTGCCCAAAAGACCAACATAATACTGCAGCATCTCATCTTTAATACTAGCAGGATCTTCTAATCTTCCACCAGTTAGACTTGTAAGACTCTGAATCTTGTTCCTATCCTTATTAGAAGCCATTTCTGGTGAAAGAATTTAGTAGTTGTGATACTGATCCCTTAGACTGAGCCAATTAACTATGGATTTTTGCTTCTTAAAGCTCCCCTCAGCAAAAGAAACTTCCACAAACTTATGCCTTGTTCTTTTCACAATTCAAAAAGAATTTTTCAAAAAAATTTCCCTAGATTCTTCCTACTTCCAACATTTCTGTCTCTATCTCTCCCCACTTATTACCCCTACTATTTTTCAAAAAAAATTTCAAACTCTAATCCAAACAAAGCATTAATCATCACTCTTTCTCCCCTCCCTGTTACACAAGGCATCATCATAAAGACTGTTAAGGCATTGCCCTTGCACCAGCATCAACTCCTCCCTTACTTGGCTAACTCTAGAAGTGATGTTAGAGTTGTAGGTTTGGTTAAAAGACTTGAGGACTGGTTTAAAGCCTTTTTAATTTCTGACTGAGTAATTGCACACCGCAGCCTCTGTCAGGAGCCTACCAAGAGGTCTTAAGAACCTCCTTAAACTTCTTATGTTGCATCCAGAAATTGAAGAACTTAAAAGGTCGTCTCCTAAACACTTCAAGAAAAACATTCACCACAATGGGACAATGATCCGAAATGCCAGGAGCTTCAATACATACCTCTGGATCCGGAAAGTCATCCATCCATCCAAATTAACCACAGCTCTGTCAAGCCTACTCTTGTTGTCACCAGCAAACCCCCCTGATTGTACCAAGTATACCAGAATCCCTTTGTGGGCATATCATCCATTTTAATGAAATCAAGACCAGAATTAAAATCAGCAGCAACAATATTATTAAACCCCTCCAAATGCTTTCTAACTGCATTAAAATCACCTAGCTGCATGCGAGCCTGCCCCCAATAACTGAGTGCATGTATCTCATATCAGACCAAATGTCTCTCCTACTGGAAATCTGATTATGACCATAAACAGTAGACAAAAAGAAAGTCTTGTGGTGCTCCAAGACAAAAACCCTAGCAACAATCATTTGCTCGGAAGAGAACAAACTAAACATCTAACACAGTTGGATCCCTGGCCATGATAATTCTAGCCACAGTCCCACTCCCCAAATTAAGCTAATGTTTAGGAAAGCTGAACTTAGCAACAGAAACCAAATTCTCAGCTCTCATTTTAGTTTCAACCGACCCGAACAAACAAAGTTTGTGAAGACAAACAAAAGAGGCAACCTCTTTTTGCTTAAGGGGGGTTATTGAGGCCACTAATATTCCAGCTAATTTCACTATTAAGAAAAGAAGGAAACTCACTTCTTAGGACCACCACCCTTGCCCTTAGGCCTCCCTCTGCCCCTAGGCTTATGCCCAGCCTGAGAAGCACCAACCTTAGAAGTCGTGGCCACTGAACCTCCAAGAGAAACAGACAACCTTTCCTTCAAATCCACAGCAGTCTGAACTTCATCCTCCCTCGATAACGTTGACTCCAGAATTGCAAAAGTGTTAACATTCTTGACACTGACCGCATCCGAGCTAGCAATAAAAGACTTTCCAACCCCGTTTGGACCACCAGATTTAGGAGTGTGAGACACAGAACCAGAAGCTGCCACTGGCATCAGGAGCAGGCTGCAAATAACTTGGATAGTATGTGTGCTTTCTTGGTGAATTTCCAACTAAAAATGTCAGACATGTATTGCATACCTTTACTATTGTTGAGTGTCTAACACAGGTACACTTTTGAATGTGGTATAGTCCACGTTTTGTAAGCTGTCTCATTTGCAGCAAATGCTGGATAATATGACATCACCATTTTAACCCTTGTGCTTTGTCTGATATTTTACATTCAACAACGGCAACATGTTTGGTCCATATCAGAAAATATAAAGCATGGCAGTTGTAGTCCACTGTTAGGTTACTACACTAGTCTTATGTCCTTGTGTTGCTATCAAATCATAAAAAGCCTTTCAACCTCTCTCAGTCCCTTTCCAACATCTTGACTTATTGTTATTTTATATCTTTTGTATTTAAGGTTGGGACAGGGAAGGGATAGAGCAATGCAGTACTTGAAAGAGAACCCTCATCTTGCCAATGAAATAGAGAAGGTTTGGTGCTTGTGCCTTGTTAATATTTTTCTTCCATAAATATAATCTAAACTAATATTATTCTAGTCATCCATCACTGTTTCAAATTACTGGATAATGGATATTCATTTTATTTTCTACTTGTGGGAGTATGTCTGTGTTGTTGATTAGCTCTGCATTTTAGATTCATTTATATAGTTTTGCAGCTGTTAACTTGTAGGAAATTTGCATTTAGTACTTCTTGTTATGAATATGTACTTGTTATTGTCTAACCGCTTTTCTACCATCTCTCCTAAAACCCGGTGCTAGGGAGGGTTGCAATCAATTAAGTCTTTTATGACATTCGACGTCACACTTGTAAGTCTGTTTTCAGAGCGGTCGCAAGAAGTGACATTGTGTAACTAAATATATGGGGACATTTTGGCCCCAACAGTTTTAATTTTAACAATTTCTATACTTCTGATGCATATCATGTGCTAATGGTGGTACATATTAATGAGCGTGATGAAGATACTTATCATGTTTAATTTAGGGAAACAACGGTCATTTGATTAACATCTGGTTCATGTTACAGTAGAACGATGGTTCATGTTACAGGAGAACGACGTGTTCCTTCTTTCTATGATTTGTGAAATTAAATAGGAACAAATGAGATAAAATAAAAAGAAACTTTCTAGATATATTGGGGCTTACAATGTCCCAAGCTTTTTGTTACTTCCTCTGCGCAGGGCTTTCTATTCAGCTGTTGGTCCTAATAATCCCATGCAGTTAAAATTATATGGAAAAAAATAAATAAATGTAGCTTGTGCATTCTTTTTGTTATCAGATGTGTTTGAGTTAGGAGAGGATTTTTGTAAATGTCACTTTTACTATTCCGAGAGAGAACATAATGTTAATTTGAATGTGCAGATTATTCGGCCCATGATGTTAGGGGAAACTGGCCAAGTAGGCTCTTCTCCTTCGAGGCTCTTGCCGGCACAGCATCAAGATGAAGATTTTGTTGAAGAGATACTGTAGGATCCACCAAATCCAGTTAATATCACCAGTTTACGTACTGGGTGAGGAATAGTCAGCTGTGGAAAGCTGAAGGAAAAACAGATAGGATTCAGTCCTCTCTGTGTGTTTTGGTTTTGATGATTTGAAATCACTGATTTCCCACCCCGTGTCTGTATGTGCATGAGAGAGACAGAGAGAGAGCACATTGTACTGTAGAGATGCCGAGAGGGATTTGTATTGCCATCAATGCCATGTACTTCATTTGTATCTGTGCACCATGCAACACACACTAGCCTGGGGGAGAGGGGGTTAGGGCATGAATTGTGGCTGGCGATTTGGGAGAAATCCAGGGGAGCTTGTAACATTTGCCCAATCTGTTCACCAAGTTATTTATCATAATTTGAACAATTCAGTTTCTTGATGAGATTTCTTTAAGCATAATGCTCAAGACAGAAATTTGAGTTTTCCCCAGCAGAGCTATATCCTCTTGAACTTGGCAATCTCCGCCTTAGCATGTTCTAAAGCCCAGAGCATGCCCTCAGTTCAGATCTAGGGTTTGAGGCTTTGAGCTACGTACGTCAAGAGGAGTAAGTACTGAATTGTTGAACAGACTTGACGAGTACTGAATTGTTGAACAGACTTGGCGAGTATAATTGTGCGTCAAATTTGGTACGTTCATTTATTGAACCAATCTCAAACAAGTCAAGTCTAGCCAAGCCAAGGAGCAAACTTATTAATATCAGTACTAAATTGCACTAAGCCCGTGTAATGTCTATTTTGAATTGTTTTTTGGTCCGCGGGCATGTATTTGTCAAGTTCAAAAAATCTTTTGCATCTTTTTTCTTCCAAAAAAGAATATTGCTACTTGATTGGTTTTTATGAAATGAGCTGTTCTAAGATTTCAACGCCAAGGAGTGATCATTGTAGGTGAGGGTACCCCAGGATTAGTTTGTTTAGGTGAAAGGCATCACAATATTATGAAGTAAGTTCTGTTCATGGAAGTCAAGCATCTAACTAGTAACAGGCAAACAAGATTAATTAAAATCACACATAGTACATGCATCGATACAACCCCACACCAACGTAGTACAGATTACACAGTTTAAGTAGCACCAAGGTTTTATGTACAATGTTCTTCAGAACACTTGATTGGAACAGACTTTATCAGAACATAGTCTAATTAACATTACAAGTGGGGGTTCTACTGTGCCAAAGCACTGGTATTGTACACAAGGAGCGCACCCCCTGCTAGAATCCCAAGCAGGGTCACAGCCCATATTGCTAGCCCTGTGGTACCTGCATTTCATTCAAATACGTACTCAAACCTCAACATCCTTTCATGCAGTGAATACAATATTGAGAGAGAGAGAGAGAGAGAGAGAGAGAGTTGTTCTTACCGCCAGTATAGACATCACCGGATGGAGACCAGTCATTAGTGTCATAGATGGGGCTGTAAATCAATCAACAGGAGGAACTAGTTAGACATGAAAGGGTCTATAAAATCAAATCCAAAACCGACGTCACTGATTCGGCTTGGATTTGAGAGTTCTGATTTCGGCTTGAAAATCATACTCCTAGCTCAATAGATATCTATTTCTATATGAACACCAGTACATCTTGTGTATAATCACGCAATGAAAGATTCACTGCGTGTAATGTAACGAAAGTAGAAGACCTACTAAGAATATCAGCAACTCGGTTTAGCTCGGTTGAAAATTGCCATAACCATGGGAAAGACAGTTAATTATACCTGTATCCATCAACATTAGCACCATATTTGTCTACAAATTGGTAAACTCCCTTCCCCTGAATCATATATAGGAAAAGGTGAACAAAAGTATGGGAGGGTATAGAAATAACCAGAAGAAAGAAACAGCTACAACCCTCGAACTACTTCATGTTATTCCAAAATGGAAGAACAAATATTGCAACAGTCTCTATTCCTTATTCTTACCAAGAATATAGATCCTGCAAATAAAAATCTTGTTATTCTCTCAATCTACTATGAACTTTATAGGAATTCATTCTCATTTGAGTGGTAAAATTAAGTAGTAAACACTAAACAGAGAAAGAAATAAAGTAACCTTGCCCTTCCTTCCAGATGCGTCCAGTCCCCCATCCAAGGCCATGCCCCCATTAATACCTGACAGATATAACACCTTCCTAATTCAGCAAAGACCAATCAACAAGAAAAACATGCACCTCTCTCTCTCTCTCTCTCTCTCTCTCTCTCTCTCAGTGTTCTATTTTCCCCCAAGACATTAAGGTTGTGTTATCTGGATTTGTAGAGGTATTTGTCAAGTAGACAAAAATAATTGGAGAACGAAAGAATATGTTTAGCGGTCCCATCCCACTCTTCTTTTCTTTCCTTGGCCTCCCTCACAAATCCTTAATCCAGAACAGCCATAACGTAGCACTAAGTACTAACGGAGTTGTGGGTATCCATAGAAATCCATGCCGTATGATAGAGTTTGTAAGACCATAGATTATACCCCACACACACACACAGAGAGAGAGAGAGAGAGAGAGTAACCATAAGGCTTGTCAGTCTTGATCTTTTTTTTAGCACTGGCCACAACCCTCAAACGGGAAGTTCTAGGGAGAGAGGGAAGGCCTCGCACAGCTGCTGTTTTCTCGGGAGTGAATGGAGAAAAAGAAGGTTTGAGGGTCAGTGAGGTCACCACTACTGAAGCTGCCATAACCATTCTAATCTCTCTCTCTTCTGCTCCTGTTTATTGCCTTCAAGAACTGTATGTGTGTCTGGTCTCTCTGGCTTACCAAATTCCTTAATATTAGTAGTAGCAGTCATAATCAAGCATTGGTGATCACCAGTTACACGTGGCACTTCCTCTATGGCTGCATCCCGGATAAGGTATTCCAACATTATCCCAGAGCTAGACCTCCCTGTTTTAGGCAGTTCATTCTAGAAAAAAAAGACTGCTGAGATACACGTGGAAGTAGATGGTTGGAGACGGATCTTTCGGGAAAAAATATATTAACTATAATACTGAGAGAGAGAGAGAGAGAGAGAGAGAGAGAGAGAGGCATTGATGATTTTGACTCTAAACCCAAACAGTATGTCTAGTATAAAGGATAGTAATATACAAGAAAATTCTTCGAGGACCCACGGAGGAGGAAAAGATTACAACTCAACAAGCCTTCGTTCGAATGATAATAAAAGATCTTATAGCTAATTTGCATCAAACACAGAAACCTATTAAAGATCATTCAATTACGGTAGGTTTTCATTTTGACATTATTCACTCTGCCCAGAAAAAATGGATCGCTAAACCATGCTTGCATAAACAAGTACAAACAGAAGCACGATATAAAACCAACTGGTTGATGACCAGATAATGTTTAGCTATAAGCCGCTAAAGATTTCACTAAATTTTGAGGCTGCGGCCATGCCACTAAGTATGGCACCTTCAACATTAGGACTAACACAAAAGTCTCCACAAATGGCCAATCTCTTCTTCCCATCCCAGAGGCATTTCTCCTCTCCCGCGATGCTTGCAGCTGGAAAAGCACTACCCCTGCGACACATGATTGGGTGTACATAAAATGATGACAAAATGAGTAGAGTATAAGATGACATTGCAAGATGATAAAGCTTTGAAAATTGCCAAGATGAATCTTTTTCGAAGAACAATAGGATTTCAGCCTAAGGACACAATATCTAGTTGAAGTGGCATAACAAATGCCACCGTAGCATTTGTCTATTAAACTGGAGGATTCAGATACTAACCACCTATGAGCTTTCTTGAAAAATGGATGAGAAATGTCAAGGCCAGTGACCTGGAACTCTTGAAATAACTCATCAGCCACATTAGCCAATGCTGTATTTGAAGGCTTTTGAAGTCCCATTTGAGCAATTACACCCTTGGCATACTTGTCCGTTGAATGCAACACCCATTGTTCACTGTGCAGCAAAGAATCAAAAAGATAACATTGGTAATCTAAAACGAATCATTCCTCCCAGCATAAGTCTCCCAATAATAAAACAGATACCTAATGGTAGACCGCTCCGGTTTGCTACTGTTGCAAAATGCCCAGCTTAAAACCTCAGAATTATTAAAGGAGAAGCCTTTTACTGGTATCTAAATCATGGAAATTATAGAAAGAGAAAGAGAGATAGAATGAGTCATCAGCAATAAATAAAAAAGGTTACTGACACAATCACTGTGGATTGCCCACGCTCACAAAAATACGTTTGTTGCTAACCCCGAAATGTTCAACTGATTTCTACCAAAGGTACAGGTTATTCCAAACGATCAACGGATTCTTACCAAAGATAAAGGTTCTTCAAATGCCAGCATTAGGGCAAAGCATGGATTAACAGGGATTTCTTTTACCTTCATGGCCAACTCTGGAACCAAACTTAAATCTGTATGAGAAAACAATGGCAGAATGGTTAAAAAGTAACCTGTGCTGTTCCCTGAATTCATAGCAAATCAATCAACAGTGGTGCAATAATGCCATAAAAGTGAACTGCAAAAATTAAAGGAAAAAGAAGCCATTTTCAGTTCCACGGCGGATACAACAAGTTGTCCCATGAGCCTCGAGCTTCAAAAGAGTGTTTGATCACTTCAAGTGTCACTTTAGAGGTTTGCCTATTTCATTCGATATGGCTTATCGGCCGAGAAATCTGAATTCTACCCCTTGGGATGGACTTGAAAGATAACATTTTACATGTTAATCGCTGCATTGGTATGGATTGCCAAGTTGATATATTTTGATGCCATTTTCAGACCAAAGATTTAAGGACCAGTTCAAACTAGGCTTCACCTGGTCAAAATCCAAAAAATATGCAGCCGTTTCAGTTGAATCTATTGCCTTCTAAATGTGATCTGGGTAATGTTGATTGAACTCCTCAAGATCACTTTGCCATTCATGAATGGTCAAAAGTCAAATTGTTCCCAACGAGAGGTCAATCGTCAAATGTGAGCTTTGTTATACATAAGTTTCTAAAATCTAACTGTACTTGTTACAAGGAAATGACCAAATAAATAAGGTAATGGTTGATCAATTCAATTGGAAGAAAAGATTAAACTTACATCCGTGTTGTTGGGCAACAAGTGAAATGTGCGCACTCATGCGCACACTGACACAACAACAAGAATAATCAAGCTATCATAGCGAGAGACCAGGACACAAAGATTTACTCCCCTGTCCCGATTTGTTTGTCCAATTTGGGAAATCCAACTTATTAAGGGGGCACAATCATTACACTATGAAAACTAAATGTTCCACAAATTCCTTTTCAATTCAAGTTGTACTTGTCACATCAAATCAAGAAAGAGAGAAGGATAAAACAATATTTTTATAGGATTTCTTCCTTGGTCTTCCAAAATTGGACAAACAACTTAGGACGATGAGAAGTAAAAAAGTGAACAAACAAAGTGGGACAGAGGGAGTACGTGATTTGGTAAGACTGTCTATGTCCATGGGCCACATCAGTTTCCACTCTCCACTATATTCTAATGATTGACCCAACAATGCAAAGTTGCAAACTACTACATCTATAATGACTTACTATAATATCATATACCCAATCGGATCACGAAGTTCCACTCTCCACTATATTCTAATGATTGACCCAACAATGCAAACTACTACATCTATAATGACTTACTATAATATCATATACCCAATCGGATCAGGAAGTTCCACTCTCCACTATATTCTAATGATTGACCCAACAATGCAAACTACTACATCTATAATGACTTACTATAATATCATATACCCAATCGGATCACGAAGTTGAAGGATTTATTAGCAGATGAAAAGAAGGAAAGTCATCATACCAAGAGGCGGTGGTCGTCCAGTTACATTAGTAAACCTGGGTGAAACTATATTTTTGTCAGATGCAACCACACCCTTAAAATGACCAAGATATTGTCCATCTGAACCTGTCAATGACCATGAATTGTCATCATCCAACCACTCCAGCCTCCCAACACCAACCCCAAACTTTCTATCCACTCCTGAAGAAGAGTAAAGTGGACAGATGAGTAAACTGGTATATGTTGGTGTCAAGCTCTTCAAGAAGCATTCAATAGAAACCGATGGGATCAATACATTACCTGGTTCATTGCATAATGCCCTGCAAATAGAATTCATTCCTGGGACACCCACGTATTTCTTGATTGGTCCTTCCTGAATTAAACTCAAATTCAGATAAATTGTACCCCAACAAAACAGAGATGACATACATACTTGCAACAAACAAAAATTGCCCCAGCATAACAAATTGCCCAGGGATCATGATAGCATAAATGAATTGCCTTAGGATAACTCAGCTTCAAGACTAATTATGAGAAAGATAAGTAGTACGGATAAATGGTACAGATCACTTCTTTTGGGCTGAAAATGGGTCTGTATGATGAGCACTGTATGAGAGCCCCCATAGTTGTCAGGTGACTACAAGGGGCTATTTGAGATAGTTGTCAGGTGACTACAAGGGGCTATTGTATCTCAAACACAGCAGTGCTCATCATACAGACCCATTTTCAGCCCAAAAGAAGTGATCCGTACCATTTATCGAGTTTTAAGCTGATAACAACATAAGCGCGCTGCAAGTATAAATTACAAATGATTGACAAGCAAAAAAGTTCAATGGAAGAAAGCAATAAGAAGTTTGAAGTTACTGCAAAACCTTCTCAATGTTCCCAAATTGTTTGGAGCCGAAATCGAAGGATCCAAAATTCTCTTTCCACTCTGCAACAAGACCTCTAGATTCCCAATCACGGATAAGGCACAACACGTCAACATTGCTGGCAGTGAAGTAAGGAGCACCGTGGTCGAATAACAGCTCTCTTCCATCAACAGTGGTTTCTCTATAAAGAGTGTTAAACACAATCAAATTAATTGGGAACTAGTCTAAATCCCACTCTTAATGTGTGCATATAAACTAGTATACATAATGAACATATTACACTCTATGCCAGTATGGCTGCAATGAGCCAAGCCGAACTGAGATTTAGAATATTCAGGTTTATTTGCTAAGTTTTTAGTGAAGTCAATCTCAAGCTTGAGCTTGTTCAGGAGTCTTAATGATTCTATACAATGGAACATATGTGGGGAGTTAAAAGCTCATACATGTACAAGTTTGAAAATTGGCAATATGTGTACATACGTACACATGTTATATAAGTTTATACATATTTAATTTTAAAAATGAAATCCAGCTAATACAGGCACATATAAGCTCTTGGTTCGCGAGCCTAATCGACCGAATAATGTCACTTTCAGGTGCGGCTTATTTATTAAATGAGCCTAAAATGAGGATCACTTAAGTTTGTTTAATAGACAAATTGAACTCAAACCGAGCCTCGAATAATTTACAAACAATTCAGTTCATTTGCAGTCCTATGTCTGTGTGTGTATAGTGCATACGTGAGAGAGAGAGAGAGAGAGAGAGAGAGAGAGAGAGAGGTACCTTCTCTGAGACATTCGGCCGCCAGGACCTCTAGCGGAGTCGATGATAGTGACTGAGAGCCCATTCCTGGCTAGAATAGATGCACAAACAGCTCCCGAAACTGACTCCACAGATTTATCCCAACATTGCCAACAATTATTTCACATATGTATATATGCACGATGAATCATGATCATGAAAGTCTATCAACACACAAGCACGCACGCAGAGAGAGAGAGAGAGAGAGAGAGAGAGGTAATAATGTTGCTTACTTCCACTTCCGATGACGGCAACCTTAGGGACGACGCCAGCCATGATTCCGTCAGTCAAGGACAGAATCACAATTCACAGACATCTGCCTTGCATTAGGAAAGTGTAATACGATAAGTTCATGTTAATGCGGTGTTTCTCGATTGAAAATTACTAAAACGACTCGGAAATGGGAGCATTGAAGATCGGCCACCCTGCAGGTAAGCTCAAGGGGTGGGCTCTGCGGCTCCAAATGAGCCACGCACCACGCCATCCTTTAATGCACGACGCGCTTGCTACTTTCAAGGTTTTCTCTTTCTTTCTTTTTTAATCATTTTTTAAAGAAAGAAAATACTCCGAGTTATCTCACGCTCAACTGGGATGAGACTGAATGTTCGGTTAAATAAGTTGATAGGCTTATTTTTTTTGTCTTTTTACTCAAAAAAATCGCATTTGTTAATTTTTCGTCAATTATTTGGGGATTATTGAATAAAGATGAAAAAATTATTTAGGAAAAGAATCTGAAAAGAATAAAGATGAAAAAATTATCGAAGTCTAGTTTTTTTTTAATAAAGATGAATTTTTTTTTGTCTTTATTAAAAAAAATTAGGTTTCGATCTTAATTTTTTATTTTTAGATTTTTCTCGTCTTGACGAAGCAATAATTCCTAAAAAATTGACAAAAAACTAACAAATTAGAACAAAAATTTGAATAAAAACAAAAAAATAAGCCACTTAATTTTTTTTAGCCAAACAACTCGTGGAGCATAGACTCAACACCCACAAAGAGTGTGATGAGAGAGAAGAAGGTCCGCCACACTATCTTGATTATTAGAGGGGATTCGGGAATCCTATAGAGCAGGCTGTCTTAAGGGGTATGTAGATCACATTTGAATCATCCATCTCGACAATCAATGGTTCACATATATACGTTATCTTTGACCAATATTTCTTCTGTCCTTTTTTAAGTGTTCTGTTTCTTAACTCCAATTTATTAAGAAAACATCATTATTACACATTTCACATCAACTTTTACCTCCACTTTCTATACTTACCCTCTATGGATACATTATCATTACATTTTTACTCATTGACTTTTCGAAATGAAATATACTTTTAGAAGCAAAATGAAAAATGTACCAACTTTTATCCACTAACTTTACGAAATAGATATTTATTAAGGGATAACTCAAAATAATGAAATATCAGAATTTAAAAAGGGGACTATACGGTACTATTAAGTTCATCATAACCTCTCCCTTTGAAGAAAGAATAACCAACCAACCAACCACATCAGTCAGATGTGGTGTTCCCACTTTGTTAAGTTCATCAAATAAAAAATTCATGTAAAGAAATCATGTTTATTGAATAGTATATTGTTATAATGTCATTTAAACATATAGGAGTACTTGTTTCGGGGAAATTGGATGTCTTCTTGTGTTTTTTTCTGTGAACAATATACTATAATAGTTAACAAATGTAATGATTTATTCTGCCCAAATTACGTAAAGATAGAGTCAGTCCGATTACACATTCATCCGTTTTGATTGTTAGAAATGAACCAATATACTATACTATAATGCATAAATTTTTGGATGCCGACCAAGAACAAAAAATTCCTCTCTAGAATGGCACTATAATGGCATTGGAGTGATACAGTGTAAACGAATTGCATCTAAACTTTTCAAGTTGCTGGGTTGATTGTGATTTTTTAGTAGTAATTTGAACTTTTCCTCGTCGCATGTTGCGTGCGTTGAAAATGTTTTTCCAATGTCCCTTCTTGGGTAATCTTTTTTCACTAAACTTTAGGTTTTTGACCGGAATAAGATCATCTCTAGTTTATGAAAATGGACTGAGCCATCCAGTTTGCCTGTTTTTGGGCCTTCCTTATGCTCACTTTAATGATCCAAATCGTTCATATTTTAGAGCTTGTCGAAAACATCAATAATATTTAAAAATCACTTTGATCGGATATTTTTTAGATGATTTCGGAACATAATTGTCATCGAACATAACAAGATTATAACATCGAAACACATTTTATCTCAACACAAATGTGTTACAAATATTATGTCAACCGGTATCCAATCAGCCTGATTTTTAGCGTGACAAATGTTCTCAACGAACTCTAAAATGTGAAGGATTTGGATCATCAAAGTGGACCCGTAAAAGACCCACCCACAAATGAGGAAACTATAGGTTATGGTCCATTTCATGGACTAGAGAGTCCTCACCCTTTTTGACAGTACGCATACATTGTGTATGAATATGCACGTAATAATTGTTTGACCATGGAGAGAGAGAAGAGAGATTGGTAAAATAAGATGTAATAAGGCTCTGGAGAAAGAAATAAGTACTTATTTTTTAACAAGACAATTTCAAGTTCTAAAATCACGTGTTTACGTAATTAATTTTACTATCAATATGGATCTTATTTGATAGATCTCATTGAGATCTTTAATACAGTACAAAAAAATTTAAAAATTATTTTTCATTTACATTATTTTTGAATTTGAAAATGTGAAATAAATACTTATTTTTTAAGAAGATGTTCTGAAACGGGGCCTAAATCTGCATATACATATCTGTATTTTAGTGCATGTAGCTCACCTCAGCACATATTTTAATCATATTACTGGAGTACTTATTCAATTTCAAAATTAAACGCACCTATAAATGGGTCTCACTCTTAATTTATATTTACTTCGAATGAATACGCGGTAATTTTAACACACTATTTAGAAAACTCATTGGAGATGCTCTTACCTTCCCCTTAGTTTTTGCCATATATCAAATTAGAAAGTTTGATTAAGGTCATCCACAGTGGTATAATTAAAAAAGGATAACCAAAAGTTGACACATCAGTTTTTGATTATTCACTTAAGAGGTTGCTAAGCTTAACAATGTCTCACAATGGTTACTTCTAGTCCATAACAAAAATATGGTCCACTACAATTTTACTCTCTCTCCTCCTCTGTTTCATGCCATTCATTTCCCTCTATTTACGTTTTTTATAGCAAAAATATGACGATTCCCTCTCTTAATTTTGAAAAAAAATCGGTGACTTTCTTCCTCCTATTATGAATTTTTTTGGGGGAAAAAAATAGAACAGGAAAGAATAGTGAAATATCTTAATTCAGCGATGATAGGTTGAATTGTAGATGATCGAGAGATATGAGCTTCACTTTTTGAGGAAAAAAAGAGAAATAGTTTGTGGGTGAAGTGAAGAAAATTTAGAGTAGGCGAAGAAGAGAAAAAAAAGCCCAATTAAAACACGCGTGGAATCCACAAATTTTAATCATTGAAAAAGGTTGCTAGTTTTGGTTATCCAAAACCCAAAATTTGATTATTTTTAAGGATGTTGTTAAATTTGATTATATCACTGTGAGCCATCTTTTGCACCAATATTATTAACTTTAAAAAATAATTGACTTTTGATTATACTACTGTGGATGGCCTAACATCTGATCGTTATAGACAAACATGTTCCATTCACATAGCTTCTGATATTTGAACCGTACCACTAATCAGTAGGCAAATTGAAATCACAACTTGGGACCCGAAACTATCTGTTTTGGTCAGGCCAGGGCCTCCATGGTCGGACTCAGGGGGGCTGCTGCCCCGAATTTGGGGTCCACCCTGGTTTCGTTTCGATGATCGGAATCGTTCACTTTGTAGAGCTTGTCGAGTAGAACAATTATGCAAAAAATCAGCTTAATTGGATATCATTAAGTGCCTGATCGGAGCCCATATAACTCTCAGTCCATGGGTTACAGTGGATTTGATTTAGTGTTTCAGATCCATTATTTTCAAGATAAAAAGGTTCTGATCAGGCATTTAATGATATCCAATTGAGCTGATTTTTTACACGGTTGTTATACTCGACGAGCTCTACAAAGTGAACGATTTCGATTATCGGAGCAAGACCGGGGTGGGCTCCAAAATGGGGCACAACAGCATGCTGCAATTGGGGATTAATTTTTTTCCAAATAAATATCTGGGGTATCCATAGAATAAATACTCCAGTGTGAACATGAAGTGGAATATGGACACACACAGAGAGATATATATAAGAATACTCCAGTGTGAACGTGAAGTGGAATTAATATGGAGAGAGAGAGAGAGAGAGAGGAGAGAGAGAGAGAGAGAGAGAGATAAAAGAATACTCCAGTGTGAACATGAAGTGGAATTAATATGGAGAGAGAGAGAGAGAGAGAGAGAGACCTTTTCCTTGGGGCCTTGTCCTTGAGGGAGAGAGAGAGAGACCTTTTCCTTCGGACCTTGTCCTTGCAATAATCAGCTCCAAAGTTTAATATACGGTTGGTCAATCAACTCCAACTTAACGCTGCCGCCTCATTTGGTTCACGTAAACATAGACCTAGAAATGGTAATATTGAAAGTTTTTGAGTCTCTCAACGCAAAATTATTGAAAAATTATTCAATGTAAGTTCCTCGCTTTCTCCCAAGTCGAAGACCCAAGCTTTAATTCAACTAAATAAAAAATGGGCAATAATTTTCTATTAAGAGTTGGTCGTATGTTACATAAATCAATAAACTTTATAAGTCAAGGAAATTGACATCATATTTCCATTAATTTTAATACTAGTTGAGAAAAGACTACCACTCCTAATAGTTATGAAAACATCACAGTCTCATAATTAGAATTACAAAGTACAAATACAAGACGCTACATTAATTGCGAGTCTATGAAATAATCAAGTCAAATAATTCAATCAATACCAAAAATAAGTCCACCATAGGGAAGAAATAAACAAAGAAAGGAAAACAAGCCGATGCAGGTGAAAAAATCCGAACTCAATTTTTAATGAGATGCAAGAGTTCTGATCAGTTAAGCTAGCCATGGTTATTTCATTGTCCACTTGGTCATGACGCAAAAAATGAAGGAAAAATAATCCTACTATTTTTAAAAAATAGCCACTGATACGCGCCAGTCCTAGTCTATATAGTCGTCTCTCCCTGTCTCTATATATCGCTCAAAGCCTCAAATATTGGGTACGCGGACTTGTGGACGAAGAACAGTCATAGGAATTCATAGCCTCTCTCTCTCTCTCCTTGCTTTTACAGCGCACCTCTTTGCTCTCGAAGGATCACCAACCCCTTTCTCTCGATTTCCGAGGTACATTTACACCTCGATTTATTTCAATTACGTCTGTTTAATCACGTACTGTGTTGCCTTCGGATCTAGATTCATAGAGTTGACTTATCAGTATTGAAAACCAGGCTTTTTATCTTGCTTGTTCTTGCTGATTTCAATGCTTGATGATTTGTGAGAAATTAAGGTCAGTTGTTTCGCTAGTCTGTGCGAGGTCAAAATCCCATGTGTTGAATAGCAGACACTAGACACTTGACGTATCTGAGAACCTTATGATATCTGTTCGGTTTCCCTAATTCGGTGCTGAACCCTAAGTTTGGGGGATCAGGGGTCACGGCGGTGTAGTGCAGCTCGTTGGGCTAAACAGGGAGTACTTCATCATGATCTGAACCATTTATTTTGTAGAACCTGCTGAGCGCGTTGTACTTGTCGAAAATTGAGTTGATTGGACATTTGTAGCCGCCTGATGGGTATATATTTATCTGGCTGAATCATAATGACCTTATTTCTATGTTGTCCAAGTTTCTAACCATGTGGCAACCGATGTCCGATAAACTTATGCCTTGTTTGGATAGTGTTTTGAAAATTTTTGAGTTTGGTTTTTGGGTAATGAGTGGGGAGAGAAATTAGGATAATAATTGGAGATAGGAGTAGTGAGTGGAGACTGGAGAGAGATAGAGAGAGAAATGAGAATAATGATTGGAGAGTGGAGAGAGAAATGAGAATAATGATTGGAGAGTGGAGAGAGATATGAGAGTAATGATTGGAAGTAGGGGTAATGCGTGTATTTTGAGTTGAATTTTTTCTCTCTTCAAAATACCATCCAAACAAGGCATTATTAATTTTTCATGAAAAGATTATATACTCGGCGTGCTCTACAAAATGAATGGTTTGGATCACGATGATGTGCTCCCCATTTAGCCCAACGAGCCACACTACGCCACTGTAGTGCGTTGGCGCAGTGTTATTCCAGTAAATCTATCTTCAAATTTGATATGAATCATATTCTTCTAAGATTGGCAAAATTAGAGGTTTATATATATGAGCCTAGGTTTTTTTGTTTTGTTTTGTCAATCGGTCGGAGAGATCATTACATCATGTATGAAGTACAAAGTACAAACCACGGGACACTACATCCATTGTGTGAGCGTCCACGAGATAACCAAGCCCAACAACTGTACAAACAGAATAAATAAGTCCATTAAAGGGACAATAATCACTATAAGCCCAACTCAACTACAAGCCCATTAAGGGGAGAAACAACCCCAACAAATACTAAGGAAAGAGTACCCACACGCGGGTGGGAAGACTCGAACTCCTGACCTCCTAGTGAGATGCAGGAGTTTTGGCCAACTAAGCTAGCCCTAGTTGGTTTGCTTAGACTTCTTTTTGTTACTATTGAATAGAATCTTTAAAGTAGGGAATTAGAGGAGTTTATGTACCCCAAATTCTACCCTAAAAATGAGGCAGTTATGGGAGTTTTGTGTTGTTATTGGAATCAGGAAAAAACATACTTAAAATTTGTGTCACTATCAAAAGAGAAACTCAACCTGAGAAACGAAGAAAATTAAGCACATGCAAAATCACAAACATTTACAGTGAATTTCCAATAAGCTTTTCGGCAACCAAAGGTATTCTGAGAATTTGAAATCCATTTTTGAAGGTTTTAACGTTTTCATTAGGTGGAGTTTTCTTCTTGGATAACATGTATGTTTGTGATTCAGTTTGGCAGGTTTTGATATTGGTTTAATCTGAAGCATTTACAGATAGTGGGGGTGGGGAAAACAGGTCACTGGTATATATATCGCGCAGTCATGACTTGTTTCTCTTGTTTATTCGGTAGGAGGGACGGATCATCAACAAAACGGCCTACAGAATTTGATGAAGGTAGACTCTTAGCTGTTACTGATGAACATAATTTTTTGAATTATTTTTCTTAGGATTAAGTTCAAAAAATATTTGAAGTGATAGCAGATGTAGTTCTCTCTTTTTTCATATGCTTTTTTTCTTAAATGACCTGTTTATGTTCTAGAAATACTTTCTAGGAAATATTCACCTTAGTCTTAATTCTGTGAGTATCTAAAGATCCTTATATTTTGTCATGAGCAGAGCTTGCAGGCGTCCACAATCTCAATCTCTTCACATATAAAGAGCTAAGAATTGCCACCGATGATTTCTGTCCCACCAATAAAGTTGGGGAGGGTGGTTTCGGTTCCGTATATAAGGTAATTGAACATATAACATGTTATCAGACCATGGTAATTTTGTGTATTGCGTCATTAGACTAACGTTTAATTTAAATAAAAATAAACTTGTAGGGGAGGCTTAAAAATGGGAATATGGCTGCCATAAAGGTTCTTTCAGCTCAATCAAAACAAGGGGTAAGGGAATTCTTGACAGAGATTAAAGTGATTGCAGATATAGAGCACGAAAACTTAGTCAAGCTTTATGGCTGTTGTGCGGAAGGAGATCATAGGATTCTGGTCTACAACTACCTTGAGAATAATAGTCTTGCTCAAACTCTTCTCGGTAATTCCATTAATTTATTTGTGACTTTTGAAGTTCTTGAATATTATTGAGGCTGTTTGCTTGGTACCACGGAGGAATGAAAACCTTATAGAAATGCTGCTTAAAAGCTATAATAGTTGTTACTTGGGATCGATTCATCCTTCCCAAACGCAGCATACAACTCTCTGTTATACTGTGCTCTCCAAGTGTGCTTGTTCCCCCCTTCTTCCTTACCATGGCAAGTCTTTGTGAAAGAACTCCTGTGATAAGATCCAGGCCCAACCCTAGACACTCTAAGATCCTTTTCAAACCTGCTTCCATTTCAAGTGAGCATACGAAGCTTTTGAAATTTATCCATACAATGGAGAAAAAGATACTCACATTTTTGTTAGAAAAGTTGTTTCCAAATTAGTGGATTACGGATTACCATAAGGCTGACAAAATCCTTCCTAATTTGTGAACGCATTTCTTAGTAAGGGTGTACATGGTCCGGATTGGTCCGGTTCTCTAGAAAACCAGTAACCGGACCATTTCAAACGGTTCTAGGAAATTGGGAACCAGAACCTAACCAATATATGAGTGGAACCTAACTAGAACCAAACCGCAAAACCGGTCCGGTTTTGGTTCGGTTCCGGTTCCGATTCTATCCAATTAGCATCTAAACCTATCACCGGTATGTGAGAAAGAGAGACATGAGAATTGAAAGAATAAGAAGGTAATCTATTATAATAGAAAAAGAAGGAAGAAAATAAAAACTTTCCTAACAAATGAAATTTCATCTCTAAATAAAGTAAGTTTAGCAAGAAAGAGATTAACCTACCAAATTATATACATATATTTATTTTTATATAATTATATATATATATTAGTTTTAAACGGTTCGGTCCGGTTCTAACCATGGTTCTTTAATTGAGAACCAGTAACCGAACCAAAATTAACGGTTCTTAGTTTTTTGGAACCATAATCTGACCGCAGAACCACAGAACCAGACCAAATAGGACGGTTCGGTCCGGATCGGATCGGTTTTACGGTTTGGGCGGTTTTCTTGAACACCCGGCATTCTTACTTCTTAGTCCATTGGATTGCCATAACGCTCAAATGTGGCATTTTCATTTTGGCATTCAAACGTTATCATCATATCCAATGATGTTGAGTAACATTCTTTGCGATTGAAGTTCTGTTGAAACAGTTTGACTACAAGGAGTTAACACTTTGGCTTGCAGGTGGAGGTCACAGTGGTATGCAGTTTAGTTGGCGAACACGAACTAGAATTTGCATTGGAGTTGCGCAGGGGCTTGCCTTTCTTCATGAGGAACTGCGGCCCCATATTGTTCATCGAGATATAAAAGCTAGCAATATACTCCTTGACAAAGACTTGACTCCCAAAATTTCAGATTTTGGTCTTGCAAAACTTATCCCAGCCAACATGACTCATGTCAGTACTCGCGTGGCAGGAACGATGTAAGTACTAACAAACTTGTTTATATATTGCATCCTTTTGTTGTTTCATATATAATCACAGGAGTTCATCTTGATTATGTTCTTATAGACTTACAAATATAACATTCATGTATTCCTACCTGGGACAGAGATGGATTGCGGGTTGGTATCAACCAATTCCATGCCCTGCAGAAGATGTCTAGAAAGAAATGGCCACTTAAGTGGCCATCTAAATCATTCTACTTTTGACATTTTCTCAACTGCTAATGACCTGTTGTTCTTTTAGTGTCTAGAATTTAGTTGGCAGTTACTTCCTGTTGGTTTTGTTAATGTTGATGTGGGAGATTCAATGGTGAAATATGTTGATTTGATATGTTGTCTTTCCCTTCTTTTATGTGCAACTGCTATAATCATTGGAATCTTGCTTTTGATTATGCTGATATGGCTTCTAAAGTTGTATATATTGTCTTCATTGTCAAATTTTTGCGGGGGCTTCATTAGCTTCTAGGATACAACGTAATGTTTCCCATCAATCTAACTGCGCATATTTACATCCAGTGAAACATTCATGAATCCTTAAATTTCTCTCTCTCTCTCTCTCTCTCTCTCTCTCTCTCTCTCGGGTAGGTACTAAGAAGTACCAACAGTGCTATTGTGTGAATGAGATAATAGAAATAGGGATCTTAGAAAAACAAATAAATGCTGCCAGGAGCTCACAACTTAACATACAATGTCCACAACTACCCTTACAAGATAAAACTAACCATTCAAATCAATAGACATGAGTAAACCTGCCTACGACAGAGCAAGACTACCGTGTCTTGTGTCTTTAAAATCCTCTGTCCCTGAAAACATACAACTGAAAGGAACAATTTTGTTTAATTTAGCTTCTGACACCAAATGGTACGCCTACAGAAGCAACTTTGCAAATTACAAGTATACGTTCTATTTAATTTGGCACTAGCCCATTGCAAACAATTCAAACCATTTGGTCTTTTTGAGAGGCCATAGCTTGACATGAACTGAGACCATATCTTTTGTTGAACTCAACGTGAAGAATGGGAGATCATTGGAATTCCGTTATCCTCCTACAGAGAGTAGTAAAATCCGATAAGAACATTCCTTATAGAATTTGGATTCAATTCTTCTTTGATGTTTTCTGTTGCCAAGTTTTACCATCTTGAATTTATACTTGCATTGGTTGTTTCAGTGGCTACCTGGCACCAGAGTATGCAATAAGAGGGCAGTTGACACGTAAAGCAGACGTATATAGCTTTGGCGTTCTCCTTGTGGAAATAGTTACTGGGAGATGCAACACGAATAATCGATTACCTATTGCAGAGCAATATCTTCTCGAAAGGGTATGAAGTTTTTCCACAAACTTAGTCAATATTTTCATACGAAGTGGTGATTAGGTGTGTCAGTTAATCTAATGATTCCATGATGACAAAAAGTAATAGGGAAAAACTTGGTGTAACAGTGATGAAAAATTGAACTGTGCTGGAAAAGTAACCTGTAACTAACTTTCCTCACTTCATCATGTTTTTAACCCTGTTTTCTTCCCTTAAGACAAAATTGTCAAAACAAATTGAAAAAACATCTACAGGTGAGAAATTTTGTTCTTTTTGCATTTTTATGTTCTGTGTAAATTGTACATCCAGTGCTGACAATCATCTCATGCAAGGAAGATATGGTGGTATAACCTATGTATGGTTTGGAGCTACTGTATAATAGACGTCAAACTTGGAGAAACAAATACATATTCCTGTCTATATATTCAGCATTGTCATCATTGTTTCTTTGCACATCCTTGGAATGAAATTGCTGTTCTTTTCCAGCATGATGCTTTAGAATTAAGTATGACAAACAGAATAGAGATACCATGAGATGTAGGAGTTTACACTGCCTATGGTAGTGGGAGGTTGTAATTTCTGCATTCCTAGAAATACGGGTTCTGGTTAATTAGAGCTGTAAAATTATACAGAATGTGATATGTAAATTTTATTCTGCAGACGTGGGACCTTTATGAGAGAAGGGAGCTTGTGGGATTGGTAGATGAGTCCTTGAATGGGGAATTCGACGCTGAATTAGCTTGCAGATTCTTGAAGATTGGTCTTCTCTGCACCCAAGACGCTCCAAATCTCCGGCCCTCCATGTCAACTGTGGTTAAGATGTTAACGGGTGAGATTGACATTGAAGGAAAAGAGATTACAAAGCCAGCCCTAATCTCTGATTTCATGGACCTCAAGGTCAAAACAACCCCCAAAGCTAATCCTGATAAAACCAACAGTTCCTACATTGATACTTCTAGCTCGGGTAACCTCGAGAATTCACTGTTGTCTTCGGGAATGACGTCTGTGCCAACCATGACCTTTACTGCAATATACGATCGGAGCATTTAATATTATTTTTCAGGTCATTTGAGAGGGAGAGAGATTGGTTGATCAAATTTCATTGTATTTTTTTCTTGGCTTTTTTGGGTCCTGTTGTCTTTTGCACATTGAACGGTAGGCAAACCACAGCCAGGAGAAGTAAATATGTATATTTTTGGCACTCTAGTTTTTACCACTGGCACTCCACTTTGTGTGTTAATCATGTGAGAAAATAAAACTAAATGTGGAGTGCCATTGGCTAAATTTGGAGTGCCAAAATCTCCTGCCATTTTTGTGTGCTAGTTCATCTCTTAATGTAGTTTTTGAGCAAAGATACTTTTGTAAATGAGCACGGTTGAATGTATGTGATAGAAAAATATGGAAAAAAAAAATGTCTTGGATATGATCTATGTAGCATTGACACGGACACGTAAATTTTAGAAAATTGGTGGACATGATACGTTTGGGGGCGCATTTTTAGACATAGTATGGTTTTACACTATAATACGGATATAGAATACATATATAGAGTTCTGTTTGTGAATTTTTAACATCATGTATACCTTAAATCTCACTTATTATAAAAGCGTTTCATCACCTAACTGTCTACGTAATCAGTAAGCAACACATCATTTGCTACACAAAAAATAAGACTTCCCTATATTTTAATTAAAGTATACCATTTCGTTTAACATCCCCAACTTGATTTGCGAGGGTGTCTTGAGAGTGTCTGGAGCATTTTTTTAGAGTGTCTCTGGATTGTCCAATCCAAATAAAAAAAATTGAGACAAAATAGACACTTGGATTCAAGTATCGGATACGTACTTGGAGAGTATCCGACACCAGTACATGTTTTGACGAAGTGCCTGTGCTACCTAGGATACGTGGGATATTACATGCCCTCCCATTTTTATGGACTTTCTTCTGGTGTTTCGCTGCGTGGACCTGATTGACTAAATTTTCACTCCATCCCCTTGGGAGTCGTATTCCTGTCAGGTCAAAACCAAGCCTAGTTTTGCAATTTGTTAGTCCAATGTGTTTGGGTGCCCTTGCGATTGAATCTGTACCTAGAATGGTGGCCCAGTATTTTTTGGTAGTCGGTAGACAAATGAATATGGAGATAGGCAATTCTAGATTCTCGGTAGAAAGCATAACGAGCATTGTCTTCACTACTTCACAGCCTATAGACATCCATACGAGACTCAAAGCATCTCCAATTCTTACATATTTTATTAAGCATGCCCAAAATTTCAGTACAATGTCATACCCATTTGTCTATTCATTTTAAGTTCTACCAATTTCCTCATCCAAATTTAGATACACTCAAATCCATATCTATTCTTTCACCTTCTTTTGACTCTCATTAATTACAAGTGTGACCCAAATCTTTACCCAAATTTGAGTGAAAAAAATGGTAAGAGTTGGTGATGCTCCCGAACCTACGTTGGGCCAAAGTTTGTGTCACAACCTGCTTTGAGGGCTCGAGAGCAGTTTAACTCTTCAAACAAGTACAGTTTATGCGTTTGGTATTCCAGGTTTTGTTCAGGGGCATTTCCGTCTTCTCACCTTTTCGCCGCTGACAGATCACGCGTTTTCTGCTGCGCTTTCTCTCTCTCTAGGCGAGGTCGCTCGATCTCCACCGAGATCCGCACGAATCTGTGATTATTCGTCGGAGATCATCCTCACCTGGTTGGCTCTCCTTCTTTGCGACTCAAAAACAAAATCTAGGTAATAATCCATTGAAACCCACTCCAGCCCTTAATTCAAAATTATATCAAATCGAACTTTACTCGCATTTTACTCCAAGGGAGACTCGAAGTTTTACTCCAATCACCGGACGAGATTGAGATGTGATTTCCGAAGGCGATTCTGACGGCAACGCCCACATTGATCTGAATGGTTGGTCTCTCTGTCTTTTTCTGATGGTTATTTTCTCAGGGTTTCATTCGTAGTCATATTTCATGGATTGGGAAGAACTGTGCATAGGGCTATTTCAATTGCAAAGCTCTGCACATGTATAGACCGTTCATTTCTTTTGCTTGCAGAGAGAGATGTTTCTAGAGCGCTTGGTTGTCAGCTGAAATTGGGGGTTCATCGTAGTTCTTGATCGGGTGAGTGTTATTTTTTATGCAATTCCTGTTATATTCTGCTTATTTGCATGTCGATCGAGCCTTGAGTAAAGGATTTTGGTTCTGAATTTTTTTTATAAATAGGATGTTTTGATGTTGATCTTTGTTTTGTTTTGTTTGTTTGAATTTTGTTTGAACAGAACATTTGATAACATCATGTGTCCCATCTACTCTCATTAACGAGCATTATATGTTCCAGTTTGCCCTTTTGAATGAGATTTCAATCTTATATGTACCTATGTAGGCTCGCTTGTGAAGAGTCATATTTGAAGGAACTCTAAAAGTCATATTAGAGGAGGGTGTGTAGCATCCTACTGGAATGCACACTTACATGGAGTATAGAACCTATTTTTGGTAGAATCAGACGATTCTAATGGGGATTAGATAATAATTGTGGACCCCCTGCCGTGTTTCTGCTTTCTTATGTGTGAGACGTATGATAATGTGCTCTTTTCAGGTCATAAAAGAATAAATACTCATATAGAAGCATTGTTGTTCCCGTCAACAGTATTTGTGTATTACTCTCTACTATTGACTTGGGAAATTCGAGAAACTAGGTTTCGAAGGCTTTCATGTCACTGCTTCCACTATTTGCATTCCCACTGTGATGTTTTCCCTAGGTTTTTTTGTATGCTTTATTATCTCTTTTATTTGATTGGAAGGAGTAGAATGATGCTTATCCATTTCATGTTCACGGGTTTGAGTGTGGTTATGTTAACAAATGTCCGAGCCATTAATTTAGTTCTCATGTCTAAGGGCACCATATAGTTTCATGTTTCTGCAGTTTCATGCAAGAGTTTGCTGCTTAAGGTACAAGGATACAGAGAGGAAAAGAAAGGATAAAAGTTAACCTATAAATTCTATAGTTTTCTCACATTTGCAACCATTCAAACTGAAATCCCAGTAGGACCGTCATAACAAAGCTAAAAGACTTTGAATTGGTGTGTTCACTTGTCATAGTCTTATGAAATTAGAGACATGCGATGGTCCTTGCAGAAGCCCCAAGGATGAGTGCAACATTTATTGTCATTTATATACTGCTTGCACTCGTAAACCTATGCCCATGAAATCTACCTCTTTGCCCATGTAAGACCACAGAACGGACAAACTTTAGCAAATGGTACAAGGCAGAGAAGATAGAAGCATAGGATACTATAAATTGTACTTCAGAAAAGATGGGTGAAAAGTCTTCCTTCCCTTGCGTAGCCAATATTTTGTTATATTAGCATCATGAGCACCAAACGAGGTAGAGGAATCAAGGAAGGAGGTAGAGAGTAAACGAGGACAAGAAACGTCCCCCCAACATATGCCAAACCCCAAAGAAAATGTTTTCTTTCTGTAATCCTAGACGTGCTTTTAAACAAGAAGCATCTCAAACCTACACAAGTTGCCGAGGAAAAAAGCCAGAAAAAGAGAACCGGCTACAGTCATCACCACCACTAACAGTAGACATAGGACATGTTCCATCTTCCTTCCTTGTAATTCATGTGCTTTTACTCTCAGGGTGTCTTTATGTGTGAAAGAACCCTTGTCAAGTGCAGGGAGCCCTTGTAAGGAGATGGGCCCAAATGGTCGAGAGGGCTTGCGGGGTATTAGTTATGGCTGGGGTTTGAAGTGTTATTAAGTTATATTCCCAATTCCCTTAAAATTGGACAATTTCATCCCTCCTTGTCCCCTCCCCCAACCCCCTATTTGCTAGGGTTTTTCGATTTATTGCAGGAAAACATGAAGAAGAACAACAACACCAGCAGCAAATCGGAGAGAGGGAAGATGAACTAGGCCAGGTTGTGATGATGAACGCACAGCAGATCATCTTCGTCTTCGTCTGTCTGCTATTGCTACCGTTTCTCTCTCTCTCCCTCTCTCTTTTATTATGGTTATAGGAACAAGAAAAAATTCGCAGTGGGGCATGTGCACACATGCACCTGATAATTTTTTCGTGTTCCTATCGCCATAATAAAAGAGAGGGAGAGAGAGAGAAACGGCAGCAGTAGCAGAAAGACGAAGACGATCTGCTTTGCGTTCATCGTCACAACATGGCCTGGTTCATCTTCCCTCTCTCCGATTTGCTGCTGCTGTTGTTGTTCTTCTTCATGTTTTCCTGCTATAAATCGAAAAACCCTTGCAAATAGGTGGTTGGGGGAGGGGTCAAGGAGGGATGAAATTGTTCAATTTTAAGGGAATTGGGAATATAACTTAATAACACTTCAAATCCCAGCCATAACTAATACCAATGTTCTAAGTGGCACTAGTAGGGCGGAGACCCACCTCCAAGCCGCCTAGGCGGCGCCAAGCAATTCGTTGGATTTTTTTTTTTAACAAACCATTATCCAATCAAACTATATTCCATGTATCCATAATGCAAGTTCAACTTCAAAGTACGAACCCAAATGAAATTAAGTAGTAGCAACTAGCAAATAAGTTGAATAAGACAATAAGCAGTAGGGCTTCGCTCACCTCCATTGTATTATTTTTATATATATTTATTTTAGGCCTCCAAAGACGCCGACGCCGCCCGCCTAGGCGGCCGCCAAACACTGCCAAACCTCCCTGGGCGCCAAATCAAACGCCAAGGGCTATTGGCGTGGCGGCAGGGCACCTCCAAACTCCTAGGTGGCCGCCATTTAGAACAGAGACTAATACGCCACAAGTCCTCTCGACCATTTGGGCCCACCTCCTTACAAGGGCATAACTAATCCCCTTGCCAATCCGGCATCCAATCGGGCCTATACTAAAAAGAAACCATTACACTCGGTGACTTTCAGTCCAAAACAGAACACATTTCAGTGTCAACTATTCATTTCCTCAGCTGAAAACCCATTTTAGTCCAAAACAAAAAAAAAACACACATACCCCGATCTCTCTCGCTACACCCCTCTCTATCTCCGCACACTCCAATATCGGCGATCAAAACCCACACCGATCTGAGTTATGCAGTGGGGCTTGTTCTGATTCGCGGATCTAAGTTATGCAGTGGGCTTGCCCATCTCCTCTCCAAACACATTCGCCGGAGCTTGTTCTGATTTTCCAGTGAGCTGCGTTTTCCCTCTCTGGTGAAATGATGAAATGGTGTACATGCAGTGGGGGTAATTGTGTCAATAGCTAAAAAAGGGAGTTCTTCCCCAGCCAAACCCATGGGACAGAATTATTAATTACCCGCCCCCCCGCCCATGGGATGGTTAATCCGGTGAAATGGAGGGATTCACAATTCCCTCGGAGTGCTAATCCGGCCTATCAAAATCAAAACAAACAAAGTTTTTGAGTTCCCTTTCACCTTCATTATCCTATCCCACCCCTGAATCCGGCTATCAAACGCGCCCTAAAGGACCAGCGGGATTCATAGCCAAACCCTCCCCCTACCCCTACAGGATAGACAACCCATATCAAACGTGGCCTTAACAGACTTGTCGCGTATATTTTTCATAGCTAAACACTTCGAGGACTGAAAAATTATTCAGTGTTTCTAGGGCTCCTTTTCTTCTACTACACATTGAAGTAGCGGAAAAAGGCCTAGGGCAGCACGTGATAATCTGTCATGTGGGGACAAGGCATGGGCGCGGGGACAAGACATATGGAACACTTTGGGGGAATATGACTTTTAGAGGTGTTTTCGGTTGTAACTGTAATACGAAAGAATTGGGGGTAGAATTTGTGAAACTAGAAGTATTTCCATTTGATAATCTCTCCCACTCCCTCCCTCTGACTCTGTCCGATTTGAAAATACCACCGATTTTGGAGCAAATATTTGCCAGAAAACTGACAGATGTTGATTCCCTTCTGCTAATCTTCAATTTTTAGTCAATAGAATCAAGCAAGTTTTATATCCATTGATTTAAGGGTTAGGGTTTGGTTTTATATCCATCCACCAATTCAAGAAATGCGTTGGTTTCCAAAGCACTCTTGATTTGTGTGTTTCTTTCACAATATGAGTCTTTGGTCGTACTATATTTTTTTTGGGTAAGTCGGTTGTACTATCTTGTTTGTGATGAACGTACAGAAGTTTGAGAACTAGAAAACCAGGTTTGGATGTGGGGTTAAGTGGAACCCAAAGTCGTTTTTGCCGAAAAGTTGAAGTTGAGCTCGAACTTCTATGTCTGGAATATGATCTATCCTCTGTTTTCAAGCTAGACGAAGAGATCTGTAACAGTTTTTTGAACTTCAATTGTTGGTCTTGTGATTGTGACGTTTTTCTATTTGGTCTGATACCGTGAATGTGAAGAAAAACTTAAAATACCGCTAATGATTAAATACGAAGAAACTAAGAAATGCTTTCCGTTAGTTGTACGGGTAGTGCCAAAGTTGAACTTTTCCTTCCATATCTCAGTCCCTTAACTAACCTGCATACTGGCACATAACTAAATCAGCTTCTACCCAACTCAATCAAAAACTATCCATATTCCTAACTGAGCTGCGGAATGCTAACTAACTACATGCTATCTACCACAAGTTACACAGTTCTTTACGACATGCATCCACTCCATTGCTTGATGGTTTTGACATACTCGTTAATTCTTTCTTTCCATCTCTGAGTTTGTGGATCTAATAATGCATAATCTGGTGTAGGAGCATGGCGTGGCTCATAATTATTGTTTCAGTTTTTGTGATGTGGATTTCTACATTGTGCAAGATTCTCCACACAGCTCGCTCATCTTCTAAGGCTGCATTTTTAAGTAATGGTGGGGATCCTTATAAATGTTATCATACTTATTGTACGTTTAGGCATCCGTTGGTTTATACCGGTTTTCCACCAATTTCAGGTGGATCTTTTCACCAGAGAAACGTCTTGCTGGTTATTGCCCATCCTGATGATGAGTCCATGTACGCTTTAAATTATGAATGCCTATCTAATGAAGCATTGTCTGTGTTTTATATTGAGTTGTGCAACTTCTTTATAGGCATTTAAAATTGAGTTTGTGTTTTTAAGGTTTATTCATTCTTTTCTCTTGTGAAAATTATCGTTGTAAATTGGCAATTTTGAGACAATTGTCAGCACTTGTTGAGATTCCAATTATGAATTTCTTGTCAACAAGTGTTGGTGTTTGTCATATCCAAAAGCTTAAGCTTCTAGTAAAGTCATCTAACACCCTTGGGAGCAATCCCGTTTGCACGTGGAGATGCAAGCATCTAAACAAGCAAAGAAGAAGAACAATCTGAGAAGAAGAGAAATAGAAAGCAATAGGAAACAAATGCAGATGAAGAGATTTGGACCCAAGACTTCCTACAAACCAAAGCTGAGCTTTGATTCACCATCTCAAGTCACCAGTTGTACAAAAAGTTTAAAATGTAGTTGTCCTTGGAATAACTCAAATATGCTGATAGATCTCAAAAACAAATGAAAGGCCGTTACTTATGGCTGCTCCCGTCAATGTGGCTTCTAGGAGAGAGTGACTAGGTGCAGACCAGATTCCTAGAATTATTTGCATAATGTGGCTCCCACAATTTCGTGCCTATTTTTGTATACTTGACAGCCAGTCTATTCACTGTTGGATCTGGAAGTGGCCTCTCACGTGCGTTTTTGCGAACATCATAAATGAAATTCAACTCTAAGATCTGGATGACTGTTTTATATTTTTTGGTTCAAATTTTATGTTTTGACCTCTTTATTTTTTGTACTTTTTGGTCTGTGAGGGTGTATTGTATGAAAGTCATATCACAATTCTGCAGGTTTTTTACTCCTACAATAAACTACCTCACTTCCAGGGGGCATAGTGTACACATAATTTGCATGTCAACGGGTAATACAATCTTCCTTGCCCTTTAATCAATTTTAGTCGCATATCTTTCAACTTTACATAAGCGTTCTTATTTATGAAGTAAGCTTGATGTTGCTGGAAAACTTGTATGCCTATCCATAGTTCTGTTTAAGAACTTTCATGTTTTTATTTTCATTTTACTAGATCGATTTAGTTTGTATTTCCTACAAAAGTTGAGGTAAAGCGTATTACATCTGTCTTCAATGAAATATCTCATTGATCTTAATTAGTTGGTTTTCATGCATTTCTAGGCAATGCAAATGGAATGGGAAACATTAGGAAAGAAGAGCTATATCAGGCTTCTGCAGTGCTTAAGGTGGTGTTCGTTCTATCTCTGGCTTTCTTTATCTGCTGGTGTGATGCTGAACTCTGGATTCATTTGTATTCATCAAGTGTTCTCTTAGTTGTGCGAGGATTCTATTACTTTTGAATATAGTTCAGTTCCTCGAAATACGGAGTTGTTTGGTGCAGACCTTCTAAAAGATGATGGTGTTGCCTCTCGATATTCTGACATAGTGACATTTAATCTGTTATATAGATTCCAGTCCAACAAGTGAAAATCCTGGACCATCCTGATTTTCAGGTTCTTGCTTCAAAGTCTTCTGAAAAATTGTGCCATCTTTGGTATTTTCAAATACAATGTTGACGCCAAATACTGGAAGTAACTTTGTTCTTTTTAGGATGGTTTTGGCAAAGTATGGAACTGTGAATTATTGGCAAGTATAATTGATGAGGAAATTCGTAGTCACGCCATTGATTTGGTAAGATTTTGTTGCAGTATGCACCTAAATTTACTGCTTCATAATTCCTTTATAAGTTTTCCATTGTTGGATTTATCCTGTGCTGGCTTATCTATGTGTGACAAGGGAGTTCCGAAAGTTTCGTTTTTTATGTTGCAACAAAGTGCTCTATGCTTATCATATTGTGGTTGATAAATAACTTGTCTTTGTGGTGTTTCCAGATAATTACTTTTGATAACTATGGTGTTTCGGGTCACTGTAATCATCGTGAAGTGAATCTTGGGATATGGTAAGTAGACTTTGTTTTGTTCCACTTATGCCTTGTTTGGATCAAGTTTTGGAAAAAAAAATTCCCAACTATCTCTGCTTCCAATCATTAGTCTCATTTCTCTCTCTACTCATTACCCCTATCTCAAATCATTATTCTCATTTTTCTCTCTATCTCTCTCCACTCATTACCCTTTATCTCCAATTATTACTCTAATTTCTCTTTTCTCTCATTACCCCGAAAATCAAACTCAAAAATTTTTAAACTCTCATCCAAACACAGCATTAGTTTTTTATGAGTCGCAGTCGATCAATTTTTAAGCTTTCTGTGTTCATAGAAATTTATATCATGCACTCCCTGCACTTGACAGGGTTCTTTCACACATAAAGACACCCTGAGAATAAAAGCACATGAATTACAAGGAAGGAAGATGGAACATGTCCTATGTCTACTGTTAGTGGCGGTGATGACTGTAGCCGGTTCTCTTTTCTGGCTTTTTTCCTCGGCAACTTGTGTAGGTTTGAGATGCTTCTTGTTTAAAAGCACGTCTAGGATTACAGAAAGAAAACATTTTCTTTGGGGTTTGGCATACGTTGGGGGGACGTTTCTTGTCCTCGTTTACTCTCTACCTCCTTCCTTGATTCCTCTACCTCGTTTGGTGCTCATGATGCTAATATAACAAAATATTGGCTACGCAAGGGAAGGAAGACTTTTCACCCATCTTTTCTGAAGTACAATTTATAGTATCCTATGCTTCTATCTTCTCTGCCTTGTACCATTTGCTAAAGTTTGTCCGTTCTGTGGTCTTACATGGGCAAAGAGGTAGATTTCATGGGCATAGGTTTACGAGCGCAAGCAGTATATAAATGACAAACAATGTTGCACTCATCCTTGGGGCTTCTGCAAGGACCATCGCATGTCTCTAATTTCATAAGACTATGACAAGTGAACACACCAATTCAAAGTCTTTTAGCTTTGTTATGACGGTGCTACTGGGATTTCAGTTTGAATGGTTGCAAATGTGAGAAAACTATAGAATTTATAGGTTATGTTAACTTTTATCCTTTCTTTTCCTCTCTGTATCCTTGCACCTTAAGCAGCAAACTCTTGCATGAAACTGCAGAAAGAGATATTGAAGCTTGGGAACTAGTACGTCTTCTTTTCCTTCTTTGATATTGATCTGTTAAGTTTGATTTTGTTCTGGTTTCTTACAATCTTGTGTATTCTGTTCTCATTATCATCAGATCAGTAACAATATATTACGGAAGTATAGTGGACCTGTTGATATCTGTTTGTCCCTTGTTTATGCCACAATGTATCAAAATGGAGAGTTGCATTGTCTGCTGAATGAACGTCCAAATAGAAGCTATAATGCAATGGCCCAACACAGGAGCCAGTGGATTTGGTACGTGTGCTTTCTTATCTGTTCCAAAATCCAAGGGAAGAAGGAAAGATAGCCCAACCTTCTGCTTTGTTAAATGGGATTGGCTGATTAGCTTTGGCAAGCATCTGTACAAACTTCCAGTAATTAAGCTTTTGTGCTTGGTAGACTTTCATTGCAAACATTATTCGCGATGTTCTAAAGCTGTGATTTTTTGAATTAGCTCTTAACTAAGTGTCACATGGCATTTTTTCACATTATGGTAGTCTTAATGAGTCCTCTGAGGCCCGTTTACCCGATTAATGGTGTATCCCCTTGGACCGTGGGTTGGAAGATGCTTTTTTGTTGCATCGAGGATCATGTTTGATTTGTCAAGAGGCTTGGGACTATTAGTGCAAAGGGCTTGCTAATTCCCCAAAATGGTGGGATTAGCAGTACCACCTACTGCATGGTATTGCCAATCCAATCCCCTTGGATTGCCCACCTCAACTTTTCCAAAACGGTCTAATTTTATCCTACCCTTGTGTTATATCCTATCCCCATTAAACTAATCCCGCAAAATGTCATACGTTATATGGTAATCATCTTGTAATGGTGTTACGGATCTGGTTGAATCCCTCAAACCCATACATGATGCACCCATACATGATGCACAGTTATCAGACATGGCCTAAGGGCAGGTTAACAAAGCTTAAATTGGTTTTATTTTGAGTAAATTACACTAAGCCCCCCTCAACTAATCCATATTTTCACTTAACCTCCTTAGACTATGAAACCCGACATTGTGCACCCTCTAACTATCTAGAGTTGACACTTAATACCCTTTTGTTAGGTCACCGTAGGAAAAATGCACCGAAGGCCGTCTCCGGCCATCGGACGGCCGATCCGAGCTGTCCAAATTTTTAAAAAAAAAAAACCGAATGGGCTTACGCAGGAATCAACGGCATTCGACATATGTAGATGCTTGATCTAAACACCCCAAGAATTTTAATGGGGTATTTGGATCGAACACTTATGCACATCGGATGCCGTTGATTCTCGTAAAAGCGCCCTCGGTTTTTTTTTTTTTTAAATTTTTGGACGGCTCGGATCGGCCGTCCAGTGGTTGGAGACGGCCATCGGTGCATTTTTCCTACGGAGACCTAACAAAAGGGTGTTAAGTGTCAACTCTGGATAGTTAGAGGGTGCACAATGTTGGATTTTGTAGTCTGAGGGGGTTAAGTGAAAATGCAAGTTAGTTGAGGGGGGCTTAGTGTAATTTACTCTTTTGTTCCATGCATCAACCAGTTTTATATAAAACCATTCCAAGCTTGCTGGTTTACAAAATCCAGTGTATAATTTGTTTTAACGTTTTCTTGTCTATTCTGCAGGTTTCGCAAGCTTTTTGTGGTGTTTTCAAGTTATACTTACGTGAACACTCTGAAGAAGATCAACTAGTATACACTGCATGTGTTCATTCTTTGTTAGCATTTTTCGAGCTTTCTCCAGTAGCTCAATGTGAAAACAGATGGCTTCTTGTTTTATTGCCATCAGAAGTTCCATTCATATTTGACGATGTACCCTTTTCCTCTTTATCAATGCAATAGAAAATATGGAAGATGGAAATTGAAAATCATAAGCTATTGTGTGCCTTGTGTTTTCTAATTACAGTACTACTTTGCTCGTTGTATATCCATATGAAAAATTCACCACTTTTTTATGGAAAGTGATTTTCGTACTTTTTTTTTTTAAAGGGCACTCCATTTTTGTCCCTTAGTGAAACTTTTGTGTGTAATTTTTCATTAAAGGACAAAAAGTGTAGTGCATATATCAAAAAAGGAAATCTGAAAATCATTTCCCTTTTTTTATAGTAGAGTGATTTGCTTTTATATCCCTTCGACTTATCCGAAAAGTTCAACTTAGTCCTTTAAGTTTCAATTTCACCAAACTAAACCTTCGATTTGCAAATTGATTTCAATGTCATCCTTCCGTTGACTCCCGTCAGTAATTTGGACGGAAAAGGGCCATGTGCCCATCACGTGAGCCACCCCAGGGGCGTATTTGCCCATTCCCCTCCCTCCCATGGTTCACCTCCCCGCCGTGCACCTCCACCCTCGGTCTCCTCCGGTCGCCACCGAGAATTCCATAACCACCAACCGGAGCTCACCTCCTCCGTACCACCATCACCGCCCAAAACACCACCTCCACCTCGTATATAAATTATCTTCATATATAAATTACATATGGAGAGAGAGAGAGAGAGAGAGAGAGAGAGAGAGAGAGAGAGAGAGAGAGAGAGAGATTTACCGTGGGCGAAGGAAGGATAGGGCAAGCGGCGGATGACGGCGAGACGGAAGTCGTCGTAGTCGTGGGCGTGGGGGGCGAAGGCATCGACCACAAACTCGGGTTTGGTGGAGAAGAGGCGAGAGGGGGAGAGGACAGCAAGTGGTAGGAGATGGACGAATTTGGGGGAAATGAGGAGTCGCTTCAGAGCAAGGAGTGAGGATGCTGCTGTTGCCATTGTTGCTTGTTCTCTCTGATGAATTTGATGGGAATTTGCAGCAAAGGAGGAAAATGCACTCGACAGCTGTCGGAATTTTCGCTGTGGGTGGTCTCCACCTCTCGGTGGTGGCGGGTTCAATGAGGAACCGAAAGGTAGTGGTGCCGTGGAGTTTGGTTGTGGGGATCTAGGTGGTACGGGGTGGAGGTGGTGTTTTGGGTGGTGATGGTGGTACAGAGGAGGTGAGCTCCAGTTGGTGGTTATGGAGTTCTCGGTGGCGACCGGAGGAGACCGAGGGTGGAGGTGCACGGCGGGGAGGTGAACCGTGGGAGGGAGGGGAATGGGCAAATATGCCCCTGGGAGAGGCTCACGTGATGGGCACATGGCCCTTTTCCGTCCAAATTACTAACGGGAGCCAACGGAAGGATGACATTGAAATCAATTTGCAAATCGAAGGTTTAGTTTGGTGAAATTGAAACTGAAAGGACTGAGTTGAACTTTTCGGATAAGTCGAAGGGATTTAAAAGCAAATCACCCTTTATAGTACTAGAAAGAAGGCATGGATCTTTTCCAAATGGAGTCTTGGGCAATGGCATGTCCATAAAGTAACGTGACTGATATATATTGTAGTACAAGATTTTAAAGGGAACGTAATTGGAATCGCTTATTTACACACTGGAAAAAATGCCACCATGGTGACTTAATATTTGGCAAATGCGGTAACGGCGTCAATTTCAAATACTGTAGGTTATTGCAAACAAAACTCTGGTAGATATATTTCCTCTTATTTTCTTCATTGCCAAAGGTGCTTGAAAGACTCGGAATATTATAAATCCCGCCACCATTCTGTTTAAACAGCCATTTGACTCCCTCCTTGATGACCCTGTCACTTGTAAGATTTGTACGTCACTAACCTCCTCATTTCGCATCACACTAAATACTACATTCACCTCTCTCTCTCTCTCTCTCTCTCTCTCTCTCTCTCTCTCTCTCTGTCTCTCTATTTTTATGACCACCCTGCATCGATCTCTCTTGTGATTATTGCATGCAGGCGAAGGCTCGTAAAACACACATTCCATCTCCCCATCGTGCATTGAGCGTACGTAGAATCATCATAAGTTAATGTAAGCTCTCTACATTCTTACACGCCTAGCTAGCTTGTCGCATTCTTAAACTAATTTATACGTACCCAACATACATAACGTCTATGTATAATAATGTACTATTACTATATGTACGCATATATATGATATATATGTATACACGTTTGACGAATGCATGTATCCAATTAACATTAATTCTTGTGAACAGATCGACAACTGCAAGAGGAACAAGCTATCTAGCTAGCTAAGCTAGAAATGGCTGGCCAAGAGAGAGAGCTGCAGGGGCAGCTGACGAGGCGGCCGTCACGTAGCGCCACCACCACCACCACCTTCTCCATGGAGGTGTTCGACAACGAGGTGGTGCCGGCGTCTCTCGGTTCCTTCACCACCGTCCTCCGCGTCGCCACCGAGATCCAGAACGAACGTTTTCGTGTCGCTTATCTATGTGAGTAATTATTATGCCTCTTCTGAGTTCTGATCAAATCAAGTTAATGAACCGATCATGTGGAGAATCGTAACTTAAAATTTACCTAATTTGTCGTAAGTTTCAATTGATACTAACTACTCCTACGTCGTGCAATGATTATTACGGACGGTTTGTTGAGAATTATCGATGTCTGTTTTAATTTGAGTGTTTTCTGCAAGTGTTTTTGGTTGTTTCTGTGTGATTGGGGTGATGTAAATAATTAATTAGGTCGATTCTACGCCTTCGAGAAAGCGAACAGATTGGATCCCAGCTCGAGCGGTCGTGGTGTTCGGCAGTTTAAGACGGCTCTGCTTCAACGTCTAGAGCGGGTATTGGCCATTGCTCGGCTACCTCTTCGTTTGTTTTTAATCCATCCACTTCCACTTTGTTGTCGTATTCACTCATATCTTATACACACAGTTACATGTCAGATAATTTCGGAATCTCGTTCAGTCTTCTTTCACAAAATCCACTCCACCAACTCTGCAGGAGAGAGAGAGAGAGAGAGAGAGAGAGAGAGAGAGAGAGAGAGTGGTGCAATAATGCCATAAAAAGTGAGCTGCAAAAATTCAAGGAAAAAGAAGTCATTTTCAGTTCCATGGCAGATACAACACGTTGTCCCATGAGAGCTTCAAAAGAGTGTTAGATCACTTCAAGTGTCACTTTAGAGGTTTGCCTATTTCATTCGACATGGCTTATCGGCTGAGAAATCTGAATTCTACCCCTTGGGATGGGCTTGAAAGAGAACATTTTATCTGTTAATCACTGCTGCATTGGTATGTATTGCCAAGTTGATATATTTCAATGCCCTTTTCAGACGAAAGCTTTAAGGACCAGTTCAAACTAGCCTTCGCCTGGTCAAATCCAAAAAATACGCAGCCGTTTCAGTTGAATCTATTGCCTTCTAAATGAGATCTGGGTAATGTTGAGTGAACTCCTCAAGATCACTTTGTCATTCATGAATGGTCAAAAGTCAAATTGTTCCCAGTGAGAGGTCAATGGTCAAATTTGATCTTTGTTATATGTAAGTTTCTAAAATCTAAACTGTACTTGTTACAAGGGAATGACCAAATAGATATGGCAATGGTTGATCAATTGGAAGAAAAGATTAAACTGACATCCGTGTTGTTGGGCAACAAGTGAAATGTGCACTCATGCGCACACTGACCCAACAGCAAGAATAATCAAATGATCACAGAGAGACCAGGACACAAAGATTTAATACGTGATTTGGTAAGACTGTTTGTGTCCATGGGCCACATCAGTTTCCACCCTCCACTATATTCTGATGAGTGACCCAACAATGCAAACTATCTTCTATGATGACTTACTATATCATATACCCAATTGGATCACGAAGTTGAAGGATTTATCAAGCAGATAAAAAGAAGGAAAATCATCATACCGAGAGGCGGTGGTCATCCAGTTACATTAGCAAACCTGGGTGAAACTATATTTTTGTCAGATGCAACCACGCCCTATAAATGACCAAGATATTGTCCATCTGAACCTGTCAACGACCATGAATTCTCATCATCCAACCACTCCAGCCTCCCAACACCAACCCCAAACTTTCTATCCGCTCCTGAAGAAGAGTAAAGTGGGGCAGATGAGTAAACTGGTATATGTTGGTGTCAAGCTCTTCAAGAAGCATTTCAATTGAAACCGATGTGATCGATACATTACCTGGTTCATTGCATAATGCCCTGTAAATAGAATTCATTCCTGGGACACCCACATATTTCTTGATTGGTCCTTCCTGAATTAAACCCAAATTAAGATAAATTGTGCCCCAACAAGCAGAGATGACATACATACTTGATACTTGCAACAGCTATCTGTTACTAGCATTTATACCAACCATTAAAACATGTGTGCAAATGAAATGCACTGGATTACAAGGAGGAAAAAAAATTGCCCCAGCGTAACACATTGCCCAGGGATCATGATAGCGTAAATGAATTGCCTTAGGATAACTCATCTTCAAGAATAATTATGAGAAAGATAAGTAGTACAGATAAATGGTACAGATCACTTCTTTTGGGCTGAAAATGGGTCATAGTTGTCAGGTGACTAAAAGGGGCTATTGTATCTCAAACACAACAGTACTCATCATACAGACCCATTTTCAGCCCAAAAGAAGTGTTTCTCATAATGACATGGATGGGCGTAGCTATGGGCAGTGTCGGAACCAGAATTTTTATTTAGGGGATTTATGACAATCTTAAATGCACGCAATACTCAGTTGGGATTTACCGTTTCATCCCACTGACCTTAGATGCACATCAAAATCTCATATGGCTAATATCCGGATGGTCGGCCATGCACTTAACAAATTCTTTGCCGGAACCAATCACTTTCTATTTTGACAACATTACACAACTGATATCCTTTTTACTGTCTAATTTGACAACATTCCACAACTGATATCCTTTTTCTATACTTGATATACAACAAAAGTCATCGTTTAAACGCTCAGCAGAAATAAAGGACAAACAATAATATGTATGCAAAACAAATCTCATCTCTTTCTTCCTTGGAGCAAACACAAACTTCACCCAACTTCTTCAATAGTCTTCTTGAAGCATAGGTCTAGTGGCATTTATGGGTTTAAGGTCTGGATCAGTCGGTATGCTTGTATTTGTACAAGAGCTATAGTGGCTATACTCATCTTTAGAAGTTGGAGTATCAGTAGTAATAAAGCCTGTCACTTCATCAAGTTTCCAATCAGTCAAGTATCCAGGCCGCGAAATATCAGAACTAACTTCGATGTCTCCTGAAAGCATTGCCACTGCACGTGACATGGAGGGGCGTAGCTGTGGGGATGTCTGGGTGCACAAAAGAGCTACTCCTATAACTTGTTTTACTTCCTCCTCATTGAATTCTGATAAATTGGCATCTGCTAACTCAACTGCGTGGTTGCTTTCATGGAGATGCCAAGCCTATAAGGAGCAAATAATAAAATGTCATAAGATCCAAGATGGGAGGAATTTTACTAGCACTGAATTATGTAATTGGATGGGCAGAGCCAGAATTTGTGGGTTGTGGAGTAAAATACCGAGATTCATATGATTAGGTCGTGTGCGGCAATAATAAAGGGGACAGATTGTAATTTCTTCGAGCAATTTGGCAATATTGTTGGGTCCTTCGTAGAATACCAGTCAAGAATCAAGACCGTAACTATTTTAAGGGGTGTTTCCAACTCAGTAATTGTCACCAGTTGCCTCCGGCATGCGGAGCATTTGCTGCAAATCTCAATGGCAGAGGCGCAGAGCCATGCTATGCATTCAAATTTGCAGAAATATTGAAATGATAAGGGATGCTTTTTGCCTATAGCATTTGAACGAATTGCATTGTTTTCATAGTGTTGAACCAAGGAATGTAATTTAATTGGCACACTAATATAGAATTTGGTAAGCAAGAAAACTAAAGAAAATGGAATTTAACCACCTTATTATAACTTTATATCCCCAATCTAAAAAGGAAAATGCTAATCTCCGCCCATTAGGCATAGGATAATGGATAGAAAGTGTATCGATATCCGGAAAAAGTGTATTAATATCCGTGAAATGTGAATTGATATCTGAACTTATTTGTCATTGTATACTTATTATCTTCCGTCTAGTGGACGGTGGTTAGCAATACCGTTCCTTTTTTATCTTCCCATTTATTCCTTCTATTTATGCATTTTTGCTGTATAATTAGCTGAGCGAAAAACTTCATATCTTGGTCCAAAAGAATTAGCAAAGTGTCCAATATGTAGCCTCTTAAATTTTGCTACATTTCACTAACACTGCTCAAATGGGTTTCGAAAAAGTGCTTTTTCGCTTTTGAGAGCAATACCTAAGTGATTTAAAAACTTTAGTGACTCTACCAATAACCCTATCTGCATGAGCAAATGATGGACATGTAAAGGATATCCCATCTGAGGAGGGAGCCAGTGATTTACATCATTTGTTCACAAGCAGATGTATACTAAAGAAGTGAATGATTCAAATGGATGTATACTAAAGTGAATATGTATGCAAATTGCAATGTTCCAAAGAAATAATATTTATTAGTGCAAAACGGAAGTGATGAAGAATCCTGTTTTTTCTTCTGTTGCTTACTAAAAGAAGAGTTATTTCATACCCATTCAAGAAGACATGTCTTTTCTTCTTCCAAGCTTGAGTCAGAATTTCGCCTTCCACTGACAATCTCAAGAGCTACAACACCAAATCCATACACATCAGCCTTTTCTGTAAGCTGCCCCCGCATCGCATACTCAGGTGCAAGATACCCACTATATCAGTAACCATGAAAAGTTAATTGCTGCTAAGATGTTACTTCGGCTATAAAAAACCAAAAGATATAAGCTAATCAATAAAAGGAAAGCATATACAGATATAAAAAACCAAAAGATATAAGCTAATCAATAAAAGGAAAGCATATACAGAGATTGACTGCTGGGATTCTTACAATGTCCCCGCAACACGAGTGCTTATGTGTGTCTTTTTGTCATCATAAAGTTTGGCCAAACCGAAATCCGAAATTTTGGAGTTGAGGTCAGAGTCAAGAAGAATATTGCTGGCTTTCACATCTCTGTGTACTATGCGAAGCCGTGATTCCTCATGAAGATAAGCAAGACCTCTTGCTACTCCCAAGCATATATTGAAACGAATGGGCCAGCTAAGACACAAACTTGTCTTCCCTGCTTAACAAGTGCCAAACAGTTAAACGCATCAATTATTCACCATATTCTGACACTATAATTTACATCGACAGAAAAGGTGATGTCCTGTACCAAACAATGCTTGATCAAGACTCTTGTTTTCGAGATACTCATAAACAAGCAGTCGTTTCTCCCCCTCAATGCAGCATCCATACAATTTCACAAGATTCCTGTGTTGAACAGTAGATATTGTAGCGATTCTCTGCAACAAATTGACTCTTTCCTTGGTGGGATGCCGCAGACAGTTGTTTGACAGCAATAAGCCTCCCATCATTAAGTGTTCCCTATAGAACATGAAATAATAAAATTTGAGATAAATTGTCTAGTCCCAACCATGGTTTCTGATATGATGAAAAGGTAAAATGGTATGGCTATGGACCAGTCAATCGCTGTTCTAAGCAAACCATCTACAACAACAAGATTTGTAGTTTCCATAGTCTTATGCTAACAAAAATCAATGGCAGAAATGTCATGGTACAATAAAAAGGAAAAAAAAGAAGAGGTAAAGTGGCAGACTTATGTCCAAGTGAGCCAGACAATTGGTGCTATTTCATAAAAGCAATATGAAATTGTTTGACGACAACCTTTCTTTTATTAGAAGGATGCTTACCTTAAAAACGGGTCCAAAGCCTCCCTCCCCAAGTTTGTTTGCAGGATTAAAATCTTCTGTTGCAGCCTTTAGCTCAGCATAGCTGAAAGTGTAGGGCCTAGCTTCAATCCCCAAGAGCTCTGCAAGTATAGTAAAACTCCGTGTTTGTGAATATCCAAGGAAGTTAATACTCAAGCTTGTGATAAGTGACCTAAGCATTTAGCAACCTGATGCTGAGAGTAAAACAAGTATACAGACAAAGGCACATGCAATTTAAAGCAGCATTCAGAAATCATTTCCACTAATAGACTAGACTGTTGAGCCACAAATGGGACAATAATGATTATGTTGGGAGGCAAAAATCAGACTGCAGTAATAAACTAGGTAGGATTTCTTTCCCTTTTTCTAATTTTACCTTCATCCTCATTGCTGGCGTGCCCTTCTTTTCCGATGAACGAAACAACATAATGCAAGTGCAGACAGAAAGCATATAACTCCAACAGGTACAGAAATCCCAACGATCAAGCCAGTCTTGCTCTTCTTACTGTTGGTTGGAGGTTTGTTACTAACAGTGGGGATGAAGTCTGCTAAAAAAAAGATTAGTTGTCATAACTTGGCGTCCATATACTCAAATATCATGAGTAAGTTTCTCAGTCGCATTTAATGTTTTTGAATCATATTACCTGGGGTGGCAATGATTGCTGAAATAGAAGGTCCATATGTACCTTGACTAGGCACACAACAAGTCCCTTTACCAGCCCAAAAGAGATGGATTTCAAGGTAGTTTTTCAGATACCTGCGCCTTGAATTCCTTCTGAACAGCTTGGAAAGAGGTCCCACCTGCCTCCTTTCGTATGTCAAAATCCTTCCACACCAGATTCCCCTATAATGACCAAGTTCAGCATTAAAAAGGACAAAAAAATATATATATATATATGAATAAGAAGAAGAAGAGACAAGTTGAACAAAAAAAAAAAGGCTAACTAAAGTTGGATAGACACAAAGCATATATCACAGACCTGGATGTATATATCAAAAACACGCCTTCCGACACTTCTCCAATCTGTAGGATTGAGGATGGATATCTCTGCAAACTGGAGACTCACGTTATAATTTCCATTCTCAAGCCCTAGCCCATAGTATCTCAGTGATCCAGCAGATATTCGTGCTGTCTGGAAAAGCTCTGAGTCCAAGGTATCTGCGATCTGAGATGAAGAGTTACTCGTGTACAGGGCATTGTTGTTCTCGCTGAAGCGTCCAACATTACTTACTGCCCACCTTTTTGTACCAGTCACGTAATATGCAGCCGGACCAAGAGCCTCGTTATCCCTCTCATACACAATCTGATTGATTCTGGATGCAAACTGTGGACCACCACACTTAATTGACAAGTTGTAATCTGTAAACACGGGAAAAAAAAAACCCTTCAGATTGAGTTGTACAAACTAGAGTTTTTGGTCAAATGAACTTGGTGTACAACCACAACACAAGACAGAGTGCACCGTGAACAAAGCAGGCTACAACACAATAACTGTTAGCTAATCAAATGAACATGGTGTACAACCACAACACAAGACAGAGTGCACCGTGAACAAAGCAGGGCTACAACACAATAACTGTTAGCTAAAGGCCCCAGCTATGTATATCAAGCAGTCTAACAGTTACTAGTCCTAGTTGACCAACTTCTAGAATTGATAGCATATGGCCATTAATATTCTCCTCAAAGGAACACCAATCTAAAAGAGATAATCTTCTTTTTACCTCATATTGTGGATGTAAAGTGTTCTAGTCTCAGAATCATGAAAATGGGAAGTTCTAAACTGCACTTACAGATGGGCGGATTCCTATAGCAGGGAAAGTTCCTTTGAAGACAGCTCCATCCTGAAGGCAGAACCCTGAAAGCAGTAGAAGAATGGATATCGATTACAAAGATATGATGTCTGATAAATCTAAGCAACATCAAGCTCTAGAACTTTCATTAGTTCTTTTCCAACATGTTAGTGATGTTAACGCCTACAGCTGAAATGTTTAGTGGGTTCAATAGAAAACAGGCGTCTCAAAATGCATATCAATTACAAAGGTAAGATGTCTGATAAATCTAAGCAGCATCAAGCTCTAGAACTTTCGTTCGCTTTTTTCCAAAACGTTACTGATGCTAACACGTACGGCTGAAATGTTTAATGGGTTCAACAGAAAACAGGCGGTCTCAAAATGTAAGTTAAACTTTTCGTTGGAAACCGAGGTGAGTGTTTGATTCATAGATGTTCTTCAATTGGATAAAACTTGAGATATTGAACTGTGACTTCATGTCGATGGGCAATAACGGCCAATGGCCGGACTTAGTGTCGTGCTCTGACTTCGTCTTTGTGTCGATTCATTGGCTTTATGCCAAATTGATGACTTTGTGTCTAGATACTGACTTCGTGTTGATTTGTTGACTTCGTATCAATTATTTTCTTACGCTTATGTATTGGTGATATCAGATTTACTCAGGAACATCCATGTCTCATATACACTCTTGGAACTCGTTCTGGGTCCAGTTTTGCGGGTATAGGTCGGTGTCCAGCACAGGTCATGTTGTGGCGGTTTGTAACTCGCTCGGGGAAACGTGGTTGAGGCCTGTGGGAGTCTTGTCTCCCGGCCAGTAGTTGATGTGTATAGCATATTCGGCCTACTACATGATGGACTATTCAGAATCTAACAAAACAACTGCAGTTCCCTAACTGTACATTTGCCAAGTGAACCAATTCTTTAACGTCGTGGAAAGCCAATTAGCTTCACCTCTAGCAATATGGCCTACTCACAGACTCAAAGTATGTAGATTTCAAACTTAGTTCAGAAGGACAAAGAAAAAGAGGTAGGCAATTGTACTAGTGGAACTGAAAAGATGGTACCATGGTAAATCTGTTGAGTTATTGGAGTATACTTATTACCGGGAAAAGAAATCTCTTACAAACACTGAATTCTGTGCTTTTGAAGGTGGAGAGAAGATGTTTTTCAGACCGAGGTAAATGGACGTACAAATGTGGACATGCATGGGTGTCTTTAGTTAGTGGATAATCATACAGTATATCACATCCAACTCACACTATCATTACTCCAGAGCGCAGAACAGAAGTACAAGGTACAAAAGTTAAAAACCACAACTATGCACTACAATCTCATTGAACTGCATACGGGAAGGGTGGGAGAATAAATAAACTTAGAACGTCGATAAGATCAATGTAATATCCCAAATCTTTGCACCAGAAAAAAGATACAACCACAATACACCATTTACGTTTAGTACGTTATGCCAAAATACTATAAAACACTCTCAAATATAACAGAACTATCATACATGTTTGACTAGCTCATGGTGTTCAACACAAAAAATCATGGGATTTCACTCAACTTTAGTTACCATCATTGAATGTTCAGATGTTATGGAGTAAGCATGAAAAACATGCACAGTAGGGAGGGAATCACCTGTTGTTTGAACTTTCAATTGTGAAGTTATTCGCAACCAAGTTGCTACATATGACAACCCAGAAAATATCAATGTTAGCTTCGAGAGAGTAAAGTCAATGCAGAGGATTTTAAAAAGTAGAGAATGTCATCTTAACACCCTATTACAGGCTGCAGAAGATTTTAAGAACACAAACAGAAAGAGAAACAATAAACATACAGTTGCAAGTCTTGTTGGCTAATCCAAGAAGGAAAGGCTCCCAGACAATTCATTGTATGACAAATCTCTGCAGGCAATTACATAATAGAAATTTCATCGATCTTCCAAAACCTATAGAACAGATCACTTGGTTAATCTTAAACCTAAGCACCGAAGTCTTGGATTTTATCCAAAGCTATACATACTAAACGCAATTACATGAATCATTATCCACCAGTTTCCAAAACCACTTCGTCCAAAGACACAACCTCTCTAGTTGTTACCCCATGTCCTCCCCATACGCTTCAACACGGTAAGAATGCCATAATTACCCCCAAAAAAAAAAAAAAAAAAAACCCTATAAATAAGAGACTTGCTTACACAACCTTTGTATTTTTTTGGTTGCCTTCCCCAATATAGCATTTTCTAGCATGTGGTAGCAGGGTTGTAAAACAAATGTCACTCCCAATAGAACTTTATGGCAGCAAAGAATAAATTCTTCTGATTTTACAAAAGCATGAAACTATTAGAAACTTTATATTTAACATGAAAAAAAAAAAATCCTCCATGATTATTACGGACCACAAGAGGAAAGAACTTCACCGCTTGCATACATTCTAATTGGACTGTGGACCATTATGTCAGATTTACTTACACATACAGAAGAGACGAACTCTTTTGTGAAGGAAGGGGGGCCAGTCAATTTATTATTCCCAAGAAACCTGCATATGCATAAATTAGTTCAAGCAATAAACTGAAGATGTTGGAGAGATTTTCCACAACCGAGCACAAGATGTTTATTACAAGTAAGAGAGAGAGCTCAAATTGAATAGTGAATCAGGAATCTGTCCAGTTAAATTGTTGAAGCTCAGATCCCTGGAACATTAGACAAAACATGGTCGTAAGAAATATGAAGTAAATTTCGTAATGATAAATGTAAAGAACCAAAATAATTTGGGGTCTGGTTTCGACTCCGTCTTCCTCACCTGATTATAAAATTGGCAGTTGAAGTATAGCGGAGCCAACCCAAAATTAAAAGCAATAAGCAACATACAGTTGTGACAAACTTCGGTAATCTCCAATATTGGATGGAATAAATCCAGAAATATTGTTATTGCTCAAAATTCTGCAGGACAAGAAACCACATGGTCAATATATATAGTCTTGTAAAAAAACAGTGGAGGAGCATGCCATAAATATTAGTACAGAACAGATTCGTCAGCTATAACCATATCATCTTACAAGACATTCAGAGACTTCATATCCTTAAGAAACGCAGTGAGGAGCTTCCATTAGATAAATCACTAATTCTCCTGTTGCATTTTGTAACACAAAAGAGAAGATTCGCTTCATTATATCCAACATATGCTAAATCTGAACAAACACTTTTGAAAGAGTACTTAGTACTCACAAGTTCTCCATCAAGGTTAGTTTGGAAAATGATGATGGTATCGCACCTCCAAAGGAATTACCCTGAAACCTCCTATAGAAATCTCAAGTACAATGGATTTATTTAGTTCTAAAACAAAGGAACCTGAGTATCATTATAAATGGAAAAAAAGAAATACATCTTAGTTACCAGGCACTGCTATTTATTTAGCTTAAAGTGATCCTAACCATCTGAGTATGATAGTTGAAATAGGAGAAGATTGCTTACAAGCTTTAAGGGTTTGACCAATTCCCAATGAATTCAGGTATGCTGCCTGTAAGGTCAGTGTCTGAAGCCCACCTGAGATCCCCAATGTTTTCCCTTGGTAATTAGATCACAGAAACCAGACAGGACAACCTATTTGATTTTCTAAGATAAGATGAACATAGGTCAAAAAGCTCTTACATTGTTTGCAGGTTTCGTAGAGAAGAGAATGTTGAAGGTATAGGTCCACTAACTCCAGAACTGTCAATGTACCTGTCCAAGGTGGGCACATTGACAAGGCTATGCTCATTTATGACAATTGGGGGTAAAAATGTGATCAAGGGGCAATGTCTCAGCACTTACAATTGCTCTAACTTTCTTAAATTCCCAAGCTCTGATGGCAGACTGCCGGAGAAGTTATTCATGGCAATTGACCTGGGAAATTAGAAAGTCAAACAACATGACAACAATGTAAATAGGTCACATAGGAATGGTATGAAACGAAAACAGTATATCTTCCAGTTATTTGTATGATTGATTCCGGTGTTCCATGGAATGAGGTCCTGAATACCACAATATATAGCAAAGGACCGAGATATTGAATACCAGCGAGTAATAGTTGCAAACTACAAACACAAATTAATAGCATATATATGTGTCCGTGTGTATATGGGGATTACTTTGCCTTGCGTTCAACTGAAAATCGACACAATTAAGTTGGTCTCTTAAGAACTTATGAAGTCAAGAATAACATACAGTGATCTTAAATCAGTCAGTTTTCCAAGTTCCTTTGGAAGCTGCCCTGATAATGAGTTCGTACCCACAGACCTAAGAACAAGAAATGAGATGTCAGAAAACTTAGAGGAGCATATACAAATCATGCATACAATATGTATGAAATCCATATTTTAAAAAAAAAAAAAAAAAAAGTGATCTCACAGGTACTGCAAGAGAGTTAGGTTGCCAATGGATGGTGACAGGGTGCCTGTCAAGTATTTTGGCGCAAGTCTCTGCAATAAGTGGAAGAAACTTAGTATCATTTATCAAGGGCTTATTGATGGAAACTATACAAGCATATACTCCGAATACAATAGTGCGTGGCACATAATCCAATATATGGTGAAGTTATGCACCGTGATTTCAAGGTTGCAGTTTGATAGCAACTGGTACAAACAAAAGAAAATGGTACGAGTAGTAAGGTAAAAAGGGAAAACTTAAGGAAGGTACCATACATATTATACAGGTAATTCAAAGTCCATAGTTCATCTGGGATTACACCACCAACACTCAACGAAAAGACTTTCCTGTAACAGAAACGGAAAAGAAAGCAGACTGTGAATGAAAGATTTTAACATCACAGTAGTACGAGCTCAAAGTCCTGAACTTCAATTGCTGCATAGATTGATTCCCTCCAAGCATTTCAATTACAAGGAATAATTCATTGCCTTTAACCATCAGCTAAACATATGGGCATTTGGGTAAACTCACAGTTGGTCAATGTGGCAAGTAGTAGCATCGCATTTGCATTTGATGAAGGGATTGTAATTTGTATCGACGAAGCGGGTTGTGTCGATGGCAGCTCCACTGCATAGTTCTCCACTTATGTTCCATTGGTTCGATGGCGCCGATATACCCCATTTGCTGAAGATGGAATTCAGAGCACTCACTGCCAACAAAATCCAAACTCTCTCACCCAATTATTACTCATGTACTACCTCCACGCATTACTTATCCATAATTATCTCCCGCCCTTAATAAATGATTGTCAGACATGGAGCGAAAATGAAAGAAATGATAACTAAATAAGTGAAACTGGATGATCATTGAAGAGTTTTTCTTTCAAGCATAGGGTGATCGGTTGAAAGAAATGATAACTAAAATAAGTGAAACTGGATGATCATTGAAGAGTTTTTCTTTCAAGCATAGGGTGATCGGTTGTTTTTTCCTCTTAGGTCTTAGATTCGATATCCCGTAACTGTTAATCTGCTCCTGGTAGTAAACGGTGGAATTCACTCCAAAATATTAGTCCAGTTGTACGTAAATTCATCCGAACATACTGGATTTAAAAACAATTATTTTTCACCATTCTCTCGAACAAACAACACCAAAACAGAGCCATCATCCATATTTTCCAAATTCCAATACTGTTGTGTCTCTGTTAGAACAAGTATTATGATTAGTTTGACTTTGTCTGATATAATTATGATGAATTCTGTAACGTAAGTAAGTGCTGCTGGGCTTGTGTGAATATATTCTTCCTAGTAGACAAAAAAAACAGAACAATAAGAAAACACACACACCGAGAGAGAGAGAGAGAGAGAGAGAGAGAGCACCTTCAGAAGGAGGAGTAATAGGATTGGAGGTCTGATTTTGAGCTCGAGCCATATGAACAAGGCCCAGGGACGAAGAAGAAGCAAGAAGCTGCCAAAGGCCAAGGCATGGACTGATATAGCTGATCCCGCCATTACTTCCACCTTCCTTTTTACGTCCAGATTTTAAGTAAGTAATAGTTGATGGAAGGATTCATTTTCTTAAAATAGCCAAAGATAGAGCTCTCACCTGGATTCGACAGTTGTTCCTTTCCTCGTAGTCTGAGACATCCATATTAACAAGGCAAATGCTAATCTCGGCGGCCAAGGGGAGGATTAGTGGGCCAATGAATTAACTTTTCAGAAAACGGGGGAAAAAGATGCTTACCGAACTTTACAATTTTAACCCTCACTTTTTCAACTTATAATAAATGGAAGTGATATTGTCACACCATTTTTTTGATAATGCTACATTCTGCAAGTGTATTTTTATACTAAAAAATACACTTGTAAGGTGTGGAATTATCAAAAAAGGGTGTGGGCAAAATCACTACCCATAATAAATCATACTTTGTGCTCCACCAATTTACATGTGGCAGGTGGTTTTCCCTCCAACCTGTCCTTTTGCGTTTAGGATACGTACAAACGGTTCTCTTTTAGGATACGTGGAGTGTAAATGTACTGTATTTGATATAAGATTTCGCTTTAAAAGTCAAATAGTAACTTTTTTTGGTTTTATTAAAAAAATTTGCATTTGTTAGTTTTGCATCAAAATTTTGTGACTTATTGATTCGTCTTGGCAAGAGGAATCAAAAAATATAAAATTTTAATCGAAACTTATAATTTTTTTAAAAAAGACAAAAATAAAGTAAATTTTTTTGTCCTTTTGACTTATTTCTGTTTTATACTTATTTTTGTTTTTATGCAAAAAAATAGTGAGCTTCAATAAAAAAAATTTACTTTTCCAATTCCTCTAATCAAGAAAAATTAATTAGTCACAAAGTTTAACGCAAAATAAACAAATTCAAATAAAGAACAAAAAAAATAAATTACTTAACTTTTCAATCTAAACCTACCGATGGACATCGCTTTGTAAGTACATGTTCACCTCTTTGTTTATTTTTAGTGTTTCTTTTGGCGTGGAAGCCTTGACTGAGCAAGAAATGTTTGTATTCTTTTTGGCTTAGTATTTATATCTTTGGGTTCAAGCTAGATGAATATTGTTTAGTGTTTCTTTTGTATGTCTAAAATAAAAAATTTTATTTGGGTCTCAAATTCGAAATCTCTCAGGTGTTATCAATTTCTATGGGGTCAGTCTATCACAATTTCTTTGTTTTTTTTTTTAATAACTAAAGACACAGGCTTATAGCTGAGTCACAATTGGACCCAACTGCGAAATCCAAAATCTAGGGAGGACTAGTGCGGCACACCAGTTACGGCCCACCACTTACTATCAGGGTACTCACCCGATAGGGAATCGAACCCCTGATCAAGAGGAGTTCTCCTAAGTCATTTGCCCTAACCACCGGAGCAACCGCTGTGTAGGTTAATAACTTTAATTCCTTGTTTGCTTGGTTGCACAGGTAGGATTTGTTTGGTCGAGTTCTCAAATGTTGCTGAAGTCTTGCAGAAAAATGCCGGGCAATACGTTTCCACCATTTCCTCATTTTTCCTTCATTTTCCTTTTCTCATCTTAAAGATAGATGAAAATGAAAGAGTCAAGTCATTTTTGTCCCACAAAAATACTGTTGAACTTCTTTTGATGGAATTGATTTGTATTCTTAATTCATTAATTGTAGATCTTGGAATGGGTATAACAAATGTAATTGCCTTTCTTCAATTGGTTTTATAGGACTGGATTTGTACTTGGTTGGGGTGTTTGTGAACCTCTTTTTGAATTTTTATTTTAACTTTTTGATTTTTTGATGTTTTTTGGATTATAGTCAGATTATATTTTGAATCTGGTAGAATAATTCGAGAGATATGTGCAGAATGTATTTTAGAATAGAAGTAGTGTTTGGTAGATGAATGATAAAAATGAATTATGAGTTGATTTTTTTACCATGTTGCCCTTAAATTCTTTATTATTGTATTAAAAGATGTAGGAATAATTTTTTAGTCATTTAATTAAATTTATATATTATGAAGTATTTTTTGGGTATTGTGCTTAACAAATCCATACATCCCATAATTAAAGGTCCGGATTTTTTTTGTACTTAAGAATAACCAAATATTATCATCCAAGTAATATTTAAAAATAAGAAAACCATTAACTTAAAATAGCTATTTTTTGAACAGACTTAAAAATAACGATTCACTAAAATCAAAATAAAGACAATAAAAAAGTACAATCCATCATTATATTGGAAAACAAACAAAAGTACAGAGAGGGAGAGAGAGCGCGCAACCAACCGAAGCAAACAAAAATAAACACCTAACGACCACAGATCCGGCCACACCTCTCTCATCGTTTGGTACATATCCTTCCATGTTGGTCAGTGGTTGCCAATTGGAATTTGTACTGTGTGTAATATCTACTGAAAAAATAAAGCAAACACAAGTTGAAGATGAACGAAAGGGATGAAAATCTTCAACCATCGATATATCGACATGATCGATACATCAAAATATTTCCTAATTATAATTCAAAAGTTGGGTTAGTAAGACAAAAATTTTAAGACAAAGAAAGAAAAATTCTTTGATTTGTTGCAAAGAGTTTTACAATAAAGTCTAAAGAGACTATTTATAGGAAATAAAAATGTGTAGGAAATAACTTCCTAACTTCTTCACTACTCTTCATTCTTTTTGCTTCTACTTGTTCAAATAACTTCCCTTACAAACTTTCAAATGTGTAGGACTATACCATGTGTCCTGCACTTTATTAAAAGTAAGAACAAATAATAGAAATACTAATATTAGTTATATTTATTAATATGAATTAAAAATAATAAAATAGGAAGCATTCTTATTATTGTCACCTTTTTGTCGATATTGACAGAATGATAATATATGGTGTAAACAATGTCCCCTTGTTCATTTGGGTTAAGGGTTAACCCAAGTAAATAATTTATTAGCACTAGTTCAATTTCACATTTCTGTTGATATCGACAAGTGATAACTAATGTTATATGGTGAAAATAATTTGCCCCCCAAATTCATTTGGCAAAACCAAATAATACCGGGCAATTATTACGGAGTAATACATAACCAATTTTAACAAATTTTAAAACATGATAGAGCGCCTTTTCATATTCGATTGACACAACAAAGCCTTCCTGGCTTAAAACCACTTTGACAGCCATGCATTGGAAAAATTATTCGTTGCCCCTGGGACAACGCAGCATTTTTGTCAGGTGGGACCTTTCACCAATTAAATATGCCCCATTAACATACTGTAAGTACTTTTTCCACATAATCAACCCTCCACTTGACGGATAAACAAAGCAAAACAGAGTGCAACGGCGCGAAAGTCTACCAACTCCTGTCTTTTCAACTTTAACCCAACCCCTGTGTTTTTATGCCTTGTTTTATTTGCTTTTGAGAAGAATTTTTCAAAAAATTCCTCCTACATTCCTCTTACTTCTAACTTTTCTCTCTCTATCTCTCTTCACTTATTACCACTACTATTTTTTAAAAAACTTTTCAAAATACAAACCAAACAAGGCATTAATTTTTAACTTGGTGTCAGCACTTTACCTCTGTTTCCCTCTTTTTTAGGGATACGAGTAATTTTTTGCTCGGCAACTAGACTGTTTAGAAACGAGAAATTTTGGGTGACGGATGGGTACCATGTGGTGCCAGCTCAGCGCATTTGGATCATCTAATTTGGTATTGTACGATTTAGACTTAGAGGGAAAGAGGAGGGAGAGTGGTGGGGTGAGGAAGAGAGAGGATTTCAATCTGGACCGTCCAACACACTTTTTGATAGCTCGAATGAGCTGTTCGAGCACAACGTGGGTACACCCACGTGGTACCCACCCGGTATCCAAACCTTCTCGGAACGAAACTACTGCTAGTGTAGTTGGTTATCTCACTTCCTATCCATGGAGACATCGTTCGAATCCCACAAGAGACGGAGCTTTGGGTGCTGGGCTATAAATAGTCTCTTGACCCCCATGTGCTAGCCCTAACCCTCACTAATGTTTATCGTTTGACCAAAAAAAAAAAACTCTGTTTGTCTTTAAGGGGCTGTTTTCACTAACCAACAAGTTGAGAACCATAACATGCGGATCAAAAAAATAAATAAATAAACAAGTTGTGAACCATAACTTTTTAGTTTTGTCTTTATTTAATTTTTTTTTGTTTAATATTTTTGCTTCAAACTTTTATGTATTATTAGTTCGTTCCGACTAGAGGAATCGAAAAAAAATAACTTTTATACAATTATTTCTAAAAATATCTAAGAAAAAGTCAAAAAATTAATTTTTTGAGGTTTTGCTTGGATATTTCTCATACTTGTGTAAAAGTTATAATTTATTACTTTTTGAGTTCTCTCGTTAAGACGAATTAATATTACTTAAAAATTTGTTTGTAAACCAACAAATGCCAAAAAAAAAAAAATTGAATAAGGACAAAATAAAAAATGATGGCCACAACTTGTTAATTAGTGAAAATAAGAGACAAATTTTGATGGTTTAATGGCATTTATTTATAGGCAGAGGGACCATTAGGCTTGTTTTGGCTCAAAAAGTTAAAGGAATTTCTTTTGTCTCAATTAAAAAATTCACATTTGTTAATTTTGTTTTATACTTTTATGACTTATTGATTTATCTTGAAGAGAAAAATAAAAAAATGAAAAAATTCCTCAATTTTTTCAATAAAATAAGCCAATAAGCGGTTTATTTTCTTCTTTATTCAAAAAAATTAGGTTTCGATGTTAATTATTTAATTTTCTCGTCATGAAGAAATAATAATCCATGAAAAATTAACAAAAAAAGTGTGAAAAAAATTTAAATAATAAAAGAAATTATTCAGATGAATTAATTTAGCCAAAAAAACCTTTAATCTTGTTTTTTTAGGTAAATCGAAAGTTTCAAAAAAAGTCTTTGAATTTGAATTTTTTTGATCTACGTGCCTATTTTAGAGAGAGAAGACTTGACTATGTGGAGAGAGAAAGGCTATGTCAGAGCTTAGTAAAGTACTCCTATTCAATGTCTCAAACGGTGGTGGCTTTGTTCGTCCGTCAAGGTTGTTTAAGTGGCAAAAGTACTGACAGTATGTCAATGAGACAGATTTTAATTGGTGAGAAGTACCATCTGACAAAAATGATGTGTTTTTCCTAGGGGCAATGAATAATTTCTCCCTTCAACTATAGTAATTCCTACCGAAGGAAAACATCAAACAAGGAAACATGGTCTTATTATCCATGGCAAAACAATACACTGCCACGACCAAAAAATGGAATAATTTCCCACAATTGGCCATTTCTATTAGTCCTCGACAGAAAGTCCTTCTGCTAGCCAAAGATCAATTGTGGGACAAGTGGCATAAACTGACAATTGGTGTTTTTTCAACTAATGCCAATATAAATGGCTTCGAAAAATCCATCCCTCTTAGAATAATTTGTAGCCATGATTGGCTTGAACTCATACTCCATGGGTAAGATTTCAGCATTCTTAACCCGTATAGATGGAGTGGAGGATCATTTTCGAACTACGACCATTTATGGTCTAAATTGAAAAACTCTAGTCAAATGATTATTTTCATGACTCGCCTGCTTTGAGTTCAACGCCAAAGCCACTTTCTTGCATAATTAGGCTAAGATAAAAGATGAGTTTGCCCCCATACAAACTCAAAATCAAAAGAGGGCTATTTCTCATTCATAATTGGCCAAATATGTACGTTCTCATTTATTGTAAAATCTAAAACAAAGATATGATGACTTAGCCATTGGCATTTGTTTGAACCAAATTTGAAGTAAACCGCCACTTTCATTATTCGCCATTTGTTTTCTCCATGAAAACCACCTTTGGTTTTCCACATCTCTGAACAATGGATAGGAATGTGGCGATACACTTCATTCTTACTGCGAATTTCTTATTTGACTCGATTGTCATTTCACATTCGATGAAGTCCTGAAATAAGGAGAGAAACCATGGGTTTGCCTTGGAGACAAGCCGCATCGCCCTTATTATTTTTAGAGGTGGTAAAGCGGCGCGGGTCTGGGCGGGTTGAAATGGGTCGCGGGTCAAATATAGACGGGTCCAATATGGGTCAAAAAAGTAAACGGGTTGAAACGGGTCGGGTCGAATATGAGTCAAGCTAAACCCAAACCCGCCCAACCTGCCCATTTTCCTTTTTTTTTTTTCTTTCCCCCGCCCCCTTCTTTTCCCCTTTCTTATTTTCTATTCTTTCCCCGGTATGGGGCTAAATATGAGTCCACTTCGTAAATGCTTCAAAAAGCAACATAGATAACAAATAGCAATGAGCCAGAGTCGAAGGCCGAGTTGGCTTGAAAATGTCAAAATTCGTAAAAAATATATACTCCTATATGCTGTTGTGACTTATTGATTCGTCTCGTTGGGAGAAAAATCGGAAAATAAAAAATAATGATCGAACCTCATTATTTTTTGAATAAAGCCAAAAAAAATTATGAATTTCGATCAATTTTGGCAAAAATATGCATAATAGCTATCCGTTCGCACACGCATCGAGTGTGCCACGGTCCTTTAGTCTATTCTAATAGAGAGCACCAGTTGAAAACCCAAGAATCGATGGAGTAATTATTGAATTCTTTGGGTCAAGTTTTGTACCAGGAAATTAGATTTGGAGGGTATTAGGATTTACTGGGTTTGTTTCTTGGAGGAGAGAGAAGAAGAGTATCCAATTTCCCGTTCTGCAGTTTAATTTGATCAAGTTTCTTTACGTGTTGTGTTTTGTTTATATAAAGAGAGAAAGAAGAATTTACTGGGTCATGTTTTGCTGTAACTTCTCTCTCTCAATTGGCTTTCCTTTTGAGGGAGGGAGAGAGAGTAAAACAAGTTACGGGTTTCAAGAGGTAAAACAACTCTTGTGTAGATAGGTATTTTAATTTAAAACCCATATTGAATTCATTTTCAACCCATCTAAACCATGTAAGTATAGTTTATATGGGTTGAACTTACATCAAACCCTTTAAAAAAAAACTTATATCAACCCATTCTGTAATACGGCGTGTTGGGTTGAATTATAAATGGGTGGATTGGGGCGAGTTAGAAAAATATGAATTGAGATTGCCACCTCTAATTATTTTATTGTTGCCTTTATTTTCCTTTTTCTGTCAACTGCTTCGTGCTTCGGAGAAATAAAATATTGGCAACCACGACGATGAGGTATTTGAATCCTTCGGGTAGTTTTTCTTTGTTTTGGAGCCATTCATTGACATGGACCGTGAGTGGGCTGCAACTTTCCAAGTGGAATTAATGGGTCAATGGATGAGAGTGGGCTGCTACTTTTCAAGTGGAACTAATGATAAATTTTCGTCACGATAATGAAGGTATTTTGAATCGGGTAGTTTTCTTTGTTTAATGGGAAAGTGACGGCCAAAGAAGTGTTTTGATAATTAATACCCGTCAAGAATATGCTAACAAATATTTGTTAATGCTGAAATGTCCTTAACGAGTATTAATTATTAAAACACGTCCTGCACCGTCATTTTCCCTTGTTTAATTTGGAGCCAGTCATTGACATGGACGTGAGTGGGCTGCAACTTTAGTAGTAATTGATTGATTAAGAAGTTGGCATGCATTCAAAAAGAGACTCGAGCTGAAAATATTGGACGGAAGAAGGGGTAGTTTTCTTTGTTTTTGCTGGAGCCATTCATTACCATGAATGTGAGTGCATGGGGCTGCTACTTGTTGGCATTGAAAAAGAGACTCGCGCGAGCTGACGATATTGAAAATTGACGAAGAGGGGTAGTTTTTCTTTGTTTTGCTGGAGCCATTCACATTACCATGAACTTGAGTGCATGGGCTGCTACTTGTTGGCATTGAAAAAGAGACTCGAGCTGACAATATTGAAAGTTTGACGGAATAGACTTTTCTTCAATTGGTTTTATTGGACTGATTTGTACTCGGTTCTTATATGCAAAAGTGATTAAATTCTTTTCACCCGCGGCGTGCCACCACCATTATAGGACACACCGTGCTTTTATTGTAATAATCTGAATCGTTCATTTGGTAGGACCCGCAAAGCAATTTTATCAACGCAAAAAACTCAATATGATCGGATATCGATGGAAATATATCAAGAATTGAACTTTGGACCAATGGTCATGGATATGGTTTTTTTTATTTTATCCGGTCATGGATAGGTTCATTTTAAAATTATTGGCAGGACCAAACCGTTCATTATATAGCATATTCAATTTGGCAAGAGTTAAGACTATCAAAACGCGCAAGCTGACTTGAAACGTCTGGTTATCAGAAAATAAAATAGAGTTAAGCTATCAGAGAAAACGCCAATACCCAAGTGAATTGCGTTTTGAAAGGAGCGTTCCGAAATGTGATTCTAATACGGCGAATATATATAATACACACACACCCTATCGGAACCGATCCTGAAATTTTCTAAAACGTTAAAGTACACCTTATGTGTTGATCTCGGTAAATTTTATTTCTTCACGATAATGAAGGTATTTTGAATCTTGTATATATTGCATGTGGACCCATGTGGTTAAAGTAATTCTTGCACTGTTCCATAGATCAAAGTTCACGAAAGAATCCAATCCAATCCAAAAACTAACAAACTTCACCGCCTTTCTCCGATGTCCTCTCGGAGGAGTGGTCTACTGCAATTAATCGGATGAATGTCCCGGATCAGCTGCCGTGCTTGCACTTGTTGATGTTCCGAATTGGCTATGTTCGTTTTCTGCACTTGGAGTATCCGCAGTCATAAAACTGGTTGTATCGTTGAATTTCCAGTCGGCAAAATATGCAGGCCGTGAAGTAACTGAACCAACTTCAATGTCTCCCGAAAGCATCGCAACTACACGCGACATGGAGGGCCGCTGTCGTGGGAATGTTTGGATGCACAAAAGAGCTACTCCTATCACTCGTTTTACTTCTTCCTCGTCAAATTCCAACAAATTAGCATCCACTAGCTCAACTTCACGGTCGTTTCCACATACATGCCAAGCCTAAAAGGAGGGAAGATTGGAATGTCAAAAGAATCATGTAACCAGGGTGGGAAGCACATTTTGGGCTGGGTGAGAGGATAAGTGAATCATGTAAAAAATGCACGTTTTAACACCAAAAAAATTCAGAATTTGATTTCAAAGATACACAGGATTGATAAGTTTTTCCGTAGTATTTGCACAACTTATCTTGTTTCTAATGATGCTCAAGTAAAACATCCTAAGGTTTTCAAGATAGAACGACCCTTCCTTATAAACAACTACGTAAAGATGCAGCCCAATCAGTAACCATGGTCATAAAACACAGTGTACCCACAACCAAATGTGCAGCCAATTGGAAACTTTTTCAAAGGACCAAGAACTAGTGCCTAAAAGAACGTGAAACATACCCATTCCAGAAGATACATCTGTTCTTCTTCCAAGCTTGAGTCAGAATTTGGCCTTCCACTGACAATCTCCAAAGCTACAACACCAAAGCTAAACACGTCGACCTTTTCTGTAAGGTGACCACGCATAGCATACTCAGGTGCAATATACCCCCTGCATCAGTAACCATAAAACGCATTACATGTAAGTTAACACTGCAGCTGCAAACAAACCAATATTGAATATCAAAGCCAATAACAATTGGAGAATACATGTAGATCGACTGCTGAGAATCTTACATTGTCCTGCAACACAGGTACTGATGTGCGTCATTTTGTCATCGTAAAGTTTGGCCAAACCAAAATCAGAAATTTTGGGGTTGAGATCAGAGTCGAGAAGAATATTGCTGGCCTTAACATCCCTATGTACAATGCGAAGCCGAGATTCCTCGTGAAGATAAGCTAGACCCTTTGCCACGCCCAAGCATATATCAAAGCGAATGGGCCAGCTAAGACACAAACTTGTCTTCCCTGCTTAACAAATGCCGAACAGTTAAATGGGTAGCTTATTCACCATATTCAGAAACTTTAATTTACATTTACAGTAAATGTGATGTCTTGTACCAAACAATGCTCGATCAAGACTCTTGTTTTCATGATACTCATAAACAAGTAGTCGTTTGTCCCCCTCAATGCAGCATCCATACGATTTCACAAGATTCCGGTGTTGAACAGCAGAAATCGTAGCGATCTCTGCAACAAATTGACTCTTTCCTTGGTGGGATGCCACAGACAGTTGTTTGACAGCAATAACCCTCCCATCATTAAGTGTTCCCTGTAGAACATGAAATCATAAAATGTTGAGATAAATCGTCTAGTCCCAACCATGGTTTCTGATCAGATGAAAAGGCAAACTAGTATGTACCAAACAATAGCTGTTCTAAGGCAAAACCATCTGCAACAACAGGATATGTATTTTCCATAGCCTTGTGTTAACAAAAACCGACGGCAAAAATGTGATGGTACAATGAAAAGGGAAAAGAGGTGAAGTGGCAGACTTATATCCAAGGGAGCCAGAGTGCCAGACGATTGGTGCTATTTCATAAAAGCAATATGAAGTTGTTAGACGACAACCTTTCTTTATTAGAAGGATTGTTACCTTAAAAACGGGTCCAAAGCCTCCCTCCCAAGTTTGTTTGCAGGATTAAAATCTTCTGTTGCATCCTTTAGTTCAGAATAGCTGAAAGTGTAGGGCCTAGCTTCAATTCCTAGGAGCTCTGCAAGTACAATAAAAATCCTTGTTTGTGAATACCCAAGGAAGTCAATACTCAACTTACATATTTATTATGCTTAACTGATGGTCATTATCATTTTGAGGCACATTGGTCAGTGAAAGATAGCACAGTATTTGCAAAAGTGCAACATTATAAACATACTTAAAACATACTAATTTTGGGCAGGACACTAAGGGCAGTGCCAAAAGCTTTTAGCAAGCCTGACGCTACTAATAACACAAATATACAACGTCGGACCCATACATCCCAAAACAGCATTAAAAAAGAATGTCCATCACAATAGTAGACAAAGTCATAGTCCAATAACTAACTCGGCTAACTGTTTTTCTGAGTATTTTCACCTTCATCATTGTCCAATCCTGGCCTTTTTCTGCGCTGAACGAAACAATATAGCGCAAGTACAGACAGACAGCTTACAACTCCAACAGGAACAACAATCCCTGCAATCAAACTGGTCTTGCTCTTTTTGCTGGTTGGAGGGTTGCTACTAACAGTGGGGATGAAATCTGTGCCAAAATCTTAGTCGTTAGAAAGATGGGGTACTAACTTTTGCAAACTTGCATCAATTCAGTAGGAATGTATACCTGGGATGGCACTGATTGCTGAAACAGAAGGTCCATATGTACCTGGAGCAGGTATACAGCAAGTTCCTTACCAGCCCAAAATAGATGGATTTCAAGGTAGTTTTCTGATACCTGAGCCGTGAAAACCTTCTGAATAGCTTGGAAAAGGACCCCACTGCCTCCTTTTTTATGTCAAATCTTTCCAAACCAGATTTCCCTAAAATGAAGAGGTTGATAACTTAAGAACCCCCCAAAAAAAATTAAGACAAAAGGATGGGTATCTACAAAGCTATTTTTTACAGAAATATATGTGAAATGGAAATAAAATTATGAGAAAATCAAGGTGGCAGTTCTTTTATCCAATGTTTGGACAAAGAATTCATGCAGTATTGTGAGCTAAACCGATGCCCTGAAGGGCCAGGAGGTAATTCGTGATGACCAATGAAGTGCTGAAGGCTCGGGGTGTCGAGGCGGAGGAGAGAGCCCAAGGCCAGATCATAGAGAGAGAGGTCAGTGATATGAGGTGGCAGGTAAAGATTGTGACATCTCAAAGGTTTCAGTAGGCTTCAGTGGGTAGGTTTAATATGGATCTCGATGAAGCTTGAACCTTCGGCCAGCATATCTGCCTCTCTCTCTCTCTCTCTCTCTCTCTCTCTCTAAGACTAGTCTGAGGTCTTTACCCCTGAGGGGGGTTTAGGCCCTGAGATGATCCCTCGAGCTCAAGTCTCCATTCCACATTCCTACTTCGGTCTTGAGCGATTGGGCCCTGTCTCCAACCCACGTGTAAGCCACCGACCTTAGGAGAGGGTCGCCTTTTAGGCCGGCCTCAGGGTCGCCCTTCGGCCATGACAACCTTTGCTCCCGAGGTCACCTTGTCCCCTTCAGTCTTTAGGACTTGGCGCAATGTACCCACTAATACAAGAATAGAATACAGGAAAGGGAACACATAGGAAAACAAGATGCTTGTGGCAACACTTTATAAAAGAGTTAGCATAAATTATGGTGAACAACAACCAAGTTTCGATATGAAACCAGTACACCATTCCCAGCAATTTGGGCGAGGAGATCAACAATAGGGGGATGGCTTATTGCACGTTCCACCCTGCTATTTATAACTCTTAAATTAATTAATAACAAACTTTAAAGTTGTGAATACACGAATGAGGTGGAAATCTAGAGAAACTTGTCCAAGTGAACAAAAATGAGGCAAGAAAGGTTTGGACTAATACAGAAACACAAGGGAAAAAAAAATCATGGTTTAAAATCCAGTTTTGATAACTCAGCACTGACCTGGATGTATATATCAAAAACACGCCTTCCAAGACTTTTCCAAGTTGGGGGAATGTTGAATGCTATCTCTGCAAACTGGAGAGTCACGGTGTAATTACCATTCTCAAGCCCAAACCCATAATATCTTAGTGATCCAGGTGATATTCGTGCTGTTTGGAACAGCTCTGAGTCCAAAACATTTGTGAACTGAGATGGAGTGAAACTCGAATATTGAGCATTGTTGTTCTCGCCGAATCGTCCAACATTACTTACTGCCCACCTGTTTGAACTAGTCACATAATAAGTAGCCGGACCAAGAGTCTCGTTATCCCTCTCATATACAATCTGACTACTAGATGTAAACTGTGGACCACCACACTTAATCGCAAAGTTGTAATCTGCAAACCATCAGGAAAGAGGAATACATAAGATTGGAGTTCAAAGTGCAATAAAAAACAAGATCAGCCACGTCTCGTTGATCATGTGATGCATCTTCTGTGTTTAATGCACTTCTAGAAAGTAGAAATTTACACTTCAATAGACAAACTTTGAGTTGATGTATTTTACATGTGAAGTTTTGACACAAGAAGGAAAGGAAACGTCATCTGACAAAGTACAAAAAACTGTCACATTGAAAGAAGAGAAGAAAAAAAAAAGGGTTTCATGGCCTTTGATTGGGAAAGGGTATTGAGAGATTGGAACTCAAAAAATATAGGCCATTGACTAGGAACAGCCCTTCGTTGATGTATAAACAGAAAAAATGGGGAAGGAGCAGTAAATGAATCTATCTAGGCTTCAAATCTCAAAGGTAGTACGACAATTGAACTCAACACAGTGCACTCCAAACAAATTAACCACATCAAAGGATTTCGCTTAACCACATACATAAGAGTGGAAAGAAACCAAAATATCGAACCTATGTCAACTATGTAACACCCCACGCCATGTTTGTAATACCCCAAGATTTGGGAGAAGTGAGTTTTTAGTCTCACATCAGAAATTGGGCATAGAACAAACCTTGTGGGCTACTACTTGTACCTTGGGCTTAAGCTTTAGGGCCATGTAGTGTGGCTTGTGGATCAAAATCAAGGTACTGGGCCAGTGGTCTGCTTGGAGCGTTACAATATTTGGCCCAGTCTCTCATACCAAGAGGCAAACAAAACTACCTCGAATAACAGATACACATGTAGAGAGTGCATAATAACAACTAACAAGGGAACGAACAGAAGTTACAAGACTTAATTGGCACTGAGGACCTCTAACACCATGAAGTCACCATTTAGTCCGAAAGCTAAACAATTAGGAAAAGATCCCAACACTGTGCAGTGAGTCAGCTAACACTTACCAGTCTAAGTTGACCTACTTGTAGAATCAAAATGATCTGATGATTCAAAGAAACAGTAACTCAAAAAGATTCTCTTTCCAACATCAAAGAATAGATGTGTGTAATCTCAGAATCATGGGTAAGAGGAGGTTCTAAATTGCACTTACAAATAGGAGAATCGCGAAGGCAGGGAAAGTTCCTTTGAAGACAGCTCAATCCTGAAGGCAAAACACTGTATGCAGAAGAAAAATGGATATTGATAATTGCATGTTGAATTTGCCATACAAGTAATGCATTAAAGTAGAAAGATTCATCAGATACTGTCAGTCAAATCTTTTGTCATAGCACATAAGCATGGAGTGAAACTCATCAATTTTTAAACTTTTGACTGTTATTACTCCAGTACTTGTTTTGAAGGACATGTATCATGGATTCTCCACATTTCTTTAGGATGCAAGTTGTTGTTGTTGTTGTTCTGCTGTTCGGATCATACATTCTCTAAAGCTAACAAATTAGTGCATTCAACAGAAACATCATCATGTGGTTCAATGCTTGAATTGAATATGGGAGATTACACAACTTTCTTTCAGCATCACTAAATGTTTAGAGGCCACAGGATGCCATTAAAAACATACAACACTGAGAGAATCACCTGTTGTTTGCACTTTCGATTGTGAAGTTATTGGCAACTAAGTTACTGCATATTACATCCAGAAAAACTCAGCATTAGTCTTGAGAGTTCAAAAAAAAAATGCAGAAGTTAATCAAATGATACAAAATGGAACTGTGGGAAAAATATAAAATCAGTTGGAAGTAAAACTAGTATTGGAAGCTGGATGGTAAACCACAAATTTGCAACAAAAACTGAGAGACATAAACTTTTACATACAGTTGCAAGCCTTGTTCGTCAATCCAGGAAGGAAAACTCCCAGATAATTCGTTGTATGACACATCTCTGTAGGTAAAAACATAATGAAGGCGCTTAGTCCAGATTTTCATTCTACTAATAACCGATAGATTGTTTTGTGCAAATCCATGTCTCCTTGTACGCTAAAACATAGTAGCTAGAAGCTCATTAACAAGAAAATTTTCCAATCAATAAATGAAGGACTTACTCACAATCCTACTTGTTCCCTTTTTACGTCCAAAGAAACTATTGATACAAACGATGTGACCTAATAGTTGTAAATAACTTACTCTGTAATGATTCGCCTAAACTGAACTTACACATATCAATAAGTAAGCAAATCATAGGACTATAAAATGTTGGGTTATGCTTCTGAAATCATCTAACCACATTCTAGAAACTTCAAATTTGATTAGATCTTTATTATATGGGTATGATCAATAGTTACCATAAACGAAATAGTACCACTTGCATACATTCTCATTGACCTGCAAATGGTTATGTAAGATTACTTACATATTTAGAAGAGACGTACTCTTTAGTGCGGGAAGTGTTCCATTCAATTTGTTATTCCCAAGAAACCTAAACACACGCAAATAAGTTCAAGTCATAAAGATTCACATTTTCTAAAAATGCTTTAAAAGAAAAAACATTGTACGACATGTTTATCACAAGTAAGAGAGAATGTTTATTACAAGTAAGAGAGAGAGCTCAAATTGAAGAGAGAATTGGGAATCTGTCCAGTTAAATTGTTAAAGCTCAAATCCCTGGAAAATTAGACAAAGCATGGTCGTTACTTGCTAGTTGTGAAGCGTTAAAATCTAGATGTTTACATCAAAGAGATGTTGACCCCACCTTCATCAACCCGATTATCAACTGCCAAACTTACAGTTTGAAATGTATGGAAGCCAATGCAAATTTAATGGCAAAAACTTACAGTTGAGACAAACTTTGATAATCTCCAATATTGGAGGGGAAAGAACCAGAAACATTGTTGTTCCTTAGAATTCTGCCAGGCATGAAACTACTTGGTTACATTAATTTCGTTAAACAAAAAATACAGGATCATAAAGACAAAAATATTTCAAAATTGATTGTCAAGTATAACAGCATTGCCTTACAAGGTACTCAGAGACGTCATATCTTTCAAAAATGCCAGTGAAGAGCTTCCGTTAGATAAATCACTTATTCTCCTATATAATCACAAGATACATCAAAAAAGAGAAGAGTACATCATTCATATGCAAAATATGAACAAAGCTATTAAAGGAGTTAACACTCACAGGTCCGTCAATGAGGTCAAGTTGGAGAACGATACTGGTATTTGACCTTCAAATGAGTTTCCTTGCAACCTCCTACAAATAAACTAAGTAGAATAAGTTTACAGAATATCCGATAGAGGTTACTGAATGGAGTAACAATATTTGCCTATGTAAAATCATCTCAATTACCTAACATGATATCTAGCTTAAAATAAAACATAATCAGAGTACTTTCGTCAAAATAAAGAGGACACAGCATACAAGATAGCTTACAGGACGCGAAGTTTTGACCAGTTCCCTATGAATTCAGGTATGCTTCCAGTAAGTTCATTGTCCGAAGCCCACCTGAAATCCTCAAAAACTTGTTTCTTCATCACAGAAACAATTAATTTGAAAAGCATGCCTAAGTTTACCAGATAAGACAAAGGATTAGCCACAAAGTTCTCACACTGTGTGCAGGTTTTGTAGAGCAGCAAACGTAGATGGTATAGCTCCACTAACTCCAGAACTATCAAAGTAGCTGTCAAGATGGATAATTTTATAAGTATGGTGCTCCAATTTTTTGCATGCAACAGTAACACCAGCCTTATATAGGTTACACTTCATGATGTCAAAAACTTAAGACTACATCAAGGATACTTTACCGTAAAACAGTCATGGAGAAAGAGAGAGTCTAGATTATATGCCAGCTACTCTAAATAGAATTTTAAGCAGCCACCAGTTATAATATGCATATCTTCACTTCTATTAGCGGTAACTTTTCTCTTTTAAAGAAACTGAAATTATTGAAGTTTCTCTATTAGGAACTGGGTTTGGTGCAATTCCTATAACTTTGGTTAGACTTTCATGCTTATTTACAATATATACGTGGTGATTAGTTTGACAAGATAGCAATAAACATCTTATTTTTTTTAACCTCCTACTTTAGTTCTTTGGTCTAGATAAATTGAAAAAGAACAAGAACAAGAACAAGAAGATTTTTCCATCATGGATTCCAGAAGTTGTAGAGAAGTTGCAACTGCCTAAATCACTGGTCTTGATAACAGTGACCTAAAAGAGCTCATCTATGTCAAATATGTACTTCTCAATCATCTATTCAGTTTCACTCAACGAAATAACTAAGTTGGGAGTCTTGACACAGATGAAGTATTCTAACCAGACTTTCACAGTTAGTGCTGTTCAATATATGCTTCATTCCTGGAAGAGCAATGCTAGGAACACAACTCTCGAACAAAACTTCACACACAACTGTGTCCGGAGCCGTTTGATAGTTGTGTCCAAAGTTCTGTTCCTAGACTTTTTGTTCATAGCAATCTCATAACAAGTGCATTGCCTCAGCATCCAAAGGTAAGGTCAAGACAGCTAGGAACCTCACCCAATTAGCCTAATTTATAGATACGAAGCACAGCTAAAGAAGGTACAAGTAGAGCGAAGTAAGTAGAGGGAATTCAAAGACTGTATTTTGTGAGCTTCCAAATCTAAGCAGTGGGCAGATGGGGGCATCTTCCAGCAGAAGATTCTTGTGTAATGGCAGTGGGGAATCTGCGGTACCACATGCTGCCCAATAAGAAAAGAAGCATTCTTCTGGATAATCAAACAAGAGGGCAGAATGTCTCAGCACTTACAGTTGCTCTAATTTTGTCAAATACCCAAGTTCTGATGGCAGAGAGCCAGAGAAGTTATTTGAACGGATGCTCCTGCAAAATTAACAAGTTAACAACAACAGAATAGTACAAATAAGTAACATGTGAATGTTATGCACAAAACAGGCTTGTCTGTTTGTTAGTATCATATATGTACGAGTGAGTCAAATTTTCAATGGAACAGTAACAAGGATATGAATACAACTGCAGCAAACAACTGATTTCTATAAGAACAAATCCACAACTACAAAATGTTATTGCCATGACACGGTTGTTGACACAAGATGAATACACTTGGGCAGACTCGTACTTGTTGGCATCAAGTTGCATTGAAGTCAATGGACAAGAAGAAGATTCAATCTATTTAGCAGACATAAAGACGTAAAATCAAGAATAACATACAATGATAACAGATTAGTCAGTTTTCCAAGTTCCTTTGTAACCTCCCCCGATAGTGCATTAAACCCCAGGCTCCTGACAGCATTAAAGGAGGTGTCAAAACATTAAACGAATCTAGCCACACATGGATAAAATGTTAACGACCCCCAAAATGTTAATCAAAAAATAAGGTGGCTTACAGCCACTGCATTTGAGTTAGATTGGCAATGGATGAAGACAGAGAACCAGTCAGGTAATTTTTTTCCAAGTTCCTGCAAAATATGGAAGAAACTTAGTAGAGCATTGTTTCATGTGAGAGACTTTAGAATGAAATAGCAAGGAAAAGTTTATTTAACGATGCATTACACATGTAGATATGTAGGGAGGAGCTGCATCATATTTGATGTACTTCACGTAGAGAAAACAATAGTGCAGAAGGAAAATGAAGCATTATTGAAACTAAAGCGCTAGTTATTCCCAAGCACCAAAAATAAATAAAGAAACTAAAATGCTAGTGGGGAAACATACAAATTGGAGAGAGAAGTCAAAGACCATAGCTCGTCTGAGATTCCTCCAGCAACATCTAGCTCATAGACCTTGCTGTTACAAAATGATAAAGAAGGCAAGCAGTAAGTGGAAGACTTCAACAAACGAAACTAAGACTTTGAGCTCATAAATCAAGGTCCTAACTTCAACTGAAAAGTAAATTATGGTAGCTTGACTTCAAATTGAATTCCTACCACTAATGGCCAATAGAAAACGAACTGGTGAGCACCACATTCAACTCAACTCAACACGCATTTGTACTAGTTACTGGGCTTGGATAGCCAGACTCGATTTCCTGTACTTGGTGCTATGAAACATAATACTCCAATATTCTGGTTACACTGAGGGTCGGCCATCCTATTGTTTTTTAATTGCCTCAACTCGCACTCTCCTTGGTCTTCTTCTCTCTCCTCTACCACCCTTAATATAATTCAAAAATCATCCCAGCTCAAATGATTTTCTCTCATTCGTTGTCATTCAAATCACCCCTCAATTGATCTACATTGCAAATAATCAACTCATTTCAAAAGGTTATCTACCATCCAATCTTTAATTGTTCTCACTCCTAATTGATCCATATTACATGGATGTCTTTCACCTTAGACAAAATTATATGATTTATTGAGAAAAAGTACCCATTAGAAATTACACAGAACACATAGGAAGCGTGGAGAAAAGTCCTAGTATTTTTTAGCAAGACTTACAGATGGGTAATGTGGCAAACAGTCCCATTGCATTCGCATTTGATACCAGGATTGTAATCTCCATTGGTGTTCTCGATACTGGTAGAGTCGATGGCGGCTCCACTGCATGGTTCTCCGCTTATGTTCCATTGATTTAATTTTGCGGATATTCCCCATTGGCTGAAGACGGAGTTCAAAGCACTCACTGCCAGAAATTCCAAAAAAAAGGAAAGAGTTTTGAGCTAACATTACTACAACGCAAACAAGTCAAAGGAGTTAAAGTTTGGATGTTGACCCAATTTGTTGAGTCTCAAAAGAAGCAAAGGAAGTTTCAGCGGAAGTAAACTAATGCACGGAATAATTTTGAAGAGCAGGTGTGTAGTTGAATACTTGACCAATAATCACCCAAAAGTAAAAGAAACTAAAAAACCCATGCTCTATACAATTCTCATCTGCCACTAAAAGAATTTATTAAATAATACTAAAAGAAAAATGAGCATTCAACCTTTCATCTACCTGTTCACACCCAAGGCGGCCAAATAGTAAAAACGCTTCCACAGAAGACACGAAGATATCCCCTCTACGAGCATTTTATTTTTTCTTTTCTGAATCGGATCATCTTACACGCACTTGGTTAACCAATTCCTAGTCCACTTTTAGGCTTTACATTTCTCCTTCCAAAAATCTTTTTTCTGCAAAGAACTCTCAGAATTTTGTTTGGTCTTGAAAACTGAATTTGGTTTAAGAAAGGACAAAACCGTCTAGTACTCTGTATTATGGTAGTTGAAATCTTCAAGAGATGATCCAACAGTTGTAAATCCGAATATTGATGTGATACGCCCAAAACAACCTTGTCCAAATTTTGTCAAACAAAGAACCCCAGTCGAAAAATGGCATGCTTTAAGTTAGGTAAGATAGACTGGAGAATCTCTCGAATATGAATTTTCGTAATTTGAAGTAGGATGCCATCCAAAAGTGTTGTTTTTTTTATTTTTTTCTGTTTTATGGGAAATCAGTTTGCAAAGTGCTCTGTTTGTGGCAAAAAGAAAATGAAGTAAGAGAAAATTCATCATCCTATGGAGAACGAAAGTGGGAAAAGCTTTGGTTCTGGTTCTGGACCCAAATGAAAAGCCATGTTTCCTAACTTAAGAGGCAGAGGAGCACTCTTTCATTCAGTTGAATTAAAATCAGAAGACATGTCCCAAACATGGAGAGAGAGAGAGAGAGAGAGAGAGAGAGAGAGAGAGAGAGCGCTTCTTTGTTAGTACTTAGTAGGGAGTATTACCTTCGGAAGCAGGAGTGGTGCCATTTTGAGCTCGAACAATCTCAACCGAGGCCAGCAGGAGAGAAACACAGTAGTAAAAGGTCAAGCTGGCACAAAGAAGTGATGGTGTTGCAGCTGTTGGTGATACACCCATCTTTTCCTCTTCCTACGTAGATTTGTGAGAGAAATGGATTGCTGATCGATGGAACTGGAGATCTTTTAAGCCCACCCTGTATTTCTGTACCAAATATTGGGTGTGTGTGTATATATATATATATATATATATATATATATATATGAATGAATGAGAGAGAGAGAGAGAGAGAGAGGGAGAGAGAGAGATGGGTGATGCTATTGGAGAAGAGTCTCCTAACACCAAACCTATTTACACACATACTCACAACAAGTGGGAGCCCACATGTACTACACATTCAGTGAGTATGGGTTTCACTCTTATTGTGAATGCGAGTATGTGAATGAGTGTGTACGGGTAACAACACCAGATTATGTATATCTTACTTTTTAGGTAAAATAGAGAACCAAGTGTTGAAAACACTACTACAGCAACGTAGGGATCAACTTAGGTATTATACATTTGTCAAAAAAAACATCAGTCAGGCACTGTTCCGAAGATGAAGAATAAAGAATTATTTCTTTAGCCTCGTGGAGTAATTTATTCCCTCTCTAAACATGCACCTCTCCTCTCTCTCTCTCTCTCCTCCACGCAAGTGGCAACTTTTTGAAATAGTAATATTTTTATCAAATAGAGGTAAAATACTTACCTTTGCTGTAGAGATCAGGAAAAAAGTTGTTGGCTAAAATACAAAAGAAAACATTTTGATAGTCATTACATTTTATTGGTGTACATGTTTTAAATGGGTGTGGTGTTAGAATTATTGATTGGAGAAGAGTATTAAATTTTGTACACACACTAATGGACGTATGTAAATTAACAAAATGTTAGAGGCATATCAGTGTGGCACACCTCAGTCACATCCCTCTCACATACAGGTGGACCCACTGAAATGGACCCCACCTGTATGTGAGAGGGATATGATTGAGGTGTGCCACACTTGATGTGCCCCTAGCATAAATCTCTCGTAAATTAGAGAGAGAGAGAGAGAGAGAGAGAGAGAGAGAGAGAGTCTTTGTTTGTAGTGATATTATTAATCAATCGGTCCATAAAAACTTATAAATTGTGAGTGTTTGTGCGCATACCATAATGATTAGTACCAACAAAAAATACTGTATCAAAACAAAAATTTAGGAAGAAAGGTAGGAGTACTGAAACAAGATTCAAGAAAAAAAAAACTGAGCTAGTAAGAAGACTGAAATTCCTGACCTCCCAAGATGCAAAAATTCTATCCAACTGAGCTAGTCCCAATTGATTAAAAAACTCAATAACAAGTTAATCAGTACAATTATGTTAGGAACTGTGTTGTGACAGAATTCTTCAAGAATAGGGGGCCACATACAGGGCATTTTGGTTTTTTTGAATTAAGCTTCGTTTAAAAGGTTTCTCCAACAAATCAAACAAATTTCTTCCTTTATCTAAAGAGTAGGGCAGAATCAACCAACTATTAGGTTATGCCCTGGAGGATTGGTGTGTTGCTTTGCGCCACCGATATTCTTTTATGGATCGATATTAACGAAAGTATCTTTTGTTAGTATTCAGTTATTGTTCTTTTTCTTTTTTTTTGAATTCAATTACTGTTCATGCTATCAATTTTGCATTTGATCCAATTGTTACTTCACATTTGATGGTCTTTAAACAAAGCAAGGAACCCTGAATTCATTTTTAGAGACAAACTGCATTGCCCTGTTTGTTTTTCTGTTGTCTTTGTTTGCATTCTCTATCGCCGCTCCTAAGAAAAAAATATTGGTAAACAATTTTGGCTCTAGGAGGACAACATTACTAAATTAGAAGTGATGGCAAATATCAAATGTGCAAATGAGAGATTCCCTGTAATTAAGGCTTAGAAAATGTATTTGTTCAAAGAAGATTATTCGTTGCCCAATTCTTGGACTAATCTGCGGTGACCAATTTTAATCAATTGACAATGTTATTTTGCTTTATGGAGACTAGGAGCATTGCGACGTGAAGGCACGTCTGCCATGCCCGTTGTGAAGAACGATTTGAATGCTTCTGAAATTATAAAAATGAATAAGCGTAACTAAAGTTGTATGCATAGTTTGATCAAGTGTTTGATATACATAAATATGTCATCTACTTTAACTGCACAACTTTGGTTATAGGTTTATATATGCTTACAAAAGACCTAAAGTAGAGTTCGTGCGAGTTAGAGAAAGCAAAAGCATTTAAATTGGAAGTTATGGATGCCGAAAGGTGTTTTTTTTTTTTTTGATGCCAAAAGGTTTGTTATCCAGTTGGGGTTGATTTCCTGTGAGGCTGGTGCAAGAAGGTCAGTCTTTGTTATTGTTGTGGATGTCTTTGTTGTCTTGGTTTACCAATCCAGTACCTACTTTACAAAGCCATTTAGTTAATGACAGACCCACTTTGGCGTACTACCAGTTGGCATGTGACACTCTCCTTCCTTGCTTTTTCATACGCTTGTTGGGCTGAAAGATGATGAGCTTGGATTGTGGTCGCTGCCATAATAACATGAGCAAAAAGTTGAAGATAAGCTTAAATTAAATAAATGCATCAATCATAGCTAGATAATAACAACCAAGTCATTGATTGAGCTAGCACAATACTCTCTCCGCCTGCCAAGCAAAGAAATGGCTCCCATCTTCTCAACAAAAATGAACTCGAGATGTTTATCATCACAACCTCTCATAGTTGAGGAAAAATGACCAAAAAACCGAGGACAACTTCTTTTGTGTAGGAAGTGGATACACACAGACACACCTAATTAGAACCATCAAATGATCGAGAAAAATAGATCCCAAAAACATATTAAGGGCTGACCACAATCATCTAAGAAGAACCAAGTAACTAACCAGAGAGAACAAACAAAAGGAATTAAGGAGCAGAAACTGAGTTGGTCCACTATCAATTATAATGCAAGTAATGAGCGTAACAGTTCATAATTTCAATGCAAGAACTTTTTCGAGAAGGAACATCAAGAAGGCTTACACTCCTACTGAATCATTACCCACAAATTTATCCCAACTATGGAATCGCATTGCAGATGAGCAAGTACTCATTCGTTCAAATGATTCCAACTTTTGTGGGTAAAAGAAATCAATGTGGCTTTCATCAAATACCTATAGTTCATAAAGAGAATGCCAAATTTCATACTAAATTTTAATTTTGGAACACCCTATTAACAAGGATTTTTTTTTGAACCCAAACCAGAATCATTCTGAGTCTCTGAACTTTTGAAGCTTAACCAAAAGGAAATAGCATACCCTTAACAAACTACAACTTGGCGAATATCAACTTACAATAACCACAATATCCACAGTGATATGTCAATGATTGTGGGTATATTCATCAGGATATATCCAGATCATGAACGCATTGAAATGGTGGTTTTAGCTCAATGTCAGCTGAGATTCAAGGTAAAATATTTGCACATTCCACATATCCAACAAAAAAAACGACATTAAGTTCAAAGCGGAAATACCATTAAAGTAAACAGATTGAAGATTGTGATTGCATAGGCACATCAAATAACTTTTTGAAACTGCAGATGAAAATAAAACATCTATGCTCTGGCTACTTACTAATCACGTATATGATCACAATACATAAGATTAATGGATCAATAATACTACCAACCTATACTTTGGTAGTTCAGAAATTTAGGAATTGTAGTTCGATGATGATGAACAATATCCAACTACATCAAGTTTCCCTTCAGTAAAACCATCTACATGCTTTATGATCTAAATGCATTCCAAGGATTTGCTATTCATAATTTATGGGTTTCATTTGCCAACGAAACGCTCCAAAACCAACATGACTGATCTATTTAGTATAGTTACACATTCTTGCCCCCAATGAAAAAGAAACTCTTAAAAAAAACAAAATAAGAACCAACAAAAAACTCTGGAAAAAAGAAGTATCAAAGATAACTTAAGAGAGAAAAGATCGTACCTACGCACGTATATTCTCTAGCGAAAGTTTATATTACTTGGTAATAAATGAAAGGCTTGATTCTAGGTAGATACCCCACTTACATGTAACATAAGAACATTCATCAAAAATCAATGGCTAAGTTACCCAGCCAAACCATACATAAAATGAATCAAACTCTTAGTCCTACAAATCAATTAATTTCAAACCCTTATAAGTCGAAAACTCATCTACATAAATGAAAACCATGCAATTTGAAAATCAAAAACAGTATCAACTTACCTGGGAATATGGGGGACCAAATCAAGTGTTTTTTCCACTTTTAGGATTACCAAGCTTGGTTATTTACGGTTACTAAAAAATCAAAAAATAAGCCAAAACTCGTCAATTCTTCCCAGACTACGAAAACAACTCATAAAACATATTCCTGCCTCCAATATACTGTATTTACAGAAAATGAGCACAAGCCCCATCAATTTTTAACAAAACCCATTTGAGATACAATATTTAGGGTTGATTGAGAGTTTCAGTCATCAATCGGCTAGGGTTTTGAACATCAGTAGTTACAATGGAAGTCGATTTAGGGTTTTGAGGTCTGTATGGAGTTCGATTTAGGGTTTTGAGGTATGGATGAAAGTTCATCTAAAGTTTTTGGGTATGGATCGATGTAGATTTAGGGTTGCGAGACAGAGAGAAGGTCTAAGGGAGAGTGACAGATGGGATCACCGTCTTTCACTCGGTGAAAGAACGGACCTGGTGAGAACTAGATCGAAGTCATCCTCGATGGTGAGTCGCTTCAGCTTCCCGGTTTTAGAAGCTTCGGACTTGGAAGACTCATTTCTTGCTGCGCTTGATTTGGCTGCTGATGCGGATAAGAGGGAGAGGCCATGGGAGGGAAAATCGCAGAAAGAGAGAGAGAGGGGGGGGGGGGGGGGGGGGTGGGGGGCGATGGCTCGAACAAAATTCGTCCAGCTCGAGCTCGGCACGAGTTCAAATCGACCATGAAAAGTTCGGCTTGAGCTCGGCTCGATAAACATGTACAAAGCTCGGCTCGGCTCTTTAGTATTCGGTCTTGAATAAACGAGCCGGCTCGGCTCGAATCTTTTCAGTCTTAATATTGAAAATTTGGCTAAACGAGCTGAGTCGAACCGAATATTGGCATGTTCGAGTCGAGCCGAGCCGAGCCGAACTTATATATTTCGAGTAGAGACAAACCTGTTCGTGAACCTATATATTGGCATGTTCGAGCCGAGCCGAGCCGAGCCGAGCCGAACCTATATATTTCGAGCCGAGACGAACCTGTTCGAGCCGAGCCTTGCTAGGTTCGAGCTCGGCTCGTTTATCAAACGAGCTGTAAAATCGAGCTCGAGCTCGGCTCGTTTATCCTCGAACTAAGCCGAACTGAGCCCTTACCGAGCCGAACTCGCGAGCTGCTCAGCTCACATTTACAGCCCTAGTGGGCTATAAGCACTGGGGCAAAATTATCATTATGGACAATCGGCTAACATTGCAAGCCCAGCAATTACGGGGTATAATTGTCCAAATTGCGCAAAAACTGGCTAGCGATCAATTGCTAAAACTGGTTCTTCTTTAAGAGGAGGAGAAAAATGGTTATTATATTGCAAATATGTTGGTCATAGTTTATGTTGAAGCCCTTTGTACTTTCTATCATTTTAACTCTGGTAACATGTTGACAAAAAAAAAACCTCTCATTAACAAAATTTTCTTTGATGTTCAAAAAATTAAAAAAAATTACTTCTTCTGTCCCTAAATAAGTATCTGGCATGCAAACCTAGATCTTACAAAAGATGCATATTTTTCGTTAAAAAATCTAATTTTCTTTTCACAATCTTTTAGAACTCATTGCCATCTATTATTTGTGAAAAAAAAAAATGAATTTTTTATTTAGGAATAGAGGGAGTATGTTGAAACCGAAAGATGATTATGAATTGGGCTCCAACATCGAATTTGATGTTTTTGAATTTCGATTCAAGATTTGCAACCGGATAGTAGAGCTATTGTAGTTTGCTGAATAAAAAAGAACCCACTTTCTACATGTTTCTCTACCATTTTTAAGAATAAAATCGAAACCGTCGATTTTCATTCAACCGAATTGATTTACCCATTCTGTTTTTGATTTGCGGGTAGAGTGAGCAAAATTATTGAGAGATTAGGAACAGAGTCAACTGGCAAAAGGGAAGTAGTTGTGCGGTGGCTAACGAGAAGAGAGGGCATGGTGTGACAGAGAGATGGGAATTAAAGGAAGAAGAAAAATGAAAGTCATTTTACAAGTTCTGTCAAAGAGTGGTGAACATTACAATAGTCAGGAACCACATGGTGGTTAGGTGCTGAGAAGCAAATGTGAGGGGCAACCTGCACATGAACCAAATTGCATAGGTCAAAACTGAATTTCCCCCAAAAAATAGATTGAGCATATTCAATGTGAGCAATGCTAGTATCACTTTAACCACATATATATACATACAAAGATTAAAAGCATCAAAGGGGCTGCCACCTAATCCAATCACAAATGAATTGGGATATTCGGCGTTCCTTTTATTTTGGTAACACTTAAGCACATTCCTTCACGAAAACCAACCACTATTGAATTTGACAACATTTTCTTACTAACCCACAAACCATAATTTTATACAGAAGAGAGATCTCATGTCATGTATTCCTGTTGAACTAACCACTGTTTCTTCCTCGAAAAATTACAGTAACAAAGTTCACCTACCTTCTCCAATGACCTCTTCCCCTTCATGAACTGCATTAATTGGTGAATGGCCTGGATCAGCCGCCGTGGTTGCACTTGATGAGCTGAATTGGTTATATTCGTTTTCCACATTTGGAGTATCAATAGTCATAAAATTGGTTGTATCGTCAAATTTCCAATCGGTCAAATATCCAGGCCGCGTAGTGATCACACTAACTTCAATGTCTCCTGAAAGCATTGCCACTGCACGTGACATGGATGGGCGTAGCTGTGGGGATGTCTGGGTGCACAAAAGAGCTACTCCTATCACTCGTTTTACTTCTTCCTCGTCAAATTCTAACAAATTAGCGTCCACTAGCTCAACCTCACAATCATTTTCATGTAGACGCCACGCCTAAAAGGAGGAAAGATTAAAATTTCATAAGAAATCATATACTGGAGCAGGATATATGGGTGTGAGAACGAGTGGATCAGATAATGATTATGTTTAATGCACGTTTTAAAAATACCAGAATTTGGTTTCGGAGAACTACAGAGATGATGAGTTTTTTCATACTATTTGGACAACGAATTTTGTTTTCAATGATGCTCAAATATATTATTCTAAAGTTTCAATATACAACGATCCTTCTTTCTTTTAAAGAACAGCGTGAAGATGCAGCTAAATCATTGACCATGGTCATAAAGCATGCTGTACCCGCAACTATACATGGATCTCATAGGAACTTTTCAAAGAATCAACAATTACTGAGTGCTAAAAAGGAAGTCAATCATACCCATTCGAGAAGATATATCTTTTCTTCTTCCAAGTTTGAGTCAGAATTTAGCCTTCCACTGACAATCTCCAAAGCTACAACACCAAAGCCAAATACATCAGCCTTTTCTGTAAGGCGCCCTCGCATAGCATACTCAGGTGCCAGATACCCACTGCATTAGTAACCATTAAAGAGTCATAACATGTAAGTTAATACTTCAGCTGCAAGCAATACCCATATTTTATGTGATAACCAACAACAATAGAGGGAATATATGAAGATCGATTGCGGTGAATCATACATTGTCCCTGCAACACGGGTACTGATGTGGGTCTTTTTGTCATCATAAAGTTTGGCCAAACCAAAATCAGAGATTTTGGGGTTGAGTTCAGAGTCGAGAAGAATATTGCTGGCCTTAACATCCCTGTGTACAATGCGAACCCGAGATTCCTCATGAAGATAAGCTAGACCCCGTGCTACTCCCAAGCATATATCAAAACGAATGGGCCAGTTAAGAAACAAACTTGTCTTCCCTGCTTCACAAAAGCCAAAAAGTTAAGCATGTCGTATTTTAGCCTCATTAAGAAATAATAGTATACATAAAGAGTAAAGGTGCTGTCCTTGTACCAAACAATGCCTGATCAAGACTTTTATTTTCAAGATACTCATACACAAGCAGTCGTTTATCCCCCTCAATGCAGCATCCATATAGTTTCACAAGATTCCGGTGTTGAACAGCAGATATCGTAGCGATCTCTGCAATAAATTGACTCTTTCCTTGGTGGGACGCCACAGACAGTTGTTTGACGGCAATAACCCTCCCATCATTTAGTGTTCCCTATAGAATATGAAATTTAAAATTTTGGTATGGACTAACAAATCACTGTTAAATTCAAAATATGTCCAACAGCAGGGTTTGTATTTTCCATCGTAATATTTTCACAAAATTGCAGTGGACTGGTTCTCTCCATGGCAAAAATTTGATGGTACAAGTGTATTGCTGCCATTCGTAACGAATTTAAGAAGGAAAAAAAGGGGTGAAGTGGCAGATTTATATTTAAGGGAGTCTGACGAGAGGTGCCATTTCATAATTAAAGCAATATGAAGATGTTTGACGATCGATGGCCTTACTTTTTTTAGAAGGATGCTTACCTTAAAAACCGGTCCAAAGCCTCCCTCCCCAAGTTTGTTTGTAGGATTAAAATCTTCTGTTGCAGCCTTTAGCTCAGCATAACTGAAAGTGTAGGGCCTAGCATCCATCCCTAGGAGCTCTGCAAGTTCAGTAAATCCTTGGTTGTGAATGTCCTAGGAAGTTAATTCTCAACTATATTAAGCTTAAACGATGGTCATTATCATTCTGTGGCACATTGAAGAACATGAACGTACTAATTTTGGATAGGACATTAAGGGGAGTGCCAAAAAGTGTTTCTTTGACACTATGTTAACTTCTTTTCCATGATGATCCAGAGCATTTAATGTGCTTACAGGTGGAAAAGAAAAGGCAGGGATGGGCAGTTTTGTCATGGGATTGCTAATTGGCTAGAAAGGGGAGTGTTTAAGAGAACATGTACACATACCTCCATCATGTCTGAACACACTCTGAAAAAAGTCTATACCATGCCTGACACTACTAAGAACACGAATATACAGCATCGGATCCATACATCTTAAAATGACATTAAATCTTCCAATACAGAGTAGACAAAGTCATGGACCGATAACAAAGTTGGCGTACTGTTGTTGTGAGTATTTTTTTACCTTCATCATCATCCCCTCCTGACCTTTTTCTGCGTTTGACAAAACAACATAGCGCAAGTACTGATAGAAAGCTTACAACACCAACAGGAACAACAATCCCCACAATCAAACCGGTTTCACTCTTTTTGTTGGTTGGAGAACCTGGAGGTTTGTTACTAACAGTGGGGATGAAATCTGCGCAAAATCATAGTCGTTAGAAAATTGGTACTAACTTCAGTACACTTGCATCAAATATTGAGGTAACCTATTACCTGGGACGGCACTGATTGCTGAAATAGAAGGTCCGTATGTTCCTTGAGCAGGTATACAGCAAGTCCCTTTACCAGCCCAAAATAGATGGATTTCTAGGTAGTTTTCTGATACATTAGCCGTAAATGTCTTCTGAACAGCTTGGAAAGAAACACCACCGGCTTCCTTTTTTATGTCAAAATCTTCAAAAACCAGGTTCCCCTAGAATGAAAAGGTTGGAACTTAAGAACCAAAGGATTGGTATCAATGAAGCATAGGTTCTCTCGACTTTCTTTTACACAAATGTACATGAAATGGAAATTATGTTACATAATAAAATTCTTAGAAAAATCGAGGTCGCAGTTCTTTTATCCCATGTTCGGACGAAGAATTCACGTAATATAGTATCTAGGGAATTCACTTAATCGGAAAGGGAACATATTAGGAAAATTCATTACCACCAAAAAAAAGGTATTAGGAAAACAAGAGCTTGTGGCAACATTTTAGAGCAGTGCTTGGGAATTAATCTCTAACAGCTATTGGATGGCCCGAACAGTGAAAATACGGTCGCAAAGGGTAATAAGATACAAGCTGTCGAGGAAGTTAACACGGTTTAAGTCTAAAAGGATCACTTAGGTGCAAGGAGAAATGAGGTTAGGATTTCAATTTTCAACCCCTCAAGGTGCTAATCTAAATATTCTAAACATACAGAATTTCACGCCAAAAAAACAAAAAACAAAATTAAGATATAGAACCCAGTCCGCCATTCCAGCACTTTGGGTAAGGAGGTTAACAATAGGGGATTGCTATTGCATGTTTCACTCTGCTATTTATAAGCAACTCTTAAATTAATGAATAAAAAACTTTGAAGCTGTGAATACACATAATGAAGAGGAAATCAAGAGAAACTTGTCCAAATGAACAAACATGTTTGCACTAATAGAGAAACAGAAAAAAAAAATCACATTTAAAATCCAGTTTTGATAACTCAGCACAGACCTGGATGTATATATCAAAAACACGCCTTCCAAGACTTTGCCAAGTTGAGGGATTTGGGATTACTATCTCCGCAAACTGGAGAGTCACGGTGTAATTACCATTCTCAAGCCCCAGCCCATAATATCTTAGTGATCCAGGTGAGTTTCGTGCTGTTTGAAACAGCTCTGAGTCTAAAGTAGTTGTGAACTGATGCGAAGAGAAACTCAAATATTGAGGATCGTTGCTATTGATGAAGCGTCCAACATTACTTACTGCCCACTTGTTTGTACTAGTCACATAATAAGTAGCCGGACCAAGAGTCTCATTATCCCTCTCATATACAATCTGATTACTAGATGTAATCTGTGGACCACCACACTTAATCGCAAAGTTTGAATCTGCAAGTCATCAGGGAAGAGGAATTCTTCATATTGGAGTTCAAATAGGTGCACTAGAAAAAACAAAATCAGTCAAATCTCGTTGATCATGTGATGCATCTTATCGGTTAATGCACATCTAAAAAGTGGAAATTTACACTTAACGAAGACAAACTTGAGTCAACGCATTTCACGTGTGAGGTCTTGACATAATAAGGAAAGGAATTTCCCACTTCATCTGACAAGTACAAAAACTTGAACGTTGAAAGAAGACAAAAGAAACAAAAAAAAATTGATGGTTTCTTATGGCCTTTCTTTGGCAAAGGGCATTGTGGGATTGGAACTCGAAAAATAGGCCATTGCCTAGCAAAAATTGTTGGTTGATATAAAGATAGAAAACATGGGGAAGGAGCATTATATAAATCTGTATAGGCTACAAATCTCAAAGTTAGTATGACAATTGAACTCAACACAGTGGACTCCAAACAAATTAACCACAGGAAAGTGTTTTTTGAATAACTACATTCATAACAGTAGACAGAAACCAAATTGACAAACCTACATCAAACTATGTAACACCCCTGCCATGTCAGGCCCAGTCTCAGATATCTAAAGGCAAACGAAACTACACCGAATAAGGTGCACCGATACACACACAGAGAGTGCATAATAACACAAAACAAGGGAATGAAAAGAAGTTATGAGACTTGGATTGGAACATGGGACCTCTAACACCATGAAGTCACCAATTATTCCGAGAGCTAAACAATTAGGAAAAGAGCTCAACAATGTGTGACGAGTCAGCCAACAGTTACCAGTCTAAGTCTACCTAAATTTAGAATAAGAAGGGTTTGATGGTTCAAAGGAACAGTAAACTCAAAAAGATTCTCTATCCAAGATCATGGTGTAGATGTGTTCGATCTTAAATTCACAGGTAAGGGGAGGTTTTAAATTGCACTTACAAATAGGAGAATTGCGAGAGCAGGGAAAGTTGCTTTGAAGACAGCTTAATCCTAAAGGCAAAACACTGTAAGCAGAAGAAGAATGGATATTGATTAGTGCAAGTTTAATTTTCCGGATAAGTAATGCAATTCGAGTAGAACGATTCATCAGATACTGTTGGTAAAATCTTATGGAAACAAAGAACACAAGCATGGAGTGTATTCAACTATTATTGTCTAGCTAACTTTTTACACAGGCCCCATTTGCTGCACCTCTGACAATAAGTTTGCACTAATCACATTGTAAGGATTTTCATCTATAGTTTAGAAAGTGCAAATCAAATGCCAACAGCCAGCCAATTTCATCTCGAGTTTAATACCATGACACAAGAGCACTGAAGAGAAGTAACTGATACAAAAACTAAGTGCTAAATCTCATTCAGCTACGTACAGAAACTGAAGGTGGAAATAAACCCTAGAATGCAAGACGAGATCGATGCCGTATGTCATATCTGCATACCTTGAATAATATCCCTATTTTCTATTTACATTAAGGATCATACATCCTCTAAAGCTAACAACTAGAGCATTCAACAGAAATACCATCGTGCTCCTTAACACTCCAATTGATAGAAAATTATACAACTTTCTTTTAGCATCACTAACTATTCAGACTTCAGAGGCCACATAATACCATTAAAAACATACGGCACGGAGAGTATCACCTGTTGTTTGCACTTTCAATTGTGAAGTTATTGGCAACTAAGTTACTGCAAATTACATCCAAAAAAACTCAGCATTAGTCTCAAGACTATAACAAAATCAACTGATACAAAATGGAACTTGTGGGAAAAATATAACAAATCAGCTGGCAATACAACTATCTGGATGTCGAACAGTAAACCAAAAAATTGCAACGAAAATAGAGAAGAGAGACATAAAATTTCTACGTACAGTTGCAAGCCTTGTCCATCGATCCAAGAAGGAAAACTCCCAGATAATTCATTGTATGACAGATCTCTGCAAGCAAAGACATTATGGGGATGATTACTTGAGATATTCATTCTACTGAGAACCGACACATTGATTAGTCTTAAATTTGAGCGTTGAAGTCTCAGGTTTAGTCAACAGCTCACACATCAGCACCAACCACTTTGTTAGGATACAGGTTCTCATAATTGGTATCCATCTCTCCTCCCAGGCTAAAACATAGTAGCAAGATGCCCAGTAACAGGAAACTTTTCCTAAGTAATAAATGATGGTTTTCTTTTCTTCGCAATCCTACTTGTTTCCTTGTTATGTCAACAATCAATACAAACAATGCGACGTTGCAGTTGTAAACAACTTACTCCATAATGATTCACCTAAACTAAACCAGCACATTTTATTGAGTAAAACAAATCATAAAACTGTACAATGGTGGGTTATGCTTCTGAAATCATCTAGCCATGACATTCAAAAAACTTCACATTTGATAAGATCTATTTATTTTTTTGGTATGATCAGTAGCGACCATAAAACAAAATAGTACCACTTGCATACACTAGCATTGAACTGCAAATGGTTTCGTAAGAGTTACTTACATATTCAGAAGAGACGTACTCATTTGCGCGGGAAGCGTTCCGTTCAATTTATTATTCCCAAGAAATCTGAACATACACCAATTAGTTCAAGTCATTATGAATGATCATACTTTCTATAATTCTTCTAGGAAAAAAAAAACATTGCATAACACGTTTATCACATGTAGGAGAGAATGCTTATTACAAGTAAGATAGAGAGCTCAAATTGAAGAGAGAATCTGGAATGGGTCCAGCTAAATTGTTAAAGCTCAAGTCCCTGGAAAATTAGACAAACCAGTTGTTACATGTTAGTACTAAAATGTTAAAAACAAGATGTTTACTTCATAGAGGTGTTGGCTCCATCTTCATCAACCAGATTATCAACTGCAAAACTTACAGGTTGAAACATATGGAAGCCAAAGAACATTTAACAGCAATAACTTACAGCAGAGACAAACTCGGATAATCGCCAATATTGGAGGGGATAGAACCAGAAATATTGTTATTCCTCAATATTCTGCCAGGCATGAAACCACTTTATTAGATTAAGCTTGTGAAAAACAATGGACGATAATAGGGATACAAGTATTTCAAAATTGATTGTCAACTGTAGCCGTATTGCCTTACAAGGTATTCAGAGACGTCATATCTTTCAGAAATTCCAGTGAAGTGCTTCCATTTGATAAATCACTTATCATCCTAAATTTCACAATATGTTATAAAAGAGAAGAAAATATCATCCCTATTTTAACACAAACAAAGCTATTGAAAGAGTTTAACACTCACAATGACGTCAACTTGGTCAGCTTGGAGAATGATGGTGGTATTGGACCTTCAAAGGAGTTTCCTTGAAACCTCCTACAGATAAATTAAGTACAGTAAATTTACAGCTTGTAGATACTTCATACAATAGAGGTAAATGCATGGAGTATCAATTTATAGAATAAAACAAAAAAGCATCTTGATTACCAAACATTGATGTGTGGTTTAAAGTAAAGCTATGGTCAGAGTACGACTGCCAAAATAAAGAGGACATAACAAACAAGATTGCTTACAGGTCGCCAAGTTGTGACCAGTTCCCTATGAATTCCGGTATGCTGCCTGTGAGTTCATTGTCCGAACCCCACCTGAAATCCTCAAAAAAATCCTTCTTGATGACATAAACAACTCATGGTTGGAAAACATGTCCAAGTTTACCAGAAAGGATAAGTCAGAAAGTTCTTACACAGTTTGCAGGTTTTGTAGAGCAGCATATGTAGGTGGTATAGGTCCATTAACTCCAGAACTATCAAAGTAGCTGTAAAGGTGGATAATTTTGTAAGTGTAATGCTCCCATTTGCGGCATGCAACACCAGCCTTATACAGGTTACATTGTACAGGCCTTGATGAAAAACTTCAAGATGTTTACGGGGTGAAACTTAAGACTATATCAGGGTTCCTCTATTGTCATATAGTTATGAAGAAAGAGAAAAATTAGAATATATGTGTAGAAACTTTATGTCCATTTCAAAACCAATTGGCAATGAGTGGAGAGGTGTCAAATGTTATTAAGTGGTCACCGATTTCACTCCCAAGCAATGTGGGACTCTATTTCCATAACATCCCCCCTCACGTGCAACTGTTTTTGAAGTCTGTCACGTGTGGCCACTTTTGGGTCCTATCATCATGCAGTCTTTTTGCTCGCCTGTCATTGTGGGGAGTGGATTGTAAATTTTTAAAATGTGGCGTGGAACGGGCCCGGCTCTGATACCATGTAGAAACTTTATGTCTATCTCAAAACCAATTGGCAATGAGTGGAAATGTCTCAAATGTTATTAAGTGATCACTCATTCCACTCTCAAGCAATGTGGAAATCTATTTCCTTAACAATATGTGCTTGCTACTCCACAGAGAATTTATAACAGCCATGATATTATTGTTATACAGATCTTCAGTTCTATTAACTGTATTTTTTTTTCCTTATAAAGAAACTGAAATAATTGAAGTTTCGCTATCGAACTAGGTTTGGTTTAATTCCTATAACTTTGGTTGGATTTTCGTAACTGCTTATTTACAATACAAACATGGTGATTATTTGGCCCACATAGTTATTAACTTCTCATTTTTTGATTGATCTCCTCTTTAGTTATTCACTTAGATGAAAGATAAAAGAGGAAAAAAGAGAACAAGGACAAGAAGAATTTTCCACCATCGATTCCGGAAGTTGAAGAGAAGCCGCAACTGCCTTAATCACTGGTCTCGATTATTGTGACCTAAAAGAGATCGTCTATGTCAAATATGCAATTCTCAATCATCTATTCTCCTTCACTAAAAGAAATAACTTGTGAGAGTCTTGAGGCCGATGTTGTGTTCTAAACAGACTTTTGCAGTTAATGTTATAGAATGTGTACTTCATTCCTGGGATATCTCATAACAAGTGCACCACACCGCGCTTCGCTCCTGAGAGAATAAGCGCAGGGCAGCATCTCCGGGTATTAATGGTTGTTTCTTCCTACACTTGTTGTAATACTAATACCTTTCAGTATCCAAAACTAAGGTCAAGGTTGCTAGAAATATAACAACAATTTGACAAATTACTGGACACAAAAGTAGAGACTGAAGAAGGTATAAGTTAAGCAAAGTAGGAAGAGGGAAGTGTGGAAGTATGTTGTGAGCTTCTAAAATCTAAGAAGTGTGCTCATAAGGACATCTTTCAGTTGTAAGATAAGATGGTTGTGTTATGGCAATGGGCAATCTGCGGAGCCATTTCTATAAAATGTTGGCATGCTGGCCCCAAAAAATAGCATATTCTGGATAATGAAACAAGAGTGCGGAATGTCTCAGCACTTACAGTTGCTGTAATTTTGTCAACTTCCCAAGTTCTGATGGCAGAGGGCCAGAGAAGTTATTTGAACTAAAGCTCCTGCAAAATTAGCAAGTTAACAACACTAGAATAGTATGAAGAAGTAACATGTGAATGTTATGCAGAAAACAGGATTGTACATTTCAGTTATATGTACAAGTGTCGCAAATTTTCAATGGGACAAGGAACTGAATGCCACTGCAGCAAACAACTGCTTTCAATAAGAAAAAATCCACACTTACAAAATGGTATTTATATGGCACGGTTGTTTACACAAGATGATTATACTTGGGCAGACTATACTTGTTGGCCTCAGGTTGCATTGCAATCAATATAAAGCTAAAATATGAAGTTTCCACTTAAAAACGTGAAATTCAAGAATAACATACAATACTATCAGATTCCTTAGATTTCCAAGTTCCTTCGGAACCTCCCCAGATAGTGAATTAATCCCTAGGCTCCTGACAACATTAAATGAGGTGTCAGAACATTAAAGGAGTCTAGCTACACATGTATAAAATGTTAATGACCAAATGTTAATAAAAAATAAGGTGGCTTACAGATACTGCATTTGAGTTAGATTGGCAATGGATGAAGACAGGGGACCAGTCAGGTAATTTTGGGCCAAGTTCCTGGAAAAATATGGAAGAAACTTAGTTGAGCATTGTTTGATGAGAGAGAATTTTGAACGACATAGCAAGTAAAACTTCCCATGATGCATTACACATGTAGATATATTGATAGGAGCTGCATCATAATTTTAAGGTTTCAGTTTGATAGTATGTCGCATAGTGTAGAAGGAAAACAAAACATTATTTGAACTAAACCGTTGTGGGGAAACATACAGATTGCTGAGGTTAGTCAAAGACCATAGCTCATCAGGGATTCCTCCAACAACATTTAGCGCATAGACTTTGCTGTTACAAAATGGTAAAGAAGGCAAGCATTAAGTGGAAGACTTCAAAAAAGGTACTAAAAGCTTGAGTTCATCAATCAAGGTCCTGACTTCAGCTGCATAGTAATTACTAAATCAGGGTAGCTTCACTACAAAATGAATTCCTACCACTAACAGTCAATAGAAAATGTACTTATGAGAACTACATTCAAACTCAATTCGACACGTATTTGTATTAGTTACTGAGTTTGGACAACCCATTCGATTTCCTGCACTTGGTTCTATGAAAAAAGATTAATACAACAGGTTACTGCAACAATAATTGTCACACATTGGGCCAGCCATCATATTTTCTTTATTGCCTCAACTCGTGCTCTCCTTGGCCTTGTTGTTTCTCCTTTACCTCCCTCAGTATAATTCAAACCATCCAGCTCAAACGATTTTCCCTCATTCGTTTATAATTCAAATCACCCCTCAATTGATCTACAATGCAAATGATCATTCCATCTCAAAAGGTTATCTACCCTCCAATCTTTATTGTTCTCACTTCTAGCTCATCCCTAACCCATTCTCTTCTCATGCCTATATGCCCTATCTTTCGCCTTGACGCTTTGTAGCATTTCTGTAGGATCGTAGTTCCACCAGACAAAATTACAGCATGTGTTGAGAATAGTAGTACAAATTAGACAATATAACGAACATCTGGGGAGCATGTACGGGAGAAAAGTCCTAGCAGTAATTAATTTAATTTCTACTAAGACTTACAGTGTGATGATGGTGCAAGTGGTACCATCGCATTGGCATTTGATACCGGGATTGTAATTTCCATTGGAGATCTCGTGGCTGGTCGAGTCGACGGCTCCTCCGCTGCATGGTTCTCCACTTATGTTCCATTTAGTTACTGAGTTATTCGCCGATATCCCCCATTGGCTGAACACCGAGTTCAAAGCACTCACTGCCCCAAATTCCAGAAAAGAAAGAAGAAAAAAAGGTAGGTTTTTGTTTAGCTTACATGGTAATCTTGTTTCTGAAAATCTTAGGCCCTATTTCTTTTTTCCTAAACTAAATGAATTAAACGGACTAAAATTCATGTTTACATAGATTTTAGACCAGTCATTCTTTTCATTTATAGTACCAAATAATTTGATATTTAAGGAAAACAACTTGACTATTGTCATCGGCTTAAAGACAAAAATTTAATGAAAACTCACCTTAACCTAAAGAATGGAATATTACTAAAAAAAACAATCTTACTAAAAAAAACAATGCAAAAAATTTCGATTGCCAATACAATTCTACCATTCGCAACTTTAGCTAACATAGTAATTTTGTTTCTGAAAATCCTAGAAGCCCATTTCTCCTAAACTAAATGAATTAATGGACTAAAAATCATGTTTATACGGATTCTTAGACAGGTCATTCCTCTCATATACACCAAACATACATCAAAAGATTTGACATTTAGCGAAAATACCTTCACTATTGTCATTGACTTGGAGGAAAAAATTTAGGGACAACTCACCCCATTTCCAGCAAAGGTAACAAAAACAAAAGCAATATATTATTTTATTTTTATATTTATTTTATACATATTAATCGTATATTATGCAATTTTCACACTCCACTTTTTGATATACCTTTTGATAAGCAATAGAAGCCTAAAAAGTTGTTCCTATGAAGATTTTTTTTTTTGACGGTTGCGGGTGTTCGGGTGAGTGCAATTTCGTTCACGCCCCTTAAAAGAGGGTAGATGTTACCCTTCCTCTTATTGGTTAAAATAGTGTAAGTTCCACTTTTGCAATATACTTTTGGTAACATCACTTTGTATTAGGCTCTGTTCCAGAAACCTTCTTAAAAAATAAGTACTTATTTTGCCACTTCTCAAAGAAAAAATAAGAACGTTTGTTCCACAAAATTCAAATAAGCAGCTTATTTCACATTTTCAAACTCAAAAATAACGTAAATGAGAAATAATTTTTCAATTTTTTTGCACCGTATTAAAGATCTCAATGAGATTTATCAAACAAGATCCATATTGATAGGAAAATTATTTGCGTAAGCACATGATTTTTGAGCTTGAAATTGTCTTCTCAAAAAATAAGTAATTGTTCAATCTTTTCAGGAACAAGCCTTCTTATTACACAAAAAATAAGTTCTTATTTCGTTTCTGGAATGGGGCCTTAGTCACACTATTTCAACCAATAGGGAGGATGATAATTTTCATTATCTTTTAAAGTAGGTGAACAAAATTAAATTCGTATTCGGGCTAGCTTATGCGCATTTTAACTAATTCTCTTTCAGGTCGGTCAAAGGTAGGCTATCCATGCCAGGATAAGAGAATTCACAAGAATTTTTTTTTTTTTTTTTTGCGGCCTGACCCCAAAAATCAAATTCTAATTAATTGTGTGAACTTATGGGAAGCAAAACCACCAATCAACAAAACTAACACTTTGGACTTCCTCTTATAAAGATACTGAAAGCCATTTGACTTTCTTCTTTTTATTTTATATTTTTACTTGTATGTGTACTACTCGGAGGCGGATTCAGGATTTACTCAAAGTAGAGGCACAAATTCTTTAAAAAAACAATTAAGATTAAGCATGATTATGTGAAAATATAACTCAAAATCTATCAATGAGTAAAAAACAAGCAATTGAATGAACGATTAAAATTTTCAATAAGTCTAGATACACTCCATCCAACCATTATACCATCCACTACATTCTTTGTAGGGCCCACCCCAGGTCCCAAACAAATACAGAAAAATGTTCATAAATTTTAAAATAATATAGTATGGAGCCCTATAAAAAATTAGCTCCAACAAATATCGTTAAATATTATTTCTTGATTCGTAAGGGCGAAACTGTGTAGTTAAACAGTTTCGTCCCTACAAATTAAGAAATAATACTTACCGATATCCGTTGGAGCTGATTTTTTACAGGGTCCCATAAAATATTATTCTAAAATTTATGGACATTTTTTTTATTTTTTTGGGAGCCAGGATGAGCCCCACAAAAAATGTAATGGATGGTGTAGTGGATGGATGGTAGTATATGTAGCATCTCTCTAAAATTTTCCATACTATCAAAAGATACATCAATACCCTAATCTATTACAAAAAATAATACAAAGTCCAATTTTTTGTTTAGTCACAATTCAACAATTAAGATACACATTATTTTCAACTTAGTTTATAAATTACTCCTTTCCGGGTAAGTTCTAAACTAACATATAAATTTGCTTTGTTTGGATGAGAACTTGAAAAAAAATTTCAAACTAAAAAATTATTCATTACCCCTACTTTCAATCATTATTCTTCTTTCTATCCACTCAATACCTTTATATCCAATTATTACCATATTTCTCTATCCACTCTTTACCCTAAAGACCAAACTCAAAACTTCTAAAAAATCCTTTAAACATCTAAATTAGGTTTTGTTATTACGGTCCAGTTTTGTTAAGAAAAATAAGTATTTATTTTTTAAATAAGAATAAATACTTATTTTTAAAATTAAAGATGATGTATTGTGAGAGAATGACCTGATTTGTACAGCGAAAAATAAGTATTTAAAAAATAAAAATCTTTAGTGAAACGGGGTCTAATTGTTTTCATTTATTACAAAATTCCTATTAGTAGCAGATCTTCTTTGATAGTAATTGAGAAGTGCAGATTATTGAATGACATCACAAATCAAAATTTTCATTATTAATGATAAATTAGATTTTATCAGTGATTGAGAAGTGCAAATTCATTTGTGTATGCGGTATATGTTATGATTTTGGGAATTTACATTCAAACATCTTGCTTTTGTTATCCATGTTTTTTGTTTTTTGTTTTTAAGGGGTGAAGAACTAAATGTATTTATTTGCTAAAAGACAAAAGAGATAGTGTAAATAAGGGAGTGTGAATATCAATTCCCTATGACTTTACAACAAAATTATTAAACAACATCATTGATCAAAATTTATGGAGTCGCCACTTCCCTTTCCCTTTGCCTAAATAACGTTACTTCAAAACACAATGGAAACAAGTCAATTGTCAACCCCAAGGGATTTTGGTCACGTAATTGTGATAAAGCAACAAATGCTCCTCCATGAGTTCATAGGTTCCGTACTCATAGAGGCCAAACATTTCAAGCATTTTGCCACTGCAGAATGCGGATTATGCTCCGTCATATAAGCTGGCCCGACATCCGGTTATCAACAAAAAAAAACAAATCAAAATTTTTTTTTTGATTGGGAAAATTTTTTATTAAGAAGACTTGACAAATGGTACATCAAGTTGGGGAATGGGAGGAGAATCCAACCAAGGTTGGAAAACTGAGGACCAAGATCCAAACACCTTAGGGGCAAAAGCCCGAACACCTAGAGGCCTTAAAACGCCCACAACTAAAATAATAAGCCCAACCCAAGAATCAAAACCAAATTCTAATCCAATCAAACCTAATCACATCCGCCAAAAAAAAACAGAGCAGCCGCCGTCACACTACTACCAATTGAGAATACAATTCTACGGTTCCCAACTTTGTCCAAATTACTTTAGACAAGGTCAAAAGAGTTAAAGTTTGGATGGCGACCCAATTCATTGAAGATAAAAAGAAAAGAGGAAAATTTGAGAGGATGGAAACAAGTAATTTTGAGGGGCGGATCACGTTAAGTTTCCCCCTACCAATTTCATCCATTTTTAATTTTCATCGGGACCGTTCAAAAGTATTTTAGACGATTCAAATTTGCTCGGGGTATGATATTTGAAAAAAATTATTTGAACAAATCTAGACCGTTCAAATCACTTTTAAACGGCCATAATTCACAAAATGAGCGAAACTGGTTGGGGGAGACTTGACCGGATCCGATCCCGCAATTTTGAAGGGCGGGTCTGGAGTTGACCAATGATCACCCAAAGTAAAGAAAGAAAAATAATGACCAAACCCTGGCCCAAATTTAAGGGAAGTACTCTACCCACACCCCCATTTTTTAACTAAACTTGGAATCGATTTGCCTAACTAGCATATGAACTTCATCATTTTAATGATGAGAAATGTTTACCTTATATAGCACATCGAAAATAGCAAGAGTTTAAAAATTGATGTTTACAGAATGTCGATAAATGCATGATTAGAACAAAAAAATTAAAATTAACTCACATAGAAGATAAATGTGTTCTAATCATACATTATAAAAAATAAATAAATAAATAACGAGAAAAAATGACATCCAACCTTCCTCCCTCTCTCCCAAAAACCGTCCATTCACACCATATCGACCAAAATAAGAACACACATCCATAGTCCACAGATAACAAAAGATATGATAATATCCTCTACGAGTATGTCTTTATATGAACCGGGTTGTTTTTTTTGGTAAAGAAACATATCCACTACTAGCCTTAGACCACGGTTATATGAACCGGGTTTGAATCAGTTTACAGGTTCGAATCAATTTATGCACACTTCATTAATTTTGAGAACAAATATCCCGTCCACTGATTCTGGTTTTTTATTTCTCCTGCCAAAACTCTCTTTAGGCAAAAGAGCTATTAGAAGAACGTTCAACTACTCCTAATTGTTCGCCAAATTCTAGCTAGAAAATAAATTGTCAGTTGTTGAACTGAAAATGGTTCAAGAAATGCCAAACCACATCAGTATCTAGTGTATAAAATTATAGTTCAACTCTTAAAGAAATGATCAAAGTCCAACAGTTGATAAGCCAAGAAACAATTTGATACCACTTGTAATACAATCTTGCCAAATTTGTAAAACATAGAACCGCGGTCTAAGGCTCTATTTGGAAAAGTTTTTATTTTCAATTTTTTGTTTTTGTTTACAATATTTTTTGAAACAAGCATCATAAACATGTATGGTATGTGTTATTGTTCTTGTTTAAAAAATACATAATCAATTCCACTAGTTTATGGAAATTCTAGAAATACAAAAATTACATTTTCATTTGTTTTGAAAACATTTTCTACAGCCCAAAAAATAAATAAACAAAAACTATTATGGTTAGCAAACTTGTTTTTTATTTTTATTTTTAATAAATAAACAAAGACACATTTCTTTTTTTTCATAAATGAAATTTTTTTTAAAACCTGACAACTTTACCAAATAGAAACTAAAAAAATGACTAATACCATATTGGTGGAAATACACACAATCATTAATAAGCTTGAAAAATCGCAATTACATCTTGGAGAAGAAAGGAGAATGGTGGCATCCAGGGGTGCTGTAGTGCACGTGTAGGGCGGCACACAGTCGTCGATCTCATCAATTAACGGTCCACATTAAAAATCAATTATGACCGATAATAAATGATTTTTACTGGTCATAATTAAAAATTATATCTCAACCATTCATTGTTAAGATCGATGGTCCCAATCTAGAATGATGAGTCTCAGACCCCATCCCATTTACATTTTTTTTCACTTTGTCTACTTTTTTTTTAATTTGTCCTTATTAAATTTTTTTCGTGCATTTGCTAGTTTTACGCCCCACTCTTTACTTTTTCGAGACGAATCGAAAAAATAAAAAAATAAGGTATAAAATTAACAAATGCAAAAAAAATTCAAATAAAGACAAAACTCCGAAAAACCTTAAAAGTCCTAAAAACTTCTATTGGATCAAGGTCTCAAATACGAAACTTTGGGATGCAATCCAAAAGTGTTGGTTTTGTTTGGTTGAGAATTTAGTTTAGTTTAGTTTTGGTAGTAGATGAAGAGGGAAATAGGGTAATAATTGGAGGGATGGGTAATGATTAGAGAGAGATAGAGAGAGATGAGAAAGTAATAATTATAGAAATAAGATAATGATTGAAAAAAGAAGTAGGGTAATGATTGAAAAACAAAATAAAAACAAAACAAAACACTCAACCGAACATAGCTGTTGTCTTTTTTACGTCAAATGAGAAATCAGTTGAGTTGAAACGAAGAGAGGGTACAAGTACAACCGTTCGGAGCCGGGGAGCCGACGGCTCCTGGTCCTGTTTGTGAAAAAATTAGAAAATGAAAGTGATCGAGTGAAACTTCGTCATCTCTGTAGAGAACAAAAGTGGGCCGGAAAAGTTCTGGTTATGGTTCTGGACCCATATGAAAAGCCATGTTAAAGAGGCAGAGGGGCGCCACTCTTTCATTCAGTCGAATTAAAATCAGAAGACATGCAACGACCCTCCCCAGGGATCTCCCAAGCTTGGAAACAATGAGAAAGAAAGAGAGAGAGAGAGAGAGAGAGAGAGAGAGAGAGGGCTTGTTACCTTCGGAAGCAGGGGTAGTACCATTTTGAGCTCGAACAATCTCAACCAAGCCCAGGAGGGAAACATAGTAGTAAAAGGCCAAGCTGGCACAAAGAAGTAATGTTGCTGATCCACCCATTACACTCCTCTTCCTGTGTTAATCGGATTGGTAATCAATTAATGGAGATTCTCTCAAGCCTAGCCTAGCTATGAGTATATATACGAGAGAGAGCGGGAGAGATGGCCGGGCAGTTAATATATACAGACCTGATGGTTAATTAGATTGAGTCTAACAAACCCAACCCAAAGAAAGCATATATAAGTATAAAACTAATTCTTCAAAACTATTATGAGGATCGATCTTTCATACTCGATCAGATTCTGATTACCTTAATTATTTATGAATTTCTCACTTTCTTTTCTTTCTGGCTTTCTCCGTTTCACGAAGTTCATCAACTGGTGAGAATTTATAGGCCATCAATACAAGCAGAGGAGTTTTTCAGTGCCGAGCAGGTATTGTTGACGTGGCACCCGCTTAGCGCATCTGAGCTGTCCGATTCACTTCTGGACGGTTTGGATTGAAACTCTCTCTCTCCTCTCACCCCAACACTTTCTCTCTCCTTTCTCTCTCTAAATCTGAGCCATTCATACACGCAATGAACTGCTCGGATGGGCGAACGGACACCACGTGGTACCGCTTGGCACTGAAAATTTTTCCATACAAGCAGGAGATAAATGAAAATACTATTCTATTGACTATGAACAGCAGTCTATGGATGAGCATTCCATTGTGGACATATATACACTCAATTATTTCATGAATGAGTTTTCCATTGTGGTCATACACACAATTATTTCAAAGTTCCACTATAGGTACCAAATTACTACTATTCTTTATTTTTTTGGTGTTCGTCCACTCTAAAAGGTATTGTTGTAATTTTTTAAATAAAAAAACAAAAAATATAGTGTCTACTGTTAAAAATGGACGCTAAAATCTTTTTTATTATCCTAATCCTAATTACATAACCCCGGTAGTGTAGACCTCCTGCCAACCACTTAAAGTGTGGGCTCGTCTGGGATTTGATTTTACGCCGAAATCCCTCCAAGTCGGAAAATTATTATGACATTTCACTTTTTTATGCTGACACTTCAAAATTTATTTTTTAATTTAAAAATTATACATAGCATGACATACTAAAAAAAAAAATTGAAGTACCATCGTAAAAAAAATGGAGTGCCAAATTAATTTTTCATTATTATTTGCTATTTGTATGAGATTATACAAATGGGTGGTTGAGAAGACTTTTAAAGCATCACAGGACGATAAAGGGGAATTACAAAGTTGGGAATATCTTTTTCATTCCTAGTACTCCACTAACTGATTACACTTTTTACAAGATGAGCTCTTCTTCTAGAATTCTCCACAGACGTCACTGCCAACAGCCTAACCAACTAACTGAGTGTGTAGAAATGATTCAGTGTGCCAGATACTATCACTAACATCCCTGGGTTTTGTTTTGAACTTAAGGACTGAATTCGGTTTTTGGGCTTTTTAACCCGAAACCCGATTTCAAAAAACCAAAACGAAGAGACAGTTGGTTATAAATTTTTTGATCCCACCACCCAAAATCTCTAGATCCGCCCTGGATGACGTGGTTTGTATCACAAACTATCGTTATTGTGGTGATTGGATTTGATCGGGGGCGGGTAGCTCCGCTTGTCCTCCTCTACCTGACCTGCAATAAGTTACTAAGGCTAGTGGCAGACTAAACTGTCTAGTGATCTTTCAACGATCAAGTAAGGTTCAGGAAGAAAGAGAAAGGTCTAACCGAGTTAGGGTGAAAATGGTGTACCTCTTTGATAAGAATGACATCACTTTATTGTGAAAATGGGAAAAGCTCTGGTTCTGGTTCTAGACCCACATGGGAAGCCATGTTTCTGGCTGGTTGACTTTAAAAATCATTTTTTTTGTCTTTATTAAAAAAATCGTATTTGTTAGTTTTGCGTCAAATTTTTGTGATTTATTGATTTGTCTTGACGAGAGGAATTAAAAAAGTAAAAAAAACCATCTTATTGACTTTTTTTTTTGATTGGCAGAAGATGAATTTTATTAAAATGGGGAAAGGGAAAGGGGATCCAACAAAATGTTGAAAAATACATCACAAGGGCAAAGCCCAAGACACCCGAGGGTCACAAGGGTCCAAAAAAAATATGACAAATAAGCCCGACCCAAACCCAGATAATACATTAATAGCACCAAAACAACCTAACCCGGTCCAAACCTGGACCAGCCTACCCAATCCAACCCCAAAACCCTAACAACTACGGCCAACTCCTCCCGTACAAACCACCGGCGCCCCGCCTCGCCGTTAAGCCGAGCCAATCTCTCCCAGATGTAGACATTGGCGGCAGAAAACAGACCGGCCTACGAGAAGAGCAACCGCAGCAATCAAAGCCAGGAGAACAACCACCACCAACAGCTGCACCACCCCAACTCCACCCCAACAACACAGACACCAAATGACAAACAGCAGCAGCCCAGAAGAAGCGAAATGACAGCCCCACGTCCGATTGAGAGCTCCGAAAGGTCGCCGACCGGACTTCGGCACACAAAACGACCCAAAACCCCCAGCCATAGGGGCCGCATCCACCCCACCACCATCGGAATGAAACCCTCGCCGATCGACGCCCCATCTTCACCGATCATTTTTTAAATAAGAACACCTGCAAAACAAACATTAGAAAAACAACTTAGCTACTCCAAACCCCCACACCACCGCCCACTTTGCCCACAAACTCCGCCAGAAGAACAACCGCCAGACCCACCACCAAACGACCACCGATCTCGAGCCACCCTACGTCGCTAGACATCTGGAGAAAGCCAAGGAGACCACCGATAGGAGGCAGCGGCCCAAGAAAACGAAGGCGAGGGGAAAAGGAGAGGAATTGGTACTGGAAGGAGAGAGGAAAGGAGAGAGAGATAGCGGGAGGGAGAGGAAAGAGGAGTCTGGGGGGAGGAGGAAGGAGCGCCACACCCCCCCCCCCAGCGGCAGCAAGTTGGAAACCCTTGGTCTAGAGAGAGAGAGGGAGAGGAAAGGACAGATCTTATTGACTTATTTTTGTCTTTATTTAAAAAAATTACTATGAGTTTTGATCAAATTTTTTTACTTTTTCGATTTTTCTTGTCGAGACAAATCAATAAGCTACAAAAGTTTGACGCAAAATAAACAAACACAAATTTTTTTTTGAATATGGACAAAAAAAATGTCACTTAACTTTTTAATCCAAGCCCATTCTTAACTTAAGAGGTGGAGGGGCAATCCACGCAAGGGTGTCCCAAACATGTGAAGAGAGAGATTGTTATTAGTTTAGGCCTCATTCTCTTGAACTTAACTTAAATCTGCAGGAAATTTTGTCTTTATTTGAATTTTTTTTTTTGTATTTGTTAGTTAAGTGTCAAACTTTTGTGGATTATTGATTCATCTCGACGAGAGGAATCAGAAAAATAATTTTTTTTATCCAAATATTTTGAGAAATAACCACTTTTTAATACAAATATGACATTTTTTAGTCTAGAGGAGTATTACCTTCGGAAGCAGGGGTGGTGCCATTTTGTGCTACAACAATCTCAACCGAGCCCACGAGGGAAACATACAGGGGTGTTTGGATAGAAGTACTTTTCTTTTTGCATTTTTTAATTTTTGGTGTTTGGGTGGATGTACCCAAAATGAGTTATGGGAGAATGAAATTTTGGTTTTTGGGCTAAAAAGAGAAGTACTAAGAAGTGGACCCGTGGATGCTGTAGTGCAACCCTCTCACTATACGCGTAGTGCAGTCAATTCGGTCGTCCATCTCGATAATGGATGGTTCGGATTTTAATCTAAACAATGGATGGGTAGGATTTGTAAAAGTTCAAATTATATCCAATCATTCATTGTCAAAATCAATGGCCTGTGTGGGCCCTACAAGGTGCATTGCAAGGCTTTGTACTACAAAATTTCCCAATCCCTAAGAAGTAGGGGCAGATGAGTTTTTTGACTTCTCATTTTTCACATTTTTTATTTTGGTTAACAAAAATACCTACAAAATATATTCTGCACGTATCTCTCAAATATTAATAATGTTCCAAAAATACATTTCACATATCTCTCAAACACTCTACCATATTCAAAACATATTCTAGCCAAAATTCAAAATGCCAAAAATCAAAATGCTAAAAGCCAAAATAATAAGGTAACCAAACTGACACAAAGAACGAGTGCAATTTTCTTTACCCTTCTTAAAAGAGGGTGAACATTACCCTCCATCTTATTGGTTGAAATGGTGTAGGTCTCACCCCTGCAATACACTTTTTGGTAAGCATGACATTACTTTGCAGTAGGATTCACATTATTTCAACCAATATGAAAGAGGGTTTATCCTCTTAAGTGGAGGGTGGATAAAATTAAATTCGGACTGTAGTTTTCCACTTTGTAAGCCTCAAATAAAGCCCGTGGGTCCGACCCATAGAATTAAGTGTTTTGGTCTAATGAATGTCTTTGGTAATTTTGCTATTTTAATTATTAATAATAGGAGGCATTTAAGTATTTAATTAGGTCATTTTTAACGTTTTCTTTTTATTTCCATTAGAGTTATGAGTCTATAAATAAAGACGTTCGACGATGTAATCGTTAGACTTTGATTAATGAGAATGGCAAATGCTAATCTCTGCGGGTTGGCGGAGGATTAGTGGGCCCAATTGGCTAGCTTTTCTGAAAAAGTTTCCTGACTGATCTAGAGAAAAAGATGCCTAGTTAAGTAGACAATTTTAACCCTCACTTTTTTAGCTAATAACAAATAAAGGTACCAATTTTAGATGTGGCAGGCAGTTTTTCCCTCCAATCTGTCCTTTTGCTTTAAGGATATGGGATACGTACAACCATTCTCTTCTACTCTTTCCGTCTCAAATTATTTGTCCTGTCCGCAAAGTAAAGTGTTAAAAATAATTCAATTTTTGCAAGAAAAAATCAAAAGTTTTTCAACAACTTACTAGATATCAATGAGTATTTTTAATTTGTAAAAAACGTTTGAATTTTTTCTCGAAAAAATTGTATTATTTTTAATACTCTGTTTTGCGGACCGGAAAAAGAATTTGGAAAGAAAGGAGTACTTTACTTTTCACTCCTTGCCATTTAGAGTCCGTTCCATAACATCTTCTTAAAAAATAAATACTTATTTCACATTTTTAAATTCAAAAATAATGTAAATAAAAAATATATTTTTTAATTTTTACCGTATAAAAAGATCTCGATAAAATCTATCAAACAAGATCCATATTACTAGAAAAATTATTTACGTAAACACATTAATTTTGAGTTTGAAATTACTTTCTTAAAAAATAAATATTTTCTGGAACGGGGCCTTAACCCACCTCCCATTTTTACCTTGAAGAAAGACCAGGTGAGATTTGAAGATTTGAAGATTTGAAGGTGAGTTTTGACTCTCTTTTTTGATCTGCAGTTTTGTCTCTATTTTACATTTCTTTTGGGGAATTTATTATGCCGAAACAAATTTTGTTGTTTAGTGTTTCTTTTGTACATGTAAAATATAGTAATATTTTTATTGAGTCTCGGGTTCGAAACCGAGCTCTCAGATATTATCAACTCCTATAGAGCCAGTATCCAGAAATTTGCTTTGACTTTAATTGTGATTCCCACAAATGAACGGTGAGATTGGTTCTCAAAAATTAGTTGAAGTGCACATAAGCTGACTTAAACACCAGAGTTATAAAAAATGGAGTGGCAACATCAATGAGTCTATAGTAATGTGAACTGAGAAGTGAATGTGGTGTTAAAAAAAAAAAAAACTGGCGTCCTGTTTTTAGTTAGAGGAAGCAAAACAATAAAAATGGTTTCAGGGTAAAATGGTCTTTTACAATTAAAGTAAAAAACGTATGGGAAGTTTCAGAGAAAGGACAACTAGGGAGGAATCTAATACATTTAAATGTTGTACTTTTCTATTCTTAAAGTTTGCCCATTGGGCACACGTTAGCGGAACCGATTGAGAATTAGGGTTTTAACCTCTGTGTGTGTCTCTCTCTCCTCTTCTCCCTCTTCTTGTCCGGCATCAAATTCAAAGTTTAGGCTCGAGATCCATCTTTCCCTTCCTTAAGTTGGCTTTGTCCTTATTTGAATTTTTTCGCATTTGTTAATTTTGCGCAAACTTTTGTGGATTATTAATTCTTCTAGTTGAATTATTTTGCTATAAAAAATGGTTATTTTTTAAAATATTTGGGTAAAAGTAAAAAAAAAATTACTTTTCCGATTCTTCTCGTCAATACAAATCAATAATCTACAAAATTAAGTTAGATGCAAAATTAACAAATGCAAAAAAAATTTAAATAAGGACAAAAACTTAATTTTTTATGAGTATAAGTTTAGGAGAACTCACCTGAGTCAAACAAATCCAACTCCAACATGGAGCATATTTTTTATTCTAAAATCTTGTATTGTCTCATTCTTCCTAAATTTTTGTTTTGATATTTTTGGAATGTTTTTGGATTAATTATTGTGGTGTGCGCACAAACACTCGATACACTTTTTCGCTCACGAGTAATAATTGCCTGGCATAAGAAGTCACCACTGTGGATAAGATTAGCGGGTCACATACGGGCGTTTTTATTGGACCGTGAGAAATGGTGCTTACCACTAAATGTTCGGATAAATAAGTCAAAGTGGCTTATTTTTTGTCCTTATTCAAATTTTTTTTCGTATTACTTAGCTTATTGTCAATTTTTTGAGGATTATTGCATCTTTATGATAAGAGGAATCTAAAAAGTAAAATTTTTTGACCGAAATCCAATTTTTTATTTTTTTTGAATAAAGACAAAACAAGTGGCTTATTTTCGTTTTTTTGTGGCTTTATTTGGCTTAGTTTTGGAGAGAAAGCCAATGGCTTTTTAAGCCGAACAAGCCTAGGTTATAACTAGGAGTAGGAGTAGAAGTTTCTGGAGGATTGATTTGTTGCTTTGTGTTGCCGATTCAGTTATTATTGTTCATGCTAGCAATTTTGCATTTGATTCAATTGTCACGTCATATTTGTGTGAAAAATCCTAACTTGCCTCAGTTTAAAGATTTGCTATGTTTCGAACTTTTTTAATAATCAATCCACAATCAATATATCAACTCAATCAAACAAACGAATGCAATAAATAAAATACTCGTAGAACCAAATATACGAGGAAACCCCAAAAAAAAGATTGGACACACTATGTAGTGTTGTCCATTACGTATTTGGACATGTTGCACTTTTGGAGTATCGGTGATTCATAGATTGTTATTCCTCAATATTCTGCCAAGCATGCTGAAACAACTTTGTTAGACAAAGTTTGTGAAATATATTAAGTTTGTAAAAAATAATGCACGATAATAGGGATAAAATTACTTCAAAATTGATTGTCAGCTATAGCTGCATTGCCTGCCTTACAAGGTACTCAGAGACGTCATATATATCTTTCAGAAATTCCGGTGAAGTGCTTCCATTTGACAAATCTGTACTTATAATATATCCTATTTAATTACATGTACGGTATGTTATTAAAGAGAAGAATATATGTGTCTGCTACTCCACATAGAATTTATATATAGCAGTCATCAGTTATGATACTATTGTTATACAGATCTTTAGTTCTATTAACTGTATTTTTTTCCTTGTAAAGAAATTGAAATAATTGAAGTTTCGCTATCGAACTGGGTTAATTTGGTTTAATTCCTATGACTTTGGTTGGGTTTTTGTAACTGCTTATTTACAATACATACATGGTGATTATTTGGCTCACATAGTTATTAACTTCCCTTTTTTTGATTGACCTCCTCTTTAGTTCTTCACTTAGATCGATGAAAGATAAAAAAGGAAACAAGAGAACAAGAACAAGAAGAATTTTCCATCATCAATTCCAGAAGTTGAAGAGAAGCCGCAACTGCCTTAATTACTAGTCTCGATTATTGTGACCTAAAAGAGATCGTCTATGTCAAATATGCAATTCTCATCATCTATTCTCCTTCACGAAAAGAAATAACTTGTGAGAGTCTTGAGGTCGATGTTGTGTTTTAAACAGACTTTTGCAATTAATGTTATAGAGTGTGTACGTACTTCATTCCTGGGATATCTCATAACAAGTGCACTATACCGCACAACGCACTGCCTTAATTACTGGTCACGGTTGTTTACACAAGATGATTATACTTAAGCAGACTGTACTTGTTGGCTTCAGGTTGCATTGCAGTCAATATAAAGGTAAAACATGAAGTTTCCACTTAAAAACGTAAAAATTCAAGAATAACATATATACAATACTTCAAATTCATTATATTTCCAAGTTCCTTCGGAACCTCCCCAGTTAGTGAGTTAATTCCTAGGCTCCTGACAACATTAAATGAGGCACGTGTCAGAACATATTAAAGGAGTCTAGCTACACTTGGATAAAATGTTGATGACCCAATGTTAATAAAAAAAATAAGGTGGCTTATTGATACTGCATTTGAGTTAGATTTGCAACGGATGAAAATAGGGGACCAGTCAGGTAATTTTGGGCCAAGTTCCTGCAAAATATGGAAGAAACTTAGTAGACCATTGTTTGATGAGAGAGAATTTTGAATGACATATATAGCAAGGAAAACTTTATCCAACGATGCATTACACATGTAGATATTGTTGGGAAATCAAATCCCCAAGACCAAGTAATGACGCGTACAGATTAGATAACAAAAATTGTAAAAACCCTATATATAAGGCGGAATTAGGGTTTTACCGCAACTCCTGCGTCACGAACAATGGTTGAACTTGTTACAACACATCTTGCTATATGCCACGAGTACTGTTCGACCGTACCATACGATCTTCTGCCATATTCCCTTATACCTTGAATCACGTACCCGTTTGTGGACCCTATGTGATTGTTTGTTCTCTCTCACAGCCTACTTTTCTGTTCTCTCAAAAACGTGTTGTCGACCTAGAGAACGAAGCGGTATATTTATAGGGCTAGGGCAGGGACCTAAAAAGAAATAAATCTAGACTCATTGTGTAAATAAGAAATCTAAATCCCTCCAGGATTCTATTTTTTATCACACAAACTACAATATTCACCCCACCACATAATTATAATTGCACTCCTGTCCTTATCTCAATTATATTTCGAGCTCCATGTTGTTAAATACTTATTAATCTCCACGCGTTAAAATCACAGATACCTGTTGATTAAAATAAATTACTAACAGATAGATGGATAGGAGCTGCATCATAATTTTAAGGTTTCGGTTTGATAGTATGTCACATAGTGTAGAAGGAAAACGAAGCATTAGTGAAACTAAAACGGTTGTGGGGAAACATACAGGTTGCTGAGGTTAGTCAAAGACCATAGCTCATCAGGGATTGCTCCAACAACACTAAACGCATAGACTTTGCTGGTACAAAATGATAAAGAAGGCAAGCATTAAATGGAAGACTTCAAAAAAGGTAGTAAAAACTTGAGTTCATAAATCAAGGTTCTGACTTCAGCTAGCTGCATAGTAATAACTAAATCATGCATGGTAGCTTGACTACAAATTGAATTCCTACCACTAACAGTCAATAGAAAGAGAATGAACTTATGAGAACTACATTCAACTCAACTCCCTTCACACGTATTTTTTCCTATTAATGTGGCCCACTAGCTTTCACGCTTTGTGCATGTGGGACTCCACCATCAGATAAGCCAATGAAGTGATATGGTTCATTACGATAACTAATTAGAATTATAGATGAAGGGAAACTCTTGATAATAAAAGAGACCTTGATGGACTAGGTGTCTTTTAATAATTATCTCTAAGGCCCTCTTCTCTCCTCTAATAAAAGGTAGAGACAGAGAGAAGAAGGTGAGCCAAGAAGTAAGGTGTTTCTAATTAAGGGGTTTGTTCCTTCTAATCTCGATGGCCAACAAAGGTACGCTATTTATTGTTCTTGAGATGTATTGAATTCAAGATCTTGTTATATCTGTTTTCCGCATAATAGTTTCAATACAGATAAAGATTTACAGTTGGTATCAGAGCCAGGTTTTCTGAATCAATACATCTTGGAATAAAGTCATCTTCAACATACTGTTGTTATACGTGAATTACAGTTATTCTCGCATATCGATTTGCCCTTATGGTAAATCGAGTATATAAATATTGTTAATTAATGGAATACTTTACGCTGTTGTGTTATTCTTCATTCGGATTAAAAAAAAGAAAGAAGAGTTTCATAGCATTCAATTACTTTAAATTGCCGTCACATGGGCTAGCAATTAATATAGGAAATCCATTTACTTGTTTTGTTGGTTGCTGTTACTTCGAGCAGTATTGAACATGATCTCAATCTCTGCATTTTTTATTGTTATTCAAAGTTCACAAGGTTTAATCTTGATCTGTAACCTTGATAGTGTTACTGCCGTGGGTTAATATTGATATATGGACTAGTATGTTGGTTTAGCCATAAATTTGTAGTTCACCCTCTGTTATTTGTTATCGTGAACATGATGATTGGGTAAATTTTGTTTGCCGTCAGATTGATAATCTCTCAGTTTTGATTAATATTACGGATTTCCTAAATCATGCCCCCAGTGGGACATGAATATACTATACATATTCGGTAAATACATGATTCTTGTTTTCATGTTGTCTGTGATAGAAAAAATAATAATTGTCATAATCACATGCTTTCAAAATTAATGTATATTGTTACATTATGTTTTCTGTGATGATGAATGATTATTTTAAAGCATTAAATTGGGAAAG